>CM023482.1:145748481-146348481 GCA_013339685.2 Hyalomma asiaticum
GAAAAATGCGACCCCGTTCGAATAGAACCAAACTGGACCAAATAGAATGATATCGTATTTTACTCAATTTTAATTAATTTCCCAAGGCTATAGACTTGCCATTTTTGAGAAAAATGCGACCCCATTCGAATCGAACCAAACTGCACCAAATACATGATATGGTATTTTACTCGATTTTAATTAATTTCCCAAGGCTATAGACTTGCAATTTTTGAGAAAAATGCGAGCCCGTTCGAATCAAACCAAACTGGACCAAATACAATGATATCGTATTTTACTCAATTTTAATGAATTTCCCAAGGCTATAGACTTGCCATTTTTGAGAAGAATGCGAAGCCATTCGAATCGAACCAAACTGGACCAAATACAATGATATGGTATTTTACTCGATTTTAATTAATTTCCCAAGGCTATAGACTTGCCATTTTTGAGAAAAATGCGACCCCATTCGAGTCGAACCAAACTGCACCAAATACAATGATATGGTATTTTACTCGATTTTAATTAATTTCCCAAGGCTATAGACTTGCCATTTTTGAGAAAAATGCGAGCCCTTTCGAATCGAACCAAACTGCACCAAATACAATGATATGGTATTTTACTCGATTTTAATTAATTTCCCAAGGCTATAGACTTGCCATTTTTGAGAAGAATGCGAAGCCATTCGAATCGAACCAAACTGCACCAATACAATGATATGGTATTTTACTCGATTTTAATTAGGCTATAGACTTGCCATTTTTGAGAAAAATGCGACCCCATTCGAGTCGAACCAAACTGCACCAAATACAATGATATGGTATTTTACTCGATTTTAATTAATTTCCCAAGGCTATAGACTTGCCATTTTTGAGAAAAATGCGACCCCATTCGAATCGTACCAAACTGCACCAAATACAATGATATGGTATTTTACTCGATTTTAATTAATTTCCCAAGGCTATAGACTTGCCATTTTGAGAAGAATGCTACCCATTCGAATCCTACCAAACTGCACCAAATACAATGATATGGTATTTTACCGATTTTAATTAATTTCCCAAGGCTATAGACTTGCTATTTTTGAGAAAAATGCGACCCCATTCGAATCGAACCAAACTGGGCCAAATACAATGATATGGTATTTTACTCGATTTTTATTAATTTCCCAAGGCTATATTTGACATTGAAGAATATGCGACCCCATTCGAATCGTACCAAACTGCACCAAATACAATGATATGGTATTTTACTAGATTTAATTAATTTCCCAGGCTATAGACTTGCCATTTTTGAGAAAAATGCGACCCCGTTCGAATCGACCAAACTGCACCAAATACATGATATGGTATTTTACTCGATTTTAATTAATTTCCCGAGGCTATAGACTTGCCATTTTTGAGAAAAATGCGAGCCCGTTCGAATCAAACCAAACTGGACCAAATACAATGATATCGTATTTTACTCAATTTTAATGAATTTCCCAAGGCTATAGACTTGCCATTTTGTAGAAAAATGCGAGCCCTTTCCAATCGTACCAAACTGCACCAAATACAATGATATGGTATTTTACTCAATTTTAAATAATTTCCCAAGGCTATAGACTTGCCATTTTTGAGAAAAATGCGAGGCCGTTCGAATCGAACCAAACTGCACCAAATACAATGATATGGTATTTTACTCGATTTTTATTAATTTCCCAAGGCTATAGACTTGCCATTTTTGAGAAAAATGCGACCCCGTTCGAATAGAACCAAACTGGACCAAATACAATGATATCGTATTTTACTCGATTTTAATTAATTTCCCAAGGCTATAGACTTGCCATTTTTGAGAAAAATGCGACCCCGTTCGAATCGAACCAAACTGCACCAAATACAATGATATGGTATTTCACTCGATTTTAATTATTTCCCAAGGCTATAGACTTGCCATTTTTGAGAAAAATGCGAGCCCGTTCGAATCGAACCAAACTGGACCAAATACAATGATATGATATTTTACTTGATTTTAATTAATTTCCCAAGGCTATAGACGCATTTTCTGCGATTTCTGATCGAGTCAAAATTTCACAAAAAACCCAATACTATAGTCTTACCTTTCTTGGCATATTGGACAAGATTTTGAGACACCGTATTTTTATTCAGGAAGGCGCGCAATAAATGGAGGAATGCTCTACGATGCGGGAAAACGCATTTTGTGCGATTTCTGATCGAGTCAAAATTTCACAAAAAACCCAATACTATAAAAGTCTTACCTTTTTTGGCATTTTGGACAGGATTTTGAGACACCGTATTTTTATTCAGGAAGGCGCGCAATAAATAGAGGAATGCTCTACGATGCGGTAAAACGCATTTGTGCGACTTCTGATCGAGTCAAAATTTCACAAAAAACCCAATACTATAGTCTTACCTTTTTTGCATTTTGGGCAAAATTTTGAGAGACCGTATTTTTATTCAGGAAGGCGCGCAATAAGTAGAGGAATGCTCTATGATGCGGCCAAACGTATTTAGAGCGACTTCTGATCGAGTCAAAATTTCACAAAAAACCCATACTATAGTCTTACCTTTTTGGCATTTTGGGGAAAGATTTTGAGAGACCGTATTTTTATTCAGGAAGGCGCGCAATAAGTAGAGGAATGCTCTACGATGCGGAAAACGCATTTGTGCGACTTCTGATCGAGTCAAAATTTCACAAAGAACCCAATACTATAGTCTTACCTTTTTGGCATTTTGGGCAAGATTTTGAGAGACCGTATTTTTATTCAGGAAGGCGCGCAATAAGTAGAGGAATGCTCTACGATGCGGGAAAACGCATTTGTGCGACTTCTGATCGAGTCAAAATTTCACAAAAAACCCAATACTATATTCTTACCTTTTTTGGCATTTTGGGAAAGATTTTGAGAGACCGTATTTTTATTCAGGAAGGCGCGCAATAAGTAGAGGAATGCTCTACGATGCGGGAAAAACGCATTTGTGCGACTTCTGATCGAGTCAAAATTTCACAAAAAACCCAATACTATAGTCTTACCTTTTTGGCATTTTGGGCAAAATTTTGAGAGACCGTATTTTTATTCAGGAAGGCGCGCAATAAGTAGAGGAATGCTCTATGATGCGGCCAAACGTATTTAGATGCGACTTCTGATCGAGTCAAAATTTCACAAAAAGCCCAAGACTATAGTCTTACCTTTTTTGGCATTTTGGGCAAGATTTTGAGAGACCGTATTTTTATTCAGGAAGGCGCGCAATAAGTAGAGGAATGCTCTACGATGCGGGAAAACGCATTTGTGCGACTTCTGATCGAGTCAAAATTTCACAAAAAACCCAATACTATAGTCTTACCTTTTTTGGCATTTGGGCAAGATTTTGAGAGACCGTATTTTTATTCAGGAAGGCGCGCAATAAGTAGAGGATGCTCTACGATGCGGGAAAACGCATTTGTGCGACTTCTGATCGAGTCAAAATTTCACAAAAAACCCAATACTATATTCTTACCTTTTTGGCATTTTGGGCAAGATTTGAGAGACCGTATTTTTATTCAGGAAGGCGCGCAATAAGTAGAGGAATGCTCTACGATGCGGGAAAACGCATTTTGTGCGACTTCTGATCGAGTCAAAATTTCACAAAAAACCCAATACTATAGTCTTACCTTTTTGGCATTTTGGGCAAAATTTTGAGAGACCGTATTTTTATTCAGGAAGGCGCGCAATAAGTAGAGAAATGATCTACGATGCGGTAAAACGCATCTGTGCGACTTCTGATCGAGTCAAAATTTCACAAAAAACCCAATACTATAGTCTTACCTTTTTTGGCATTTTGGGCAAGATTTTGAGAGACCGTATTTTTATTCAGGAAGGCGCGCAATAAGTAGAGGAATGCTCTACGATGCGGGAAAACGCATTTTGTGCGACTTCTGATCGAGTCAAAATTTCACAAAAACCCAATACTATAGTCTTACCTTTTTGGCATTTTGGGCAAGATTTTGAGAGACCGTATTTTTATTCAGGAAGGCGCGCAATAAGTAGAGGAATGCTCTACGATGCGGGAAAACGCATTTGTGCGACTTCTGATCGAGTCAAAATTTCACAAAAAACCCAATACTATAGTCTTACCTTTTTTGGCATTTTGGCAAAGATTTTGAGAGACCGTATTTTTATTCAGGAAGGCGCGCAATAAGTAGAGGAATGCTCTACGATGCGGTAAAACGCATTTGTGCGACTTCTGATCGAGTCAAAATTTCACAAAAAACCCAATACTATAGTCTTACCTTTTTTGGCATTTTGGGCAAAATTTTGAGAGACCGTATTTTTATTCAGGAAGGCGCGCAATAAGTAGAGGAATGCTCTACGATGCGGGAAAACGTATTTGTGCGACTTCTGATCGAGTCAAAATTTCACAAAAAACCCAGTACTATAGTCTTACCTTTTTTGGCATTTTGGGCAAGATTTGAGAGACCGTATTTTTATTCAGGAAGGCGCGCAATAAGTAGAGGAATGCTCTACGATGCGGGAAAACGCATTTTGTGCGACTTCTGATCGAGTCAAAATTTCACAAAAACCCATACTATAGTCTTACCTTTTTTGGCATTTTGGGCAAGATTTTGAGAGACCGTATTTTTATTCAGGAAGGCGCGCAATAAGTAGAGGAATGCTCTAGGATGCGGCAAACGTAATTAGAGCGACTTCTGATCGAGTCAAAATTTCACAAAAAACCCTATACTATAGTCTTACCTTTTTGGCATTTTGGGCAAGATTTTGAGAGACCGTATTTTTATTCAGGAAGGCGCGCAATAAGTAGAGGAATGCTCTACGATGCGGGAAAACGCATTTTGTGCGACTTCTGATCGAGTCAAAATTTCACAAAAAACCCAAGACTATAGTCTTACCTTTTTGGCATTTTGGGCAAAATTTTGAGAGACCGGTATTTTTATTCAGGAAGGCGCGCAATAAGTAGAGGAATGCTCTAGATGCTGGAAAACGCATTTGGTGCGACTTCTGATCGAGTCAAAATTTCACAAAAAACCCAGACTATAGTCTACCTTTTTTGGCATTTTGGGTAAGATTTTGAGAGACCTGTATTTTTATTCAGGAAGGCGCGCAATAAGTAGAGGAATGCTCTATGATGCGGGAAAACGCATTTTGTGCGACTTCTGATCGAGTCAAAATTTCACAAAAACCCAAGACTATAGTCTTACCTTTTTGGCATTTTGGGCAAAATTTTGAGAGACCGTATTTTTATTCAGGAAGGCGCTAATAAGCAGAGGAACGCTCTACTATGCGGTAAAACGCAATTTTTGCGACTTTTGATCGAGTCAAAATCTCACAAAAAACCCAATACTATAGTCTTATCTTTTTTGACATTCTGGGCAAAATTTTGAGAGACCGTATTTTTATTCAGGATGGCGCGCAATAAGCAGAGGAACGCTCTACGATGCGGTAAACGCATTTTGTGCGACTTCTGATCGAGTCAAAATTTCACAAAAAACCTAGTACTATAGTCTTACCTTTTTTGGCATTTTTGGCAAAATTTTGAGAGACCGTATTTTTATTCAGGAAGGCGCGCTATAAGTAGAGGAATGCTCTAGGATGCGGGAAAATGCATTTTGTGCGACTTCTGATCGAGTCAAAATTTCATTTAAAACCCTATACTATACTCTTACCTTTTTTGGCATTTTGGGCAAGATTTTGAGAGACCGTATTTTTATTCAGGAAGGCGCGCAATAAGCAGAGGAACGCTCTACAATGCGGTAAAACGCATTTTGTGCGACTTCTGATCGTGTCAAAATTTCACAAAGCACCCAATACTATAGTCCTACCTTTATTTGGAGTTTTGGGCCAAATTTTCAGAGACCGTATTTTTATTCAGGAAGGCGCGCAATCAGTAGAGGAATGCTCTAGGATGCGGTAAAGCGCAGTTTGTGCGACTTCTGATCGAGTCAAAATTTCACAAAAAACATTATACTATAGTCTTACCTTTTTTGGAGTTTTGGGCCAAATTTTCAGAGACCGTATTTTTATTCAGGAAGGCGCGCAATAAGTAGAGGAATGCTCTAGGATGCGGGAAAACGCAATTTGTGCGACTTCTGATGGAGTCAAAATTTCACAAAAAACCCAATACTATAGTCTTACCTCTTTTGGCATTTTGGGCATGATATTGAGAGACCGTATTTTTATTCAGAAAGGCGCGCAATAAGTAGAGGAATGATCTACGATGCGGTAAAACGCAGTTTGTGCGACTTCTGCTCGAGTCAAAATTTCACAAAATACCCGATACGATGCGGTAAAACGCATTTTGTGCGACTTGTGATCGAGCCAAATTTCATTTAAAACCCAATACTATAGTCTTATCTTTTTGACATTTTGGGCAAAATTTTGAGAGACCGTATTTTTATTCAGGAAGGCGCGCAATAAGCAGAGGAACGCTCTACGATGCGGTAAAACGCATTTTGTGCGACTTCTGATCGAGCCAAATTTCATTTAAAACCCAATACCTTTTTTGGCGTTTTGGGCCAAATTTTCAGAGACCGTATTTTTATTCAGGAAGGCGCGCAATAAGTAGAGGAATGCTCTATGATGCGGCCAAACGTATTAGAGCGACATCTGATCGAGTCAAAATTTCACACAAAGCCCAGGACTATAGTCTTACCTTTTTTGTCATTTTTGGGAAGATTTTGAGAGACCGTATTTTTATTCAGGAAGGCGCGCAATAAGTAGAGGAATGCTCTACGATGCGGGAAAACGCATTTTGTGCGACTTCTGATCGAGTCAAAATTTCACAAAAAACCAATACTATAGTCTTACCTTTTTGGCATTTTGGAGAAGATTTTGAGAGACCGTATTTTTATTCAGGAAGGCGCGCAATAAGTAGAGGAATGCTCTAGGATGCGGACGAAACGTAGTTTAGAGGACTCCTGATCGAGTCAAAGTTTCACAAAAAAAGCCCAGGCTAGTAGTCTACCTCTTTTGGCATTTCGGGCAGAATTTTGAGAGACCTCGTATTTTTTATTCAGAGAAGGCGCGCAATACGTAGGAAAATGCTCTATGATGCGGACGAAACTATTTAGATGGACTTCTGATCGAGTCAAAATTTCACAAAAAACCCTATTTCTATAGTCTTACCTTTTTGGACCTTTTGGGCAAGACTTTGGAGCGACCGTATTTTTATCAGGAAGGCGCGCAATAAGTAGAGGCAATGCTCTACGATGCGGTAAACGCATTTTAGTGCGACCTTTGATCGCAGTCAAAAATTTCACAAAAAACCCTAATACTATCGTATCTTACCTTTTTTGGAATTTTGGACAAGATTTTGAGACACCGTATTTTTATTCAGGAAGGGGCGCAATAAGTAGAGGAATGCTCTATGATGCGGCCAAACGTATTTAGAGCGACATCTGATCGAGTCAAAATTTCACACAAAGCCCAGGACTATTGTCCTACTTTTTTTGGCATTTTGGGCAAGATTTTGAGAGACCGTATTTTTATTCAGGAAGGCGCGCAATAAGTAGAGGAATGCTCTACGATGCGGTTAAACGCATTTTGTGCGACTTCTGATCGAGTCAAAATTTCACAAGATTTCACTCGATTTTAATTAATTTCCCAAGGCTATAGACTTGACATTTTTGAGAAAAATGCGAGCCCGTTCGAATCGAACCAAACTGGACCAAATACAATGATATGGTATTTTACTCGATTTTAATTAATTTCCCAAGGCTATAGGCTGGCAATTTTTGAGAAAAATGCGACCCCGTTCGAATCGAACCAAACTGGACCAAATACAATGATATGGTATTTTACTCGATTTTAATTAATTTCCCAAGGCTATATTTATTTTCGAGAAAATTGCGACCCCGTTCGAATCGAACCAAACTGGACCAAATACAGTGATATCGTATTTTACTCAATTTTAATTAATTTCCCACGGCTATAGACCTGCCATTTTTGAGAAAAATGCGACCCCGTTCGATTCGAACCAAACTGCACCAAATACAATGATATCGTATTTTACTCGATTTTATTAATTTCCCAAGGCTATAGACTTGCCATTTTTGAGAAAAATGCGACCCCGTTCGAATCGAACCCAACTGGACGAAATAGAGTGATATCGTATTTTATTCGATTTTCATTAATTCCCAAGGGTGAAGCGTAACCGAACTGTTTGTCGGCAGATCGTTTTGTGAAGGCACACTTCACTGTGCGAAAGGCGCATCATTTGCTTGTCGATGGCCGTCTTTGCGTTCCTGGAGTAAAGCGCGTCACAACGAAACTGGCTACCATATACGTCACACAAGACAAATTATGTAGCAGCCATGGCTGAAGCAAGGCGCCGGCAAAACGCCGATGCCTGCGCGCCATGTAGGAATGAAAAACCTCCGTGGCGCTGACGCTAACTGCCGGTGCGCATATTAACGCGACAATTTACGACTTCGCTCTATCGTTCCTACGTGGCCGTGCCACCGCCGAGAACCAAGAATGCAGTGAAAGGGAGGCGATGTTAATTTTAGAGCAATTTTGCGTGCTAAATACTTTTGCTTTAACCGAACGTCAGTTGGATGAAAATTGTAAAGCGGTATAGTAAATATATAAGGCCCGTGTTTTCCTCCGCGTTGCAGGTCTGTCAGCGGCGTGGTCGGTGGCGCTTCCAGCTCCTACTGCCACACCCTTGCTGGTAGGGGGTTCAAATCCCTGCGGGTGGTACTTTTTTTCAGTGTCAAATGCGTGTTTATTTTTCAGGCATCTACTTCCGTTACGGAAGTACTTCACAGATTTATTGGTGGACCCCGGCATGAAACACTTTCGTGTGAAAAAATTGGCAGATCCAACGTGCAGTGCGAATCAAGGAAATGCGAAGCACGCATCAGGAACGCAAAATGGACTTGCATTGTTGTGTCGCTATACCGAGTTTGGTACATATGAAATTAAGGAAACGGCCGCAAGAGCATCAAGACTGTGGCATGTAAACTATGCCACTCACACACGCATGTCATGATTCTGATGTTATGGCCTGTCATTTACGTTCGTCATGTCGTGTTGTGCCGTAGCAATTTTTGTATACATCCCAGTAACGAAACGCGCGGCATGTAAATCATGCGACTTATGATACGAATGTCACGATTTTCACGTTATGACCTGTCATTTATGATCGTCATGCAGTCTTGTTGTGCCATACCAATTTTCGTATGCATCCCATTAACGAAACGGCAGTATAGCGCCAGGACCGTGGCATGTAAATCACGCTGCTCATGGCATGCATGTCATGATGCTCATGTTATGACCTGTCATTTATGTTCGTCATGCAGTCATGTTATGGCATGCCAATTTTCGTATACATCCCATTAACGAAACGCGGGGCATGTAAATCATGTCGCTCATGACATTCGTGTCGCGATTTTCATGTTATGACCTGTCATTTTTGTTCGTCATGAAGTCATATAGTGGCATACCAATTTTCGTATACATCCCATTAACGAAACGGCTAGGAGAGCACCAAGACCGTGACATGTAAATCATGTCGCTCATGACATGCATGTCATGATTTTCATGTTATGACCTGTCATTTATGTTCGTCATGCAGTCATGTTGTGGCATGCCAATTTTCGTGTACATCCCATTAACTAAACGCGTGGCATGTAAATCATGTCGCTCATGACATGCATGTCATGATTTTCATGTTATGACCTGTCATTTATGTTCGTCAAGAAGTCATATAGTGGCATACCAATTTTCGTATACATCCCATGAACGAAACGGCCAGGAGAGCACCAAAACCACGGCCTGTAAATCATGTCGCTCATGACATGCGTGTCATGATTTTCATGTTATGACCTATCATTTATGTTCGTCATGCAGTCATGTTGTGCCATACCAATTTTCGTATACATCCCATTAACGAAACGGCCAGGAGAGCACCAACACCGTGGCATGTAAATCATACCGCTCATGATATGCATATCATGATTTTCACGCTATGACCTGCCATTTATGTTCGTCAGGCAGTCATGTTGTGCCATACCAATTTTCGCGTACATCCCATTAGCGAAGCGGCCAGGAGAATACCAAGAGCGTGGCATGTAAATCATGCCGCTCATGACATGCATGTCATGATTTTCATGTTATGACCTGTCATTTATGTTCTTCATGCAGTCATGTTGTGGCATACCAATTTTCGTAAACATCCCATTAACGAAACGGCCAGGAGAGCATTAAGACCGTGGCATGTAAATCATGCCGCTCATGCCATGCATGTCATGATTTTCATTTTATGACCTGTCGTTTGTGTTCGCCAAGCAGTCATGTTGTGCCATACCAATTTTCGTATACATCCCATTAACGAAACGGCCAGGAGAGCACCAAGACCGTGGCATGTAAATCATACCGCTCATGATATGCATATCATGATTTTCACGCTATGACCTGCCATTTATGTTCGTCAGGCAGTCATGTTGTGCCATACCAATTTTCGCGTACATCCCATTAGCGAAGCGGCCAGGAGAATACCAAGAGCGTGGCATGTAAATCATGCCGCTCATGACATGCATGTCATGATTTTCATGTTATGACCTGTCATTTATGTTCTTCATGCAGTCATGTTGTGGCATACCAATTTTCGTAAACATCCCATTAGCGAAACGGCCAGGGCGCACAAACTCGTAGACGGCTAGATAGATAGATAGATAGATAGATAGATAGATAGATAGATAGATAGATAGATAGATAGATAGATAGATAGATAGATAGATAGATACGCTCAAACTCGCCGAAGTTCGCTAAGAAATGCTTCACTTTTTTTTTAATCGCTTCACATTTAAAAAGAGGACAGCAGAGAGGGGTTATGCCCCATTCTTAGATGGCGCCCATAAGTCCCTGTACCCCAGCCAACGTTACTAGAATAGTTTATTCTAGTGACGTTGACCCCAGCGGCACCTTCGGCCTGCTTGATGGCATGTAATTGGTCATCTGGGTTTGAGCTGAACAGCACGGTTCCCCACTCTTCTTTGTTTTTGAATTTGCCCTTGTAGCTCTTCGGACAAGCGCATAGAATGTGGTCTAAGTCCGCCTTATTTTGACATTAGTTTGCATTTATCGGTATACATATCCGGATAATAGCGATGAAGTGTGGCCGGTCTGTGGTGTTTGTCTGTAGGAGGCGCCAAATGGTCATCTGCCGCCTGTTTAGTGATGTATGTGCTGGTGGATATTTCGGCTCTTTGCGTTCTGTAATGTTTCGTGACGTCATTGAAAGTACAGAGCAACCAATCATTAAGCATTGCACCTCATGTTACTAAATACACGTTGCCACGTAAAGCAGTGGGAGTGTAACAGAGAATGGTATTGTAAAGGAGAAGGATATTGTCGCACTATATGGCACACTAATTTTTTTAGGGGCGAAGCTCCTTAAAGCGGCACCCGTTCATCCCTCGTCGTAGTCGTAGTAGTGCGTAACCAGTCTTACGCTTTGACCTCCAAGGTGGTGCCGGTGGGAGATTTCTCCTGTGCGTTGTTGAACAATAAAAAATTCGCAGCGTGCGCGTTAACTAAAAGCCGAATTCTTCTGTCTCTCATTCCCCATTAGCAGCCATTTCGTGCGTCCCCGATGTATGTAGTAGTAGTAGTAGTTAGTAGTAGGTAGCCACCGGCGCGTGCCTGCTGGAGCGCACGCACGCGCCGAGGGCGAGCGCGTGGCACCTGGCGCTCGCCCTCGCCGCGAGCGCCGGGAGCCACGCGCTCCCCGGAAAACTCGACACTGCCCCGGCAAACGCGAGAGACAACGTTGGCGCAGGCAGCGTCTCCTAGCGAGTTTCTTGATTGAGAAATACCGACTGCTCGCGTTGGAGAAGCGTTCACCGGCAAAACCCATATATATATATATATATATATATATAACGAAAGGGAAGGGGTCAAGGGCTCGTTCTTTATTTGTTAGAAACAACTTAATGAGCAAACAGACAATGAAGCCTAGGAAAACATAGGGGAAGTTACTTGTGGTATGGCAATTGTGAAGAAAGTAGAAAGGAATTAAAGTGGACGAAAAGACAAACCTGCCCTCGGTGGGACCCGAACCCACGACCTTCGGATGTCGCGTCCGATGCTCTACCATATATATATATATATATATACCAGTATATATATATATATATATATATATACTGGATCTTGACTTGCAATGAAGTGCCGGTGGGAGATTTCACTTGTGCATTGTGCATAGTTGAACCGTGAGGATTCGTAGCATCTCGTTAACTAAATTAATCCGGAACTCGGCACGATCTACGATGCACATCCCGAGCTTCGCCCACTCATCATCATTCACTCCGTGGATATGCTGTAATTTTTTTTTAGGAACTCCTCAAAGCTTCACGAAATTCGGGATGATAATAATCGATTCATGGCCTCGATACAAAAACCGAGAACCCCAGGCGCACAGGAAAGACGGCTGCCCTGTTGTGTTAGACCGAAAATTCCCGTGACAAAGAAGTGGCGAACTTTGAACCAAGTCTTGCCTCGCCACCAATAGAGTTTAAAAAGGAAAAAACAAAAACAAAAGAAAGCACGCATCTCCATGAAGCGAACCATGACGAGTGGGCGAAGCTGGGGATCGTTCTGTGTTACCGTAAATCACCCGTGACATTGCCCACTCATGCATGTAAATGAGTGACAACGCGTGTGTATATTTACACACGTGTTGTCATTTATGCTGCTGGCTTTTATGAGATTCCTGCGCTCCCACGTTCGTGCCGAGTTCCGGATTAATTTAGTTAACGCGCACGCTGCAGATCAAATCCTTATGGTTCAGCTATGCACAAGAGAAATCTCCCACCGGAACTGCATTCCATGTCAAGATCCAGTGCATATATATATATATATATATATATATATATATATATATATATATATATATATATATATATATATATATATATATATATATATATATATGGGGTGGCCGGTGAACGGTTGTGCCACGGGAGCAGTCGGTTTTTTTTTTTCAATCAAGAAACTCGCTAGCAGACGCTGCCTGCGTCAGCGTTGTCTCTCGCGTGCGAGGGCGCGTTCTCGTTCCTAGCAAGCTGGGTTTTGTCTGCGACGCTGCTGAGCAAGTCGGTTTTCTTTCGTTGAGCATTATATAAATTCACGCTGTTCTGGCATCTTTGCTTTCCCTGGTCTACCCATGGCAGCCTGAAATGAACTGAATGAGTCGCTAGGCCGGTCTCTGCCCTAGCAACCTGCCGAGCCGCCGCTAGAGTCACGGACACCGGGCGCGTTAGGCGCGTTCGGCGCGAGCGCGGTTCGGAAACGTGGTCGGCGTCGGCAGGCGCTGTTACGTACGCGTCCCACTATCGCCTGCTTCACTCCTCCTCTGTATACCGCGCTTCCGCTGTGCTGTGCAACGCTATTTTCTATCAGTACAGGCGAGGGAAGGCGCAACACCACCCGTGCGCATGCGCCGCGCCCCCCTCACCTTGCGCCTCTCCTCTCCGCCGCACTATGCTGGCTTCTTTTTTTAGCCTCGCGCTTGCTGTTGACGCTGATCACGCGACGAAAATTTCATAGACTACATCTTCGCTTTGCAACCAACGGAGCTGTGGGGGCTTAGCAAAGCGACTCCTTCCCCGGGGGGCCTGGCGGTACTCCCTCTTTCAGTTTTTTTTCTCTCTCTCTTTCTTTCTGTCGCCAGTAACAAGTGGTTATGACGCTCGCCTTCGGACCGTTGGTACCCTAGTTCGGATCCCGCCTCGCCAAGAAACTTTCTTTTACTTATTACTGTGACTCTCATTCCCTATCTGCGCCTCCTCATTTCACACACTCTCCGCCGATCTTTAAACGGTCGCCGACCACAGCTGGGACTCAAGCGTAAACAGTTCCGCCTTGAAAATTACCGGAAAAGGCAAAGGTTGTCTACTGCGGTTCGATTCTGGCAGCGGCGGTCACATTTCGATGAGGCGAAATGCTAAAGGCCCATAGTCCTTTGGATGTGCTTGCATGCAATGCTTATTTCGATTTATATGCACGTTAGCCTTAGGTGGTCGGAATTTCCGGAGCCACCGATGCGACGTGCTCCATATCGTAGTTCGGCAAGTTAAAAAAAGAAAACCTCGAGAAATTATTAATAACCGCGGAAACACACAGCCTTGACAACAGCTGCCCGCTTATATGTGTCAATTGGTTTTGCTCTTGTAATGGAAATGCTAGGCTAATTATGAAATAAGTTGTGTCCGTTGAGACTAGTACATCTAGGTGCTTATCAATGACGTGATCTTCACTAAAATTTACAAAGACTTCTAGCCTTCCTGAAAAAAAAAATAGAATTTGCCGCGTGCTTCGCTACAAATATCGTCGAAAGACGAAAGTCTTCTGCCGGCCGTACTACGCTGCGTGAGATATGGACGCTATCTGGCAGCGCCGTCGGGAAACATGAGCTTGTGCAGAATCCCTGGCAACTGCCAGGTGGCAGCACCACATCGTCGGCAGAGGCCTTTTTCGTGCATAGTCGCATTTTTAGCGCAGCCTAACAAACACTAGGGCCTTTAGAATTACGTGTCTATGTATTTTCCAGTAAAGGAACACACCTCCTAATACGTATTGATGTTGCGCCTCAGATATGCGTAATATTTGCTTTTTGATCAACAGTGTTCACAAGTATGAACGCAGCTACGAGTTCAAGATGGCTGGGCGTTAGGCAAGTGCTTAAACCTTGGCCGGTGGCTGAATCGTTTGACAGACAGACAAACAGAAAGACAGACCGAAATTGCTTTTTTCAAGTATTCCAAGAAAGACTACCGTCCATAAAAAAAAAACACCAGTGACAAGGAAATATGCGTAACACTCCGTGAAAAAAATGGCAGGTGAACTCTTGGGCCACGTGAGGAAAGCGCTGCGTTCGTAGTGCCTCGTAATGTCGGATGTTTGGGCGGTTTGGCTCCTCTTTGGGAGTGTATATATTATTATAAAAGTTATTCATGAAATAAGATACAGAAATGTTCTGACAACTGGTATGTCGGGAAATTTATGTACTGTTGTCGGTTTTCGAATGTTCTTTCTTTTTTTGTGCGTGTCGTTCTGTTTTTGGATACAGGAAGTTTCTGCAACTTTACACAGCTTTCCCTGTGTTCTGTAAAACAAAATTTCTGTAATTTTGCGGTTTTCCTGTTTTTCTCTCCAAATTTTTATGCATTTCTGTTTTTCTGCTTACAGAAGCGACATATGTTCGTAGTTAAAGAACCCCAGGTGGTCCCGGAGCTCTCCACTACGGCTTTTCTCACCTTTCTGTTTTTTTCACTCCCTTTCCCATACCCACACGGACGCCGCGAGCAGCTGCTTGCTCGCTACCGCAAACTCGGGCTGCCCTGTGCCACGGAACAAGACGTGCTCTTTCCATCAGGCTGCTTCGAACGTCGACGCTCCGCTCTCGCCGCAGTCCTCATCTTCATCAAGGACTCCGGGCTAACCAGGCGATTTTAACCCCGCTCGACAGCTCGCTCCCTGCTCACGATGACTCGGTGGGACTTGTGTGTGCGTGTGTGTGTCCATCGAACTCCCTCCTTCCTTTCTATTCTTTCATACCCCTTCCCCTTGGAGTGTACCGGTTGAGGTGTCCTCTCCGGAGAGACAGTTATCGTGCACTCCCCTCCCCCTTTCCACCTTTCTACAACAATAAAGAATCTCTCCTTAGCCGTGCTTCCGACATGGGCTGTAGAAATTTGCGTCCTTTCCTTCACCGAACCACAATCATCATCTTCCTTCTCGTGTTACGATAGTCTGACAGCAGCATGCGGAGTTTTAGAGCGCCGCCCCTATGCGCTTGTTCCCGCGTTGACCCTAGCTTGCTAATCTCGGAGTCGGGGGATCGAATCCCGGGCACGGCAGCCGCATTTCGTTTGGGGCGAAATGCAAAAAGTACCCGTGTACTTAGATCTAGGTGCATGTTTAAGAAAAAAAAAAAAGGCGGTAAAAATTACTCCGGTGCCCTCCTCTATACGGGGCTTGCGTCAAACTCGTACCGTGGTTCTGGCACGTAAGATCCCAGCAAGTGTTATTATGTGCTCCCGTGTTGAGCGATTTCTGTCGGCCCTCTCCATGGGCAAGCAAGCAAGCACAGCGAGAGGTAGCACCTCGCGCGCCTCTATCCACGCGACGCTCTTTTTCGTTTGCTGAGGGAAGGATAGATTATACACTGGCCGTGTGATTCAATTTTGTTAGAACAACCTTCCACAACTCAAGATAACCCAGCACTTCGCGCCACTAAAACAGAAGCCTATCGATCCTTTTTCAACAATGAGAAACGTATCCGGGGGAATTAAGTGCGTAGTCGATGCGGCTCACCGAAGTAAATTTGCGGGAAAGAGAACATAACATGTCCTCAAATTCATTTGTTTATTATATCGCTACATAAACAGACGCGTACAACTTGATTGAATGAGGGTGATTTACGGAGCTTTACGTCCCAAAACTACGATATAATTATGAGAGACGCCGTAACGGAGGGCTCCGGAAATTTTGACCACCTGGTGCACTGACATAGCACAGCCACGGGCCTCAACATTTCGCCTCCATTGAAATGCAGCAGCCGCAGCCGGGATTTGATCCCGCGACCTCCGGATCTGCAGCCGAGTGCCATAACCAATAAGACCACCGTTGCGAGGCCACTTGCGACTTCACTCATACATCGCGTTAAAAAGTATCGGTGATTTCCTCCCTAGATTAATGTTGTCACCTTTTTCTTTTTCTTGACACATATAAATTTACACAACGTGGCAGGAACTAGCTTGGAACTTCACCTCCGCAATAATGTAGGACTTAAGAGAGGTTTAGGTAAGGTTGCATTTTTTTGCTTCTTGGTAATCATGCAGGTCGCAACAGTTAACCCGCAGGAAAACGACATAGCTAAGAAAGCATGCGCATGCATTCTTTAGAACTCTTTGCATTACAGCTTCTGGCTTCGGAGAGTAACAAGGACATATAAAGTAAACGAAAAAAAAAAAACTGACAGATCCAACGCACTGTGGGAATTGATGTCATGCGATGTAGTCAGCGAAGAGATTGACCGTGCCGAAAAGTTCTGTATTCAGCCAAGTGTTACGAGTAGCGTGAACGTCTTTGTACAAACTTAGTGGTCTTGTGCGTATAAAGTGGGCATACACAGGGCTTGTCGGCGGCACAGTAGTGCACTACGCCGTCTGCGCACGTTGGTGCAAAGGCACCTGTTCCGTCGAAGGGAAGTGCACGCTACGGTGCTCTGATGTGAGCATTACAAGCGTCGTTCGTTGGAGCATTCCGGCGGGGTCGAGCAAAATTGAATAGCCTACTGAGTGACAATAATAGTTACCTACGTATTGTTTCTCACGTTGCTGTAAGAGCAGTCAACACACACCATAGCCGCGTAAGCAGAGCACACCGCGGACGTGTGGTAGCGCGCTTGCTTACTTCGCACGTCAGGGTAACGGGGTTCGATTCCTACCTCCTGCGGCGTGGCCTTTGGCAGTTAGAGCGCGTCTTTCTGCTGCTTATAACTGCATTTAGATCACACGCTAGAATAAACGGTATCTCATTCTGTTTGTTTCACCAACGTAGAGTGTGCTCTCATCAAAGTTTCAGCGCTTATTTTTGATGGTCGTTGATTGATATAGGCTGTAACGTTAGCACTGTCACCGGCGGAGCACAGCTTGCATTCCCCGGGTGGGCATGGGCCTCATGTAATCGTGTTATCGTTAATCGTGACGTGCATAACAGGTACATCATGTTAGCGATGTCAAGATTAGTGATTCATGTTCGTCATGCGCTCGCACGTGCCATACCAGGCCCGTTTTGGTGTATACCAAGTGATCGAGACGACCAAGAGAACACCGAGACGTATAGGCGGCTAGATAGATAACGACCAAGGTTACTGATGTCCGGCAAGAAATGCTTCGCATTTAGCAACTAAAATGTCCCATAGGAACTATCCTCAAAGACGTTTTGTAGACGTGCTTGTGTGCGGTCGTAACGAGGCGTCCTGCAGACGTCTTAACCTCATAAGAACGCCTCATACCAGGACGTCTTCTACCCGCCTATATAGGAAAGAGTCTTGCACGTTTCAATTGAAGACACCTTCTAATCGTCTTGTAGACGTTCTAGCCCATTTCAACTTGTCACAGACGTCTACAGAGTGTCTTCCTGGCAATACGTCCCAAAGTCAAAATGCGGACGGCTAAGAAAAGTTGCATTCAATCTTGCAATAACCGTTCATTGTTCTGCTTATACCCAGTGTGCGAGGCGGGCTGTCGGCATTGTACTCACCCTTGACTGCCGCGGTAGTTTAGGAACTTGGGTGTTGGCTTGAGAAGCTCGAGGTCGTAGGATCGAATTCCGGCCATAGCGGCCGCATTTCGATGGCGGCGAAATGCAAAAAAATAAGAGAACCCACACCCGTGTACTTAGATTTAGATGCGCGTTAAAGAACCCCACAATTCACTTCGGAGCCCTCCACTACGTGGCCTGTCTTACACCTGACTTCGGCACGTAAGTCCCCATCAATTATTACTGGTCTCAGTCTTCGGTGTTGCTGGTCGAAATAATCTTACGCATTAGTGGTTTCTCAGACCGAAAAATTCTGGTTACAGAATACGTACTTCTGGAATAAACTCTGCAAGTTTTAATCTTCCTTCGATGGACTTTTCGTTGCGCCATAAGAGTAAAGTTGGTAGGCGGCCCTAATCCTCGACTTGCATCTCTCATAGTGGCACTCGCGGGACGCGCGCACTCTCTGCGCTTTTCGATTTTCCGCGCTTCCTTAAACCACTTTCGTTAATTATCCTGATGGTTAAGTCGCTCTTTGGTTTAAAAGGCCTATGCTCTGATATCGTATATGTCATATACAACTATTAATATGTCTTTTGTTCGTAGAGTTTATGTTATTCTTTTATGTTTTAATTTAGCAACTCATTTTGCAACGCGTTTTCCAGTGGGAGGCGAACCGAAAGTGCTGCACAAGAAACAAGATTGTAATTCGGTGCCCGTGCTACTAAAAAAAAATTGGGCCATTAAAAAGCCGTCGTCAGTCCCTATAGCTCATAGCCTTGGTAGCGTTAAATTTTTGACCATCATTACGACTTTATAATATGGACCCAGTTGTATAGTGAGGGAGTGGCGCCTCCGCCATTCAATGGTTTATATTTTTCCGTTTTCATCGACTTTTCGAAAGTGCTTGGTTATGTGGAACTTCTCCTACCATCCCGACAGATCTTCGCTTTCCTTTAGCTATCACAAATTGCATCACATACTGGTTGAATGGTTGGCCAACGGGGAGTTTCCTGGTGCTCACGCAAATATAAATTTCAATATATTAACCGGGCATTACAATCCCATGCACGGTCATTTGATTATAAGTTTGTGATGGCATTAACTAGAGTGCCAACGACAGATTCTGCTGTAAAATGGTGAAAACAAGGGAACTGCGACCACTCAAGGACAACAAAAGAACATCAACACAGTTCGTTTATTCTGTTTACTCGTTAACCTAGTTAAAAACCGCACACTCGCGCTATTGGGATCAAGTTACGCAAGATTTACAGAGCGCTTGAATACATACCTGTAACGTACAAAACATACCGAATACAAACAAAACAAAGACGGGAACAACTGGATGGGAACAGGAAAGACGGGAGGTTCCGCTTTGGCAACAGTTTTATTGGGAAATGACGAGTGGTTGGTTGGCACTTACAACATACTCACGCACGCACGCGCACACTCAAACCTCACACGCACATAGCTGTTTATGACGCGCACATCTGGTGAGTGACGCCCGTCGTTCGCGAACCTAAAGACCTCTGAACTTCGCGCTGTTACTGAGTGCTGTCGCCGCAGGCCCTGCAGATGTCAAGTGCGGACAAAATACCGCGGCTAGTGCGGTTTACAAGACCGTCTTGAGAAAGAAGGTGCTTCCTGCCCAAGCAGCATCGCGACGATTGATATCGGTAGATTCACGCGAAGTTATTACCCGTCCAGGCTTCCCGTTGATATGTCCGAAAGAATATGTGGGCGTGCGCAGTACCTGAACTGTGCATAGACTAAGGGGTCCGAACTCGCCATGCTTCAACTTTCCTGGAAGGTAAAAATGAAGGAAAAGCAAAGTATTGGTGCGGTAGTAGGAACGCATTTGCCTCTGGAAGTCTGCGAAAGATACTGAACGTTAAAAAATGACAGCTCTGAAGAACGAATCCTTGCGTGTTCGTTCGCCGATGGGCTTTCATGTTATTTCGACAGTACTGCATTCTTGCTAGCTGCAGCACTCACTAACTTCACGAGTCACTAGAGAAAAAAAAAAAAAGAACCTTGAAGGGAAAATGAGCGGCAATCCTTCAAAAAGTTCTCGTACTGACATAGCGACAAAAAGCGCTGCCTTTCCCCGTCCGTTTCACTCACGAGAGGGCAACACTGGTTGGGAAGCGGCGACTACAGCGCCGCAGGAGAATGCATGCATCTGACGAAATCGGGTGACATTGCCTTGACACAACATACTTTGTTTTCGTGCATGAGACGCAATCAGCGAAGTGAACGACGGATGGGCATGGGGGACTCTTCTTGCTTGAGCAATGAACACTGGTAAAACAATGAACTCTCGGTCGCATCGCGTTCGCTATACGGGTGCAGTTCTTTGGCACGGACAAAAAAGTGTGGTCAGGGCGACTAGTATTTCAACGGGCGCTTTTGTTTTTAAATTCCTATCGGTTTTGATATGTGCTCTGAAAATAAAACTGTCCTCACGATACCTCGGCTCCGGGAACAGCATTTGTGACTCTATCAACGTCGCAGTTGGTGGCAACCAAGAAGCGTTAGGAGGAGGCAATTCGCTAGAGCAGTTCATTCAACCACGCGCGGAGCGTAGCTGCGTATCCCTGGCCAAGGAATGCTACTATGCGCCACGCGTGACTCTTATTAACCGTGTCGTAAACGGCAATAATGTGAAGTTATCGACGCCAGTACCCAGAAGTAATATTAGTCATATATCCGTACCCTTCCATATGCCAACTTCGGTATATACCAAGAGGACGAGACGACAGTTTTCGTGTTTTTTATTGTTTCGTTTTAGCCTTGTTCGCTTTTCAAGTTTACCTTCCAATGAGACGTGCAAGAATTTCATCTTTAAAAATACGAGGGCTTGCAAGCAGAGGCAGTCTCCCGCGCACCGGTCTGCTTAGCCTCGTTAACTCGAGGCAGGTTTCGAAAAAGAATTTTGGCACAGTGGTTACGTCTCACGACTTGCTGTACAAACGGGGCGCTATTAACGAGCGACGACCTTCGATAAACTATAGGCGACGCCAAATCTCGTCGGCAAGCCTCTGCGAGCCAAGACTTAGCTGGTGACAAGTGAATACGTGGCATCGCCTCTCCCCCCTTTTTCCTCACCCTCCCAAGGAACAAGCTTATAGTAGCGACTCCCGTTGGCGTAAAATCGACTTCCACGCCAACCTTAAACCGATTTGCGAACTCTTGAAGTCAAACTATAGGTAGTCAGTCGTCACCGGTCGACACTAACTGCACGCGATTATTGCAGGGCTAAAGTACTACCTATATCCTTCACACCCATCTCGTAAGACATGTCATTTAAGCCCACGTGCGATTATCAGATGAACAGTTTTTTTTTTTTTTTGCGCCTCAGAATTCAACCTGCCTACTTCACTGTCAGCGTTATAAAGCCATTTCCTGCAGCTTCAAAGTAGCCACCAACGCGACTTAGTGTGCACATTAGGAAGGGATGTGCGCACACGACGACACCCTGCGGCAGCTGGCCAAGCTTGCTGTGCTTTCGACGTACGCTATCCTGCCCAGAGGCCAAAGTATTCTAGCTCGCAACTCCACGTAAGGCATACTCGGCGTTCTTAAACCTCGAAACAAACGTCTGAATCCTCGAAAGCTCATGACCAGCGCTTGTGAGCCTGCCGTCCAAGTTTTTTTCTTGCCTACAACCTGCTAGTGCTGCTGTCTGTAGAATATCTTGTCGACTAGTCAACATTTGCCAACGAGCAGCACAGAAAGCACTGACGTGATGCCACATGAAATAACGGAGAACGCAGTTACTCGGAGGGTACAACAGCAGATGTGATGCATGGTTTTGCACCGGCAGCTGTCGGCAGTTCCATAAGTCGAGAGGGGCGCACCTACCTATTTGTTTCAGCGTACAACTAGCAGACACCGTAGTTAACTATGTGTGTGCTCTACAGAGGGTTGAGAAAGAAAACCAGAACGCTTACTAGCTGCCCAGCAGCAGAATGGACATGTCTCAGTGCGGAGTTTGCCTTAACATGCGTACTCATGTTTAGGCCTTCGTGCGAGGGGGTTCATCGCAATGGCTCGGCTGCCGCAGTAACAACTATACGTACGAGCATCATTGCTCGCGAAAACATACAAGAATAAAGGGGAAGAAAAAAAGAACAGTTGTACAGCAGAATGGGACACAAAGAACAGTGTGCAAAAGCGTACGTTGCGGTGAGACACTTTGCAGACTAGCTGCTTTGTTGACTGCGATACCCACTTGTTACGGGCGGTGCGGCTGATGCAGAGGGTGTTGAGACAAAAAAAAATTTTTTTTTTCATTTTATACACATACCTACCTTGCAGCTAACTGTCATCTTGCACCTTCCCGTCGCCCACCCCTTTTGCTAATGACCGTTAAGCGCGAGCAGCGACAGCAGTTTATGGAAGAATGCGAGCAGGGACATTCAAGGTCAGTCGGGAGGGCCACGCGCACGACCGGGACAAAGCCTTTCTGCAAGCGTCGTCGTCTGAGTCAGCACGGCGTCGCATCGGAGGGCCTCTCGCGACGCTGCTGTCGACGCTTGGGGTACCACTTGAGTTCACCTCTGACACACATCACCTCGGTACAAGCGCGCACTCCGCTGTTGTCGAGAACACGCACCGCGTGCACAGGTCGAAGCAGCGACTGGCTAGTGGCTTCGCCGGGCGCTTTGGCGGTGTTTCTGCAGGTATCCCAGAGAGCCATTCCCGCACTGCCGAGCGAGCTCTCCCGTTCGACCAGACCGTTTGACAACGTCCTCGAAGCAGCACGGCAGCTTCTTCTCTTCGACGTATTCTTTTTTTCGTGTGTGCGTCTCTCTCACACCCACTCTCCCGTTCCACTCGTCTTAAGTCCCCTCCCTCCCCTCGACAGTGAAGATGATTGAAGCCACTCCCGCGCTTTTGGTGAACTGGTGACGGATCCGTTAGCGATTCCCTTGTTGACCAGATGACGGCTCCTTGTCTTTCCAGTAAATGTAATTCTTCTCGATGTACTCCATGAGCTCCGGGAACTCGCCGAAGTCTGTGCGGAAGAAAGAAAATGGAAATATAAGAGACACTGAGCGAAGAAATTGGAAACTTGTGTGGCGAAACTGCGCTTTAGTACTCAGCGGTGGTATAGAGGCTATGGTGCTCGAATGCGGACCGCAAGGAGGCGGGAAGAAACCTGGACGCGGCGGCCGCATTTTCGGTGCATGCGAAAATGGCAGAGGCTCAGGTGCTGCGTGTTGTCAGCGCACGTTAAGCAATACCAAGTGGCCAAAATTTTCAGAGCTATCCACTACGGCTTTTCTCTCATTTCTATCTCTTTCGGCCCCTTCCCCTACTCCCGCGGACGCTTAGCCGTGCTCTCGAAATGGGCTGCCGAAAGTAGCGTCCTTTTCCTTAGCCGAACCAGAACGAAACTACGCTTTCAACGGTCAGTAGAATTTAACGTTTTTAAACATTCTTAACGCAGCAAACTTAATTCAAATTTGATGACATTAAATTGAGAGCGAATCCTCGTGTATCTGGAAAAGAGAGAGCGAGAAAAAGTGAATGCGTAAAAAAGCAAGATCGCAGTAAGAATAAATATTATTTAGTAAATCAAATATAATGAAGTCTTTACGCGGAAAGAAAGAAAGAAATAAGAGCGCTTGTTTTCACAGTATTGCAGGTTTACATGCACGAGCAAAGGCGTATAGAATAATGATAAAAAATACACTGTGCTAGCTAAGCCAATACTTTCACGTGAAACCGACTTGAATCACCAAGTGGACTCGGTAAACAATGCTGTACATGTGAGCGCGAGGTCACCGGTGAGAGAGATGCGCCCGCGGCAGCAGCGTACCGATAGGCACGAAGCGCAAGTATGAACCTGTGCCCTTACTTGAACAATTGCTCAAAATTAATTAGGAATGTTCCGCATATCACGCTTCTGCAACACCTCGCATTTCATTAGTGCGCTGAACGTAATGCCCCAAGTAATTAGTCGGGACCTCGTACTTTTCATCGCAGCCGCAGTGGACCTCGATCAACCTGTGTGGGCTTTTAATTACCGAATAAATGCGGGCAATGCGCATATTGCGAGGCCTCGGAATTCTAACCATTTGGTGAAAATAAGCAGTGAACAAGAAATAGGAGCGACGCGTTGCAAAAACGAACTGCAAATACGGCGGCCTACAGAAGCCGATAGAGGTAAATGTAGAAGCCTAAAATAGACGATTTACAAGACGCGTAACGTAGCAAGTGATTCTGAATGGTACACCAAATCAACCACAAAAAAATTCTGGTTACAAAGTATGGCGGCTCAATCGGAAGCCGCTTGAGTGACGCAAACTCCTCACATTTCTCGCATTGTTGTTTACTTCCACATACAAGAAACGACCCACCTTGTATCACGCAAGTCCGCAGCTCGTTAGTAAATTTTTAAGGACAGCGGCTCCGTCGTTACATTTGTTACAACAGTGTACTGTTTATGGTGAGGAGGGGGAGGAAAGAGCTACATGCCTGCAGCTTGCCTAGCCCCTTTAATACGAATACAAAGGCGGCAACACGCGGTAAATAAATCGTTTCGATCGTATGTATAAAATGAAACCACAATAACTCAGGAAACCTAACATAAAAGTACTCATTACATCATATTTACATCAAGAAAAAGTATTTAAGGATACCACATTTAAAATTGAATTTTTAGTCATTACACGTAAATCTTCGTCTGTTAATTTGAATTTGCCGCCCGCGCTGGGTAGAGAATACTGTTATAGCTGCGTTCCATAATTCGTGCGTAGCCGTGGGGTGTGCCATTATCAGTGTGTCTCATTGAGCGCGCAGAGGGATTTATAGTTAAGTTTGCTAATGTACGCACGGATCGATACGTTCCGATCTAAATGTCGTTAAGAGATAATATTCATAGAACATTTGAACCTTTAAGATATTGAATCTCGCAAAAGATTCGGACGTGTGTGCGTTGTACTGCATGCTTGCAGTTCAACGTATGGCGTTTTTTAGGATGTTATTTAGTTATGTAATGATTTCTCGGATTGATGTGCTTCTAAACGAAAACTTCGCGCACTGGCATAGCTAGCTAGTGCGTCAGTTGCAAAGGTGCACGCCATGTGTGTCAGTGCGTTCGTCAGACGAGATCAATGCGGAGGAGCAGGGTGCAACGGGGAGAGCAACTTGCCTGACCAGGCCCTGAACATGTCACGCACAAAGTAGTTGATGAAGCCCGTCTGAGAGTTTGGGATGCTGCAGGTGGCGCGGTCGAAAGCAGGCATCACCACCGTCAGGCCGAGACGCTTCTCTTCGTCCGTCTGCGCACAAACAATTCCCGAGGCAAAGCTACAGGTCACCAGCGCTTGAATGACATCGAACGTGGTTCCTAGTACACGAATTGATATCTATAGATAAAAACAAGGGGATCGAAGGATCCCCAAGCAGCACTTGTGGATCTCTAGCGCCACATTGTGGGACGTTGTTAACCTAGTCACGTCACTGGCAAGTCGTCAGAAGGAATCAGCGTAGGATATCAAGGCGATACATGCTATGGAAGCAGCCTTTAAGACGAGATATGACACCAACAGCAGCAGATTTATCATAATCGTAATCACATTTTTTGGACAGAATACACACGTTCCGACGAAAAGTAAGGGCCATGCGGATTGCTGGAAATGACCTCATACTTTTCACTCTTTTATGCCAAAAGTCGCTCGGGCCGTGGCGGCAGGGGCTGGAGCGTCGCAGCTCACATAGAGCGCGACAGTACACTGCACGAATTTGGCGTTGCTGGCAAGCAGGCTTCTCTGCATACTTTATTAATGCAGTGTTGAGCCTGCTTTACAGGCAGCAGATAAAGGGACCGACAACTGGCTAGAACGTGTGAATGGACCTTTGTGAATTCCGAAAGAACTTGAATTATAGTGATGGAATCGAGCACCCTTTCGCGATTTGAATAGGATTTGTATTTTTAAATTGAAGGTAAAAATTGCGGCAACTTAAAAGTGGCTTAGCCTGATGGAGACGCCTTCGTACAGCTATTTGGAGTCCTTGAATTACCGTACGTCGCCTATTGGTGCTCAAACGACCGTAACTCGGCCTTAAAGTTGCAGTCGACACAGAAACGCATCTCAGCCCTACTATTTGCTTTCTGCGAGTAAAAGGAGTCGACGCCGAGAAGCGGCGCTGCCTTCGCGGCAACCGAAAACCTGTTTTTAACCTCGGCGCATGCGCTCAGTGGCTCCCAGGCGTAGCGCGCATGCGCTCTGTGGAGACATAGCCTGGAGCGAACACGCCCGACGGTTGTCGGCAAATGTTTGCATCATGTGTTGCATTTAAAGGAGTACTGACACGAATTTTTGACATTCTCGTATTGTTGCAGTAAGTGAAAGCACTAGCGGGGAGAACCCCCCAATAAGTATCATGGTGCCTCCCAACGCAATGAGTATATTTTTAATACGACTCCCTTAAAATCCCACTTTCGGCTTCGATATCGAGGGGGCGGTTTCCTAGTGACGTGTCAACAGAGTTGGACGTACGTTTAAGCCACGTAGGGACAGCAATTCGTGATAGCGTCGCTGCAGCTCTGTCGTCTGTGGTCAGTTACACATGGGGCACGCCAACAACGACAATTTCGCAGTCGTCCAGTGACTCTGACAGCGAATTCAGCGATTTTTAAGAAACTGTGCTCATACGTCATCGTAGTGTCCATCGCGCTGGGGCTGGCTTGCAGTGGTGTTCGACGAAAACTTTGAAACCATACTAAAATATTTTGTGCGTGTTTCCTGGCTCCCGTATGCGGAGGGCGTTAACAATACATGACTAGAAAACGAAAAATGTATATTTTGCGCCGCTGCAAAATCGTGTCAGTACTCCTTTAAGACTCCATAGGCAAAAAAAAAAAAATCAAATGTTTCACGGCGTTTTCTCCGTTGTCACTGCGTGACTGGGCACTCTGATCGGTGAAATTTTCGTTGAAATAAAGAACAATGGTACCTTAAAAATTGGTTGTCGGTCACTTTAAAGAAACGATGTTCATCACAGAACACAGATTTCTTCCTTTGATTTAGGAAATGTAAATGACAGCCTATAGCGCGCTTTCAATTCAAACCACAACGCTTTTGTTCGTGACAGACAGCGCGCGTCATCAAACGCCACCATACGGCCCACTGAAGTGGTCCGGACACCATGGCGTTGTGCTGCTGAGCACGTTGATCGTGGGTTTGATTCGCGGACACAGCACTCTGACGGGAGCTAAATGGAAGATGTCACGTGCGCCATGCTCTCGTCTTCCGGTAAATATGCCCTCATTGTGGCACTACGGCATCCCTCGTGACACACTATGCAAATTTGGAAAGTTAAAATTTATCATTTTTAAAGAAATAATGTGCGATAGTTTGATCACCATGACTTCCAGACACCATTGGCCAAATGACGGACAAGCTTTGTTAGAGAAAAAAGAAGACATGTATCGTAGACATATTTGCTAATATGAGCTACTTTATTCCTAAAGCTATGCAGTTTAGGACCTGCGCACGGCGAAGGTGGCTGCTTTTCCCTTTTCCTCCAGAAATGCCAGAACTTCATACGATTAGAATGAGCACTGCCTATGCAATGTCTGTAAACTCTGCGACACATTAGGACTTAAGGGCGACCTATTTCAAGGACACCCAAACATATTTGGACTCGTCAGCTTAGTAGACCCTGGCAAAGTAGCGCTCAGTCTCGTAGAGCTGTACGCACCTGTGCGCAGTACTCCTCGGCGATTCGGTGCGCCCACTGGATGCACAGGTTAATGGGCCGGGCCGGGTTTGACACGTCGGAGCACTTGATGAGCATGCGCTTGATGAGGATGATGTTTTCGGCTGAGCGCAGTGAAGCAGACTCCCCGTGTTCTTGTAAGGGCTGCAAACGCGTAGCGCGCTGCTTTTATGGTTTTGTTCCGCACACGATGCGGCAAGCATTTAAGGGTGCAGTTTGTCGAAGTTGCATTTATTCCCAACTAAACGCCGCAGCTCACTTGTGCAGTCTTTTCATGAGCTGATCCGCTTTTGGGCTACACAATTTTGTAACATCGTGAAAAGAATAAATTAAAATAGTTACTGGAGGCTAGTGTTTACAAATGAGTGCGCAGCGTCTGCGTGAACAAGAAATTAAACGCGGATTTCTGTGATCATGAACAGGTTAGTCAGCCAGACAATTATTAATGTGCATACTTATGCTAAAGTATGCACATTAAGAGATTATAGAGCTTAGCGTATGTGTGTGCTTGAGGAATAGCATATGCATACAGCAGCTAGGTTTGAGCAACAGCGCTTTTGCAAAGCGGCAGCCGCACGAAGACAGACAATTTGATTCATATCACCGCATCTTAATCATATATAGAGGAAGCGTCAGGATTACTTCTCTATGACTTGCCGCTGAGCCTGGAGAGTGTTTAACAAATAGAACACCGCAACAAACTAGCATGGCACCAATACTATTACTCTATCTCCGGATAATTCTTAAATATAAACCTCCAACCGACAAACATCGTAAATTATTTTTCTCAGAGAAACATCGCAACACTCACGGCAATAAACATATCGCGACAGCCGCAATTCCAAGAACTTCGACGACTAATTTGTCATTGTGTGCTCAACTACCTCCGGTTCAAAGCCTTCCTCCTCCTGCAGGGGCTTCTGGAAAGCGTTGAGGAACTTGGAGAGGTGCTCGAAGTGTTTCGTCATCTCAGTGGCCAGCACCATGTCGATGATGGACAGGCGCACCGACCGATACACGTCACGATCGAGCTTTTGGAAGATGTTGACCTTCTCGTCCGACAGCGTCAACTTGAACGCGAACGCAGCGTGATGACTCTCCAGGACAGAGCTGCATGCGCAGAAACACAATCGCAAGGTCATGCGTTATCTCTGAAAGCACGGTCTGTGCAACTGGGGGCAGGGATGTGCTGTGGAGGGGAGAATACGGCGTCCTTGCAGATTTATTTGGAAAGTGACGAAACGGAACGTTGACGATTGCCAGGATACTGCTAAGGTCAATTTTTCGGACAGACTTTCACAGCAAATGAGAAAGCTCCCGGATAAATTAGGGGTCATACCGTTTCAGCATCTTTCCGCTCCCGTTTCTCGGTAAATATGCTTGAAAATCTAACCTAACCCGGAGGAGGTGGAACGGGAAGTACCGTTGCGTTCAATAATACCTCCAATGCGCGAGCCGTAGTAACAGTGACGTTGTTGAAAAAAAAATTACGCCATATCCACGAAGTGAATGATGAGTGGGCGAAGGTAGTCTGGTAAACCGTGAATCCTCCGTACAAAATATTTTGCCCACTCGATCATGATACAATGACGTGACACAGAAACACGGGGGTGTGGTGCGATTACATATACAGTATACACGTTTTATTATTTACATATTATTTACACAATGTTTTATTTTATTTACATCGCCGTCCCACTGTAGAACGGCGATGGTGGCGCGGGACTGCTCGTTTCTGATGGTTGAGATTGTGGTCAGGTTATTGTCGAACCACAAGCGGTCGCATACCTTGCAGCTGTTGCCGAAACTGCGATCTATATGAAATCGCGCATCGGCGCCACCAACCTCATGTAGCGACCGCTGCAGGCGTTTTGCAGCGGCTTCCCGCGCCCGCACCGCCTCAGGATCCGCTTGCCGTCGTTTCCGTCTCGTGGGCTCTCAGCTCCGCGTCCGCTTCTCTTTGTGTCCGTTTCGCTTCGGCAGCGCGGGCCCTCGCCGCCTGTGGATCGGTGGTGGCTTGTGCTTGCTGCCGGTGCTGACGTCTCGCTTCGGCCTCGCGGGCTCTCAGCTCCGGGTCCGCTTGTCGACGAGCCCGCGCCGCTTCCGCTTCGCGAGCTCTCAGCGCAGGGTTTTGACGGCGAGCCCGCGCTGCAGCCGCTTTGCGAGCCCTCCGCTCCGCCACCGCCTTGTCTTCTTCGGTGTTCATAGTAGCAGGGTAGCAGTATCGAAGCGCATTGAGTGTCGACCAGCGAAAAAAATCACAGCATATCCACGGGGTGAATGATGATGAGTGGGCGAAGCTCCGGAGGGAATCATCGGTAAACCGTGAACCTTCCGTGTAATTCGCCCAGTCGATCATCATGTAAAGACGCCTTGCGCAGCCCCTTACACAGGCCGGAACGCGCACCGCGTTTGCCGACGCCATCACATGACTGCTGAGAGAGTATAATGCGGAGAGGCCACAGCGTCTTACACCAGCTTCTTACACGGGCCGTAACGAGCTAGCACAAACGCGTTAGAAACGCGAAGTCTTTCGTTAATGTTGGGTATTTACTGTCATCGTGGTGCATGTGTCCATGTGCGCTTCGTGGCGTAGTGGCTAGCGCCGCGCGTTCGGAAGCGAGGGGTCCCTGGTTCGATTCCGCGCTTCGGACACAACGTTCGGAATTTTTTTCTCATCGTCCATGGTCCACCAAGCGCGATCCGACACGTACGGCGACGATCCAGGAGAATGAGAGGAGCGCTCCCCGCGCAGCAGCCAATCGGAGAGCAGCTGCACCGCCAACGCCATCTAGCGTACCTTCACCCAACCGCCATATTGTACGCATGTCTATGGGACAGCGCCCTCTCGGAAACGAGACGATGGAGATGACACAGAATGCGTACAGCGCCATCTAGTGTATCGTCACCCAACTGCAGTTTGCATGTATCTCTATGGGACAGCGCCATCTATTGTATGCTGTTGTATGCTAAGGGAGACGCTACGCAGGATGCATCGACAACCGAGAACCGCCCAGGTGATGCCATAAGGAGCTTCGCCCCTAAAAAAAAAGGAAGCGCGCCGAGAGCGAGCGCTATATATAGGCGCGGCCCTCTAGCGGTCTCCTACCAAACTAGAGCACGCGCCGAGAGTGGAGCGAACGTGGCTACTGCGGCGCGACGCGGGACAAGCCGCGACCCTCTAAAATGTGAATAGCCTTTCACCATTCCAATAATGCGCATTCCCGCTGCTTTCTGCCGTATAGTTCGTGGATTGGCAAGAGCTTTAAAGTACTGGGTACCCGAGCAGATTTGTGTACGCACGTTCTTGCGTTCTCTTGTAATGTCCCCTGAGGGCCAGGGATACAACGAAAGAACGCAGGAATGCGGCTACCTTAGCACTCTCCGATACATTGTCGCGCGTAGCGGCGCCGAAGTTTATGGCTCAGAGCGTAGCGTGTGCTTACTGACCATTAAAACTAGTGTACAGGTGTGCTATCGATAGGAACATTCTATCAACAAAAACAACACAAGGAAGACGACAGGAAAATGACGTGCTCGCAACTTACATCTAATTGTGCCACACAACTGCAGAGAAAGGCATGACACGTGCTTTGTTGATCACGTGTCGTGGTGATTTCTGCGCAATGTGCTCACGGTGTACGACGCGATAAAATGCCAGATGAGAGCGCCTCGTTGTCCCGTCGCGTTTCTCGTACTATTTTGAGCTAAAACGCTACTGATGAGCCGCAACAACGTTTATTAGAACACTACGAAATAACTCCGAATAATAAGAACAAAAAAAAAATCCACGCATATCCACGGAGTGAATGATGAGTGGGCGAAGCTCCGGAGGTTCATCGGTAAAAACCGTGAATCTTCCGTGAATCTTGCCCACTACATCATCAAAGACGTACCAAATAAGGACTTTAGTGACAAACACTGTGTCGCCATCTAGTGCTCTCCTATCACACTAGAGCACGCAGCGGGCGCCTCCGCGCGATCTATTGATCAATTCACGTACTAGCTAAGCAGCACCGCAGCGCTCGGACGGACGGACAGACAGACAGACGGGCAAACAGACGGACGGGCAGACAGACGGACTCCCATACTACGCATTCCCATAGATCTGAATGAAGCGAGCACCGCAGCGCCATCACGCCATCTAGTGAGCACTTCACGAACTAGAGGTGGCTACTACAAACGGAGGATGGACAGACCCACGGCATAAGGAGCTTCGCCCCTAAAACAAACACTCGAGGGCACCCGCACCTGCCCTTGACCCTGACGCGCCGGACACACACCTGGCGCGCACAATATTTACGCAAGTCCGCCGCGGACTCCCCCGGAAGCGCTTCGGCCCCCTGTTGCCTTTATATCGAAAAAATAAGTGGTCAAGCGCATCGCCAGTGCGCAGCATGTGTTGAGCCCAGACGAACCTGGCGATGGGCGTGGCCCGCACATAGCCTTCTCAGCGGCCTGTGTCATGCCGCCGGCATGCACTACGAGTTTCCGTACTCGCATTCTTCTCTGTTGCGTCGCCTTGATTCCCTTCTAGGTCCGTACCCAAGTCCCTGTTCTCTGCCTGCACAACCAGCGCCTCCTCGTCATTGTAACTTCCGTATTCAGCCCCTGTAGCTGCCAAATCTTCTGTGGAGTACTTGTCCTCGGCGTTCCCGGCTGCTTCTTCGTCTTCCAGCTTAGCTTCCGCCCCAGCAGTGCACGGCTTATCTTAGCCGCATCGGGCATCCTGGCCCTCCTCCACGACCAGCGTCTCACTCTCGGGAACTTCGTCGGACTCGCCGCTAGCAGCTGCCGGCGTGCATCGCTGATCAAGCGGGGGCGCCAGCCATCGTCCACATACATGTTGGCACATTTCATCGAGGCGCTTGAGGCCTCGTAAGGTTGTTTCCGCGTCGATCCTTGTTGGCAGCAGGCAGCAACCCTAGTTGGGCGCCAGTTGTGGGTTCGGGCCGTCTTGCTGCCAAACATGAAGCCTCTGGATCCGCCGGTAACACAAGAACAACGCTTATTAAAAACTAACTCACAACACTACAAACTAACTCGGACAATAGGAGTAAACAAACACTCGCGGGCACCCGCACTCGCCCTTATCCTTGACCGTGCCGGTCACACACCGAACACTTTGCGCACACAAACCACGCGCACCACTCGCGCCAGTCCACAGCCAGCTCCGCACACACAGCCCGCACCTCGCGCCAGTCCACCGTCAACTCCCCCGGCAGCTCTTAGGCCGTTGCTTTCAAGCAAGCAAGTGTCCCACGCGCATCGTCATTGCGCAGCACGTGTTGATGATCAAAGACAAGCCTGGCGATGGGCGTGGCTCCCACAATCGTCAACGCATTCTGGGGTGTGTTATCGCATGGCAAGGGAAATGGACTACAGAGTAGGGTGTATGCGCATGATTGAAGTGACCACAATCTTCCGCCTGTTGCTTCTCAGGGGTGTCACTCCGGTCTAGACACGCACTTTGCAGGTGCCACTGAACACGATTACAGGGATTTGTCGATACCGGCAAGCAGGCTTTTCCGCGCACTTGGTGAACGCAGTGTAGATCCAGCTTTACAGGTAATCAAGAATGGCTAGAGCGAAGTTTTCTCTGGCAGAACGAAAAATGATGATGTCCGTTAATTGAACACAATAACACTTTCTTCAATTCAAACCACGGTACGGTGCTTGTTCGTGATGAAGAGCGTGCATCATCAAAAACTTCCGCGTGACCCACCGAACTGGTTCGGGGACTGTGACGTACTTACGAGCATGCGATTCCCAACCACGGCGTCCGCGCTCCGATTTGAGCGAAATGCAGAATACAACATGTGACGCGCTTTGGGGGACCATTTAAACGAGCCTAATTTTACAAATATTCAACGTGATAGCTTCATCACCCTAGCTCCTAGAATCGAGGGAGCTGGAGACTGAACTTAGGGTGGACTGTCACCTTCAGGCGAAGCGTCTCTTTCGCTGTACTATATTCACGCAGTCCACCCAAGCTTTCAGATAACTTTCCCTAAATTATGACAGGTTTATTTACGTAAACAAAGAAAAAAGAACCAGAATATCAAGACACGTAAAACGGTCATCCATGTTGCTCTCGTGCGTTATCTGGCTATTGAAATGGTGCTCAGGACCGCCCACTTCAGTAGGTGGACTAGCCAAGCACCTTATCCGTTAGGCTACATGGACTTTATTATTTTTTTTTTGGTGAGTTCCTCGCGTGGACACAGTGAAAAAAATAAAGAAAACCAACCAAAGGGAAAGAAAGGGAAAATGACGTTTTTGCGGTGGCGAGATTCACTTTATATCCCAGCGTTAAGAAGAAATGAGTAAATGTGAAGCATACGCACTGGCTTCCGAGCATGTGGAGAGCGGAATGAAAAGGGTAGAAGTAGTTTTCATCACTCGCTTAAACGTGCGATAAAAGGCCGAATGAGACCGGGCAGGAACTGTTATTTACTGTGGGGACGAGCGAGGATCGCGGAAAAAGAAACCAAACAAAGCAAGCATAGACGCTCGGTTCATTAATATCCTTCCCTTACTGTCTTCTCTTCCTCCCCCTCCCTCCCTCCCTCCCATTTTTGTGCTGGCCCTCGCACAAGATATAGTTTAGAAGCACCTATCGCGCAGGCGCATTCCAGGCTTTAAAAAGTTATCGCGGAGTTCATCGAGCCAAATTTCTGTCTACGTAACTTTGTCGAGAGCGAGGAAGGAAACGCACCGGTCATTGTAGAGGATGGCCAGCTCGTGGTCCGAGTTGCAGAGAAACGCGCTCGACTTTCCGGGGTGGTCGATGTCGTGTACCACCGCCGATATGAGGCAAATAGCCTCGTCCAGCGGATCGAAAATGTCCTGCAAATGACCGAATGACACATCACCAACGACAGCATACGAATGCACGGACTGTGTTGTCGCGGTCCTCGTCTAAACAGGAGGCTGTCGCGTGCTTTCCGGTGGGATGCTTAAACAAGAAACGTGTTTGCCGAGCTTTTGGTGCAACGTTGAAAGACTATAAATTTAGCTCGCGAATAGTTCGCGTTATGTAAATTACATGTCCACGCCCTGACCAAGTAGCATTAAAACCTCAATAACTTGTTACCGATTGCACCAAATATTCATTCTTTTTACAGGAATCCATAATTAAGGGATTACATTGTCTTCAACGTCTAAATATTATCCCAATGCAACAATAAATGCCTCCAGTACAGGAAAAAGAAAATACCGACGAGTGGTGAGTTTATATGGCAGCAACACCAGCTGCAGTTCTGAGCTACTACGTCAAAGTACCTCAAAATCGATGAAGACTTGATGTGCCGTTATAAAGTATAATAAGTATTTCGTTTTTGCAACAAACTCGGGACCTCTTCATCTCGTCACAACAGCACAAGTATAGCTAGAACTACTCTAGCACTGCTCCAAAAAATGTATTCTTCAAGCGCAGCGAGACAAGGCAAAAAAAAAAAAAAAAGAAAGCTATGACGTTTCCTCAATACGCCCTAAAACGAAATGATTAGTAAAAAAAAAAGGGGGGGGGGGGGCGAGTGCTCTTTCGGTTGTTAAATGTTGTAAAACCCTTTCTTGCCCATCAGAGCTCTCGTCATGCAGTGTTCCTGCGGCAGCACCGGCGTTCTAGAGTACGAAGGGTATCGTCCTCACTCGTACAAATCAGCACATTAATTAGCCACGGATTTGGCTGCGACAACCGACCTTCGTCAAGCCAAGCACGCAAGGCTGCCTATACCACATACCTTTTTCCTCAGCTTCAGCAGGAAGTATGCGGTGGCCTGCATGACGTCGCCGGCGTGCGTCGAGTTGTGGTACGGGTTGTCCAGGTAGTGACTCTCAACCAGCTGCAGCCAGTTCCGGATGGTGGCGTCGTCGCACTCCAGGCTGGTGTGCACGTTGAGTTTCGAGAACAGCGACAGGCCTAGCCAGATGAGAGGCCTGCAAAACACATTGGCCCACTTATATGCCGCCTTGTCAACGCTGAGCGTTCTGCGACAAAAGTACAGAAACCGCGTCGCCATTCGCTTTGGGCGGAAACGTAAGCACTGCAGTAAGAGCAGCCCTGACAAACTGATGAACGAGAACGTGCCTACTAACAAAACAGTCAAATTCGACTTCGAGGACAACTAAGATCGGTTAGCGATGCTGTTCGACTGGCCTTCGTTCCGGTGTGTGGATGATGAGGCCAACTGGTTCTCATGACCATGCTTCGGTAGCTTAGCGCAAAGAGTGGATACCGGAGAAAACACAGCAGAAAAGGAGTGCTGCTGTGCTTGTTCCTACATTGCGCGAAGTTATTAGTTGCAGTGCGAAACCAGCTAGCTCATCAGTCAGTGATGACGACTGCGCACCCACCGTCGTCCCGTGAGTGTCTCCAGCTCGATGATGTCGAACTCCCACTTGACGTCGTTCTCGAGCAAGTCCTTGATCTTGGAAGGGGCCGTCTGCAGGCTGGGCAGCGCGCCGGTTGAAGCCGTTGCATTCACAACGTTCACTGCATGCGTCCGTACCGCACGATGTTTACGAGAATGATAAAAAAAGAAGGGTTCTACCTAAGGACGCGCTTCGGTTACCTTTCATCAGCGAAGTCTCGTGGGACAGCCGTCGCACGCCCGTTGGTTTCTGGCCCGTCTGCAAGCAAGGAGCACCAGAGCGCCGTCACGCGCGTTCACAGAAATTAAATCTTTTTTTTTCCTCTCTTATGTTATGAAAATAGTGAAGAAAAGACGCTTAAACAACGGGGTTTGTACTCGTTTCTCTTTCGCTTTCTCATTCGCTGAATGCAGTATGCGCTGAATAACTGCGAGCCTATGCGTCCCTCAAGTTTTGAGTCTTTGGTTGCTGGTGAGAGAGTGCCACTCAAAATTTTACTTCAGACGTAACGTTGAGTTTACCAACGCAGGTACATGCGAATAGAGGGCACGCTACCATCAGGAAGCTGCTGCGCCGATGGAGGCGATGAACCGAGAAAAAAGAAGAGACCGCAATTGGTGACGAGAACAGAACACTGCAGTCACCTTTGAATATTTTGTAGCGATTCGTTAAGTTCTGAGTATTTAATTATGCAAAGGCCCAAGTTTTCAATGCTGTAATATAGTGATTTAAACTGTTTCCGCAATCAGAAGCCTAACTAAAATGAGATTTATTTTTGGTGAAACCGACGTAATCAATTTAGTAGCTTTACGTATATATTATCACACAAAAATTTGAACAGTGTATGCGGAGATGCACGCTCATAAAATACAAATGTCAGTCCATTGCGAACCTATTCAAAATCGCGGCGCAGTACGTATTTTCACCGTTTGCACTGTCCTAATAATAACCGACCAAAGCATAATTGCTAGTGCAAGCAGAAACATAGCTTTATTTACTTTGCTGGAGAGGGAAAGGGTAGATTGCGGCACAGTTTGGGTTACCAGAAGGAATTATTTGAATATTGCAACAAAAGCTTTTTATGCACAGCTTCTTCGTTATGAATGCAAATAATCCACAGAAAGGATAAATAATGCCCGCACTTGTCATTAATTGGAGTATGTAGCGATATGGCGGGAGGGAACCCTTGGACTTCACGGCTGACGCCTCTACTTTCAGGGCTGAATTAAACAACGTTGAATCGTATGTGGAACACTGGATTTGACGGAAGCAAGAAGTTTAGGTTAATCAAATAGAGACTCATATCAGCTCGTTCGCAAATTCTCAAGGCAGCTGGTGCACGCACGCACTTCACGCTGCTAACTCTTCCATCCTATTTTATACGCTAGAAGGCGGCAGATCAGGCAACGCACGTTGATTAGTCCGGTGACCAGGTCCGATGTCATCTGGTCTTCGGACTTGCCCTGGCCGACACCCAGCTGCGGATTGTAGAGTTCTGTGGAGCGAAGAATTTCAATGACGCGGTCCAGTGCCTGAGCCACCATGGCCGAACTGTTCTCTTGTGTCGACACCAGCATGTTGATGACCTGCACCACGGGAACAGGGTCATACAAACAACGAAGACACGCGCTGCTACGCCAGAAATTTGTCCTGGAGAAATACCGTAACACGGGATTAGGTGCATAAAATGACTATACCCACAAGAGCTGACATGGTCGAATGCGTACCTGAACGAGCGAAAGTTATATTCGCTGTCTGACAACAGCCGCGGAAGCCACAGGAACTACCGATCTCGCAGTTCGGATCTGGACAGACCGCAGTTTCTACACAAAACACGCAGACGAGCCTGGTGTAAACCGTCGCGGTTACTTGTTTCTAGTTGCCTACTTTGTTGCTGTTTTGTGTATTCGCGACCGTCTTTGTCGAGCTAGCTATCGGACAGCCATCCAAATGTAGTCGAACACAGTATCGCAATAGAGTAACGTAATAGACGGGCAACTTGCTGCCCATTGTGGAAAATGCATGACACGAAGAAGCAATGCTATTCTCTTTTAAAGCAAACTGTTGTTGTCTATCGCCATGCGAACAAGACAAGGGAAATTTTCGAAGCGGCTGGGACGGCTAGGGCAGTTGACGAATGTGTTAGCATGCCGTCTACTGTTTTATCTAAAAAAAAGAGCTTGGATTTTTGGTATAGAAGTCGTATGACTGTTTATCTTCTTAATTTCCGTGTTTCCGCTTGCAGTTCCGTCTGAGATGCTCATCGGCTGCGATAAATCATTTGTCGAACGTTAGCGCTCGTCTTGTCTTCATCTTGTCTTTTGCTCTCTTTTTTTTTTTTTTGCACTATGCATTCTGCCTTACGATAGTTGGATACAGGTCACCACTCCTGTGTCCACCTTAGCACATACAGTCGACACTTTTCTCGACATATAGGCGAGAGACACACTTGGCGTCCTCCACAGTCCAAAACAGCATTCAAGATCAAATTATGAGTTCTTACGGGGCAGAACAGCAGTGCGCTTTGATGCAAGCCATGTAGTGGAGAACTTAGGAATAATTCTGATCCCCTGGAGTTCACGCGTCATTGCTGCGTTCCGCCTGCGCTGAAATGCGCCAGGAGTCGAACCCGCCACCTCATAGCTGCGCAGCTGCTGCTAAGCCGTCGAACGAGACGCCTCGAGGTTTATTACGAAGAAGCGCCACGGGGGATAAGCATGGCAGGCGTGGCGAACGAGTTAGAAAGATCAGGAGAACCGGGGGTCTCTTCTATACTGCCCCAAGTAAATGCCACACTGACAGATACAGGAGTTAAGAAAAGCGAGAGAAAAGTGAATATCTGAGTAGAGTAGCAACATTTGTACGCAGGAGCAGGATGGGATAAACTATCATTTATTACAACTGCCGGAATGTGCGTGCCTGTTCGCAAAAGCTATCATCATCATAACGGAATAGCGTTCGCGCGTTTGTTTCTTCTCTTGAGCTTCGAGTTTTTATGCCCGCGGGCTTCGCATATAGTCAGCATCAAAGATGCCCTAAAGCTACACGTATAAATAAACGTTCAAATGGAAACCGTACACATCTTCGCCGATCGACCATTTTCACGGAGTGGAAGGGGCGAAAATTTTTTGCCTACGTACCTCACAGGCAATATACAATAACATTGTGCGAGCTTTTCTTCTCGGAAGAACTCTCGCTGCCATGTGGGACACCGAATCGCGGAATAACGCCGGCAGTGTTCTTCCAGATGGGATTAGTGCGGTAGCCGTCAGTCACTTCACACCCTTCCATACACCTCTCTTGTTGGTAATTTATGCACACGCAAGCGCAACTATAGGCTTCACCAGTGCTAAAAAGCGGAGGTCGTTGCGTTTACAGTCGACGGGAAATATTAACTGAACCGCCGATGTCACGCGCAGACGCTCGCAGTGGTTCGACCACCAGCAGAAGGTTAACCTACATTTTCGCTTTTTTTTTTTAAATTGCGAATCAGGAGATGTCTTTACGAGCAATATATAGTGCATTCATTGAATTTTCTCCTGTCATATATCAATCGACATCACTATTCAGTCCTCGACATTTGCCAGACGCCTTAAACAACCAAAGGTGCTATTGGGTTTTCGTCGGCGTTGGCAGCTCTTAAGATTGAATGGGCCGGTCGCTCAACAAAACAGTTGGGTAAAAAAAAAAAAGAACACGTGCGGTTTTACTAGGTAATAAGGCAAGAGAGCTCCCGCAGAAAATATACGCGGATAACTATCGAAAGAGAAACTACGACAGCGTGGCCGCTAAGGTTTGCGGCCGCGGCTCTTCCACTCGGTTGAATAAAACGCTAAAGGAAACACACCTGTGCGCTCATGAGAAAACCGTTGAAAAAACCTCAATGCTAAATAAATACCTCACATTTAAACGAAAAGCTGATCAATTACAGCAAGCCGTTTATTAAGAACACAAATAAACAGAGGATCCTCTAGAAATGTGAAATAAGTGCGCGTAAATTTTCGGTTGTGGCCTGAGCGCACACTGCCACTATTCAAGTTTACCCTGACGTAGCGTAGAGCGTGAAGGATCTTACGTTTTAATGTATGACTCAAAGCCTGCTAACACCACTATACAAAATCGCAAAACTCATTTTACTGAAGAAACAAGTCCCCTGGTGCTACGTTTTACAATGCGGACTTCATTTGTATTAAAAATAAAATGACGTTTACAAACCAACAGGCGTGCTTTTATTACGAGTTGAAAACTTATCCGTTTCCTTTACATTTAGGGGCGAAGCTCCTGTTAGTCTAACATTGTCACGCGTCAGGCGTCAGTCGTCAGGCGTAACCCGCGTGCCGGGAGGCACGCGTTCGCCCTCGGCGCGTGCCTCTCTCTCTCTCTCCCGGCGCGTGCCTCTGCTGTCTTGTGAGAGAGAGAGGGAGAGAGCGAAAGGCGCGCGTTGGCTATGGAAACGCTCTTTCTTAGAGGAACGCTCTACCAGCTCGCAAAGAAGGAGAACGCGCCCTCACCAGCGAGAGACAACGTTGGCGCAGGCAGCGTCTCCTAGCGAGTTTCTTGATTGAGAAATACCGACTGCTCGCGTTGGAGAAGCGTTCACCGGCAACCCATATATATATATATATATATATATATATATATATATATATATATATATATATATATATATATATATATATATATATATATATATGCACTGGATCTTGACTTGCAATGAAGTGCCGGTGGGAGATTTCACTTGTGCATAGTTGAACCATGAGGATTCGTAGCGTGCGCGTTAACTAAATTAATCCGCAACTCGGCACGATCTACGATGAACCTCCCGAGCTTCGCCCACTCACCATCATTCCCTCCGTGGATATGCTGTAATTTTTTTCCTTGAACGGAATTTGCGACCTTTAATTGTAAACACAAATGTGACGATTCCACTCATGATTACGATTAGCCAATAAAGCTATTTTTATTGACTAATGAAGCAAGGCTAATTTCGTTCATACAGGCGGACAGATTGTCTAACGAAAGAACCTTCACACCTTCCACTCGTTTCGTCAGGGAAAACGGGAGCTTCGCACGAGCTTCATTCAACATTGCCATGCGTTCCCAATGAAGTTCGACGGTTTCCTGTGGCTTCCCGAAACACGTACATGCATAGCGACACACATTTGTTCACGATGAATGTGCCAGAGACCAGGATTATGACAGTTTGTAAGCCAGGAACAACAGAGTTGACATCTCTTCTGAGAATCTTTCGCTGTTGAAGAAATATTGAAAAAGAAAATCAAGTTTACTCCTTAATCGCGATTAGATATTGGCACTGAAAGGCCGACGCTCGCATTACCAGTCATGCTCAAGGAAAAGAGACAGCATTAGGGACCTCCAACGTCCCTCTGTGAAATACATGACATCTCGCTCTTTTCGTGCGAAGGCACAAAGAGCAGAGAAATTTAGGCCCGTATTCGTAAGCCTACCTTATCCTTATCTCTTGTTTTCCTTATCTTCCTTGTGCCCTCATCATGCTTCATGAACAATTTAGTGCAGCATATCTACAAACGAGTCTTATGATAGTATTTCGCACTGGTTATCATCTTAGACCCCTTAACGCGCCATAACGTCACAGGAGCGATAAGTAAAACAAGCGATAATGACAAGGTATAGTTTATGAATACCGGCCTTATAGAGCAGCCTCGAGTGAGGGCTCGCTGGGTGCATGGTGCCTCAGCGGTTCGGGAACGCCTCACGACGCTTTGTTAACTCACCTTTGTTATGGGGGCCTCCAGCGTCATTGCATGAAATTTTGCGAATGATTGTCGCCTGTTCATTCCCACTGTTGGCACAAAAGAAGAAAACACCGCGTCAGCAGAACCTGAACATAGAGCACTATAAGTTGGTCGGTACCGCTTCTAACCTACGAAGCTCTCCTACCGGGCATCTTGCCTAAAACGTTGGCAAAACGTTGGTTCTTGTTCATCCACTGAACTTGCAGGCGCTTAAGCCCTAACAGCCGCAGCAAGAAGCTAAACAGCGAGCAAAGCAAACGTTTCGTTAGTTAGCATGCAAACATGCTGGTTAGAATTGTAAGTCGCGTTTTCGTTAGCCTGTGACATGCGATGCGTATATCAAGGCCTGTCGTCCATGCTTAAATATATTTAGAACACACAAATTCATTAGAACAATTGTTAAGCGTCAAAAAAAAAAACGCTCATCAAGATTGCTCCGCGAACAGAAAGCGGCCGCTAACGGCTTTGTAGGTTCGGTAACGCAGCATTTTATAAGGACCGCGTGGCTTGCATTTCGACGACAACGTGTTCATGTGCGCCAGTGCATCGACGTTCTCGCACATGTCGAGCAATTAAACGTGATCAGCAACACTCCGAAACGGCTATACCGCCATCGCAGAGCAGCTGAACAGACGTCAACGCAAGGAGCCGCGAAAGGCAAACAAGCGGAAGGAGCGGCGAGCGGTCGAACTGTATAGCACAATGCAGCAGCGACGCTCGATCGAACCGTTTTACTGGCGCTGCGTTATCCGAGTTGCATTCGCTTTGGTTGTCCTCTTTGTGGAGTTGCACCCCACGCACACACCGCCAATTTTAATGGACAAATGCGTCGCCATGAACAACAGGTGCAACATGACGTCAGCTTGTTGGGTTTGACTCTCTACAAAGCTTAGTTACGAAGCGAACATTTTTAAATTCACGCGCTCCTTCGCCAAATCGTTTGCGCAAGGTTATGCTGTCGGCAAGAGCATGCACAATACTGATCACTGTTAAAGGAAAGACTCAAACGAGCACATCTTGTACTGCCGAAGCCCTAAACTGTAAAGGGCTATGCAAACGGTATAACAGGCCAGAAATAATTCTGACACATATTGTCACGCGAGTATCGTTTTAGTCGCTGCCTAGCGAACGTTATTTAATGGACCACGGCTGATACGAATTTAATAAATGGGAAAACGAAGAAATCACTTAAGTGGCAAACTTGTTGCCCACATCTTAGGCACTGTCTGCTTTTCAATCCTCACTACAGGACAGTACTGTCATCCGTAAAAAACTTGGCATGCTGGTTTCTGTATGTTGAATACACGATGAGTGGCAACAGTAAAAGCCGCGCTAAAGAAACTTTTTTTTTAGAGCTACGACGACTGTAATTGACGTTTATATGATCAAGTCCGTGAAGATGCACCCTTATATATATATCCTCGGAGCTGAGCGTCCTCGCTGTAACGCTAAATGTTTTTACCTCGCATTGGGATACGTTCGTTCTTGCAGCATATCACAGTGCAACGATAATGCATTCAGACAAGCAAAGCGAAAGCAACGTGTAAGTGCAATTGCAGCGATACACCGCGACAGGTGGCGAAAAAGGCGTGTAAAGCGAGCGCCAGGAAGCGTAAGCGACTCACCCTCACTGCACAAGGAACGAACGTCACAAGATGCCTTTCTAGAGCTTTTCATGCTCGAGTTAAGAGTAAATGACAGGAAATCTAGAGGCGGAGGAAAAAAAAAAAGTGAGAAGTCGCTTTATAAGTGGCGACCCTATGGCGGTATATTTGAAGCGTTTCTTTTTTTTTTTTTTCCTTTCACGCGCTCGAACAAGACAGGTAGGCGGTTCGACTCTTTGCTCTCTATCAGCCGTTACTTAACACTGAGAAAATCTGGTAGCTTCCCTAGTTGGGTGTTATTGCACGTCGCTGCTAATTTCGTGCTGCCGCCACGATCACTGGTGAATGGAAACGTGACGTAAGTCATGTATACCTCGGGCTTTAACGCGACAGTGGCGACGCAAGCACAGTTTAACAGCTGCTGATGGCTGAACTTCACAGAGAGAGATAACTATGCATGCGTTGCATGACCTACGCTGTTTTGCTTTATTGAACACTGTCAAGCGAGCTATTCTAGGTGACGTCATTATAGACGCACGAAAGAGAGAAAAAGAGAGCAATTGTCTGAGCGCACCAGCCATACCGCGAGTTGTCCGTGCGCGTGAGAGGAGGCGACTGAGCAATTTAGGCACAAAGTTTTCATACAAGAAATACTGGAGGGAAATGCACATGTTGAATACCTGAACAGATCTCTCGCAATACAATTTCAATGGTGATATCCAGGATTAGCTTACATCTGTATATGTGTGTTTCACTAAGGTTCTTTTTGCAGCTCCGTGTATGTTATTTATGACTGGCATTAAAACATTAGCGGTTAGCATAGCCTTTATTCCTACATTTTGCTACCGACGACGTACACAGAAGACAGAGGAAGTCACGATGTGAACCTGGCTTCGTCAAATTTTTTTATCGAGCTGCAACTCAACGAAATAGCTTCCAATAAGCGCCGAGCGCTGTGCGACAAACGTCCTTTTTTTTTTTCTTGCCGCGCGCGTTTTCCTGCTTAGCATAATTTAATATGCACCTTCCGTTACAACGATCGAAAATTCACCGCGGCGTTCGCCTAACCTAGAACACCTCCTAAAAAGTTCTTAGAGCGGTTGCCCGAAATATGAAGCAAGGCGCAGTATTTCGCCTCAGAGCTTCTTTCATGCTTATGTGAGGTTTCAGATCCGTTGCGGTTCATTCTAGGAACGCACAACTCGCAGCTACCACGGAAAAGCTCGTTTACCAAAACGCATTTCTGCTCTGCGTAAAACGCATTCCTGCTCTGGCTATATAATTCCCTCGAGTAAATATTGTATGAAACTGCCAAGCGTAGCATGTATTTATTCGCAATGCGATCTTATCAGAGGAGGCAATTAACATATAAGCGATACCGTTTGCGGCAGAAACTTCTGCCACCAGCCTTACGTTATTATGATAACGTGAAAAGCGATAGTCAGATGCATTTTCCTTATCTGCGGGCATCACGCCCTATAGTCTCGGAGATGCGTCTCGAGGCTAATCTGAAGGAATCAAAGTGCGTTAGTTCGACGTACAGAGCCGAGACCTCACAAAGCACACGAGTGATCGGGCGAAAGAAGAAAGCTTTAGAACAGAGGACGAAAATTATACATATTTGCGTTCGGCATTTGTGCGCAAGCACCCTGGGCCCTATAAAAGCTATAGTACACTTCGGCAATAGAATAAGGACTCTTGCGTGGGTGAAGTGCCTTTAGACTATTTAAAGCATTCCAATGCAATCTGTGCGTCTTGACAGCCGATCGCGTAACAAACCAAATTACGCGCTTTTGGCATATATATATATATATATATATATATATATATATATATATATATATATATATATATATATATATAACAGAATTGACGATGCGCCTCTTAGAGAACGACGGTTTATTCGTTCTCTAAGAGGCGCATCGTCAATTCTGTTATAAACTAGCGGCAACCCAAGCTATTTTTGCATATACAGTCCTATATATATATATATATCGGTGCAGAAACGCAGCAAAATTACGTCACGCTAAGAGTTTCATGGCCGCGTAACAAAAGAAAAAATACAGCATTAAGCGACAAGTGCAAACAGATCGCTTGTAACATGATGGCTGAGGCTGAGCACAACACAACAGACAGTGAGAGCACACAGTGAAGCTTCACAGCAAAGGCCGAGCAGACTTGAAACGGCAGCAACATCCGGTCTTCCAAACCTTGTACGAAAGGATAAATCACTCGCTGCTAACGCGCGAGCTGTTGCCAGCAGCAGAATGACAACAGACCTTTTTCCTCATGAGTGAGCGTTCTTGCGGTCCACCAATTGCCAAACAAAGAACGCCACCGCTCACCGCATAAATTAAGAATGCAATGTTAAAGGTGGCATTATGCAAGCGGATTAATCGCAATATATTTTATATACGGATGAAGCGCGAAAGGTGTGCACAAGCCTGATTACCGCGAAACGATCCCACCACAAAAGACGTACTTGCGCAAAAGCAAGCTGTATGAATTAGGAAAAGGGTCAGACGCGTTGTCATGCCGACAAAATGAGGCCAGTGAGTAAGCAAGCTCCTCAGCCTCCATTCCACCGGCATATAGGTTACCTTTAAATTTCACCGGCTTCACGCAGCGATGAGTCATGCGCATAAATGTTTAAGAAGACACAAGAAAGATGATACTTGAAGGATAACGTTATCGTGTTGGATACCTGACTGGTCCAGTGGCAGTAATGCGTGCTTTTTATTGTTATTTAATAGCTACGACGCCGTTTCAATGATACTTTGATATCAATACAGCATTCTGATATCTGCATCTATATTAAAGAAAAAAATACTTTTTATAGTGAGAAAGAACAATAATTATTCAAAGGGCCTGTAAGGCTCTTTAAGATTATTTTTTTTAACGTCGTTGGAGCAATAGCGCTTGTCGAGGCACACACAACATTTAGGTTAGCTTCTGCAACTTCTAAAACAATTTGCATACGCACGCATGCAGATTTGATAATTATAGGTCATTTGACAATACTGGCCATAAATTAGTCCACAATGATTCCAACGAGTTTAGCATACAAAATAACGAAGAAGCCGTCCTTGCTTTTGTGTGTACAGCAGACTGTCGCCGAAATACAAAGAAATGGGCAAAATTATATACAAAAACAGCAAAAGGAGCTACAACACCGAAAATACGGTATGGAACGGCATGATAAAACCTAGATGATTTCACGAGCCCTACCCAATCGACAATTAGATGTAATAAAAATACAGCAGATACGCAAGTATGTGTGATAATAACCAAAGGGCACTTTTGTTTCACACACCAAAGTGGGAACCCGCGCACCATTCCCATGGACGACCACGAGAGGACGGTCGTCTCAATGCGTCTAAAGTGACTCTATATACTGTAAATCCACATAATGCGTCTGCACATACTGTACGTGCTCCCTGTATGGCTCCCGCAGTAACTCTACACGTATTTTGGTGTTCTTACCACGGTATATGACAGGATTACCAAGTTCACGTGAAAAAGAAATATTTTCAGCTCTTACCGTGTTTACACGAGTGCGGTAAACAAGTTTATTTGAAAAATAACCTACAGAAGGCGGAGCTGGCATGGTTTCGAATACAGGAAATCGCTGACAGCACTAAGGTCGATACCGCAAGCCGTAAAGAGTTTACCAGGAGAATCTGAAATGTTCCTAACGACGAGGATCGTTGATGCGAGGGAAGTGCCAATCACGAAAGACGTCTTGCGGAGCAAGCTCAAACGGCGCTGACTACTTCAATATGCTTTCTTCGCTTAGTCAGACACAGCAAACTAGGTTAGAGGCGGCATAGGACGGATTTCCAGTCGATCCAATAATGCGAACAATCCTAAAGTATAAAACTAAGCTATGTTGCGTGTCTTTATTTTATTTTCTCACCCACAAAACGTGTGTTTGAGCCCTGTAATTATTCCACAGCATGTGATTCACTACACTACTACAGCTAAACCACAAGAACTTATACCTGAATTCACCTAAGGTACATCACTATACTTATACATCTATACAACACCCTCCCCCCCCCCCCCCCCCCCGAACAAAATTAAAATTCGCTTTTCTACTAGCATCGAAGTCATTTGAGAAATGCGTCGTACTGCATAAAATTCGCGCAGCACCGAGAAATAAATGGCTCACCGGCGTCCGGCGAGAAGGGCTTTTCCATGAAGAAGGGGCATTCCTTAATGTATACCACGTGATCGGACTTCCTGCAATCAGAGCACACGCGGTCTCAGCAGGAGCAGCAGCATCAGCAGAACGGTGTAAATACCCTGTGTGAATTTCCACGGGGGCGATCTTGCTCCACATGGGGATGCACTCTCCGGACTTCCGCTTGTGGAACAAGGTGCCCTCCCACTCCTTGCCCTTCTTGAGCTGCGTGCAGATGGTGGTGGCCACCTCCGTCTTCAGAGAGTCCGTGCGGTGAAGCTCCTGGGCGTCCACGCCCAGCATCTCCTCCACAGAGTAGCCCACCAGCTTCTCGGCAGCCCGGTTCATGTACTGCGCGGTGGTTAGAACACGACTGCACAACTTCTACGGGACTGTCAAATAAAGCACGGAAGACAACACGAATACCTTTAGCCGAACAAACAAGGCAACCTTTATATTTGTGTGAGCATCCGCATATACTTGTGTTGTGACGCTTGCACGCCAGCGATATCGCGTCGAGCCGTTTGCATGAACACGGCGGAAGCGGGTCGAGTTAGCCCGTCGGCTGAAATTTGCCCGTCGTACCCGCGCATACGCTGGCAGGTCAGGCCGAGAGAGCGTCCGGAGGCGGGCTGAGTGAACACGGTGGCGAGGCCAGACTGACTCGGTCCGCTAGCTCAGAACGACAGAATTAAAGCTTAGCTGGTTGGTAAGGATTCATAATGCCAAAAGACAAGGCGTGCAAACATGGACACAAGGGAGCAGAAGTAGACGACACGAGCGCCACGACATTCGCGTTGTCTACTTCTGCACTCTTGTGTCCATGTTTGCAGGCCTTGCCTTTTTTGCCCCAGTCCGATGGGCAATGAGCATGCAGGCGCTTTCCGGTCGCGGCCGGGCTGGCAGTGTGCATGAACTCGCTGCTCGGAAGCTTTGCTGGACTCCTCAAGTTGCCTCGTCGCGACGCTGGGCGGAGCCCATCTAAGCCCGCCAGACACGAATTCACATACACACGGTTGGACAAGGCTGTGTCAACCCAAGTTTTGACCCGATCCACTCGCGTCGTGTTCATGTAGGGCCGCTCTCATTTATTTTACGCCCAGAATGCTGGAGCACGATAAGCACACCGTTGTCGAAGCACGCAACAGGTGGTACATTCGAAAACCACGATACGTAGCCGGCTGCCGTACGACTCATCGTACGACCAAAGAAAGGACCGATCGGTATAACCAAATCGATTAAGCGTTTACGAGCCCGCACGATGTCACACTCGTTGGTATCGTTATGGGCTTCCATTTTTTTAGTGCGTAGCGCTTTAGGGGCTCGCCTTGACGACGGCCATAGTCTCCTCCTGTCGCGTGATCACGCTTCCCGCCGATACCAGCGTCGCGCTATTTCTCCTCCCACGGCGCATCTCCGCCGCACAGCGGGAATGGCTGGGTTGCCCTTGCTACGCGCTTTTTCAAGTTTCACGGTAGTGGAGCAGTTTAGCCGCCCTCTCTCCCCCACACTCCCGTAGCGAGGGCAGTCGCTCCCTTGTATACTGTGCTCCTCACATGCCGACTGCTCCCGGCGTGTGCGGCAGCAGTCCTAAGTCGCTTCCAGCGCAGCTGTGCGAGCCCAGAAGAAAAGCTGCACTGCTCTGGACTCCGACAAAGAGGAGGCGAAGGGGAACGAATTTTTTTGTATCGTTTTGCCGGTGCGTGCGTCGCCGATCAAGCAGTTTCCAGCGCTAGCTTTTACTGGTTTCCGCTAGTCTACAGCGGATAGCTGCGCGCGTGGAACAGCGCGTAGACGAAAAGCTATAGGCCGATCCAGCAGATAGTGAAAAAATGAGTGACGTGCGGAAATCTTCAAGCCCGGGACGCTATCTAGCCACTGAAGCGAGATCACCCGGGCACTCAGTCAAAAGTTCAAGAAATGCGATCTCTCGCCTCCAACCCTCTGTACTGTACCGCTTCGCATACGCTATTTACTGCCCAAACAAGTTGCACGAAATGCTGCTTCTAGGTTCCTCCGAGTTTTTTCACAATATAACTGACACCTTTATCATAGCACGCTGAGGCTTTGTCATTTCCAAGAGCGTCATTCCAAAGGTAGATAGCGATGTTTCAGATGCAGGTACAGGACACCACACACTTGACCGTTATCTTTTCGTAATGAGAGAGCGTTTCCTCTGCACTTCTGAGCTCTAACGGTTCGTGAATTTCGCGGTGCCGGCGTTGAGCCTCCACAGAGGTGGCGTCGCGATGACAGAACCAAGCGGGCTGCGTTCGGCGCGCCGCTGATGGTGTCCGGCCGAGACGAGACTTGCAACGACGTTAAGTTCTGCCTTGTCGGTAGCCATCTCATGCTAGTTTTACGGGAGGGTCAGCATTTTTTTTTTCCTTTTTCTAAGTGGCTAGCTTGTGAGTAAAACCTTATTCCGCGAAAGCATTTTGAGTGCGACACGGGCTAGCTGGTGATGCCTATATCGTATATGAAATGACATATAAAAAACTATAAAGAAAGAACACAACCAGGCAGAATACACACCAACTCAAAATATGGCGTCGTGTTTTAGCGGTTCTGGTTTCATTTCTTATTATTATTATTATTATTATTATTATTATTATTATTATTATTATTATTATTATTATTATTATTATTATTCGCTGTCCCGTATTGGTTTACGAAGGTGCCGGGTATAGGAAGGTGCAAGAAAAACAAAGAGTGCGCGCTCACCTGAATTTCGTGCGAGGCGCCGGTGACAATGACGCCGTCCCGTGCATAGTGCAGAGCAGAGAAGAGTGCCTCGGAGGCCCTGAGCTTCCACAGGTTGATCAGGTCGTTGTGCTCTATCTGGATCATCTCGTTCAGGCACACGCCCAGGGAGCACGTCTCCGTGAACCACTACATGCGTCAGACGACACGAATGGGCGCTGCATGGCTCTCAGTGGCATTACAAAACGTTCAGAATAACCAGGCATGCAAACATTAAGACCGTTGTCATAACGGTAATTAAGGATTACAATTAAGAATTGTACAAACAAGAGCGAGCCAAGGGCCACCTGGAACGGGTGGTCGCATTGCGGACTCAGTGCCGGCTCTAGGGCTTTGTATTACGTTTCTATGGTATTTTACTAGCGGCCATTGTCAGACGGTCCAAGTATTCTGTCAGCTTATTCTTTACCGGCACTAAGTATAACACTGTAAACATTGATTTTTTCTTCTTCACGGACTTAAAAGTGGAATATTCATCTATACCTTATAGCTGAATAGCACCATTCATCGCTGCTCTTCAACGTTTTACAAGCGCATTACCTAAGTGCAATCTATTGGCTTAGCTGTTTCCTATTCACTTTGTAATACTTATTTTGTATCAAAAGAAACGAGAACTTATTCCGTAAAACGAAGCGATAACTAAAGCGGCGCTATATTCAGATAGCGAATGCAGAGCGCAGTGTGGTTACCTTTACCGCATATTAGCAATAAAGTCATTTCTCAAAAGAAATGTACTAGCAATGCAACTTATGTAATTAATCTCATTGTTTTTTAAGTACGATGTGTTGCAAGTCTGCACGCTGAAGCGCAGCAAGACATGAGTCATGGAATTTTCTTTTTCTTCGAAGAGACGCGAGATTTAAAAAAAAAAAAGAAAAAGGAAGGAAGGAAATTGAGCGCGGTTGGGCTAACTAGAGAACAAGCGCGCGACGACATCAAGCGGAGCTGTCGAGTGGCCGTCGCTCTTTCGCGCGTTGCGCGGCAAATTTCATCGGTGGTCTGCGTCCATTGGCCGCCGTTGCAATTCGGCGGATGCCTGAATCGCAGCAAGTGCTCTAGGACACAAGTGCGCGCTCCTTCAATAATGAAGCTGTCACGCGCTGCCAGGTTTCGATTTTTTTTTTTTTTCAGAATATTGCGCACTGCCGAAGCAGGCGGTGGTGGCGCTGGCAATGAACAAGCAGGAGAACCGCTTTCCTGCGTACCCTCGCTCGTTCCCGATGTGGAACTCCGACGCGAACTGACTGAAGGCGCGCTGGCTTCTCCCTCCCTAAGGAGTGTACGACGCAATTTCGAAGCTGCGCCGGGCCGCCTGTCTGACACGCTGCGGGGTGTGCTGACAAGTATATGACACGAATCCTGAATGGCTGCGCATGCTCGATGTGAAGAAAATAAAACGACCGCTTGTCAAGACGAAACGATACTTTTCGGTCGAGGACGACATAACAGGATACGGACGCACATAGGCGCAGGCGCGACGTGTATGTGCGCGTATACGTAACTACATAGCACGAAAATGTGTTCAGATATACACGTCGTTCGAGTACGCGCCTGTGAACGAGCAACGTCAGAGAAAGCGAACAAGAGCGGATGTCGACAGTCCGGCCTTGCTGTTTTATGCAGAAAATCTTATTTTCCCTCAACTGTTCACCCGGTTTACATTCAACGCATTTATTTTTAAATCCGAAAACTGACGTTCACTGACGGCAAACATGCACGAGTTACCGTATATATACAGGGGACTGTCAAAATTCGACGAATTAAATCAACATTCTAAATTTTATTGTTCGACGTGCCGAAACTTATAAGCAAGAGTTCTGAGCTGTAGAAGATGAAATAGTTGCAAAAAAAAAAAAAGAACTAGTTGGGGAGATTCCAACGCTCTGCATTTACGCAGCCGAATTAGTTAACCTTCACCATTTAGAGCCGCACAAAGATGCGACCTTACGCTCCCAAGCCCTAAAATGTTGAGACAGTGGAGAGTTACAAATGATGTAACAGTTTAGCTGATGTGGTGTGAATTGATAATAGCATTAGCGCGCAACTTTGCAGAGGTAGATCATTATAGAATTGGCGATTCCCTCTGCCCTTCCCTTGACGTGTGCCGCTAGAGGCGAGGCTTCACAGAAGAGCGCGCTTCAAGAGTTTCGAAAGTACAAGGTGTTCTTTGCACTGCAAGGTGCACTGCGTGCAGAGAATTTACGCTGCGCTTTAAACGCTCACGAAATGTAGCATGGGGCGCAACAACTTTCCTTGAAACGCGCGCAATTTTTCCTAATCCAGACAACGACACCCAATGCTATTTTATAGCTTTTCGATAGGGGAGCATCCTTCTATGAAATGTTGCTTACGAAATTTGCGATAGGTAAGTTTCTCAGCAGTAACCGATGTGGAATCACATTTTTTATCAATCAATTTTATTTTTTATGTGTTACTTGTTGCGCACTGCATCGAGCGGCTGATGCGAATAATTTCGGCGCAGCCAATATAGTAGTCAATCGCAGTAATATATATATATATATATATATATATATATATATATATATATATATATATATATATATATATATATATATATATATATATATATATATATATATATATATATCCGCAAGTAGAGAAGCGATAGTGAAGATTACCCTGTTGTAACCACCACACCTCAGCAGCGGGATGACAGCTGCTTCCTCCTTATCGGCCAACCTGAAAAGCGAGAGATAATAAATTACAAGGAAGATATTGCTGGTATCGTAATAGCGTCAGGGAAACACAATCCTCGATACAACCCACTTTTACTTCGATTACACAATAACATATTTTGGAATAAGGAAGCAGTCCAGAGACCGTTGACAAAATTTCCTTTTTAGAAGAGTGTTATAGTACTAGCAAACTGACCGGAAGAATTTAAAGGTGAGTGAGACAACGTTGCACGGAGAGCGAGAGCAGTGGATGCGGCTCGGCTGCATCGTCAGTTAATAATAAAATTATAACAGAAGAAGCAACATCAACAACAAACTACGATCGGGACAGAAAACCGCCGGTGCGCTTTTCAAGACTTCAGCGACACAAAGATTTCGTCTCCAGCTTCCGCTCTGCTGTGTGGTAAATGTAGCCGAATTTATTTTGGTTTGGCTCCGCGCTCGCCACACTGATCATGAACTGTCGCATGTGTCGTTATGACAATGATGATGAAACTAACAAGCACAGCGAGCGCTCGCATAAACTTTTTACTCGGTTATCTAAGGGTCCGTTATCGCTTTTGAATGTTTAGGCAGGAGGGTGAATGCGGAGAACGATAAAGATATATAAGCGTGAACAGCGCCGCCATGCGTCAGAAAGAAATGCGCTGAACCTTTAAAGGCACTTACCCTTTCTTTACGACAGCGATGATGCACGTGAACTGGCTACCCCTGAAACCACGAAGCGTTCTGCAAAGAGCGACAAGTCAGGTGTCTTGCTCTTCATTACACCCAGTCAGCAAGGGAGAATTGCTTAGAACAAAGACATAACACTTGCATGTATTCGGCCACCGGACTTAACTAAGAACACGGACGTAACAAATCACAAAACTGCCGATTGATAACAGAGCGAAGGTCAGCATTAAAAACAGGTAGCCTTGAATTCTCTATATGCAAATTTTAGAGAGCGCAGCGACTCTGTATACCTTAAACATGTGCACGCATAAACTACATGAAATCAACTTTGAGCATATATAGAACACACAACTACCTTCACTGAAAACGTCAGTACACTAGTGACACGGCTTATGTTCGCCGCCTTCAAATACGACCTCAATCTCTCAGGGTCCTAAATATAGAAATTTCAGACAAATATTATTTGGTATACAGAACAAGCGGAACAAAATCAGAATTCGGCATTTTAATACGGACGAATACATTATACAGCGCTAAGGACTACGCTGAAATACGGGAGTCATCGAGGAAAAACGGAATATTTGATGCTGTGTCCACGGTTAACAAGTAATGCATAAATGGAGATCTCGTAAATAATCTACAAAAGGCATTGCTGCAACAACGGAGCGCGTTGCCCAATCATTAGCGATGGTATAGAGCAGGCCGTCCAGCCATAACCATTACAGGCGCATACATACCGTCTGGCAACACTGCCCATTAGCGACGTAACGTCGCTAATGTTCGGACGCGCTTCACTGTCCGCGTTTCATTCGACGCCGATAGTACATTTTCATGTGTTCCTCATCCATGCATGCTTGTTGGGTGCAAAAAACACTATGTACTGCTGATGCCATCCCGATTGCCGTTGTCCATAAACTGCGTCAGATTCTGGGCTCGGGAAACGTGCATCACCTTGCGTAATGAACGCGCGTTCGACTAAGACATGCGGCGGAGGCGCACCTGCACAGAGCCACTGGGTCGATGTTGCTCTTGCTTCGCGCGTCGACGAACACCAGGTGGGGCTGTCCGTTGAGGTAGTTCTCAATGGCCGCTTCCGAGGTAGAGCTCAGCGTGCACTCGTAGTGCATCTTGTCGGCCGCCCACTTGAGCGCATTGTACTGCGCGTCCTCCTTGCCGAACACAAACATCACCTGCAGCACGTGACACATACGTCGATGCAGTGAGCGTATTCGTTTTGCAAGTCACCGACGGCCCTGGACGCCTGCGGCGCGTTCGTTTTTCACGGGGACCTCCTGGAAACCCCGTCCACTGGCAGACCAGCGGACTTTTGAATCGCGTGATAATGGTGTCATGTTTGTAAGCGAGGCGTCCGTGGGCCATCAGGGACTGGCCCGGGAATTGATAAATCGAAAACGCTCATTGTGTGTTTGTCGATAGGGGGGGGGGCAGTAATAAGGGAATTATTTCACGAATTCGCACGATCACCACGTGAAGTGCACTACAGCACTATGTTTCCGCTATGACGTGGCTGAGCGCGTACCGACGACGCGATGATTTATGTTAAAGAAAAGAATCACAAAAAAAAGAAGACATTCTCAGGGCCATTTATAATCGTCACTGCCTCCATTTCTTGTCGCGACAAGGTTGCTTCTATTGCTGTATATTATCTCCAGTTGTGACAGCAAAAGCGAAGAACGTAGTTTTTAAACAATGCCTTTCGAGAAAATCTTGTGTGTTGTTGATCATGCGCTATATATATATATATATATATATATATATATAAATATATATATAAAAGTTCTTCCTGGCTATAGGGATAAATATACGATCAGAAAGTCACAGTGACAAACATATTATTTAGGACTTATTCTGACGTTTGCAGCCGTGTTGTTGGTCCTTCAACGCCGGTCGAAGTACCAACAACACGGCTGCATCTTTACATGCTTACAATATGCACCAAGGTGAGGCAGAGCCGCCGGCAGAGGCCGAGTTGCGTTGAATGAAGTGCGCGCAATCACCAAATACTCTGGTGCCCTTGTTGTAAGTCATTATCGTTTAAAAAAATAAATACGTACGCACTTCTTACGCATCGTGGTAAAGAAAGAATAACAACAAAAATAAACTTCGCTGACAATATCATAACAAGCGCTACACCTGTCGACCCGCTATAAAGTAAAAGCAAATATTTTCACAAGCCGCGCTGATAGCATTCTTTCGCTGTGGAATATCAGCCGATGTTTCAGCTGCGTCAGCTGAAACGTAGATACCGCAAACTCTTCATTTCGCTGTCCTTTATTGCTGGAACAAACGTGGAACGTCGTATCAGCACGCTCCAAGAAGAAGAAAGGTTAATTATTTAGCGGCAGCACTCGCGCTGCCTTCCTTAAGATACACGGTGCGACTAATGTTCCACGCGTAATTCGATGCGCATTTACTGCCGTTTGCGAAACGTGGGTTCGATGGCAGCTACGAAAAAAAAAAAATCTTCTCTTATATTCTTTCTTTTCGGCCGAAATTGATTGACGTACGCTATAACATTTCCTCAAAACACGGTTGCTGGATTTCCTCGCTACCTCTAGTTTCCGGTTACGCTACTCGTAAGAACAAAAATATAAAGCATCAAAAAAGAACACATCCGTTCGGGACATCGAGCGGTTCGTGTATCGTCGCGTCGTAAATAGAAGTAAGAAAAGGGAAAAGAAAAACTAAAATTAAAAGACGGTAAACGACATTTACTGGAGCGAAGAAGCGTTCCTCTTCGCTGCACGTTCGGATTTCATGTCAGGCGGAACACAACCCTCTAGCAGTGCGTTGACAAAGGTCGCCGTAGCCGCGGGAAAGCAGCTGAAGGACCGAAAAGCAGCTTACGATGCGCCGCGGCGTCGGCTCGAATGTCACCGTACCGCACCGAGATGATTATGGTATACTACGTGGTGCATGAAATAAGAACTCTTCTGTAACGTCTTTTTCTTGGCATTGTACTCGCGATACAATGCAGTGCACTACGGTTTCCGTTTACTTACACTGTATGTAGTTTTAACGGCAGTCGGGAACATTGCAGAACCATATTGAAAGCGGGTAGGCGCCTGACGTGGTTTCACGCGTGACGTTCTGTGCTTTGACATTGCTCACACTGCGTGATGCCAAGCCAAGCGTTCCGCAGCGCGCCTATCATTGGCTCCTGTTCGGAACGTAGAACTGTCGGCTTACATAATATCGCTGACGTACAGCCAGCTACCATTGCGAAGGGACTGTAAGTGCTTACACGAAGCAGCGCAATGTACTGAAGCATTTATGCTTCAGCACACGTAGTTGCGCACGTGTGTTGCTAAGGAGGGGGGATCTGAGCTTGCGAAACGAGCACGTACACGCTAAATTCTCAAATGAGATGATGCATCGTAAGCGTGGTTTCATTTTTCAACTTTCCTGTCGCAGAAAAAAAGAAGCAATCATGCAACAAGTGGGTAAAGATAGCAGCGCAGTGATGTCCTTAAAGGTATTCGCGATTAACTCATCGATGCTTTGATTCGTATGTTTCGATCAGACAGTATCTCACTCTAACTAATTACACTGGATTTATGCTGTGCGTACATTTGGGCGCCATCTCTGCCATCTCTGTTATTTTTTTTTTAAAGGGAGGGGGGGGGGGGGAGAGAGAGAAAAATGCCCGCTTTTAGAAACATGTGCAAAGGAGGGTATAGCCTTTCCATGGCCCATATTTCGTAACCGAGCACATGCGAGTACAAGAACGTCAGAAACGCAGCGCGCCACCGAGCAAAAGTAGCCAATGTAGCCAATATATACTGCACCAAGCTCATCATAGATCGTCGCTTGCATGACGAGAAAGGAGCTCACGCCTGATTGTTGGAACACTCCTGCAGAGTTTGTTGGTTTAGTGACTTAATTAACGGCGTGGAAAACGGTAAAATTAGATGCGCAATTTGAAGGACATATAGTGCTCTTGCTAGCGTCCTCAAAGATGTGAGCACACAAATTATAGACCTGCAAGTACAACGGCGTCGTTTTTAAATTTAACTAGTACGGCACCGCTACGTGAAAAAATGTGTCAAAAATGCGTCTAGACCCAACACGGAAGGACAAAGACAATTCGAGAAAACCTGCCTCCATATACAGAGAGCTACTGTATGTATATATACAGTAGGGCAGACACGCACGCACGCACGCTGCCGACATCTGACTCCCTTCGCATGGGTATAATTGACGGGGTGCTCACATCATCAGGATTATATTTGCTGCCTCCGCGTTGTTTGTAGGAGCGAATGAAACGCAGAACGTGCTACGCTTCTCTTTCTTTTTTAATTTGCGATCACAGCTATAAAGACGAGAAAAAAATTTAAACTATATAACCAATGTTCATTTTCTTCAAAGTAGATTACTCTACGTCGTTTTTTTCTAAAGTCTCATTACAGTTTCTTCAATAACATGTGCAACCACCGCGGGGTAACTTCGACGTTACGATTGTTGAAATACTTATTGCTGTTATGCTGGAGCGCCGTTACTCGTATGAGTGTTGTCGCAAGCACGACCGTGTCACAGCGATGAAGAAAAAAGAAAAACACGTGAAAGAATACCCCAATTACATAACGTTAAAAAAAAAGAGGAAAAAAAAAATAGATTAACATTCCCTTTGATGACGCGTCTATGACGTATTGCACAAAATTATTTTCCGCACGCCCCTTACTTGCAGCACCGAATATTCTCGGTAAGCTTGCCATGCAAATCCAAAGGTTACTTAAATTTCGTGACCTTCCTCAAATAGTAATGTGATTCTAATCAATGCCTTTGGCGAAAGTGGCATTTTTTTGTGTGTGTGTAGTTTACAAAATCCGCTTGCTCGCTCAAACATGCTTGCTCCAGAACTTATGAACTGCTTATCCTTAGTCGCCGTAACGGCATCACTATTTGCTGAGAGATGCTAATGTTACATTGATTTTGGCTGTCAGTATTTTATACACTGCACAAAATTCACCCTAGAAATTTAAAGCAGCCAGTGAATTCATTTGTTGCTAATGAATTTACGATAATGGCCATCAGTTCAAACATGTTTTCTTTCTTTCTTTTTTTTCAGACATACGTGCAGAAAAGCTTCAGTTTTGTTCAGCCACACGCGCATTTCGTCATACACGCGCGAAAGAGGACAGCCGGTATTACCTTTACTGAAGGGACTGTAAGGTACATGGAGCCAAACTTGAGTGCCACAGTTCCTTTCTGAAAGACACGAAAAAAAAAAGAGAAAAACATGCATGAGATCGCTTTTCGACAGGGAATAAAACACGCACAAATCATTTGATCGTCGCTAAAACGATGGCAATGATACGCTGGCAGATTGCCATCTCCACATTTAGGTGATCGTAGACAACGTCCGCTGTTGCCTAATCGTACATTTACCTACACTGCTTCACAATGATGGTGCAGTAACATGTAAACCATTGCTGCCGTCGTCCGTTGTGTAATACCGTCGGCGATCTTGCGAACGCATGCGTTCATCCTGTACACGTAGTGGTTTATACGTAGCAAAGCCAAGGCAATATTGTGAGTAGCACCAGGTGACGGCAGATCACCTGGGGTTATCTAGACGTGCACCTAAGAAGAGTGCACAAGGGCGAAGTCACAAGAGGCAAGGAATTTGTAGTACTTTGTTACTTGATGAATCAGGCCTTAATTCAAAGTTCTTATGGCGACCAACGAACCCTTAAGTTGTTCGTCCTACGATTTCCTAATAAAATTCAATATTAATGACAGTGCCAACGACATACAGTTCCCTTGGTGAAGCAAGAAGCACGGTAGAGAGGAATCTTTATGACGCAGCATATCTTCTTGCAGCACGAAAAGAAAAAAAAAATGCGCCCGGCTGCGCACGGCGCCATTGGTTGCCTAGAACATCACAAAGAGAACCGCCATTCACAAACAGGCAGGAGGACAGAGATGCATACGAGAAAAAAAAAAGAAGAAAAAAGATCGAAGCTAGAGATCTGAAATTTTTATTTCGCTCTTTCCAGTCCCGATACACATGTGAGAAAATAAAACACGACGGCATGCCGTATAAACCCAACAGGGGTCCGATCATCGCGGGAAAAAGCGTCGTTCGGCGTCCGGTTTATAAGCTCCGAGGAAACCAATTTATTCCTTCGGGAGATGTTTCGATGGAGAAGGGATCAATGTCGTGTATACGCGACAAGTCACTACATTTACCACTGCTCTGCTTTTTCTTTTCATGTCTCTACATATAACAGCAGCGTTAAAACATTACAAAAATCTGAGTAAGAAAGAAATGGCCAGACGGTGTGCGAAAAGAGGAAATGACAGCTAAAGAAAAAAAAAACAGTAAGAAAGTTCGCGTACAACCTGGAAAGTGGGAGTATCAAACGAATTGAGTGTAATCCCCAGCACCCCGTTTCTTCATTGGTGCGAAATTCATTTGATGAAGCATCGGCCGGCGGGAAAGCCAACATAATAACTGAGCACAGTGGCTAATCTGGACGGTCTGGCGGCCGGTTATTAATGAATGCTGATGGTCAAGAACATAAAAATTGCATAACATTACCGTGCGTCTGGGTTCGTGTTGCTGAAGAAAGCGTGGGGCAAGTTATCATACGGACGAAGAAATGATGAAGCGCTCAAATTGGTTTCGCTCACTAATGATAAGTTAAAGCTATAGCAGCGTAATGGAAATGTAAACGTGTACGATGATAAGAATGGAATGGCGTTAAGGAAGAAAACAAGCCTACAGCACGCAAATTCGGTTTGTTAAGTGCATCGTTACGATAAAAAAAAGAACAAAGGAAAAGGAGGATGAAGAGCCCACAGCACAAGTCAAACAAACAAACATGACCCATTTTTTTTAAAGCCTGGCATGTCTTTCTCTCTCGCCATTCCACACATACACAGCAGAGAAAACAGGGAACAGTTTTCAAATAGTGCGAGCACTTTAGTCAGACAATTGTACATGGCGCCGACAATACCTCTTTTCTGTAGAAGGATGGTCATGTGGGCGAGTTGGAACTGATTATGCATATTGATGGTCAGCGCGAAACACGAGGACAAAAGAAGTAAGGGACACAAACCACAGCGCTGTCTCACAACTAAATTTTATTTAGCAACACACGCATATTTAAAGCAATGACCACACCCACGTGATGCCATGACGCAGATGGGAAAGTGTACAACAGAATATGAATAACCTCGTTAGAACTAAGACAACATAAGCTACGTGATGTACTGATTCAAAAAAGAAATCTCCCTGTCATGTAGGGCTATCGATGGCATGCTGACGCAGCGGGAACCGTTTTTGCTGATGTGAAATGCTTCAACAATTTCTCTAACTACCTTATCCCTGTGTTTGAACAAGCTTTTTATACCTGTAAATATCGGGGTGCAATCATGGTTTGAACAATGCCTAGCTATGTGCGAGTATTCATTGCCCTGCAGAGAGCGTTTGTGCTCAGCCAATCTTACATTCAAACACCTGCCTGTTTGGCCAATATACATGTCACCACAAGAAAACGGCACCTGCCACCAGACCTACTTTGCATGCTCCGAACGAGGGCGTGTGTTTCTTCACCTTGCAACCTATTTTACATTTACTTACTCCTAATCTTTTTTGATCCAGTCTCCTTTCAATTATACCGCAAATCTTATTTATTAGGGGCAGAAAAGATAACTCTGACATTGAACCTCCCTGCAACATTTTTTAGACCATGGGATAGCTTATGCTCGTATGGAATAACTACAGTTTTTTCTTTGTTTAACCGGGCTGAAACACTATCCTTCTCGACTGTTCCCAATCTTACACATTTCATCAGCTTCTGCACATTCAACCGGATGGCACTTTCCGGGAACCCTGCCGCCCTTAGACGCAATACTTGGGTCACAAAGCTGTCAGAAGCATGATGAAAACATGACTTTACTAAGGCTGAAAACAAACAAGAGTAGGCGATTCCGTTTTTTACTACCTTGGAATGAGCGGATTTAAAATTTAGGATGGGTTTAGCGGATCTTGGGATATATTGCCAACATACATGATTCTTGGCGAGTTCTAGCCTCAGGTCCAAAAATTGCAACTGGTTATCTTGCGGTAATTCATAGGTGAAGCGCAAACCAGAACCGCATTTGCGAAACAGATCAAGGACTTTTGCTACATGAATTACCTATGAATTACCGCAAGATAACCAGTTGCAATTTTTGGACCTGAGGCTAGAACTCGCCAAGAATCATGTATGTTGGCAATATATCCCAAGATCCGCTAAACCCATCCTAAATTTTAAATCCGCTCATTCCAAGGTAGTAAAAAACGGAATCGCCTACTCTTGTTTGTTTTCAGCCTTAGTAAAGTCATGTTTTCATCATGCTTCTGACAGCTTTGTGACCCAAGTATTGCGTCTAAGGGCGGCAGGGTTCCCGGAAAGTGCCATCCGGTTGAATGTGCAGAAGCTGATGAAATGTGTAAGATTGGGAACAGTCGAGAAGGATAGTGTTTCAGCCCGGTTAAACAAAGAAAAAACTGTAGTTATTCCATACGAGCATAAGCTATCCCATGGTCTAAAAAATGTTGCAGGGAGGTTCAATGTCAGAGTTATCTTTTCTGCCCCTAATAAATAAGATTTGCGGTATAATTGAAAGGAGACTGGATCAAAAAAGATTAGGAGTAAGTAAATGTAAAATAGGTTGCAAGGTGAAGAAACACACGCCCTCGTTCGGAGCATGCAAAGTAGGTCTGGTTTATCAGGTGCCGTTTTCTTGTGGTGACATGTATATTGGCCAAACAGGCAGGTGTTTGAATGTAAGATTGGCTGAGCACAAACGCTCTCTGCAGGGCAATGAATACTCGCACATAGCTAGGCATTGTTCAAACCATGATTGCACCCCGATATTTACAGGTATAAAAAGCTTGTTCAAACACAGGGATAAGGTAGTTAGAGAAATTGTTGAAGCATTTCACATCAGCAAAAACGGTTCCCGCTGCGTCAGCATGCCATCGATAGCCCTACATGACAGGGAGATTTCTTTTTTGAATCAGTACATCACGTAGCTTATGTTGTCTTAGTTCTAACGAGGTTATTCATATTCTGTAGAAGGATGGTCATGTGGGCGAGTTGGAACTGATTATGCATATTGATGGTCAGCGCAAACCACGAGGACATAAAGAAGGAAGGAACACAAACACAGCGCTGTCTCACAACTATATTTTTATTTAGTAACACACCCATATTTAAAGCAATGACCACAACCCACGTGATGCCATGACGCAGATGGGAAAGTGTGCACCAGAATATGAATAACCTCGTTAGAGCTTAGTTCTAACGAGGTTATTCATATTCTGGTGCACACTTTCCCATCTGCGTCATGGCATCACGTGGGTTGTGGTCATTGCTTTAAATATGGGTGTGTTACTAAATAAAAATATAGTTGTGAGACAGCGCTGTGTTTGTGTTCCTTCCTTCTTTATGTCCTCGTGGTTTGCGCTGACCATCAATATGCTTATTCATATTCTGTTGTACACTTTCCCATCTGCGTCATGGCATCACGTGGGTGTGGTCATTGCTTTAAATATGCGTGTGTTGCTAAATAAAATTTAGTTGTGAGACAGCGCTGTGGTTTGTGTCCCTTACTTCTTTTGTCCTCGTGTTTCGCGCTGACCATCAATATGCACCTCTTTTCTGTCTATGCCTTGCTGTAATAAGGACATTCCAACCACTCCTAGTACTTCCTGCGTATAGCCTTCGCACAAAACTTCTGTTTTCATACCACGAAGGTTGTCGCGAACATAACTCTCTTCAATGCATTCAAAAGGAGGAAAGAGCTGTAAATTAAAGTATTCGTATAATTTAAGTGCTTCCTTTACCAAACGCCGTCAGTGCTGTTCGTAACAGGCCCCCGAAGCACCGGCGCCTCGTGTACCAATTACGTAGAATAGGGAGGTCGAATGTTAACCCCTAGGCCTCCGAACGTTATAACGGACAGGCACGTCTGTCACACCATGACTGCATCGCTAAATATTTACTGCTATCAGCCCCTATAATGTAAAAAAAACACAACAGAGGACGATAATGACATATAAATAGCGCACGAAGCATTCATACCCAGGTAATTATTTTGCTGATTTGGCGTCGTATTTAGGTAGACACACCGCAGAAAATCACCGTTCTGTTTTGTTCTGTCTTAATTTCTGTGAAGAGATTTAGATAATGTTCACTACGTGTTCTAATGTGGGAAATTACCGCATTCGGGCAGAGATAAGGGACAAAATGATGCTAATTGGCTTATTTTAAAGCAGTTCTTCACTTCGCGAAACGATATCGTGCTGAAGCAAAAGCTATAGAGCTGCAGACCTAATTCACAGACCCTGTAAGAGCAAGACGAAGCTAGCATTAAGCAGAGAGTAACAAATGGGTCGGCAGCAATGTCCACCGATGAGATATATATCGTGAGCTGGCTAAGGCGTCTGTTCGATGACAATAAATCACGATCAACGATGAAGCATGCCACTGTCAATGCGAGTACTAAACACAAACTACACTTGAATGAGCCGCGTCTAGCCTCTCCGATTAGCTAACGAAGGACCAACTGTAGCGTTAGTTGATCTGTAACGTAGTTACCCGTGAAATCAGCGCATGAACGAAGACACGAAAACCTAGAGGATCAAAACACGAGTGCTAGACATTTTGTTTCTGTCTGTATTCGTGCCTTAACTTTCGCGCAAATTTAATCAGTAAGCGATTAGCTAACTGCGCTTGCGACGACCTGCAATCAGGGCGCCGTCTTTTTCACGCCCGCGGGACTTGAAAGGGGGGCGCACATTAAAAGGCGCGACGTCGTTACCGCTCCTGCGCGACGCTGCAGCCGGTTTACGCACATCCGAGAGTAGCGAGAGAAAGCGAGGCTGCCGAGGCGGCGGATCACGGTCAGCGGCACGATCGAAACGGGCGCCGCGCGTGCTTTACCACAGCAGCGAGCAGATCGAGAGGGATCGTCGTCGAGGAGGAGAAGCCAGAGAAACGCGGCCGGTGTAACACAGTGTGCCCCGCAGGACAACAGGCTGACGCCGGAAAGCGTCTATAGCTGAGCGAGCCGGCATAAGAAGCCCGGACAAGGCACCCCCGGCTGTTATTGTGGCCAGCGCAGCTGTCGTTGCCGCAAGCTATATATATATATATATATATATATATATATATATATATATATATATATATATATATATATATATATATATATATATATATATATATATGAGCGCGAAAGACAGACAGATCCCCGAGGCTTTTTGGATGATGTATAAATATTAAGCACACATTCGCCGCCAGATAAGTCAGTTTTGCACCGTCAGATGGATGTCGCCTCACATAAACAAATTGCGTTACCTGCGCGCGCATCGCAAATCTGGTGAAGTATGTGCATACTTGGATTTCATGGGAGTGCATTACCAGGTTTGTACGTCAACGTAAATTAGGAGAGTCAAAGGCTGTTCTTGAAGGATGCAAATGGCAGTTAAGCTTTTCTAAAGCGGCAACTCGGGCTAGTTGGATAAACCTGAAAAAAAAAAGAATATTTTCTGAGACGCGTTGAAGAAACGACTAACACGTACAAAACTGGAACCGGTCCTTTCATTTCCTCATCTCCGCTTTTTCTGTGGGCCTTTCTCTACGCGACGGAATATGTTTCTTTTTTATTTTATCCTGTGAGTGCCATTCTAAAAAGCGCGCAAGTCCATTAAGCGCGCAAATACCGCACCGCGGGCGCCTAATGTCCACCACTTTGAACCGTTAAGTTTCCTTTTATTCTACGCCTTTCTATGCAAGGCGACCCTTTCGGAAGGAGAGCTGGGCTTACGGAGCTATATGCTCCTGAAAACAGGACACATACTGGTGTAAAAGCAAACCGGACTCCGTAAAAACGAAAAAAAGAAAGAAGAAAGAAGAGTGCGCGTTGTTGTCGCCGTTTCGCGTATCAGCTGTATATAGAAAGAGCTACAACACATCGATGTCTGCACTCGGCGGCGCAGGCGTTACAGAAACCTGAACTGCAGAAGCTTTTCTTCTGAGGGCCAGGGGCAAACATAAAGACGTATCGTATTCTATAAAGCGAACCGAAACACGTATCCCAGCACGCAGGCAGCTGGGGACCATATACGTGTTGCAACCAAACAGAAACGTGACACGTGACAGAAGGCGACCGCCGCGAAAGGACTCGCTCTCGCGATGGCGCCACACGAGAACCGACGCCATTCAGGCGTCGTTTCTCCACGTCGCCTCGAGCAGTAGTCGAGAACAGAGGCGCCTCGAAGAACAGGGGGGAAAGGGGCGCAAGGAAAGGTGAGAAGATGAACAAGAAAACAGCGGCCAATATAGGAGAGCAGCGCACGAACCTTCTTGCGGCGTTATTTTCAAACGTAATTAGTGTAGTTCATTAGCGCGAGAGTGTCGAGAGGGAGGCGTTCCTGCTTGCGCCTTTTAACATGGCGGGGACACGTGGCACAAAAAGAGAAAATCGGTTGTGTGACAACAGTCGAACAGGAAGGAATAAGCGAGAGCAACTGCGGACGACGACAAGAATAGGGGGCGCGCCCTCGGGAGGAATGGAAGGGACGCACGTGCGATGTCATCGCTATATTTAGAGACACACAGCGTGCGCAGCACAACAAGACAGGACAAATGACGGAACACGCAGACGACATGTACAGACGCCGTCTTCCAACTACCCCTTCTGTTTTATTAGAATTGCACAGAACCAACTTATATACATGACCACATGTTACGCGCGCACACACACACACACACACACACACACACACACACACAAGGGGGGGGGGGGGGTTGATCACGTGTGATCAAACGGAAAGTGCATTTCTCTGTCAGTGATCGACAAAGTGCCCTGAGCGTTGCCATCACTGACAAAGAAATGCAGTTTCTGCCAGGTAACTCCTAATCCCTCCTCCCCCACTTTGTGATAACACATGCGCATGTACATAAGTTGGTTCTGTGCGATTCTAATAAAAAGCGGGTCGGAAGTCAGCGCCCCTACATGTCGTCTATGTGTACCTTAATAAATTTTGTTCTGTTTTATTGTTCTGCACACACTGTGTATTTCCAAGAGAAGTACCAATTACCCCATGAGCGGATCCTTCTGGAGCTATTTAGAGTGCGTCCCAGCCGTTCCAAACCCTAAGGTTGGCGAGTGGTTGCAACCACGCGCACAACCACACCCAAAGTGTGAAATCTCGTCTCCTAACACACTGGGACAACCCCGCACAACGTTGCCGTTCCCGTGGTTAATGCGTGGACGTATCTATATATGAGATGTGCACAGAGCTACCCAAATGTAAACCAACGCCGCAAATACAGCCGCCAATGTGTGTGACATAATCTTAGTTGTCTTGACATTTAGCTCGATCCGGACCTTATTAAAGTGGCTGACTGGGCTGGTTGTGGATTGATTTCAATGGTTACCAACAAAAGAAATTAAGAAATACACAGGGGACGAAAGGCCTTTGTAAATGAGATGAGCGCCATGATCGAGTGATGCTATGTTACCTGCGCGCTTGCGTATTCATATTTTACTGTTATATTATCTTTGCACGATTTTTTAGTGTTTTACTAATATAGCCAGGGACCCATTCAGGCCACTCAACATGACGCCTTCGTATTTGTGCTATTACGCTTTTATGTCGTAAGTTTTCAATGAATTGAATAACACACTTAAAAGTGTCCAATTTTTTTGTATCACCGCGTGTACAGCAATTGATGTGTTTCTTTGTTTTTTTATCATTGATAATCGTTACATATGTTTCCTGCTGGTTTTTATGTTTGTATAAGCCACATTGTCAACCTGTAAGATTGCTCTAATTTTTGCACAGAGATGTGTGCACGTTTGTGTTACCTTTGGCCAATTACCTGAGCATTTTATCACGCGTGCTGTCGTAACCACCACCTTTGCCTTATGCATATCAGGTGCGAACACTCAGTGAAGCGGCCAGTCGCGTTTATCCTCACCCCCTCGAGCAACAGTGTTATTGGAGCTGTTATTATTATTATTATTATTATTATTATTATTATTATTATTATTGTTGTTGTTGTTGTTGTTGTTGTTGTTGTTGTTGTTGTTGTTGTTGTTGTTGTTGTTGTTGTTGTTGTTGTTGTTGTTGTTGTTGTTGTTAAGCGCTTGGATACTGATTTCAAATCTAAAGGCGATGGATATTGTGGAGAAACTGGGCATTGCGGAGAGAAAGGGTATTCGTTTAGATGATTTAGCTTTTGTGGGCATTCCGGGTGAAGGAGGGAGGTCGTTGAATATTCGCCCGCCACGTGTCAGCTACGAGAGACAGCGCGCTCGCAGCACTCGCGCACTTTGAACGCCGTGAAAACAATGTAAGCAAGAGCAAACTCTACGGGCGCTGCCACATGCGGCGCGGCTGCACGCTAAAGTTCTCGTGCGAATAGGCGAATCCTGTGAGAACATTTTTCAACGGGCTCCCACCCGTTGGCACAAAACAAACGTGACACTAGAGGAAAACAAAAATGCAAAATAAAAGCCGTAAACCTCCGCGTCACAAAACTAGGTATCGAAGTTACTAACAAAAAAAGACATTTAGAAGTATGGTACGCTAAAGTAAACATAAGGGAGGTGCCGCGGGCTCAGTCATTCACGAAAAGAAAAAAGTACAACAAAACAACAATATCGTCATAGGTGTCACAACAGCAAATCAAAAGCGCTTCAAGAAAGTAACCAAAATTATCTTTTAAAGACGCAAAGAAGCGGCAAGTGCTGAAAGAAAAACAGGAACAACGAGAGAGAAGAAAATAAAGGCCTCCAACAGTTGAAAAGCAAAACGCTGCCGCGCCGACAGCATGGGGTTAGATTTTTTAGGACGAAGGAGCAAGTAAACGCGATACGGTCGCAAGTATGAACAACGCGACATTGTTACATCCTATATAAGTTCCAGCCGAGTCGGCCGGGCGATGCGTTCATGTTTTTTTGTCACGTGAGTTGCTGCTCGTCACGGCGTAAGCGGAAACGGCGGTCACATTCCGCTACGAGCGTCCCCCCCTGCCAAGCGTGCTTCCCTTTGCACACGCTAGTTGCAAGGAGAAGCTACCACAAAACACCGAAGGAGCAGCGCGGTGGGACACCAGCCGTTTCTAAGAGAGCAGCGCTGTGCCTCATTACTCCTTTCCTCCTCGTCCCCTTTTCGACCCTGACTTCCTCATTAAAAAAAGGAAAGAAAACGAATAAAAGAAAAGAGAAGAGTTCTAACCGCGCGGCACAGGCTTAACGGGAGAGCAGAGCATCGTTGCTCTGTCTCCGTAGTACTGTGCATTGTGGCAGAAGCTGGAAAGGTACTCAAAGGTGCGCTCAGCTCGTTGTTGCGCAGAGGAAAATAGCACTCCATTCTGGAACTGCGCTTAATTGTTAAACACTCTGGATACCACCTTTCTTCTCTCTCTCTCTCTCTCTCTCTCTCACACACACACACACACACACACACACACACACACACACACACACACACACACACACACACACACACACACACACACACACACACACACAGGGAGAGCGCAAATGAAAACAGCAGCGCCTATGATGTACAGCCTGTAGGTTTTACCGCCTGCATCTAAATGTAGCTATACCAGACAAAACCGGCGCGCTGAATACCGAGAAAAACAATGCCTCATTTCCCATGTATCGCAGTTTTCATGTATATAGACATAAGAGCATGTGAGGTGAAGCCGCTTCTTAACTTCTGCAGCACTGCATACTTATGTTAGAAAGCGTGTAGGTAAAAAAAAGAAACGAAAATGCGCCGGAAAAAAAGAACACTTCTCTTCACTTTGCCATGCGGAGGCTTACGCGGGCAGCAATGCATGTGTCGAGTGTTCCAAGAATACACGTCGCTAATTGTAGCGGAAAATGAATTCGCCCCTTTTTTTCCCCTTTATGTCTGCATTTAAGCCTGTCACGTTGAACATTACCTCCACAGAAAATTCAGGATATGAACAACGATGGGTTCAGCCGGGTGTTTAATAACATTGGTTCGCGCCCCCACTTTGCAAGTCGGGCACCAAATATGCATAAAAATTTAATACGTTGGAAGAAAGGATAAACGCAGCGCTGGCATTTTTTCTTTTCGTTTGCATTATCGCGTTAACTTCAGGAACAGAATGCGAAGTCGCTTACCAGACCGCTCCTTTGTAGCGAAATCTCATTTATGTTTGCCTTTTACGGCACAGCATGTCCCATTGCCACGTCTTAGTCCAGCTTCGCTTGAGGCGATCGTTTAAGCTATGTTCGGTATTCGAACTTCGTGTTTGCAGAAAACAATGTGAATGAAATACATTGTTTTACGCAAAGCTGTACCTGTAGCTTCGTCTCAAATGTTATCCTTAAGACAAAAGTTGAAATTAAAGCTGACTACTCCAGTAAACAGGCTGCACACATCAATTCATTAAAAAGCGCGACATCCTAGGAACGCCCGCGTATGTTGTATTACTGAGTGTTTCAGTGAAACGATAACTGTATAAATGTATAGCGCACATTTCAAAACTAGTTCACATATAACCAGAATGCTGCACATTCACGCTCCATGTCGCGAACTGTTTGAAATCACGTTAGGGCGCTGCTCTGACTATATGAAGGCCTGCTGCGTCAAGTTATGCAAATGAGTCTCGGCGACATCAAACTAGCTCTTCGTAAAGCTTTCGAGATTTTTTTTTCCCTCTCGCCGTTTATCATGTAGGCTGCGTAGACAACTCCGACGAGCTCAGAATCTCTCCACAAAACCGCGGATGCAAAGCAGGTACAGCATCACCAACAGCCGAAAAACAAGGACTACGCATGCGCAAAGCTTGCCGCTTTCCTGCAGTTACTCCCTTCCGCGTTCGCTGTGAACCGTTAGCAGCTGCATCGGTCTTCTTCCGGTGTAGCTCAGCCGCTGAAACTCGGTCCCCCACTTTCGGAATGCGCTGGTGCTCGACTGTGCCCTTATTCGAGACGTCTGCAGGTAAATCTGGGAATGAAGTCCGTCTGCCCTGTACGTAATCTTCCAACGACAACCAACGCTTCACACGCACTTCAGCTACCTTGAGCTACAGTTGCTTGTTTGCTTCCTGAATGCAACGCCGCAAGCGAACGAAAGCGTATCAACTGTTGTGCCGTATTGGGTGACGCGTACTAGACCCAGGCGGCCGAAGAAACCATCTACGCCCGTCTCCAGAGGACAGAACCGGATGAAAGGATAGTGCTGATAGAAGCTGGACGGACAGTTTCTCCTACATAAGGTCTTCTTAAAAAAACAAAACAAAACAAGATATTAGAAATTCATGACGCGGCATCAATATCGTCATCCTCCTCGAGCGGCGACTTTGCAAACAGGGAGAACGGCTTACTGTACCGGAAGTAGCTTCCTGCCAACGAGCGGAACCGGAAGAGGTAAGTATGCGGAAGCGATAGCGAGCAGGGACGAACAGAAGCATCAACAAAGAATTCAAGTAAAATAGAGTAAATGAAGGGAAGGTTAGGAACATCGAAGTCATCCCATGTGGAAGCCACGATACCTGGTGCGCCGCGCTGCCGAAGGTAGCGGTGTGGGAAAGCTTATGGTTACGTTCAGAAGTATTAGTTAACGTTATCAGGGAACGCTGCACGAAAATAATCAAAAATACGGCCACTGCATGTATCTTACGAACGTGTAGCGTATGGAACAAGTTAAATTTTGTGGAAGTCACCGTCACTTCTACGGTGCAACTATAAGGACATCGTGCGACACTGTCGCTGCTCAGTGACAATAACAAAATGCCCAGAAGGTCCGTGGGCGGGTTGTGCCCAAATGCCAAATTACAGAATCTAAGAATACGTTGTTAGCATATCCGAGTTGCCGGGCTGTAATTGCGAAGCCCGAGTTTTTCAATATTCTGTGATACTTAAATGTATTTGTGGTAGATGCTGGCCTATACCTGCCCAGTCGGTAAAACTATAACATTTCTCTTAAATGCCGCAAGCTTGGGTGTCGTGCAAAACAACATTTTCATTCCTACGTATTTTATATAGTGAAGTAAAGCTCCCCGTTGAAGATATGTAACGTTGCGCGTAAGACACGGACAAAGAAAGGACACGGTGTACGTGAAGATGTGTAGCGCAAACTATCAACAGCGCTATACATCTTCATGCATAACCAACAAGTCCAAGTGGAAACCGTATTGAAGGTTGAGATGGCCATCAAGCTTGCGGTCACATTAGGACTCAGATTTCCTCCCGACGCAGTGTCGATTGTAACGTCGAGCTATGGGGGCCCTCCCGACCAATAAACAGCGATGGTGCGGCGGCATTACCTTTCGGAACAGCAGGTGCGGCATGTACGCCAGTACCGCACTGAAGTAGAAACTCATGGAGGCCCGGTGGTTGAGGCTGTCGCTGTTGTTAGACGCCCTGTCGTCGGCGGCCGCACCGGGACTCGCAACATCGGGGTGACCGATGGGCGAGCCGTCGCTCACCTCTGCCGCCATTTCGCACGGAGAAGGCGACAAGTCAACGCTCGTTGGGTTGCAACATTCTTTTCTGCCTCCTTGCGCCACACGCTCGCACGCGCCACTTAAAGACACCCAAAAAGGCTGGCCACCTACAGATCGGCGTCTTCTTCTCAAACCGGAGCGTCAGTTCTTTATATCTTATCGCCGCTTCAAAATCCAGCGAAAGACAACTCTCGAACCAGGTATTCGCCAACTACGCCTGGAATTTACTTAGATGACTATTCTTCCGTTTGGAGGGTCCAATTTGGGGTATAGACACAGGGATGTTTGTTTAGCAATTATAAAATTTCTAACTGAAACCAAAAGGATTTTACCTTAATTTTCATCATCTGTGCTTCGCCAAACCACACATATTAAACTAAAAAAACAGTATACCAATCCCCTGCATTGGGTATGTGCCAAATTATAGAGGAGAAGAAGAAGAAGAAGAAGAAGCGTCAGTTCTATGCTGTAGCCGTCGCATTGTGAGCTGTTAAATAAATACGAAGTCGCCAAAGACTAAGGTTAACAACAACAACAACAACAACAACATGAAATGCTAGGCTTTTTCCTATTACTATGCATATGTTTCTGTATCTTCTTTCCTGAAGCGCGGGCAAGCGTGGTGGTCTTTGTGGCGGCATCGATTGTTTGCCATTCGTTGATCGCTCGTACCCACTACAGAAGATTACGCTTGATTCGGACGAAATTTTGAGGATAACTAACTAACTAACTAACTAACTAACTAACTAACTAACTAACTAACTAACTAACTAACTAACTAACTAGCCAACCAACTAAATAACTAACTAATACTTGACTAAATACGGCTTGTGTTCATAACACGCTCTTGTTCTTGCTAGTCGCCGTGACGAAAATGTTTCATGACCATTTTTTTTAGCTTACCCATTTGGCCATTTTCTTAGCTTACTAGCTTTACGCTGCGTTGCTTACCCGGTAAGCAAAGCAGCGTAAAGCTAGTCGCTTATATGTATTTTTTCTTTTTTTTTTCCGAACTAACATACACGAGACATTTCGTTTTCCGCCTGGGGTGACCCCCAACTATTACGATGAAAATAATTTTCTTGACCTCTTCTTCTTGAATTTCGCTGAACTCGAATGTATAGAAACGTGGACTTGCGCCTGTTCATAAGACTTTTTTCTTCATTCTTAGTCCATTCCTTCTTTTTTTTTCCCCATTACGGAATATCTGGTTAGAGAACACTTACGTATTCATGTGCGCTTCAACTTCCAGAGTACAAATAATAAAAAGAAGAAAAGAAAACGAAACCGCGCTACGCACTCTGATGAAGGTAATTTAATTACTTTCGTTCACAGGATAATATACTGAACTGCAGCAGGTCGTGATACGTTAAGTGGCGGCTGTATCCTTATTATAATTAACGGCGTTTCTTACGAGGCCATCTATGGAATAAATTATGCACGCCAAGGCGCACGTTATATGGCTTGCCTACAGCATAATTACCTCAAAGTACACTCAGTGCCACAGTGATAAGGTTTCCACTTCTTTTGAAACAGGTCTTAGTTTGCCTTCTGGCGTCAGCGGAAGAAGATCCACACAAGATACCAAAAATAATATGTATGATAAAACTCGTATTGCGAAGAAACTCGAGCCTGCGAGGTGACGGGTACAGACGAAAAAAAAATGCAAATGTCACTGGCTTGACATTTGTGTAAAGTTTTGGCCTGTCGGTTTATGGAAAATTTTCATATTAGATCGAGTGTCGCGAATAACTTCCTCGCGAAAGAGGAAAACATAAAAATGCAAGACGTAGGGCACTGCTGACATCGCTATGTCACTCTTTTCATCTCCAGTGCACAAAAGAAGAAAAGAAAAGAAAAAATACAAGAAAGAACCATCGCGAAATTCTTTCGGGCCCACAGTATGCTCCTGTGAATCTCGCATTCAACTCCGCTTTGCTGTTTTTTTTTTTTTTTTGAAAAATCAAGGTTTATGGAGGTGGGCTGCACCAACGTATTTTGGAGGAGCGTTATGGGGACCTGCCTTTCGTCGCACTTACAGGCATAACAGAAAAAAAAAAGCGGCCGGGAAAATAAAACCGACGAGCACAAGAAAATTCTACAGCGATCCCGAAATGATCAACGAGCCTCAAAATTATGGGAAAATGATAAAAAAAAATAAACTTCTTCTCCTATCTTGCCAGTAAAATGAGAGTCGCTAGAGCATGTTCCTTCTAAGAACAACAAAAAGAAAGAATGAAGAAAGAGCAACCCCGCAAAGGAAGTACGGCTTGAAGCCACGGTGAAGCCAGTGGACGGAGGGAGATGGACGGAAAATCCTTCGGGAGGATACAAGAGAGTAAAAATGGCGCCAGATAGGTCTCCGGCAATATTTCAATCGCTCTTACGGATTTTTTTTTTTTCGCTTTGTATACTGCGTTCTTCCGGAAAGATTCCCTCGGCATTGCGCGATGGTACCGAGGGGAAAAAAAGTCTCCGACACGTTTTCGGCAAGTATTACTACAGCTGAAATGTTTGAAAAAGCCGATGGAGATTCCCTTGCCCGCCAGGAGTGCGAGACGGCAGCGGTAGCAGCATTTCCAGTAAAGGTAGAAATGCAGTTTCGAAGCTTGCGCGTGCTGCAAAACTCATGCCGACTGCACTCTGGTGCTTTTTACTTCGCTTTGCCGATGTGAGGCATGTTCTCTCCATGCAGTAACTCAACACGCGAGCAAAGCATTTTTGCTGACATCAACTTTTGAAACGAGAGCATAGTAGACCATTACAAAAAATTAAAAAAAAGGAAAGGTCCAGGTATATTTGCACGAGTGTGCATGCGCGCGGGTGCTCTACGCATTGTTATGCTTTTACTTATCGTTATAAAAATGTGCGCTTATTGATGGATTTACTAGGACATAGTAACACCGACAGAAAACAAAAATTGATATTGTTAAACGCGTACACACGCACGCACGCGTCCAGCGACAAACCCGTTGACACATATACATACACAAACATCTGTAATAGAAAAATATTTGTGCAGGAGCCGCACAGTTAGCAACGCAAAGCGATGCGGAAGAGGTCACGCCAATGGAGGAAATACATAACAGTGTCCAAATGTTTCGCAGAGATTGCCTGAACTCACTGCTGCTTGAGTGTGAGGCGGCCAACATCGGGGGAGAATGACAGTAAATGCCGTCTCTTCACACAAGACTGTTTTTTTTTAAATAGCACCCAGCTCCACTTGATTAAACAAACATGTGAGAACGTGCATGGGCTGTATTTCACGAAGGCGAGAAATGCTGTTGCTTTTCGAGGGGATCGACAATTTAGTACACTGAAACGCGGCGGAAAACAAAATATTTTCGGACAGTGTTATTCAGTGTTGAAGTACGTCTGCCAATGAATATTACATGATTTGTAAATAATTGAGGCTTTTACGGTTACTGGGAACCCGGGGCGTCATGTCATTAAATGTAGAAAGTAGTACGAATAGGTTCTGCAAGTTTTAGTTTAGACTGGATCGAACCCCGCGGCCGCGGAGGCTGCATTTTGGTGGAGGCGAAGTGTTGAGGCCAGTGTATTGTGCGATGTCAGTGCACGTTAAGGAACGCCAGGCGGTCGATATTTCCGGAGCCCTCCACTGCGGCGTCTCTCGTAATCACAGCTCGTTTTGGAATGTAAAACTTCAGGGATCGATCATTTTACTTTAAATAGCGCTTCTGCAGGAGTATCGATAAAGTATAAGACAGCGATACCACTTTAAGGCGCCCAGAACTCGTGCTAGGAAGTGGTTAGCACTTCTGCTGTGTTAAGGATGTCTTATTACAAAAAAAAAATCAATTTAAACGAATGCTGTCACAGTGGTTAAAGTGACACGGCTGTTTTGGTACAAAATCTCGAAGAAAACAATGTTACTTCGGTGTTTCTTGGTATACAAGGGATTGAATCATTTCCCGCCAAATTAATGTGAGTATATTTGACAGGCGTTATATGTAGCATAATATTGTTGTTCAGTAACTATTTCGTTATTAATATTACATAGACTTCTATTTGGTTAATTATTAGCTTTCGCTTTTCATTCAGTGGTCATTAAGTTAAAGACGTTTTATTGGCACCGCGCACTCACTCACTCACTCACTCACTCACTCACTCACTCACTCACTCACTCACTCACTCACTCACTCACTCACTCACTCACTCACTCACTCACTCACTCACTCACTCACTCACTCACTCACTCACTCACTCACTCACTCACTCACTCACTCACTCACTCACTCACTCACTCACTCACTCACTCACTCACTCACTCACTCACTCACTCACTCACTCACCTCACTCACTCACTCACTCACTCACTCACTCACTCACTCACTCACTCACTCACTCACTCACTCACTCACTCACTCACTCACTCACTCACTCACTCACTCACTCACTCACTCACTCACTCACTCACTCACTCACTCACTCACTCACTCACATTAGTGCGCCTTTAGGCCATTAGCCTCGCTTACCCGAATGCCCGCCTATGCCGAAACTGTGCAGCGCCGTTAGCGCATAACAGCTCAACGGCGTATTTTTACCGGCTCTCGCGAGTGTTCTCGCTCCCTATTTTTCCTGCTCTCGGTATTGTATTTTGTGGTTACTTGTTGCCAGATTCTTGTCGTTGTGCTACTTGAAGAACTCTTGTGATTGCATATTTTGTTTTTAACAACTCCTTCCCCCTGCTAACGAACTAAGGTCAGGTGACGTAGGCGGCCTACCTGTCTGGCCTTGATTAAATAAAAAATAACTTTTCTCTCCGTCTGTCTCTTGGAAGAAATGTGACAGCTCGTAGATGTTACGCGGCAGTGGAAACGAAATCTTGTTATTCATTTTGGCACTTTCTTTTTATTCGGCAAGTTTAGTTAATGCATATGCTATAATCGGATTGAATCTCTGTTTTCTTGGACTTCATCAATGAAGGACTAAAGTGCCAGACAGAAAGAAAACACCCGGTCCAGCGCTTGTCTGTCTCTCTTCTTCCCGTGTTTTGTGCTTGGCATTTTAGTCCTTCCGTAACATGCACCGACTAGCCCAAGGAGAAGTACGACTTCATTAGCTAATGAGCCCGTTGACGTTCCTCGCATTCCGGTGGCGTCCGCGACCTCCGAATTCCGGCAACCTTGTGCATTGCATCTGTGCCGTTTTGTTGCTTCACGAGTGCCTTCCTATAACCTTCTGTTTTCACTGTCTTCACTGATGATGCGACTCTAGTTTGCTGCCAAGACAACATCGCCCGTCGTGCCCTATATATGAGCAAAAGAGCGCAACTGCATGCTGAGGCACTTGCGTTTTTCCAGCATCTCTTTCAGGCCAGAAACCATTTTACGTTCTACAAACACAATCTTCAGCTAACGGAAATTGTAGAAAGAGTAACGGAAATTTGTAGAAAGATAGGTGATGACCATGGGTTGTTGGAAACATGCAGTCATAAAGGATTGGGATCTTAACTGAACCCCGATGAATTCGAAACATGCAATCATAATCAAATTAGCACATAACACGCAGTTCCACTTTGGCGTGCGACTTATGACCACCATGTTTTCATTTAAATGTCGAGGTCGGTCGCACGAATTGTAATACCACCGCTCACTGGTACGCTAGGCCTTCGTACAACACAGGAGTGCTTCTCAAATGGGGATACGCGAGCCCCAGGCGGAACGAGCGCCCGCTTAAAAAGTTCTTTTTTTTTTTTAAAGGCCACTTTAGACACCTTTATGCAATGCCAGTTCCGTGGCCTGCTCCCTGAACTGCGGCAGCAACCTTCACAAGATTGCTTCGGTTGGTCTTCGTCATCAGCTATACCACACCACATGTTGTGTCATAGGATATCTCTCTCACCCTCTCCTGCTTTCGTCTCTTCAAGGGGCTCTCCATCACGTCCATCGGTTCACAAGGGGGTCCGGACGTGCCAGACCTACCTACAGAATTGGCGCACACGCTTTAAGCTGCACTAGTTCCGCGGTACCCGACGAAAGAAAGAAAGAAAGAAAGAAAGAAAGAAAGAAAGAAAGAAAGAAAGAAAGAAAGAAAGAAAGAAAGAAAGAAAGAAAGAAAGAAAGAAAGAAAGAAAGAAAGAAAGAAAGAAAGAAAGAAAGAAAGAAAGAAAGAAAGAATGAATGAATGAATGAATGAATAGAGCTGTTAGTAAGGTATCCGAACCCACATCCTTCACGTACACATGTACCTTTAAACTTTATAGGCTTCATTTAAAACCACGATTAACCGCCAATATGATAGCCCAAGCTTCCTTATTTATTGCCTTCATACGCTTGTTCACCATTGCAAAAACACCGTAACTCGCTGTGGCGAAGGGCAAAGAACAGGACAGAAAGTGTATGAATACGAATAAATTAATCTCGCCGAAAGCTCATTCGCGGAGCAGAAAATGGATGGCGCTCTATAGAAAACGCTTTCCCGTTATAGTCGTGTTCGCTTGCCCCTGCCCGTGACAAACCAATTTTCGGTGTGAAAGGCGCACACTCCGAGCTCTCAAAATCAATACGCATAAACGGAAAGCATATCGAACACCAGGTTCAGGGTTACAGCCACGGCGCAAGCTCCTCTAACGCTTTGAACCCGTACACTGAATGGCACATATTGAAAGCCGCAGCGCATCGCGTCATCGTGAGCAGACGTACGCTGTAAAAGAGGTGCAGTAATGGCGATGAATCCGGTGCGTTTACGTTGTAAGGCAGTTTTATCCGCCCGCCGACAACGTGTCTTATTTGACATCCTTTTATATCAAGCCCTCCCGAGCGGAAGCGAAGATCGAAAGACCAGACGGTCCCATCCTGCCACTTCGCATCGTGCTCGAAGAGAAAGGGAGAAAAGATTGAGCGAACGAAAGAAGAAATAAAAACTCAATGAGGAATGCCGAGAGCAAGAAATAACGAATGCATGGGATGCACGCGAGCACGGAGCTCACTGGTGAAAGAGGAGTGCGTGCCGTCTGCATTCGGAGCAAGAGTGCGGACAGCAGCGCCACTCGCGGCCTGTAAGCAACGAAGGCCGTCTAAGGCAGCCCGTTTGTCATTCGTTCCGATGAGAGGTTGTCATAGCAACCTGCACTTAATTCGTCGGCGAAATCCCGTCCTTCTTTCGATGCGTTCGTTTCTTCCCTGCAAGGGGTCGAAAGCCCCCGCAACTGTACGCGGAGGAGCCGAGAAGGGTTGGCGCAATCATCACCACGCGCTGCGTTCACAGTGGCGACACGCTGGGAAAGCTTTTAGCGGGATCACAGCAATCCCTGCAACACACGCTCGCACGCGAGCCGCGTGCACACTAGGGGTGCTCGAACAAGGGCGAAGACTGGGGCGGAAGGGTGGACGAGCTACGCTATAACTCGCAACAGGGCACTTGCACGGGGCGGGGTATAGGCGCTAAGGCATACTAGAGTCGCGAACGTTACACAAATGTATAGTGCACTATTTTTAAGGTACTATACATTAAGGGGCTAGTACCGCAGAAAACCCATCATCGCCGTAGGCATCCGCCGGATATAGTCACCTAAAGCTACTCCTGCCACCTTGCATAGCAGTCCTGAGCACACCACACAAGCCCTTCGCCATGCCGCTGGTATTTCAAGAACAGATTTCAATTTCTCAAAATAAAATACGTCAAAAAAAAAAAAAAGAAGAAGGCGTAAACTGATTTCATTGACGCATATACACACAAAAGCTCGGAGTGTAATTCTGTGACGAGGAGACTGTTACTTCTGCTACGAGGGAACTTGAATACGTTAGCGTGAAACTCAAACAATTCCAGTACTTTATAGAGAAGGCGCCAACACGCGCCTGTGCGCGTGACATTTGCGTCCACGTGCAAACCTTCCACTGCTCTCGGATGCGGACAGAAGGCGCTTTGACGTCAGGTGATTTGATTGATCTTTGGGGTTTTCCGTCCAAAAACCACGAGACGATTGTGAGAGACGACGTGGTGGAGGGCCCCGATAATTTCGACCACCTGTGATTCTTTACCGTGCACTGGCATCGCACAGCACACGGGTCTAAACATTTTGCCTCCATCGAAATGCGGCCACCGCGGCCGGGATTCGATTACGCGACCTTCGGATCAGTAGCCGAGTGCCATAGCCACTATAGACTACCGTGGAGGGGCTCGAGTCGTCCGTTCATCCGAATTGCACTGCCATATGCTGTATCTACCAAGATGACAATAATGTCCACAATAAAACTCTCCTAAAGAAGTAAGAAGCTTTCTGGGCCGAAGACCCATCACTTTTTCGCATTACACAAAGTATACTTTCGAAAAGAACTGGATAAGTAGGCTTCGAAAGAGGGGTTTTACCTACGCAGACACAATTTACGTAACTCTCGATTGCATGCCTCGCGACAGAAGTGCGCTATCACTCGTGTTCCAGGTTTAGTCCACAGTTATGTTTAGACGCCCAAACGCGGGGGACCACAAAGTCCGCCCACCCATTCCGAGTGCACTGCAGTGCGCGCAATCTTCCTGCCCGCAAAACCCAGCGGGCATAAAAAATGGCGGCCGAACCAAGTCTGGGCGGGGGTTACGACGTGCTCGGTCGAGAGCTCTTGCAAGAAACGACGCAAGTAGCGAAATAAAGTGGCCTGTTGCAGTGCCCCAATTCACCCCCGGCTACGTGGCACTTTCGATTTCCCCTTTTTTTCTTGGGTTTCTTTTCCGTTACATTTGGTTCAGGCAGCTGCCTGGCTGTTTCACTTTGCGGCACCTGTTCAGAGTAGCACCCTGCTCCATTCACTCTTCTTCTTTTGTAACTCGGTGTTGCCTCGTAAACAGAAACTCCACATTCAGACCTTCTTGCATTCCACTTTTTTTTTTGTTTTCTTTCTATGCGCTTGGCAAGCACGTCTAAACCGGCTGTAGCCCTCTATGCACGAAAGGCAGCAGGGCGCGTACGGATGGCAAACAGGCGTAAACAGACTTTAGTATGAAAGTGACATATGTCGCGTGTATAGATATAAATAATTCACACGCGAAAGAAATCGAACTTAGGTAAAAGGAGATGTCGCGTGGAAGGCGCCTGCCGGGGTTCGATGAGAAAAGACCTGTCTTACGTCCGGCTCGATAAGGACTGGCGGCTGCGCCTGTCTAAATGTCAGCAACGCCGTCTCCGCGACGACGTTTAGAGGTTCTCGACCCTGGCATAGCTTAGCCTTCTATTATTCGCGCCCAAGAGCTTTTCCTGCGCGAGGAAGGCACCGCCCTGCCTTCCGAAACAGCGATCGACTCCTTGCTCCTTTTCGTGACCGACACATATGCCTCACTGAAGCCTTGCGCAGCTGCGAGTTATAGGCTTGCGTAGTATTTATACACGTGATGGCACTGAGATATTCAACCAATGCAAGAAGGACAAAGTGGTGGGTATACACTTGTAATTACGAAACCATGAGTAGGGCGTGAGAGCGTCAGGTATCTATCTAAAGAAAGAAAAATCGAAGTCACCATCAGCAAGTACACAATCATCTGCCGGTCACTCAGTCACCATTTTTCCAGAAAACAAACAAACAAACCTATTTAGTTGTCCCAATAGTTGTAGAATGCGGCCACTACTACTGAAACGATTGAAATATATATTTTAAGAGTCGATTTTCTTGCTGCAGTGATGGTGAAAGCCTTAAGGCAGCAGAGTCCGCCTCGTTTGCTTCAAGGAGGGTAAATTTCGGCCACGTTGTCATTCCATTACGCAACACAAGGGGGCACCAAAAAAAAAAAGAAAGAAACAAGCGCTTCGCCTAGGCCGTTATACTATTCTTGCGGTAAGGAATCTCTGAGAAGCACTGTGCACAAGGCGAGTCTGCTGTGGTGGTGTGTTGCTTCCCTGTCCCTGTTTTTATCTTTTTTGTCTCTCTCTCTCTCTTTCGCGCAGTTTTCGTTAGAAATTTCTCTCGCCTTGCGTTGTGAGTTATTCAGTGCAATGACATCGAGCAGTGGGCGACTTGACGCAAGCGGAGGAGGATGAGGAATGAACTTTATTTTTCAAAAACCAGCACGTTTATGTGGCCGGACCTAGGCCTCCCACGAGGGGACGTGAAGGGCTTGCCTCGGCGCCGCCTCGCGGGCATGCTGGGTCGCCCAGGTTTGTTCATCGAGGGCGGAGCTCCGCAGAGCCTCACGCAGCCTCGACGAGAGGGTCGTGGTGTTCGTAAGATGGTCTTAAGACGGTCGTTGTCATAAGAGGTTCGAGAAGAGATGTATTTAGGCTGGGAACGCTGGCGTTCCCATGGAAGAGACGAGGCTGTCTGTGCGTTCCAGAAGACACTTTATATACAGAAGATGCACAAAACACACACAACACGCGCACACTGAGCAGAGGAGATGAACAAATCAACAAAACAAACTTATCAGCGTCCCTACAAACAGTCTAGGCCACCACAAGCTCACCGTCTGGCGGGACGGGCGACTGGAGGGAGCCGATGTGGCGTTGCCTGGCGCAGAGCGTGGAGGAGAGCGCCGAGGAGACGAAAGGGCGACGGCTTGATGGAATCTTCCTGGATCCCAAACGGCCTTGCAGCAGGTGATGTGGTGGGCAGGACCCACAGGCGGCCACGTGAAGCCCGGAGCTCCAACTCGTGGACCGCTGGCAGAGAGGCTCGACACTCGGGCCCGGGCACCCGACTGTGTCGAACGCTGAGGTCCGTCTCCCTCTGTCTTCTCCCGTCTCACCACGCTCGCGCTCGCGCATCTTGCGCGTGCTGCCACTTCGTCGTCGTCATCGTCGGCGTCTCTGCCAGCTGTGTCACATATATTTTCATATGAACACGCGACGTTCAGATATGAAGCGAAAGCTTGCTCTGTTTGGAGTAGCTCATTGGCACTCACTTGCTCGATAATATGTATGCCATCTGATGCAGCAGCATGCGACTCACCCGAAGAACCTGAATGATTCTCCGCTGAATTCGGCCTATGGCCTTCATGCATGGCTCTAACACCGACATCCCTGGCGTTTTTACCACTATAAGACTCGGTACTTTCACTGCAGCTTGTAGCACAGTCCTTAAAGTGGCTCTCTGGACTAACGATCATCGCCCTTTCTCTAGAGCTTTCGATAAGCGTATGCCCATCTTTAATAAGCATGCATTCTTCTGCACCTGCTTGTACAGGCGCATCACTTCCAAAGGAACCTGACCGTTCCATCCTGTCACGTGAAGCTATGCTTTTCTCTGGCTCAGGACCTTTCCTGGCCTCGTTCTTAAGCTCCTTGTGAGCGTCAGTATACTTTTCCATAGGCATCGACGCCTCTTCGTGAAATTCACTGCGTCTCCCGGAGGCACCGCGGTCCATAAAACTGACATTGTCGACGTGCACAGACGCGTGAGCTCTGACAGCGTTTTGAGCTTCTAACAAGCGTATGCGGAGCAGCGAGTTCCTTTCTTCTAGAGCTGCCACTTCACGCGCTAATGCCAGCTCCGTCTCACGGGCGCGTGCCTCGCGCTCAGCCTCCTCTCGCTGCGCTTCGCGTTCCTTCGCATTCTCTTCCTCAAGCCATGCCCGAAGAGCGTCTCCCGATGAACCAATTTTCTCACCGAGAATTGTGAGCTCGTCTAGATTCATGTCGCAGTCATTGTGATCTTTTGATCCACACAGAAAACAGCCCCGCCTCACGTTGGGCGCCATTGTGATGGGGTTCTTGGAAATTATGTGGGAACGCACGTTGCGTCTGCCGACGGCAATGCGGTCACGAATACGGCGAGGCTGCTTTCTGTGAAGATTTTATAAAAAGAACACAACCACAAACAACGACATGGACAAAAGAACTAATAAATGGATAAAGGAAACGCCGCACTTCAGAACACAGAGAGAAACACAAAGAAACACGCGAGTGAAGTCACTGTTCTAAACAGTCTCACCGAGGCTGGTCGACTGGACTGGTTCGGGGGAAGGACGCAGGTGGAGCGTCGGCGCGAGTCGGAGGTCGTCGAGAAGTAGTGTAGCGTCTACACTGTTGTCTCCACGGTGCCAGCGTAGGGACGACGAGGTACCGAAGCCGGCACGGTACACACGGCCCTCGTGGCCCGAAGAGGCAGGACAGTACTCGGGCCTACACCCGACGGTGCTGTCGGAAGCTTGGGCGGCTCGTCAGGCGACAGAAGGAGACGACGTCAGGAGCTCTTTGCCAAGCGGAGCCATACACCCCGACTCTTGGCACCCGCCAGCCACTCGGGACTACGCCGCGACCGTGGTTCTGGCGGAGAGCTCCCCTGCCACGTCCGCCCTGCTGGAACGCCGCCTCGCTTCCCCTCATATGGCGTCTTCACGTGCGCGCTCCACGCGCCACGCTCCGCCTTTACTCCTTGCGGCTGCATTTCTCTGCCTGTTGTCATCTTCCTCACCGGCTCACGTGCTGAGCCGGCGCTTGTTCGTGGCCGCTCTTTCCATTGCGGGTTCGCCACAGGAACAAACACCAGAGACGCGCACGTCTCCCATGACAGTCGTAAGAGGATCGAGACGGTCGTAAGAGCAATCGTGAATATTTAGAAGAGCGACACGGCAGCTACGATGCGCGTGTGACTGGACAAACATGTTTGTTTTAAGAAGAGGAACACTTTATTTGCAGAGAAGGCAGAAACATGCGCTGGGGCGTTCCAATCTCCTACACTGCATTTTATACTGCGTTGAGGAGTAGGAAAGAGGAGTGAGAGTTGACGATGGTGATGGGGGGTCTACATCTTTATGTACATGTACGAAAAAAAAGAGAAAAACAAACAAAAAGACCACAGTTCGTTATCTGAAAAATACAACGAAGATTAATAGTGATGACGTGTAACATCACAATTTACGAACCACCACAAGTTTTTCAATTTATCTCCACATGCAAATTTAGCACGTGCCCGTTGTAATGCGCGTCAGAAAGAAAACAGCAGGTTTTGTAGACAGCGAGAGCTTGAGTTTACACATCGAAGAACGCAAGGCGAGGTGAACATGAATTAACTGCATAAATATTGGACGATTATCTCTTTCGGGCTAGTAGTTTACAGTGATGCGAAGACAGCGTCATTACTTCATAAAGCCACCGTCCCTTCATGAGCCCGCAAACTTCCTGTTAGCCGTCTTTTGCCGGTCCTACGACAGTTTCCAAAGCGGTGCGCGGTACACCACTAGCAGCACTTTCTCGGCAGCGTTAATCAACGACATTGGCTTAGCTGGCAGCGAATGCTGGAGGAGGGATTAAGCAGGAAGAAAATGGGGACGGTGTTATAATTACACATATACTCGTTTTTTTTTGTTTTTTTTTTTTTTTGCAGATATAAGCGAAGGCTACTTGAGAAATAATGAAGGGCCGCGACAGAATAAAGTCGATCGTCACTTGCATCTCATATATCCGTGACTATTTTCTTGCTTGCCCCAAACCAATCTGCACACTTAGAATTTTTAGAAAATTATGTTGCGAACGAACTTTAGAGCTGAATCAACAATTTAAAGTCTGCGATAAATGTCGAGAAACATTCATGTAAAGTCTTACAGCAATTCATGTTACGCGTATCACTTTTATTCCGAGGTGTGTTCTTGCTCTCACTGTGAAGCTGTATGGATACTGGCTTTCGTGGCAGCGCAATGATAGCTGTGGGTTTGGCAAGTTGGTAACAAACGTCGGCTACTTCTTTTTCACCCACTATTGTTCACCATCGGTACAAGTTGCAATTTCTGCATTTCAGTTATGGAAAATTTTTTCCTTCTTTTCAAACCCAGCGGCAATGCAGCTCCATTAACATTTAACCTGAGGAGGTGAAAAACATACAGTGACGCACCGGTCAATCGCCGCTAATGGGCAATGAGAGGCAGAAGACCGAATTTGTTTCATCTATGTACATATGTACGTTTATTACACAATGATCCATCGCGTAGCTAATGCCAGGTAATGTATTGTTCCTTTTATTTGGGCATAGTTTGTCCACTTGCTTTACCGTGACGGCGACAGGGGACGCCGACAGCCCGAGCTCACGCCTAAAACTATCATCACCATTAGTTATGGTCCCCAAATTCGCACGTGCAGTTCTTTCTTCTTTTGCTTTACCGCGACGGGCGACGACGACAACCACGACAGGGGACGCCGACAGCCCGGGCGCATGGGGTGCTTGGCACCTAAAGCTATGAAAGTCCCCCCCCCCCCCCCCTGCTCTTTTTTGCTTCATTACCTGTTTCTTTCTTACGGTTGCGTCTAACAAAGGAACAGGCCCGTCGATCCATTATTCTTCCCACGTTTATTGCCCTCATTAGTTGACACGCGCGGATTGCGCGAGCAATTCCACTTCGATGCCAGCAAAACTAATATTTTTGAGTTTTGGCTGCACAAACCACGCGGTCCCGCTAATTTTAATCCCTCCATAAATGCACTGACAAGCCAACCGGCCAAAGCACCGCTTAATGGCTCGTTCAAGGAACACTGATCAGGCAGCAACATTTTGTATCCTGGGTATCATTATTGCAAAGTAACCGAAGCCGCTGTTCCTCCTCGGCAGGGAGAACGTCCGCATCGACAAAAGTGCCATTAGTAAAGAGGCGGGCGCAATTATTTCGACGACCAAGCAAGCAACACGCAAGCACTGCAGTGTCGTCTCGGCTGTGAGAGAAACAGATGAGTGAGAGGAACTGGAAGAATCGCTGAAAAGATTTTTTTTTTTTTTACTGAGTCATAAATGGAGAACTTGACGGGTGCTTGATCGCGATGATCAGATTGGTGTTGCGAGAACCTGTAGCGTATGTACTCGATGCATGTGCAGTTTAGAAGCCAGCGCGATAATCACCTTCGGAATGCGTGTGCACGCGTCGGATTTTTCGGCGTACTGCATTAAGATGCTTCGATTTCTTTCCAATGTTTGCGTTTATGTAATTCGGCGCACTAAGGAGCAAACTATTCTGAGCGACTGAAATGGCTAGCCATATCTAGTGAGTGTTACACGATAGGTGATACGGCAGTCAGCACTATATACAACGCTCCAACCCTCGAATCCCGCCGCTGGGAAATTTCGTAGAAATTCGCTTGGTGCATAGCGTCAGGCGCGCTTCCTTACAGAATACAGGAATTTTCTTGCACGAGGAAAAAAAGATCACGTGAAGGTATAGCGCTGCAAGAACAAAACAGTCATTAATTGTACACGACTGCTATCAGCACGCTGTTGTTTTCGTTCGCCGCGCGGCGTTCTCGTATTTTCAGCACTGCGCACGCTTTTAGTCGACAAAGCCCTGGCTACGACTCGGCCGCGAGAGGGGAGCGCGAACACGTTGTTCCACCGAGTGTGATAAATCTGACGGTAACTCTTCTTTCCTGCGCCAGTGCGGGTCCATTCGGCAGTGCACTCAGCCGTCTAATCCTTCGTGCGTGATGGTCCGTGAAACGAGTTCGGTCAGCGAGGCCGATAGCTGTGGGGGGACGACAAGGAGCCATCTCTGTAATGCGACGACGAGGCGGGATGCCCGTTCTGAGTGACTTGCTTGCGCGGGGTGCCAGGGCAGAAAAAAAAAATGTGTTTGTGTCTGTCGCAATGATAATTATTGCGGTATAACACGTCGAGCGCTTAGGCAAATATGTCGACATACCACGTCTTAATGTTGGACCACGTCAGCACTCTGTGATCTTGCCTGACGACGCCGATTAGCTCTGTCGACAGACATAGTGAATGTTATGCAAAATTAAGGCGAAAACATAACCATCGCCTTGAAGCAAACTTCGGAGATTGTCACGAGAAGGAAAAAAAGAAAATCACAATACTGAAATATATGAGCTTGATCAATTAGATGCACTTCGAGGCAGTACCGCCAGTGACAAAAGTAAAAGGAAGAAGAAAAATAACCGTTGCCGTGGTCAGCGCATTCAAAATCAAAACCAGAACGAATTAGCAACTCCGGATATTAACGAGAAAAGCGAATGCTCCAAACTGCAAAAGTGCTGAAATACTGCGGTGTAATCTCGACTGCTCCTGAACATCAACTGAAAGTTGATTGTTAAAAAAAGTAATTTATTTCCAGGAAAAAAGGGAAAGTTTATAGAATTAAACGTTTTCTCAAAGTCAACACCTTTAACCTATTTTGCGTCGTTTCGCCAAGTGAGCCAGAAAAGTGTTGGCGATGACTATTAACGAAACTAACGCTCTAGTAGACCATGGCTAAATATTGTACACAGACGTCAGAAAGCAAACGAAAGCAACAGGTTTAGAGCGCCGCAGACTCCAATCTAATGTATACGTCAGCTGTTTAAATCACAGTCCAGTGTACTGCGCAGCTTACTCTGAATTCTTTCTTCGATATAAACCGGCCTGACTTAGGTGAAGCATACTGTTTCATCCATTTTGCCGTTTGCGGTTTCCTTCAGGTTCAAGCGCTCACTCCGATAGCTGCACAAACAAGAAGTCAAAAATAATTTCGTGAGAAGAGCCGCATTATGCCCGTCCGAACCTCGCAGAACTTTTGATGTCCATAAGATATCTTTGCGATTCCTAACGCATGATCAACCAGGTCCAGAAACGCGTCACCGAAGCTGGCTTACCCTCAAACAGAGGCCGTGTTGGGAAAAGCCGTACTTGCAGGCGGTTGCGCGCGGCTATGATTTGTAACTGTCCCTATCATTCCCACTTTTCTTATATCCTTAAACATTGGCTAGAACACTGCTGTTAATGGTGAGATAGTGCATTCAGTGCGAAGGATGATAAAATAAACATTATCGTTTATTTTGATTGATTGATTGATTGATTGATTGATTGATTGATTGATTGATTGATTGATTGATTGATTGATTGATTGATTGATTGATTTGTGGGGTTTAACATCCCAAAACCCCCTTTGATTATGAGACGCCGTAGTGGAGGTCTCCGGAAATTTCGACCACCTGGGGTTCTTTAACGTGCACTGACATCGGACAGCACACGGGCCTCAACATTTCGCCTCCATCGAAATGCAGTCTCCGCGGCCGGGATTCGATCCCGCGACCTTCGGATCTGCAGCCGAGTGCCATAACAACTAGACCACCGTGGGAGGGCATTATCGTTTATTTTGCTGTTTCAGTCATAAACATTATTATTTGTTTTATCATGGAGAATAATTAATGCTTAAGAAGTTATTAACATCGCAATGACTTTGGTGATCAATAATTACGTCTTATGCCTCGCCATGCTACGACGAGCTTATGACTTTTTATGGTCATGTGACACTTTTGCGCCATCGACGGAGATGCCGTGTTCTAGACAAGATCACTCCACGGTCACCACCACTCCGAACACATAAGGCTTTCGCCTTAACAGACAAGACTGTGGATTTAAAGCACTGTGACAAAGCATTCGACTGGATGCTCTATAAAGCTGCAAATGATTGTGAATAATAATCAAGCAAACGGTAAAAAGTAGCAGTGAGCTGCTATAGCCACATTCTGGCCTTCGCTGGGAGTCTTAACGATTCTCTTCATTTTCATTTAGCCGTTCTATGCAACATTGCTGCCATGAGATACATTTAATGCATATCATTATTTGACGAATCGGTCGAAGAACCCTTCGTGAACCCAAGAGGCTTACTTGTACCGAACTATGGTGTCACGCCCACGAGAAGAAACGAAGTTAATACGGAACACAACCAACGGGTAAGACGGAAAGAAAACGCGAATAACATTAATGAATGTTATTTTAGTAAAAGTAGTGCATACGTGTATATCGTAGCACATACACATGTATACACGTGGGAAAGTATTACATATGCGTGTATATCGTCTTTATAAGTCCTAAAAAAAAAAGAGAAAGCGGGCTGACTAACGTGCAGCGTAACGCACATTATGGACAGTTTCCGTTCAGGGGGGTTTTTATATATTTTATTCGCCGTAATAAAAGGAAATGCCGTTAATTTCTATTGAAAATTTGGCGTACATCTTTAATGTAAGAACCAAAGGGCGTCCCTGCTATATTACTGTAACAAAGAGAATGATATATTAGACAGTAACTCTTCATATTCAAATTCTGTAAAACCAGAAGCAAAGAGCATTCGCCGTGTATGTCATTTTTTTGCATACAGAATGTAATAAGCAATCACGATGTCAACTTTTATTTTAATTCAATCGATCAGTCAGAGTATACAGTGCGCTGTACATTGGTCATACATGTAGGTTATGAAGGCAGGGTTGGGAAAAAGCCAATTTAATGCCTGACAAACTTCCATGAAGAATGAGATTTCTATTACATTTCAGGCAAGATACGTTGCCGCCAGTCTCGTAAGAGTTAAAGCATTGCAAATATGTTAAGGCAGAAGCGTATTCTCTATTTTGTGATCCCAGTTGAGGATGTGTATGATGTAAGTTAAAGGGATGCATCGGCTGTACGCTTCGCAAACGACAGTAAGCAGCATCGAGAAGAGAAGACCGGTACGAGACGCCCACACATATCAACCGTCGCTCCTGTGCTTTACGTTTTCACAGTGAGGCCAGTATGAATTTTTTAGTCCACAGCACTCCGTGTCTGTGGATGAACCGAGCTCAGTTCCCGAGTCGGTGCGTCTAATAGAGAGAAATGACGAATGTATCTATGCCTGATGGCAGCAAAGTCTTCGTGCACAGAGGTGAACTGCAGGCATGCCCGCTGGCGCGGTTTCGCGTGTCCCTGACATGTCGCGCCCCTCTAGCGATGACAACTGTCTTTATACCGAATTCTGTGTCTGGGTCCTCCCGCAGTTGTTTTTGTCGATAGGGGGTGAGAAAATGTTTCATTCAGCGTTGTCAAGGTCTATAGTTCACGTTTCCGTGCGGCAAAGACGAAGTACACGTAGTCAGTAATGGTTATTTCGGTTGATAGCTACATGAACCAAACTACCACGCACTGCGGCAACTCGAGACACAGTTCGGAAAAACACTATGATGATAAGTACGAAAAGAGACAGCCGGCGATGTTGCCTGAGATAAATATTTTTGAAACGAGGCCTCGAAGTGGCTTTGACGCAGGTAAGGACGAAGTTATTGGGAGCGAGAGCAACTCGGATTCTCTACTGAGATATTGCAGCGCCGCAGGAAACTGAGCGCCTTCGAGAATCATGCTGCTGGGGGCAATGCCGTTAACTAAAGAGCGCCCACTACTTCTCCATAACTTACACTGAATAGCGCATAGTTGCAACAATTCTAAGCTGCTGTTGGAGCCGTGTAACAAGCTGGCATGACAGAGGGGCCCATGGTGCCAGCAGCTATCGCAGTTTCGAACGGGCGAAACACCTCTTGCGCGTGAACGTGTTCGCCAGGGCTCTCTTTTTCCCACTATCTTCTTATTTACTTTCTTCTGATGTTGTCCATTATTGTATAAGTGAGATACAACGTGCATCCGCACCTGCAATCATCGATCTCCCCGTTTTTTTTTTTTTGCTTACATTTTTATTATCGCACGCGTGATGCATGAATGACCTAAACAACGCGCAGTTTTATTTTTTGTTAGAAAAAGTAATCGGTTCGTTTGAGGAAGATGTCACGTAAATTCTGGCAAAAAAAAAAATCGCTGCTCGAAATTTGCTTGCTTGTAACGAACCATAAAGGTTCTTCTCCAAAAATCTAGTAGATAATCTATTAAGCTGTCTATTTAGGATCCAGAACTGCAAACAAGTAGACCTTGTGACAAGAAGCTCAACACTACAGAACAGAGTGTCCCATGGACGTTGGTATAGCTCTCTCTAAATAAATGAGGGTGTTGCACTCACTAGAAACGCCCAGAAGAAAAAGAAATAACGGAAATTGGCAGAATAATTCAAACCCATCATTATCACAACTACGTCACCTCTTAAGGATACTTCTTTAATTAATGACACCGGGTCCTTCTGATGAGTAAGCAGATGTGGGACCGAATTCACAAAACTTCTCTCCCGTGAGTGCTTTTTGGTACTGGCCGGTTTGCATTCGTAATGAAGTGTCCAGTATCAGGATCGGCTGAAACATTCTCTACCGAACACATTCAAAGTAAGACATATTGATGAATGCGGGCCCGTACAGAAAACTGAAACGAGGCACTTTGTCTTCGCAAATGTGTCTAGTTTCAGTCACTCAGGTCACACGTGAATGCTCCTATAATTATCGTAGCGGCACCATCGGTCTAGTTTAGCACTCTAACTTGAGCAGGCCCGTACGACCGCTTGTTGTCCGCTGTCGGGAAGGGCCCATAATACCTCGTCGGCAGTCGGCGCGCTGTGCATGCCGCGTGCGCAACGCAGTGCCTCCACGGACGCGCAATCAACGTAATCAACAGGCAAAGTACACAATGGGGGTACGCCTACAGCTACACGGAACGACAAGCATGTACGCAGAGTGCAATCGAGAGCCTGCTCTTTGAAGCCACAGTTCCCGAAGCCGTTCGCTTATCTGGGTGGCAGGTTGTGTGCTCCAACCTCGGCTGGATAAGAGTCACCCGAGATAAGTGCGGCGGTATAGCTGGATCGTTCACCTTCCATACAGCTTCACTCAACGGTCACTAGAACGAGGTTCAGATCGCTGCATTAATGCCGAAATTAGCATGGGCTAGTGCACAGATTTCATCCAAGCAACGGCACTCTCTCATTTGATGTGTAGTTTCTGGATTATCTTATGAAGGCCCAATGGTTTTCGCGGGTCTGTTGCAGTGCTCACTGCGGAATTATGTAACATTAATAAGCGGTGAGCATAGACGTATAGCCAGAGGGAGAGGGGGGGATGAAATGACCCTCGCCATCCCGAAATTTTTCGGTTTGTATGTATGTATATCAATACACATCCAATACACATCAAGGTGGAGTAATGACATCCTACCCTCCTTGAAATAAGATTGTCGCTACGTCCCTTGCGCCCTTGTGCTGGGGTCTGTACCCTTTAGCTATGCGTTTACACCATGCAACAGTACCGAAGAGGAAAGTCCATGCCCGCATTTGGAGCGCTCTTGCCTCCTATCGTAAGCCGGTCATCACTACAGGGCCAAAACGAGCTATGAACACTGGATGCGAAATAGCTGATTCCACAATAAACACATTCAATTCATAGACCACGGGTTGTGCAGCACGCATCTTACGCATACACACCAAGCATTACGCGTTAAGGACAAATATGTATCTCAGATAAAAAAGAAGAGAGAAAGACAGAGAATAATGTAGCGCGCTAGCCTCAGAAGCACGCTGATTACACGTTTTTACTGCCTCTCTGCCTTATTACGTCAAAGCGTGAACCTTGTACCTAGTTTTTTTCCACTTGGCCCATGTAAACGGGTACCTTCATATAATTCAGCACGGACTATGAAAATTCGACCTGAATACCCCAACACCCAGAACGACAGGACCACTGCAGAGCTATACTTTGGTTTTTGTGCTGGTCCGCAGAAACCCCACGTAGGCGTATACAATTGACACACATTCGACGGAGGACAGGGAAGTAAAACATACGACCACGCCAAGAGCAAACGTCAGAGCCGTGACGCTGCGGCTTTCCCCGTGAGAGTTCGGCGTCCGTCGACAGTAATTTGGGCTAATTACCTGTGCCATCGGTGGCCGCTGCCGTCGAGTGCGAAACGACTGGGCTGAGCACTCGCTTCTCGGTCGCTAAGTGCACAAAAGTGCGGCCACGCGCGGGATGAGCAAATGTCCTATACGTCAGAAACCCACCACGAACTGCCGTTGACTTCTTTAATTAGGGACGTCAGCGCGGGCGTGCGCAAATGAAAGGACGCTTGAACTGACAATTATGCACCGCAACCAGCGCCCTCTGGAATACCATACTGTCGAGCGTACAAATTAACGGTGGGTTTTATGCCAGTGGGCGAAGCTCTTTCGAGCGAGCGTCGTCTGGGCTACGTTCCACCCGTATCCTTCCTCCGTGCAAGTGAGCAACTCCTTAGCGCAAGCTCCTTGAAACGGACTACCTTGGCCATGGATAGAGAAATTTGCTGCGCTTGACTGAAACGCGAATGAGAAAGGCGTGCTAGTTGCTAGGGCTTAATTAAAGCTCCATAGGCGATCGCGATCACCGCGGAATTTTCTGAAGTTGCATGTATTGCGCCACAACAAAACATATACTAAGATTTGTTATACAAAAAAAAACAACAAAACGAGATTCGTGAAAACAACAACATGCATGTGCGTCGCCGTGAAGCTTCCGGTTTCTACGTGGACGTGCTATTCCCACTTTTCGGCGAAGATCCGCAAAGCGACTTCCTTTTACTTCTGATACACCGTGATGGCGACATACAATGCATGCATTAAGACTGCTTGATTTGTTTTTACTAACTGAGCGCAACTAGGCAGCGACGCGGTTACAATCAGTTGAGATATTGCGGTGCTACAAGCAGTATTTGAAGAGCGGCGCATGGGCGTGCTTAAAAAGCTCGCCGCAACAACGATGGCCTAGCGAATATTTGCCACGTAGGCGTTGACAATATGCGACATTGAACCCCGGCTACGACAGCATGTGCTAGAGATGTTGGAAGGAGCCGGCACAAACCACGGTGTCTGTGCCGAAAAACAAGTGAACAAACGATGTCATGACAACGATAAGTTACCACCGTCTTACAGCGGCAGCATGGAGCGAAGAAATAGAGGAGAGGGAAAGGCAGGGAGTTAACCAGTTGATGACAACCAGTATGCTACCCTACACATGAGCTAAGGGATGGGGGACATCGGAAAGGAAGGCAGCACATAGCACAGCACACACAGAGTCAATAACATTCCGTCGCTATTGTGGGGTACGCGAGATCGCTGTCAGAGCCGTTTGTCAAAGTCTTTTAAAAACCTAAGCAGCGTGTTCGCCGCCCACAGCTGCGATGACTTCTGTCAAAATGTCTAATTGTTGGAACGGATATACGTGTGCTAATGTGGACACCAGTGATTGTCCCTGAACATTGAAGACGGTCGCATAGGATGTGTTGTATAGCATCTCCTCGCTACTACAGGCATCACAAAAAGCGTTGTCGGCCATTCCAATGCCAAATGAATAAGACGGCAGCGTATATATTACAATAGCACTAGCCAGAGCGAACGTTATAACAATGACGCGTAATCAACCTACATACAACAGCACGTGCTCGTGGAGACTATATATACGGTTTGCATCCAGCGGCCGTGGGCCTGGTAACTAAGCCGTTCGCACGCGCAGCTCGTGCTACACTGGCCCAAGGCCTCACTTAACCTCCAAGCTCATCCGAGGTTACGGTACTCGTCGCCAGAAACTAATATTGACGCCACAGACAGGTACTGCGAACGGCTGTTCCACCGCAGAAGGCAAGACGAAACGAGCGTCCGACGCAGGCGCGCCGCTAGCTCCTCCGCAGGCACACATGCATCTGAGATGCGACGCTCTCGCCCGCCCGCCATGGTGATCGCTCTCCGGTCTCCGCCACGCTCCTGCGCCAAATGGCGCCGCCACGGCGCTGGGATAAGCCGCGCCGTAATAGGAAACCGCTGCCGTGGTCATAATTGGTGGCCGGGACCGTGGAATTGAACACGGCACGGTCGGCGTCGTTAGAGACGACAAAGATGCACTTCGCCTGGCGCCGAAGCCGTGTACTGGTTGCATGAGCCGCAGCGTCACCCAATGGAGGACAGTGTTTTACAGCGCAACAACAGCTGTTTGCAGAACGACAATAGCTCAATATATCTAAGCAATTGTGACGATGCGCTGCAGTAACCTCGTTTAAAGGACTGGAAGTCTGTGGCATCGGACGCATGGACATTTTAGACATGCACTTGTCAATAAGACATTACGTGCACGACTAACAACCATCCAAACATTATTTAACGCGCAATTAAATGGAAGTTTGAGCTAGCGTTTAGCATTTTTCCCATTCCTAATGCGGCGATCTAGGCCGGCACTGAATCCACGAGCTCGAGTGCCATGGAATCATGGCATAGAGCCACTAGGCAGCCACGATGGGTAGATGGCGCGGCCAGTTCGTCAAAAGAAGTTCATTCGTATCGAGATTTGGCATCGCACTACAGTCCCTTCCACAATATCCGTATCAGCCACGAATAGAAAGTAAACGCCCTCTTTCTGTCCCACCCTGTAAAGCATTGTCAATAGTGAGTAGGGTCTCTGGATTTCTCTTAACCAAAACACGAATACGGCGCTATGCAATCTCGAAAGGACTAACCGTAGTATATATGCAAGGGGAACTCGGCGCCTGACGACGGAATGCGTATACAGCCGCTGCCGTAACGGAACCGTGCACGGAGGAGAAGTCGAAAGCGCAGCACGAGATGGAGTCGCGCAGTATTCTCCGCCGTCGGTGGCCCATGCAACCGGGGGCCAACGCAGATTAACGAAGGCGAAGCCAGGGATACAATAAGGACGAAATCCGATGGCCGTACGGCAGACGAGCGCAGGAAATGAGCAGCCCGACGACGATAACGCAGCCCACCAAAGCGGGAGCTTCGCACAAGAGAGAAAGGAAGAAAGAAAAAAAGGAAAGAAAAAAAGGAAAGAAAGAAAGAAAGAAAGAAAGAAAGAAAGAAAGAAAGAAAGAAAGAAAGAAAGAAAGAAAGAAAGAAAGAAAGAAAGAAAGAAAGAAAGAAAGAAAGAAAGTGCGCGGAATGACAAGCATCGAAGCCAGCCCGAAGAAGGAAGAACATGGAATGAAGAAAATTTCGAGACAGGGAAACCAAGTAGCTATAACGTACGCAGGCAATGCTCTACATAACTCGCAACAGTAAATAAGTTGTTTTTCATATAGCAACGAATAGCAGCTTTGTTGTTGTTGTTTTTGTTGTTGTTGTTGTTGTATCATTTTTTTTTTAGATATCATCCAACACTATACTTGCGGGCCGAACCATCCTTGTCTGAATTTAAAAGCTTTTCTGTGTGTATCGGCCGCCCGCTGTGCCCAGCCTAACAGTTGGTTGATGCTGACTTTCAAATAAATTTTCTGGTGTGTTAGTTTCTGCGTACGTATGTTAATGAAGGCGTGTCAGAGTTATTACATAGACCGTTTCAGAATCATGAAATTCCGAATTCTTGTGAAGGAAAAAAGAAAGAAAAAAAAAAGAGAGAGGAAAGGTAGGCGTAGGTTAAGAAATTCAGAATAACCGGCATATTACAGTACACCGCTAAGAGTGGAAGAGATTGATTGATTGATTTATGGGGTTTTACGTTCCACAACCACGATATAATTATGAGAGACACCGTAGTGGAAGGCTCGGAAATTTAGATCATTGGGGCTCTTTAACGTGCATTGCTATTGCACATCACACGGGCCTCAACATTTGGCCTCCATTGAAACGCAGCCGCCGCGGCAGAGATTCGATGCCGCGAACTTCGGAGCAGCAGCCGAATGCCACAGACACTAGACCCCCCCGTGACGGAGGAAGAGAAAGCACAGAAATAACACCTGAACCATCGAACGACGGTTTGCAAAACATCGTCTGACCAATTTTAGTAGCCAATTTGTTATTATCGCAGAGGTTTCCTAGCCATAAAGTATGAAAATCAGTGTCGATCTAGCATCAGATCGGAAGGCGATTGCCCGAAACTTGCACACGTGGCGCTGATGCTCTCTAATCGACCCACTGCGTCGGTTGGAGATGCTGCTAACCAATCCCCGATGGCGTCATCCAGAAGCACCGGCGCGTGATCTACCCACATAAACGTCCCGAACAAAAGCAGTTTCAGTGCTTGGTGATAGCTGACAGATGAAACTGGACGAAGGGCTCGCCAAACAGCCTCTCTCCATTTGCTCATTCTAGCACTATAAGCGCAAGCTTCACACCAGGTGGTCCTTATAAGCCGCACAGGTTAGCCACTGCCCGAAGGTTCCAACCTCTATTAGAAGCACGCACCGTTTGTTGCTGGCGCCTTCTTTGTCTTCCCTCTATGTTATGGATAGTTTTCAACGTACGCAATACCATTCCTCCTACACGAGTCGAGTACCGTCCTTGTATGGGAACGCAAGAAAGAGGAGCCCGAATGAGGAGATGGGACTCAATACTGAGCGGATGCAGGAGTTTAATTAGACGCGAGAGCCTTTAGGAGCACCGGATGGCGGTGGCAGCAGTATATGCGGGCGAGCCACTCGTGCGATGGGGAGGTCTTGCACGCGGCCGTACGGTCGCCACCGAACGGTTCCATCACAATGGGCACTTTCGGGTACGGGGTAGTTCGGTACTTGCCGAGATCCTTCAAGACGAATTGAGTACGAACGGCAAGCAGTATATGGCCGTACGTAATACAAGAAAGGAGAGAGGGAGCTTGGAAGAGAAGAGTCCTTTAGAGGAGCTTCATTTGCGGTTCGAGCACAGAGTGTGCTTAGCAAGGCGTACCTCTTGGGAAAGCCTGCACGAAGCGTGCTCGAAGTACAGAGAAAATCTGGCGTATACATCCAAATATCTAGCTATAAATCGCACTTCCTCGCAAGGTTCAATGTCGAAACACAACCGGTTCCCGTCTGCCAGTGACGTGCCGACTGAATTAATGTTTATTTGCTGAGTAAAACCGCAAAAAACACAAGAGATTACTAAAAATGGTTGAACGAGCCAAAGTAAACATCTCCACGGAGGTTGGAGCTGCGTACTTGAATGCACATAAACAAAATAAATCTAAGTATAGTATCAGTTCGCAAGAAGTCAGAATCTAAAAAAATACATCTCCCTTGTTCCGCGAAGCTTTACTTAACCATGATTTGGAAACACTGCTTGGAGAAGCGTTTGTTTGCTTAGCCATCGCGAAGTCTTGGGTGTGAGACAGCAGCCATTCGCAGTTTGTTGACTGGAGCGTGATGGTTAAAAGCATGCGGTAAACGGGCGGCTGCGAAAAGAAAAGTAAAAAAGAAAGACTGTTCCTTGCTTATGCGGTTCACCATACCTGATCAGCTAAGCATTGTAAACAACAGCAGAGAACCGAGGTGATAATAAGATTACTATAGGATCCAAATCAATAAAGCTTTATATATATATATATATATATATATATATATATATATATATATATATATATATATATATATATATATATATATATATATATATATATATATATATATATATATATATATGTCGTTCGCTATTGCACTCCCATCTCCGGTAATCATATGTATATAGCACCAAGCGTGGCTAAAATTTTATCATGCGAACAATTAGAGCCTAACACGTTTTCGGGAATACCGGCCCGGATGAATAACAATGAACTGTGACCCCTACGAAGCAAGCAGTTTCAGGTCGCGAGAGACAACCAACCAATATCCTTGGAAAACAAAACAAACGGGTCTACACATGGTATTAGGAAAGATATACTAAAGTGGACATGTAAGAGCCAAGGAATGTAATCAGTGTTCTACTGAAGTCAAAGGTGCAAGGAACGCCCCGGAATTTGAAGTTACCACGGAGCCACGCGAGCGGGCTCAAGATGGCTGTCGTGAAGTTCATAAGATGATGCATCCAGTCCATACGACTCGCCGTTCACAATCGCGGTGTCAAGGTCTGGTAGAATTCGTGCTAACGAGGCGCAAATATAGGTGCAGCCCCGGTTCGTTTCTCCGCAGCCTTTACTCCATTCAGCATGCACACGACAAGATGACCATCGTTTTCTCCCACATGGTGAAATTGCTTTTGTGTCAAACGGCCTTTCTTCATTTGACAAAGCAGGCACTTCGCACAAAACCGACACTATATATATATATATATATATATATATATATATATATATATATATATATATATATATATATATATATATATATATACGCGACGAGACATTTGTGATGCACACAAAACACGCATGGTATTTATGACGGAAGGTTTCGACGAAAGGCAAGCACAACATGCTACTGCATGTAATAAAGCGAAAGCTCATGCTCAGACGCTCTTACTTGAGTGGAAGCAAAGGCACCTATTCTTAAACGACTTATAAGCGACATGTACGCACGCTATGGTAGGACAAGCTCGCCACATTGTTCATCGTCCCTGCGGCCACAAATGTCACGTCGACCGAGAAGCTATTTGCAAACACACTAAACCCGGTAAAGGGTCCTCTTCACTAGCCGTAAGCCCTTTATACGGCCTCTTCTCGGTGAATGGGCATGTGGCCATCAGCTGGTGGCCGTAGTTTTTCTATGGGCCCACAACCGTATTGATCCGGTGAGCCAGCGGATGGGTTTACGCGTGTCCCGCAATACGACGCTGTATAGGATCTTTTACGACGCGCCACAGCGCTGCTTGGCATGCGCTTGAGCATGCCGGTCCACGCATCTCGAGTTCCAGCGCGTTAAAGAGCGCGCTCGGGGACTCGAGGTGCAGCGTCCACGGTGCCTCATTTACGTGAAGACGAAAACTTGTACAGCACAAGGAAATGAGCTCAGAGTGTCTGGCCTAAAATTTCGTTATCCAGTCGTAGGCCTACCGGTGATCTCAACTTTATATCTGGGTAAGTTCACGCCGACAGTCTTTATCACGCGCCAGGTATTGTGAGCCTGGTGTTGCTGATCTAGTACAGACGGCAGCGCGGCTGCTTCTGGTGCTATATATGGCTTCCTTCTTTGTTGGAGTCGAGAGGTCTGAATTGTTTCCAAGGCGCGTTGTGCTTATCAGCGCTGCAGCGCCAACGCAAAATCGTTAGCACGTTACGTAATGTAGGCACTCTTTTCGCATATACACTTCAGCTGCGGCTTCTGGAGTTATATGACAAAAGCAACCTGTGCACTTACAATTAAAACTAACAATTAAGCTCGAACGGATCACGTGTCAAGTGAGAATTGCGCGTGTTTGAAGAGACCATAACCTCAACTCTTGTTCGTCACCTTAAGCTTTTTTTTCCCTGAACACAGGTATGAGCAGTCAGCATAAGAAGACGACGCATAAGCAAGCTCTACTGACGTCGTGCATTGCGTAAGCTTGTTTTACTACAAGGCATTGCAGCACCACCGTTAATTAATATACTTGTCCAGCAAGCGGACCAGTTCCTTCTGGTGCATAGGAACCCTAATAATTTCATCGCTTTTCGAGGCCCATCAGTGTGACCTCACACGATCTGCCTTTGAAAAGCATGTATCATCATGCGAGTTTATCGTAAGCGATGAAAGGGAGCTCCCGTCAATGCAGTCTCTTGCATGGTGCGTCGAAGTAGCGACACAAAGCATACACAAGCATTACGGGTCCCTTATCGAAAATAAAAAGAACAGATACCATTCTCAACGTGATAGCGTTAGTGAGCTAGTGACGCAGAAAATCCCACCTCAGTGTCGGCGTCGATGTCGGCACAGGTGTCCATGGCAGAAATAATTTCGAACAACCACCGTTTCGCGGACCACCGAATCACACAAGCCCTCAACCATGGCGCGGGTGCTTTAGTGAACAAAATTACATTTCCCAAAGCAAAATTAGCCACAGAAATTGTAACCTACGACTTAACTAAAACCTACACGCACGATAGCTCGGACTGTACTTTGAATGTACAAGAAAACATAATTCTGTTACTCGGCTGCTGATCCGAGAGTCGCGGGCACGGAGAAATAAGTATTCTTGCTCCGTGGTCGCGGGATCGCATCGGCCGCGGCGGCAGCATTTTGATGGAAGCGAAATGTTGAGGCCCGTGTACTGTGCGATATCAGCGCACGTTAAAGAACCCCAGGCGGTCGAAATTCCCGGAGCCCTCCACCACGGCGTCTCTCATAATCATAGGTGGTTTTGCGACGTAAAAGACCGGAAATCAGTCAAATCAATCAAACAATTCCAGCATTTCATAGATAAGGCGCTAATTTTAATGAATGTTAGAATCAGCTTGCTATTTAAGGGCGAAAACCAAACAGATGCACCAAAATTAGACGCATGCCAAAAACTCCGCGTATCTGCCGTCGGCAAACCGGATGCCACCAAGCTGTTGGCTCACACGGATCGAAAAGATGAGCGCAGTCGTTCCATTCTTCTATTCCGCACGGTTAATCACGATCCTTAGCGCTGGTGAAAAAATTCATGCACGTGATGCCTGACTTGCAGTTTTGACCAGCTCTATTGTAGCTTCTACAAGGCTGCACAATTCTGCCAAGCCAGATTGCCCTGCGGCGATGCTAAGCGTCGCGCGATCAGCGAGCGCCGTTTACAGCCGCACTCTTGAGAGTGTGCCTCAGGGCCTCCCCGCACTTGAAAGGGGGAAAAAAAAAAAAAACGAACTGCGTGGGAGTTCTTTCCTGTTGTATTGAATTGGGTCTGCGGAGGAGTACGCAGGGGGACGATAGTACGAGATATCTGCTTCAGTTGTCACCAACGCCGGCGGAAGGAAGCGAAGATCCCCTGCGTTGGACAGGCAGACTTTTCACGCCTCACGTATATACAGAGCCCAGCGGCGAGCTCTCTTCGTGCGATAGCTGCGTTACGTTCGCTCGCATTGTCCGCACTTACGACGTCCACGTCTTTCTTATATACTCTTTCTGCCGCATGAGCACTTTCTAACGTGTAAATCACAAACACGGGTTTCTATCGCGTTGAGCCTGTCTGCAGAAAGTCAGCGTGGGTGCGTGTCGTCTTTCGCGTTACCGGATGACTGAGAACAATTTTCTGACGAAAGTGGGAAAAAGAAATTACCACAGGCTGTGACGTGCGCACGCTTGTGTTCACGTGAATGAACTGCGCAACTCCCATTCTCGTGCTACCGAGTGCGCAAAATTCTCCATCATATTTGTGCAGTCATTCGGGTCACATATGTTCAGCAGTAGAGAGAGAGAGAGAGAGAGAGAGAGAGAGAGAGAGAGAGAGAGAGAGAGAGAGAGAGAGAGAGAGAGAGAGAGAGAGGTGACTTTATTGGCACCCGTCAAATAGATGACTGGGTAGAGGCGTCAGCCTAAACCCACACTCATCCTCTCTAACCGTCGACCGGGATCCCTTGGGACGCGGCGGCGGTCAGGGCGAGACCGATGACTTGCCGTTGAGCATTTTCCTCTTCGTTGAGTAGCAAGGACTCCCAGGATTCTCTGCATCTATCTGGCTCATCAAAGCTAGGACAGCTCCAAACCATGTGGACTAAGTCCGCTCTACCATCGCAATGCCTACACCGAGGGCTATACACCGCGGGATGCCACTTGCTCAACAATTGTGGGTTCGGAAATACCGCTGTTTGCAGCTTTCTACACATAACTTCCTCGCTTTTGGAAAGGTTCTTATTCGCTCTCGGGTAAGCCTTACGCCCCAGATTATAATGGTTAAGAATTTCGTGAAAAGTGCTCAGTTCGCCAGCGGTCTGTAGGGGTTCCTCGCTTGGGGGTGTTGTCGAGACAGCGCTGGACACCGGGTCATCAGGGTTTGCGAGGGAACGAGAAGAGGTTTCAGCAGTAGAAGAAAATGAGAGCGTCGGTCTTCGCTTGTTCAGACGGTACACGGACTGTGTATACAGCGGGCGCGGTAACTGAGAGCTGCGCATTACTTTAGACCACTCATGGCCATTGCACGAGCGCTCTTCCATACATTCCCCACGGTGATGCAGCCGCAACCGAGCATGGAATCGAGCCCACGACTTCGTGATGAGGAGTGAAATACCCTACAGCAACCGCTTAGGCGGCGGATCGACACTCGGGCATGATGCCAGTGCGCGTTAAACAGCCCCACTCCAAACCCAAGATCAACCCCCGAAACAACCGCGAATTTGCAGAGCCCTCAACTAAGGCACCCCTAGTAATCGAATATCGTTGTTTTGGCACGTAAAAACCCTGAAATTACGTATTATTATTATTATTATTATTATTATTATTATTATTATTATTATTATTATTATTATTATTATTATTATTATTATTATTATTATTCAAGTTGTTTTGTCACCGTGAACTACCTATCCAAACCTCATCGTGTTGCAAACAAGCGCTTCGCGATATTTTCTTTAGCACAGCATCGTTTTCCGTACAGTGATACAAAGCCCCCCCGATTCCAAGCTTTGAAGCGCAGCGCTCATTAGCTGCGAATGATGCAGAGAATATTTCGGCGCAGTAGATACGTATTAAGGTACATTACGTGGTGTAAAAAAAAAAAGGAAGAAGAAGGGCATATATATTTACGTGGCTGCTTGGGAGATACTTTTTGCTCTTCGTATCGCACACCTTTTCTTTCTTTTAAATATTGGATAACATTGGCTGCAATTAGCATAGTGCGGTATAAGAACAAAGTCTTTTTTTCTTGGTCACACTGAGCTCTGAGCGAGGCCATTATCTACAGCGACAGGTAAGTAGCTTTAGGGAGATGACAGTTTCACCGGGAGCAAGCACAAGAGCTTGCTTGCTTGCTGCTTTCTTTCTTTCTTTCTTTCTTTCTTTCTTTCTTGTAGTAGTAGTAGTAGTAGTAGTAGTAGTAGTAGTAGTAGTAGTAGTAGTAGTAGTAGTAGTAGTAGTAGTAGTAACTGCGTCATTGTTACGGGCAGTGGTGTATATATCCGAATGACGGAGGCAGCTTTTCTCGTATGAACGCTCGAAAGTTTTGCTAAAACAATATCTCGCGCCACGCCTGGAGCTTAAAATCAACCCGGCCTGCGACGTCACAGGGCACGCCATCCGCAATGACGTATACATGCTCGCGAAGGAACGCCACGACTTATGCATTCATGGCGGCACCTGCCAGTCGCTCGTATAGTAATAGCAGCAGCACCCTTTCAAAACTCCCAGCTCGAAGAATCCGCGAGTGCCAATATGCCGCATGCAGCTTGCGAAATCGGGGCTCGCAGCGAGACGAATGCGCCCGCATTTGCGCACGAGCCACATCAAAGGCGAGCTCAATTGGGAAAAGGAAAAAAAAAAAAAAGAAATGGAATGAAAACCTCCATGGCGCACGTACACAACCTTTTCAAAGTCACACTGAAAATTTCATTTTATTTCCCGTGTTTCTCGACGTCGTGAACTGTGAAATGATTTCAAGGCAAACCTCGGAGGGGAAGCCTGAGAGAATTTTCCTCAGCTTTGAAGTTTTCAAAAACGAGAAACAAGTGAATGATGAACAGAAAGCAAGTACTATACACGACTCGTACGCTTAACCATATATTCAGTGACATTTTTTTCTTTAACTCGCCTTGCAAAGCGGGCTTGAAAACAGCTGCGAGTAGTGAGTTCCTTTATCGTAGCCATCAATACAGACATCTCATTACTGGCATTTTTTTTATGAACCTGGCGTGTGTTTTTCGCATAATAGAAGCCTTAACAGAGCGTAATAATATGCCATAATTTCTTTAGTCTATAATTTAACCGTCGCCACTGCAGTTCGTCTCCCAGAGTTTTATATCGACTGTAGTTCGCCTTGACTTCCAGTTTTTTTTTTCCTGATATTTGCAGACATCAAATGACTTAAGAAAATAACATATCCTAATGCTTGCTTTCGTGCGCTTCGGATGCCATGGGAATGTCACCGAAAAGGCGATGTGCTACCCTTCGAAATTCGCACTTTTCCTTCTAAAATGCATGATCCGAGAGGCCGGTGTCACGGTTTCAATTAAGGCTCACTAAATGGTGAGAAATTCGTGTCTGACTTCCGATGACCAATAACGCACGTAGTTCATCGAAGTTTGACAAAAGCTTTGACAAAGGCTGCAGGGAGACCCAATAAAGGAGGCCCCGTACAAAACAGCTATTGACGGCAACGCTTTCCGACTATACCTTTGCCGGTTGCAAAAGTTTACCGAGGCCATACCGTAAACATCCTCGCTTAAGTGCCGCGTATTCAAACATTCAATTAGGGCTTATTGCGCTTCTTTCTAGCGTCAGTGTAACTGGTGATGTCCCTGACAGTGATGGATAAGGAAGGAGTGCCCCTCCACCTCTTCCTCGTTCACTCCAACCTCGCCCCAGACCTGCTGACATTCCTGGCACAACAACGCTGGCTCTGACACTCCTGTGCAACAGCACCGGCTCTACCAAGGAATAATAGCACTAATAATTAAAGAAAAAAAGAAAACGAGCGTTTGTGCCAATGGCGGACGCCTGAGCCCACATTTTCTTTCTCGTCTCGTGGTAAGCTACAATGCCAGCCTACAATTATTCGTGCTTTTGTTGTTGTTGTTGTTGTTGTTGTTGTTGTTGTTGTTGTTGTTGTTGTTGTTGTTGTCGTCGTCGTCGTCGTCGTCGTCTTCGTCGTCGTCGTCGTCGTCGTCGTCGTCGTCGTCGTCGTCGTCGTCGTCGTCGTCGTCGTCGTCGTCGTCGTCGTCGTCGTCGTCTGGAATGCGTGACAAAGGTCGACTGCTCAGCCACGTCGCAATCGACGCCTTTACTTCAGTTAGGGTATAGCGGTGTGTGCCAATACCTGCTCCATTTTCAATAACACTGGAGACAACTGTGCCTTCTCACCTGAATAGGCAAGCTACATGCCAGGAGCTAGCGATAAATGTCACAGTTTTGCGATAAGTGTGAGAGCCCTGTAGTTCACTATCGAACACGTTCCGCGGTACGGATTGGTGTTGGCAGCACGCCGACCAAGAGGTCGTCGGCGCTCGTAGGGAAAGCGTTTCCCGAATTTAGTTCGTCGTTCAAAGTCAAAAGGACGCCGCTAGCGGTACGTTTGTGGTGCTGTCACACGTACTATAGAATAAGTTGCCCAGAGTAACACCCTATTTAATCAACACACCTTTAAATACACATTCTTTCACGATATAAAGAAAACCTCTTTTATGTAAAAACACGCACGCCACACGGCAATAAAACATTAAACAATACACACCATTTATGTTATAGCGTAAGGATATTGCTGACAAACTAAGCTGCGAAATAAAAAGCTTCGAATGCGCGTTCAACTGTGCTATAGAGTGTGCAGTACCCTCCGGTACTCATTTACGGACAAAACCATACTGGTGGTTCCGTTACATGTAACCACGATTTGAAAAATAAATAATTCCTGATTTTCTTTACTATTTTTTCAGCCATTTACCACTACAGGCTTATTATTTTTTTTTTGCTAATCATCACTAGTCTAGTTAGCGTTAATGCGAAGTGGCGACTACACAATAGAGCACGATGAAAGGAGTAACGTAAGAGCCCACGAGTTCCGCCCGCATATTCATATCGCTTTTAATAAAAGTTCAATTATTAGGAAGGACCGCACAGACGGAATACCGTTTCGCTCGCGTTCTGCCGGTCCACAGATCCCGTTTAGGCCGCGATATATAATTTTCTAAGCGGCTCCTCTAACGCCCCCTTCTCCAAGAAGGCCGGGGAAAAAAATGCAGATAACAAATAAAATCACCCGAGAGAATCGTTTTTCCATCGTACCGCCCTTCAGCTACGTTCGTGCAGTGTACGCTTACCGCTGTCCGTATATTCACCGCATGGCCCTATATTACGGGCCCGTCTCCTTCGCCAAGTAGTTTTCAGACTTGTTTGTCATGCTACGACATAGAAACAGTAAAAGAAATTGCTGCGAATAAAGGCTTGTCCGCCTGTTCTGTCTTCTTAATTTTGTGCGCGAAGTTGATCCTGGGACCAATTTTTCCTAACCGAGTTTTACAAGCGCGAGGCCTGAACAGCGAACGCGCCGCGGTTGCTGACCGCTACTCCTATTTCTGCGCCCATTCTACGCGGTGATCGAGCGGCTCCGCTCCGAAGGCTGGTCTGTCTCTTTAGAGGGCTCTGCGCGCTCGTTTTTCTTTTTCTTTTCGCAGTTCTCATTCTTGCTCTAAGTTGAATTTAAAACTCTGGTTTCTCTTACAGTCCCGTTATCCGTTTGGTGCTCTTTTATCTCTCTTTATTGATTTGACAGCTGTTATTGCTCTCCCTGCTTGTTTTCTTCGCTCTCTTTTACTTTTTTTTTCTTTTAATTATTTTGTTTCCCATGTTGTTTGGCGCTTACAAGCCACCTTGAGAAGAGCGTTTTCCGTTTCCGCCGCCGCAATATTTTTGCCAAGCCTCTCTTTGCAGCGGCTGTCCCCATAACAATTCTGAGTGATGTAACCTGTATGTCTTCTTCAAACACACTAACGACTCATACTCATGTGGTATTTCGTACTGAACCCAGCATAAAAAAAGGAGAGAACAAAGCTATGAGATCAAATAAGTCACGACTACCTTCAGTTATTGGATGCATGCAGGTAATCGAGCAGGTAGGTTTTATCACTAGAAATGTCAGGCGCCCTTTATAATCAGATCACGCAAACACATTCCCCAAATATAGGCTGTAGGACGCGTACTGATTATTATGGTCCCTTTTTCTTAAAGTTGATTCTTAGTCGATAATGAACTACAATTTAGCTCGAGCTATCACCTTCGTACAAGAAGAGGTACGGATTAAAATGAGTTAGTTGGTTTGTAGATAATGGGATTTTCACTAGCCGAACTGACGGGACAAATGGGAGACAGCGACGTCCTTGTCTATTTCCCCCTTGTCCCTTGTTTAGGTTGTTTCTTTACTTTTATTTTAAGTTTCGCCGACTCAAACAAAGATTTCCAAATGAGACTCTTTATCTTTTATGGAAGGAGGGGGGGGGGGGGCGAGGGGCGAGGGGCTGTGTTCCACATTCCAGTTAAGGTGTGAGCGGTCATAACAGTGTAGTGTGTTCGTCACACCTGCTGTTCTGGCGGCATGTACTACAGCACGAACTAGAGGGATGAACACTCAAAGAAATCGAACCGAGACGTACACGAATAAAGGTGGTCTACCGAACAGTTTATTTTCAAATCGCACTACATATTTGGCTGTGCAAAGTTAACACAGTGGGCTGCGTGACCGCACCGGTATTCCAAAGAAAGAAAGAAAGAAAGAAAGAAAGAAAGAAAGAAGAGAGGAAGAAAGAAAGAAAGAAAGAAAAACTTTTTTTTTAGTACGTTACACTTATCTGTTGGCAGCGCGACGATTGAGATTGGAAGTAAGAGACGACATGCAAATGACGTAGCGCTGCAACATTACCAACAAGCTCGTTATTCCACCCTTTCCAATCTCATTTCAACCCCGTTACATTTATACTGCGGACATATCACAAGAACACTGAACGCCGAAGAGTAATAGAGCCCCCTCCATCACTCAGTTGAACGGAAAAACCGTCGAGTTTGTCACGTCTCAAATAGCTAGCGCTACACCTTGGCTAACGACTAGGTCGCAGCGGATGGTTCCCAGAAATCAAGTCCCTTACGCGCCATTTATGAACAGCACAACGTTGCGACCATATAGACACCTCAGTGCACGCACATGAATAACACGTATGCGGTCGCCCTGTAAAATCGTGAGAGAACTTGTGAGACACGTGAGGATGATGGGGTAATTTGAGACACAGAGCAGTGTATGTGGCACAATCGATTGACCTTGCTCCTCACTCGGCGCGAAAATAACTGCGGCAGAAACATCTTCACAGCTAGAACGTTTGTTCCGTCACGTCCTTTCCCGTTGGTCAAGCCAACGAGCGCGCGTATTGGAATTTGCGACATCTTCCATCTATTGGACACAGAACCCGTGCTACGGGGGAAAGGGAGCGGCGACGGAGAAGGGAGGGAGAGAGAGGAGGGGGGGGGGGGGGGGGCGTAGCTTGGGTAGCGTGGTGTCGGCCACTCCGCATGCATAGCCTCTGTGCGATAAATTAATGAAACTCGGGCGCGACCCTCGCAATCTGAGCACATATCCTCCATGTAAGGGAAAGCGTGAGCCAAAAAAAGGTCATTGTGCCTGCGGGCCAGAGGCCCGCGAATCGATGCGGCGCCTCGCTCAGATTACGTGTTCGATCAGCTTTCTTGAGCACAGCATCCCCTGATATATGCACACTGATGCATCAACAATCTCGCGGCGCTGAAGATGCTGTCTGAAAAACATGTAGCAAACATACTCGACAAAACTCGCTAATATTGTTGCCCACTCGGGATCATCATCGTCATCCTGTCTACGCTCACGGTAGAGCTAAGGGCTCTCCTACTGACGGAATCATGTATCCCCATAGCTGGGGTTTTCGTTAATTACAGCGTATTTGCAAAGGTGCTGCGAGCTAGGATGCCCAGTAGCAAGGAGGCGACTCACGATTCACGCGCAGTGTGGTCTCTGGGTTTCAGTAAAGGCGGCAGGTTGAATGTCTTGGAATATGCAGAAATGAGAGCTCGAATGAATCGATTACAAAAGGAAATTTCTCTTTCATTATCAGCACTCTAATCGTGTATCTATACAACTTTCAGCGCAGCCGTACTTCGTATTGCTCCTTCACCAAGCTCGCGTTAGTATAAGCTACCCTACTGCATTGCACGACGGAGAGAGTCATTTGAAACTTGATAAGGAGCCTATTCTGCCATATGTTATTATGCGTTGGAAAATAATGATGGGGAATAAACGGACCGTCACCCAATTGACGCTGAACGCGTCAGCCAATTCTTTTCACGCCGTTTTATTTATTTATTTATTTATTTATTTATTTATTTATTTATTTATTTATTTATTTATTTTATTTGCATGCTTTTTTTAAAGCTGCAAGTCCCCAGTTGACAAAACTATCGCACGTTAGTGTTCGCCGCAAAAGAAAATTCCAGTCGCTCCTGACGCTCAACATGCCACTGGCGTGAGGAGCGATACAGAAGGAATGTTTTGCGTACTCGGCAACATATTTCTTCAGATGAATGGTGCCAGGAATTTTTACGGTGAACGGAGAGTCAAAAGGACGCACCGAAGCTTTATATGATTCCGTCAATGGGAGAGCCTTTATCTCTACAGTGGGCGCAGACATGATAATGATGATCCCTAGGCGACAGCAATGTTAGCAAGTTTTGCCGATTATGTCTGCTACATGTTATTTCGCCACTATCGTAGCGTCCACGACTACAGTAAAACAGCTCTTACAAGACGAGAATGTATTATGTCACAACTTTGCCTCGACGGTACGTATATACACATAGGCTGCTCGTGCACTAAAGGAATTTGCACGCACACCGTAGGTTCTTTCCGACGGAGATCATGTGCACGTCCGTAAAGAAATAGCGGAACATTTTCACTCAACTCGTAATAACGGCCCGTATTCACAAAAACATCATAAAAATGTTCGTAAGAAAAGAATTTTAGCCGATGCTGATGCTGGTCATATTAGCGAAGCCCGCTGACCACAAGCACTTACGAAAGAGGAGCTTTGTGAATTCAGCCCCATAGCCTTCTTTTTTTTTTTTTTTTTACAAGTTTTTGTTTTTCGCGTAGCGTCACCGCGCATGTTGTTTGCTTCGCCAACGACCTTCGCCCTTAAAGTCCGCTCATTCGTGCCTTTCCCATTTGTTGCCATGCGCGGCACTCCGAACCACGATGATTCCATCCAAAAACAACGATATATGCACACGCGCGCGCTCGGCGTGAGCGCTCTCTGTAAGTGCACTGCTGACGATTCGTTCGGGTTTATGGGCATTAGGCAACGCATCTTCTTGTTTACGCTTCTGCCTCACAGCGCAGCTTTCTATTGCTGAGGCCTCACTCGCCTCATTTTCGTTTTGCTTTTTTTTTTCATTTATGCATTCACTTTTGCTATACTGCGCATTATACTGCGCACGTTTTAGGTCTCTCGCCGCATTTCGCATCCGAACCATACTTTAGCGATCGCGGCAGCTTAGAGCGTGCCTATACACTCTTCGTGTCAACGCCGCCGCAATTTCGGCTGCTTCTATAGCGACGACGGCTTTAGTATAGAATGCGAGTCGGGCTGTCAGCGGCAAATCTAATTTAGCTCTCCCGGTCGGTCTGTCTGCCTTAATTACCCGAACAGAGCGTTTGCGTTTAGTTTACAACGGCTTAATATTTAGCGGCGCAGTAAGTACGTTTGGACTCGAATATAAAGTGGAAAGCTTCGCAAGGCGAGAATTTACGGCACCGGGTTTTACAGGAATGAGCTGACGGCATGTACAGTGGTCAACTCTCATATCTATAACGCCGGAGCGTCGTTCTCGGAACTGCACGAGCGACATCTACAGTTGGAAACGGGACACCTCTGAGCATGCGCAGCGCCACTGACGCACATGCCTTGCATTCTCGACCCTTGGTTATCACCGCGGATGCAACAACCGCTTTGGCCGTCAGTAGCGCTGTCAACGGTTTAGCGCAATAACAAAAGAAACAAAAAGGCAAAGAAACGAAGCGTATTGTTGGCAGCGCCCGACGCAAGCTGTGCTGCGTTCTAATTCTCCCTTCGCGGTCACATTGTCCCACCAACAGATTTACGTCCACTTATGAACTGCATATGTTTTCTGTGTTTTTTTTTTTTTTTTTTTTTGGGGGGGGGGGGGGGGGTCAGGCTGCTCGGAAGCTGTCTTTTGGCCGGTTTAGAATTTTGCACTTCCAAATGTGAATAGAGTGCTCGAAGCATTGTATAAGGGAGGTCGGCTTGCTGATGCTCCCCGTCATCGGTCATTAAGGGCTACAACCGACGAAGGACCGACTGATCGTCGCATGAATGGGCAATCCAAACTACATTTAGTCGCAGGCAACGCATCGTTGGTGAATTACAATTAATAGTAGGTTTACGAAATAAAATGACAGCACGCGGCAATAAACGCAATGCGCTATGAAAAATTCACAGAGCGATGCGCAATATACATTATGCGGCGCATTGCCGGTACGATATGATACCGAAAACCGAGAATATAGGTACGCAGTAGAAAACGTGCCGATGCGGGTGATTGCACTTTTTTTTTCCGGCGCTATATGGCTGACAGCGCTTCTGCCGGCCAAAGTAGTTATCGCGGCCTTGGCGATAAACAAGGACAGAAACTGCAAGGCAAGCGAGTCAGTGGCGATGCGCATGCTCAGAGGCGTCCCGTTTCCAAATGTAGATGTCGCTCGTGCAGTTCCGAGCACGACGCTCCGGCGTTATAGATATGAGAGTTGACCACTGTACGTTGTCACACACTCAACTGCACGCTCTAAAGCAAGATAAATTATGCAGAAACCAACAGCAACTCTGTCAAAATGCACACGACTCGCGTCAAGAAAACCCTCGAGTCCAAATCCTCCGTGACATTTACGCAAATCCAAGAGGAAGAAAAATCTCAATTAAAAAATTGGGAATGGTGTGGCACAGAGGACTCTCAATTGCGGAGCCCGTTGCATATATGTTCTGCAGTTTAGACGGTACTCGATGATACTTTTTCAAATGGAAGCATGAAGCGAAAAATCTAACAAAGAGCGGCTGCGGGACCCAAAATGCTGGCGCAGTTCAATGTGAGGTTGAACGTCACTCAGGAAACTCTCGACCTGAGAGTACGATGCTTGGCAGGCTTTACACGGAGCGAGACGGTAGCACGGCGTTGTGGCCATGGAGCCGATCCGCACGCCTAAGCCGTGGTCCGTTTACTTTTTTGGCTGATATTATAAATTCCTTCTCCAAATCCGGCTTTCTAATTTGGATGTTAGCAGAGATGCTTGAGAAGACGCTAAGAATCACGCAGCAGTTGACGGAACAACAACAACAAAAAAAGGTGATACATGCAGGCTGGAGGATGATTGTATGAATCACTGAAAATGCGGTAAGTGATGTTCTACGTCACGTTAAAGGGACGTCAAACACTAAATGGGTTTACACCAATAAAACATCCTTTGGGAACTTCTGCTGATAGTCCATATCGCCGCCATGTTATATTCAATGTCACAGGGAAATATCAAGGTCGATGTTACATTTCATGTTAAAAAAAGCCAGATGGTATCTATCGACTACCGACGCAAATACGCGATCATACATTGGTGTATTTCACTTTAAACAATTAGAAATATTTAAGACGTCTTTCAGTACCACAATAATGGTCGCAATCAGACTCGCGTGACTCTGCTTGCGCTATGACCGCGTGCCCGACTTCCAGGTCCTATCCACCAGACAGAAGTGGACAGAACCTGCAGCTGGTAATGACTGCTTCATTAAGGAAAAGCGTTAAATCCTAGGTGTAATTTAGGCTTCACCTGATTTCAAGAGGCGTCATTTTCCGCGAATCAAATTCTAGGCGCATTTATTTCGCCTATAGCTGCGCCGGCGACGCGCTCACACTGGCTGCCGCCCGGCTTGATGCCGACAGCAAAGCCTTGTCCTCTTTTCGTTTGAAGCCCCGCCAAGGTGGTTACGGCACTCGGCCAGCTGCTGATCCGAGGGTCGCGGGATCGAATCTCGGCCGCGGCGGCTGCATTTCAATGGAGGCGAAATGTTGAGGCCCGTGTGCTGTGCGATGTCAGTGCACGTTAAAGAACCCCAGGTGGTCGAAATTTCCGGAGACCTTCACTAAGACGTCTCTCATAATCAGAGCTGGTTTTGGGACGTTAAACCGCACAAATCAATCAATCTTTCCGTTTAAAAGCTGCAGCCCAGTAACTCTTCTAGAACCAGCAGCGCTGACGACCTCAGTTGTTTATTTTTTGTTATCGCTGATGAAAGTATTATTCGTATTTCGGGTCACTGAGTTGAAGCAACGTATCGGCGGCGTTTAGGCTCAGATATGACCACTCGTTGGGCGACAAAAGAAAAGAAAGGGAGAGCTCGCTCACTGTGCCCGCGGCCGGACGCTGGCGCGAGTTGAACTCTCCTCTAATCACAGCTTCTGTTCGTACATAACATTGCTCGTAATAGACAGTTTGGTTGGTCTACGAGCGAGTTCAAGTGGTTGTTCCCCTCTACTACGGCGTACAACTACAACTGCAACCATCTTAAGTGCTGCCGTGCAGGTATACGTCGAAGCAGTGCAGCGCGGCCTCAGATATTCACCGAGCGCGCAGTTATAATTACCCCGTTGGTCCTTTTTCATTCAGGCTCTTGCGCCAGACGCGATTCGCACATAGAGAAATAAGACTAGCGAGATAATGTTCTCGCCAAACGTTGCTGCTGACGGAACAATACGAAGGTACAAGATGATGAGCGCGCACCTAAGCACGCAAAATTTAATTTAAGCACTCACTACCGCGGTGTATTGTGGAATGCACTGAAATGCTAAGAACCATCTCGCACGCGTCTCTGTATAGCAAAGAAGTGTTAAGGCGCAATAATGGCACTCGGCTGGGCAGTATGTGCGAGCGGGTATTTAGCAAATTTTAAAAGAGCAGCGATTGCCGAATGCGTTGCTGAAGCAAGGTGCACAGATATGCGCCACAATCACCGGGAGTTTTCTAATTAACAGTTCGGATTTTGAGCGTGCCGACTTGATTTATAGGGTACTGGCGCTGCCGGCAACGCCAGTACCGCTATACAAGTCTTTAGCGGTCGCACTCAAGCTAACGTAATTTAAATGGCCATTGTGCGCCACAAACTTAGCGTTCGTAGAAGTGTGAGGCCATCAAAAAAAGAAAATAAAAATAGAGAGCTATACGAATCGCAAGCGGGCGTTTATTAGCGAGATAGTTGTAATGGTCTCTTCGGCCGTTAGCGGTGTGAAAGCAGCTGCATTGTTCTAATGGTAATAAAAGAAAAAAAAAAGCGTTTACTGAAGTCCACCAACGTTATTCACCGCCGCGGCTAATCAGCAAATAATACAATGTTCACATGCGGAACGCGCATTGTTCGTCTAATTCATATGAATGTTTCCCGTTCCACTATGAGTGATTAATTTATTGCACGAATTATTTGATCCACCAACTGGATTGTACGGTGGTGTGCTCCAGTTTAATTTCGGTTACCTCTATAGATTCTCTCGTGCGCTACCTTCAAAAATGTCTAAGCACGAGCGTTATTGCGTTCCCGTTGTAATATGGCGCCACTACCGCTCATCCAATCCGCCACCCGGCGCTTAAATCGCCATGCCAGCAAGGTAACTGAGCTGCAACAACAGCCTCCATTCACAATCGGAGACACCAATGTTATCGAGATGAAAACAAGCGACAACGAAATTAGTGAGCGTAATCTGCCCACGAGCAAGTTTATTCCGCAATCGGGTCAGTTGGTTGTCCAGCGCACAAGGTGACGCAACCGGGTGATAATGAGAAGACCTAGTAGAGTCCAGCGCGCAGTGGAGTTTCTCATATAGGTGGAAGGCCCGAATAACTAATCTCCGAGCGTTAATCCCGCAAGGTGGCCCGAGTCATTTAGGGTGTCACTGGAGGTCCTTCGATCCGCAGGATGCGAGAATGGGATCGCGGCCTTTGTAATCCTTATCGATACACGCGGGACCCGAAGCTAAAGGGCTTGGAAGAGGAGAAAAAGGAAAAAGGGGAAACGAATACGCACGACAAACGCAGCAACAGTATACAGGAGCAACGTGGCGAAGGTTACCCGCTTACGCAAGGAGGCTCGCTTACGCAGCACTTTCGGCGCATGATCAACGGTAACCCCATCGTACGATCCCAAAATCTTTTTTTTTTCTTTTCTACTGTACTACGAATGGCTACAGTGAAATCACAAACAAAGCATGACATGATCAAGAATGCAACAAAATACAAAGCAGGCTGCGACTGAATTGGCAGAATTTATGAGGTCACGTAATCGGTGAATGTGATAAAAACGCAAACGTCTTAATTAAGGCGGCCACTTGGGTAATGGAAACGAGACAACATTGAAACTGTCATCGATTACGAAACATAGCAGTTCCTTTTCTTCTTCGCTTCTCGTTCGTTTATTCTATTCCTTATGTACGCTGGCGAGTACACATCGCAAACGTTTGGAAAATGAAGAAGGCAAAAGCGACGCACGACATGCTCCTTGGTTCGCTGGTTTTTATAATCAGGTTACCAATAGTCTTGCAGAGACAGACACGCTGTTCCCCTTCCCCCGTTCCGTTTTTACTTCTGCTCTCTTCGCACTCGCCAAACGTACCAGTAAAGAAAGGCGACTTCAGCCTTAATTTTTGTCTCGCTTAATCTATGTCACTGCGTGGTACACAGTGGGCGCTCAACTAGATTTCTGGGAGATGCAGCAGAAAAGGATACACAAAAAAACGCGATAGGGAGGAAGGCAAGCGTCGTGGCGCAGGGTTAAAGGTCAGAGGGCGCCGGCGGCCCACGCTGTCACAGGTATCGCTCGCGCCAGCTGTGGAGGCGGAAACAAAAGCGGCCCACCTGACTGGACGCTGGCAAAGGAATGCTGCAATGTTGCGCCTTTCTTTTTATGTACCCTTGTAGGACGCTCGTCTGGTTAACCTCCCTGTCTTTCCTTTTTCTTGTTTCTCCCTCTCTCTCCTCTGTAGCCTACCGGTCAGATGAATGTCCAGTGCAGCTGCGAGCAGGAGTGACCAGCGATTGTGGCATGCAGGGGCGTGCTAAAATGGGGCCGCAGACAAAGAGGAAGGCAAGACAATTAGTTCACGCAGCGAATTCGCTGCATAGCCAAGGAGGCAAGGTCATTCATTCATTCATTCATTCATTCATTCATTCATTCATTCATTCATTCATTCATTCATTCAATACGGAGAGAGGTTTTGAAAACATATATAAACATAATAAATAAGGTTGTGCCTGTGATTCGAGAAGCATCATGTTCTAGCTGTCCCTCATGCGTTCCTGCGCCTATGCAGGCGTATAAATGTCAAATGAGCTCTGTGGAAACCCGCAAGGTGGAGTAACCTTTATGAAAAGGAAAATTAGCATCCACCCGTCTTGTAGCACAACGCTACAAGGAAATCCGTACGGATTTCTCAGAAATGAAAGCTCCCTAGTTGCCGAAAAATTCGTCCTGGTCCGGGGTGCTATTTTTCCCTTTCATAGGCGTAGAAATAATATACTGAGATACAATAGCCATAGACTCGACAGCCTTCAAACTACTGCAAGATTACGCGTTTAGGACAAAATTGCAGCAAATGCATCTAGTTTAAAATCTGACACTTTATCCAGAATAGAAGCGGCATTTTAGTAACACATCGCGTGGAAGGAAGGAGTGCAGCAGTAAGGACATATCTGCGATCGAATTCACATTGCTGAATTTGTAATGACGGCAGCGTTAACGGGCGCCTCCACGATCTCGGGAACAAGCCCCGTGCATAAAAGATCATGCATCGGGGACTCCTTGCAAGCCGCTCCACAACTTTCAGTGCGTAAATGAAAGGCGAAACCTTGGACGCAACATGGTAAGAGGCCTTTAGTGGGCCCGCGCCGAATAAAGCCCCCCCCCCCCCCCCCTTTCCTTTCTTTCTCTCTTTCTTTTTTTTTTTTTTGGTTCACCGTTGTTCCTATAGCGCTCGAACTTTCTGAACTGAAGCCACACAAGCAGACGTCCTAAGTGCCAGAGCTGTAGGCAACGCCCGCATTCGTATCTTTCTACAGCATGCCATCTCGAATTCTGCAAGAGTGTACGAGAACGCAGTTCTCTTAGAATTCCTGCTGAACTGCTCGTCGATAAGGAAGTTCTGGATACGCGAAGCGACGAGACGTGACACGACCACAACACACAATCGGGTTATCCAGATGCCGTTGCCAGCACATTGCGCACACTACCTGAACGGTGAAGCATCGATCGCCTTGGAAGTGCATCCAAGAAATGTCCGGTATTACTCCATCTATTTTATTCGCCAAGCCTTTTTATTAAGCAAGAAACAACGTCCATATCGAGTCATTTATCACGACAGTGCCGCATTTTTCGTTCAGTCGACAGTCCCGCAAGGTGCGAGCAGGATCAGATGCGCGCTGTCTCGAGCCCGTCTTTATAAGTGAAGTCCCGGCCGCTCGCCGACATCATCGGGCATGGGCCGGGGCTCCGCACGCTCCGAAGGCGCCGCGCGTGAGCCCGCGGAGAGCCGGCTTTCCTGCAACGCAGGTTTTGGCGCGAACCGTCGTCCGCTGGTTCAGTGCGCAGCGTGAGATCAAGGCGGATCTCGGCCCGGGGATCGATCTTGGGAGGACATGGCTTCCACCCGCCCGGAGGTCGCTGAGGCACGGACAATCTGAGTATCCGGAGAAGTCACGCTGTCCCCCTTCTTTTCCTATGGTGCGCTTGCTTTCCTCGCGTTCTCTCTACATTATCCTTCCAAGTTGCAATACACGTGCATCTCTTTTCCTTTAATGCGATTGTAAATTTTTGCATGTACCTGATTTATTTAACACATCCCAAAGGCTATATATTGTGAATAGTGCTATATAGATTGCTATGTATATTGCTAGATATTGCGCATACTTGAGTATTTCTTTGCTGCTGTCTTGGCGAGCAGGGGCGACTGTCCTAAATGAAGAGAGCACGAGTTTGTGTGGTTCCATAATGACATTTAAGCGTAAATAAAAAAAAAAGACAAGGAGAAGAAGAAGACGGCCACGCGATAAGTTAAGCTCTTACCCTGTGCGATTTTACTTTATTTTGTGATCGCGTTTTAGTTGTTTCCTGTTTAGCGTGTATGTCCATCATCATCATCATCATCATCATCAGCCTGTTTAGGTCCACTGCAGGACGAAGGCCTCTCCCAACGATTTCCAATCCACCCTATCCTGAACGAGTTGGTTCCACTTTATGCCCGCAAACTTTTTAATTTCATCGCTCCATCTAACCTTTTGCCTGCCTCTGTTGCGTTTTCCCTCTCTTGGTATCCATTCCGTCGCTCTTACTGTCCATCTGTTATCTTTCCTCCTCATGACATGTCCTGCCCAGGTCCACTTCTTTCTTTTAATTGATAAGATAATATCGGCTACTCCTGTCTGTTCTCTGATCCATTCCGCTCGTTTTTTATCTCTTAGCGTTACCCCTATCATTTTTCTTTCCATTGCACGTTGCGTGCTCCTTAGTTTCATCTCTAGTTTTTTCGTTATGTTCATCGTATATTAGCCAGAATCAACGATCTTCTGCTGCATGCCTTGCCTCGCAGACATCTTAATTGGCTGACTGAACGCACGGCCGAAACGGACAGACAACTTCAGCACTGAGTTTGTACCGCGTTGTCCATTCGCTTTCAAGTTTTCAATCTGTGACACTTATTCAATCTGTCGACACTTATCTGCAACATACACCCTTGTGTCGAGCGTGGTCGCTTGCTTGGATGACGAATTTCTAGGCAGGATACTATACGGATATTGCTAGGCAACTTATTTTTTAATGATTTGCTACGCAACTTAGGCAGGACACTATACGGGTATTGCTACGCAACTTATTTTTAGCAGCAGTGATTGCGAGCAACGTATACCTCGATCCATTCCCGTACACTATTTATTTATTTATTTATTTATTTATTTATTTATTTATTTATTTATTTATTTATTTATTTATTTATAAACACAGCAATCCCGTAATGCGATCTTGCCGGGGTATCAATCGGCATTTCGATTCACAAAGAGCGGCCGGCCACGTAGTGTGTCTGGGTGACGTTCCCACGATGTTTCTTGATTTGCAGTTGGCGCAGAGACGTCAGATGCAGAAGCAATAGTTACCTTAATACTCATCGCGAAATGGAAAACATATTGCCAATTACATACCCATCATAACAGCGATCGATGGCTTCACCAGCCATCGCAAAGAATAGACGCGTTGACACCGTGTTTACAAACGTAGTTAGACGCACGTGTCTTTGTTCCTGTCACGCGCCTTTCACCGCTTTCAAAACTTCCCTCCAACGTAGATTTCGACATCACAAAAGTCCAGTGTGTTCCCAATTTCTCCCCATAAGCTTTCGGACTTTCAGAAGAACTTCTTGTCGCGTTCATTCCACTACACATCCGTGGCGCTGCGTACTTTACTTAATGATGGCTATAATTTGCATTGCTGTAATTCGTGTTTCTATAATTTGTATTTCTGTAAGGGGAAGTATAGAAAAAGTAACAAAAAGTTTTTTTGCACGCGGGCATACAGCGTCACCGCCAAGGCGTGTCCGTGTTTTTATCGTGATCGTCCACACTGACCTGTCGTAGTGACTCGTCTCCAAAATTACAGGAGACAAGTTAGGCTTTAGCGTATATCTTGCGCGCAGGTTCGTTAATGTGGTTCGGGAGATACATTATAGTACATTTCGAAAGTCACCGGCGTTCTGGGACAAGTAAAGACGTAGTGGAAGAATAGAGTGATGAGAGAACAATACATTGGCTACCGAAGCACGAAGAATTGAAAGACGTCGCAGCGCGGCCGGAGAAGTTTTTAATGGAGAGAAATGACGCTCCTCCGTGGAGTCCGCTACCGAGGAACAATGGGCGTCGCCTTGCCCCGAGGCTTATCCGGTCGCGGATGAGCGGTCTTCGATTAGTCCCTGAGGAGAAGCCGTGAAGCGCCCGGCAGGGTCCGGTGCGCCGTGGCACCTATATTATCCGAAGAACTCACGCCGTCAACGTTCCACGCGATGTGCCGCCCAGTGGACAGAGACTAGACGAACTTCGCTGCGCGAGAGAACGCGATACAGTAAATGACATAACGGGCATTAAAGTTAAACAGCTACAGAATGTTCGTTGGTTCTCGAGGCAATTTCGTGTCAAGGTTTTATGAGGACTAACGATAAGAACGAGAACGTTTACAAAACGCAATGTTTCAAGCAGCACCTGCACTATAGCCTTTCTTGACATGACGTCACAGAGGCGCCGGTTACGGTGGGGGGTACGACAGCGTACGGACAAAAGTGTACTCGCCACTCCTCCAGTCGAACTGCGAGTCTTATAGGCAGCTCCAACAAATGGCTGCGTTGTGCTTTGGAGATGATGTATACTGCAGGAATGTGCCATGCATGAGGAAAGCACCATGCACGGTAAACTTTCAAACTTAACTAAAAACTTTCGTCGTCTTTCAGGAGAAAGGTGAGATGGGGGAGGGTAAGGCTGCTAGTTAAGACAGCGTGGTGTCGAATACTGTTATGATTACCAGTTATGAAAACCAGATACGATTACGACGCACGCCCCGTGGTGGAGGGCTCGGGAATAATGTCGACCACTTGGGGTTCTTTAAGCGTGTACCTAAATGCAAGTTCACAGCTGTTCAACCGTTACTCTCAGTGAATACGGTATATCGGCCAAGAAGCTAGAGAAGAAAAAGAAGGGAAGAAAGGGAGACAAGCTTCACAGATAAAGCAAGACAAGGTGTAATGAAGATCGAGCTGATATTGACATATAGTAATAATGACTATCATAGGAAAATTAAGAAGACGGGGATTACAGGCTACGATGCATACAGAGGGCTATCCTAAATGTGGGAGGAGGCCAGAGTGAGATATGGAAGGGGATGGTGCACATGCACTCCTCGCCGCCCCCCTCTCCCCCTCCCCCCTGAAGTTTTACGATAGCTCTTTTTAAAAGCTGCGCACCACCACTTCCGAAGTATAACACCCTGGACAAGGAAGCGAATGGGCTCCGAAACGTCATGCTAATTAATTCTCATATTTGGTTTGACTAATTCCTATGTGCGTCTCGTAGTCGTATCCTAATAAAAAAGGTATAGAAGGTAGTTGTGTGAATGTGAAGCAGCCAGCAAACTAAGGTTGACGTACTGACCGCTGGGCCGACCGAACTATATACCGACAGTGCTAGGCAAGCAGTCAACTAGCGCGTGCGCACACCAGTAAAAAATATACTGCGCTCAATACCGACATTGCTGCCAGTCAGTCTCAAAGCACCACTTTCTTCGTAACGAAGGTTACCCGCAGCGGGCAGCTTTATCCACAGACAGCCGGTGCTTTAAATCCATGAAAGTGTGTGTGTGTGTGTGTGTGTGTGTGTGTGTGTGTGTGTGTGTGTGTGTGTGTGTGTGTGTGTGTGTGTGTGTGTGTGTGTGTGTGTGGTGTGTGTGTGCGTGCGTGCGTGCGTGCGTGCGTGCGTGTGTTCCAACAAGACTGCTCAACTAAACCCTCGTCCTAAGCCCGGCAGCGGCCCTCCCCACACCTCGCGGAAAATCCGCGGCGCTACACGTTGGCGAAGCCAATCCTGGGGACTGCTTCAAATTGATGAGCTTCAGCTTAAAGTCTGCTACTCTAATACGGGCACACTTTGTTTTCAACATTGCTAGCTTACGAGCGCGCACGACGCTTCTATAGAGCGGGGTAGTCCACGGAAGAAAAGACCCCTTCGATGTTTTTATAGCAATGGGATTTGCGCCATTATGGTGTAGCCCGATTAAATGTACCTGCGCCACATGGCGACCTAATAAAGGTTAACAGCAAGACAAAAGCCACAGATGCCTTTCGCTAAGTAATGACCCAATGCATTGGTCTATAATTACACACACACACACACACACACATACACACACACACGTGCGCGCCCCAAGGGAACATTTCAGAAAGATTGATTGATTTGATTGATTTGTGGGGTTTAACGTCCCAAAACCAGCTCTGATTATGCGACGCCGTAGTGGAGGTCTACGGAAATTTCGACCACCTGGGGTTCTTTAACGTGCACTGACATCGCACAGTACGCGGGCCTCGACATTTCGCCTCCATCGAAATGCAGCCGCCGCGGCCGGGATTCGATCCTGCGACCCTCGGATCAGCAGCCGAGTACCATAGCCATTAGTCCTACCCCTGATGCAACAAGCAGAATAAAGGCCACCCCTTCGCTTTCTCGCAAAATGAGAAGTTCAACCAGGAATGTGGCACGCTCGCTTCCTCGGACCAAGATTAATTTTTGTCAACCAGAAACCATTCATTTGTGCGATATGTGAGAAATCCATATGGATTTCCTTGTAGCTTTGTGCTCCAAACGGGTGGATCCTACTTTCCTTTTTCGTATTCGAACATGAATTTAATTCTCGGCATTTACTCCGGCCTACTATTCGACGTGCTATATGGGTAGTGCCTAAAGCAAGGCCTTCTGCCACTGTGCATGCATTCATCCGAACGTTGCGAGAAATAAACGCTAATTACGCGGAAGACCGTATTTACGAGGCACAGCAAGCCTGTTCAACCCGGCGAATAGCTTGTACGCGATTCTGTTCTTCAGTCGCCATCCTCGTATTTGTCAGGACTATATACTGATTTCTAGAATTCCTTAAACGACGTGCGTACGTATTCACAAATTACATGTTATGCTCTAAGTACCCATCGGTGGGAGAGTGGAAGTGGTAGATAAACTGAAGTTTCTCGCGATAGTTTTAATCGGGGAAGTGAGATCGATAAAGGTAATGTGTAAGAAAGTCAGGGCAGATTGAGTCAAAACGGGCTGAACCCCAATCGGGAGACGAGGAGACGGGAGAAGGCAAAGAGGGTGAGCTGACAGGGAGAGAGGGTGACAATTTTTGTTCGCACTGTTTCCAGCATTATGCACTGCTGGAAACAGTGCGAACAAAGATTGTCAGTCTCGTTCGCCGTAAGCTTCCGATGCTTCCTCTTGTCAAAAAGGGGTTCGCTACAGTGTCGCCAACGCCTGGTATTCCCTCTTTTGAGCGCAATGATGCTGGAGGCACTCGAAGCCACTAACTATGAAACAAACCTCGTCAGAAATAATAAATGCTTTATGACCCCGAGAGGGGCCGGGCCGAGCGCATTCCCAAATTTCCTGCGCTGTTGAGATCCGCCGCAGCATTCGCCTACGGGTCATAGCTTTCGCGCATGACCTCAGTTAGGACAACGAATCGCCCTGGCACTGCGCACGCGCGCTCACCTCGCAAGAGTATACTGCAATCTATTTTCTGGGCACAGAGAAAGAATCCGGGAGCGCTTTCCCTCGTGGAGGGCTGGCCATAAAGCTCGCCGTCGCACGGACTTAATTCGGTTCGCTCATTGAGCTGATAACACAAAAGAAAAAGAAAAGTAGGATACGGCCTCCAGACAGGCATCAGGACGTATGAGTGAGATGCCGTATTGATTAGTCGTATAATTAAGCGAGCGTCTCTTTCTCTCTCTCGCTTTCTCTCTTGCAAGTTGCGAAACATATCTTGCGCAGGGGCATCCCTCTTTCGCAGGCCGTCGATCGAATTTCAACCCCCGGCAAAGCCGGTATAAGGGCGGCTATCTCGCAATGTGGAGCAGCGTCACTTCAATAACGCTCGAGCGATCGCAGAACAAAGAGTGAGATGGAGCGGTCGTTGCAGTCGCTGAATGACACCGGAAGGCGCTCTTGAAACGAACTCGCGCGCAGTGATCGAGCGGGAGGGAAAGCAAAAGATCATATTTTTCTGGGACAGGCGTTAAACACAGGGGCAAAGCAGTTGGAGCGAATTCTTGCTTCCGAGGGGGCCCTGATCTGGCAGAAGCGACGGCGTCGACGTTGTGAACTGCGGCGCGCGAAATTTCAGTGAAGACGCGCGGCCAAAGTTCAAGACGTACAAAGAAAAAAAAAAGGAAAGAAATAGTGCACGCGGTGACGCGGCTTTCCCAAAAGAGGGACTCTTGGAAAAAGAGGGGCTTTCTTTTTCTGTATGGCCTCTCTCCACAACGAGCCTTCTTCATTCTCTTGGTTAATATCCCCATCGCCACGAGCACTGTACCTATAGATTTTTCATTCATATCAATCTCTTAACGCCTTCCAATGCATTGATGTGATTATGGAGGAGGAAAGAAAATAATGAAGAAAATCGTGCAGTGTTCTACGTAGTTCGCGTGCAGTGGAGGTCGCGTGAAGTGGACATCGCGTGAAGTAGCCCTTGCGGCAGCGGGACTCGCACATTTCGTGAGACATGCAGGTATTTTAACGTGCGGTGTAACGAAGGCGGATTACCTGCTTCTATGAAAACGTTGGAAACGCTTTCCCGTGCGTCGGCTGCACTGATTTCGATTGCCATTGTTTACGTTTAAATGTAAATGTTAGTATTTCCCGAGCGTGGTAAGTACATTGTCCGCAAGCCTTTGGACAGCAGCTGCCATTAACAGAATGCATGCCGGGTAGCGCAACATGCTGTTCTATGCCTGGCCAACACCGATCGTTCACCAAAGCGCATGCTGTCGGCCCCTAGTTCTGAAATGTATGATGGCCAGCGTTAAGATGATATTGATCAGGAAGAAGATTCGGCGGACCCCATGCATTGTGGGTGCCGATGCCATGCGAGCCAATCAGCGAGGAATTTGCTTATGCCGAACTGTCTGGCCTTCAGCCAAGTGTTACGACGAGGATTAAAGCACGTAAGATCTCCAGCTCTTCCCTAGAAGCCGGATGTATATTTAGAGAAACGGAGTATAATCTGACCACCAAAGTCAGCCGTGCAGTTTAGTTCCTCCAGTGAACGCTCGCAACGCACCTGAAAACATATATAGTCATTGTTACAGAAACACCTATGCGCAAACTGTAGAACGTTTTACCGTGTATGCTATACGAATCACGCACGCTGTCTTTGCGAAGGAATACCTGGAAGGCGGGCGGGACGCTGTTCGATGTCGCTGCTTGTAAAGAGCCGCGTAAATAACGTGTAGAAGATAAGGCGCCTTGCAACGTCACTGGCGCAGCAAGTACTCTGTTTTATTTGTGCATGCGATGCGACTTATAGCGTGGTGTCACGTGGTTCCTGTGTTCGCATCATTTTGATATAAACGCTCAGACTCTCGCACTGTGCGCAAAAAATAAATTCTCTCCTCTGTGTGTTTAACTCTCCTTCTTGACATCATTGCCAATGTTATCTGGCATGCAAATATAAGGTGCAACGCATGTGCTTCTGATTCTGAGCAATGCGCCAACTATATGCAGCTGACCAATGTGCGTTGCTGCATGTTTCGTTATTGCCGTATCTGTCTTCGAATGTGTACGGTGGACGAGTAACCAAGATTTCTGGTTCTAAGTCATGGAATCAACTCTCAGTGATTAATTGACTTATTGATTGATCGATCGGTCGGTCGATATACCGCGTGCTTTCGAAATCTTCGCATTTCGAAGCCCGGGAGGGCCAGTGTTGGTGGTACACGTCTAGCACCTTAGAAATCTCCAAGTGCTAATGCTATAAGGTGAACAATTCCTTGTAAACGTATCAGGAAGTTTTGCAAAAGTGATTATTATTATTATTATTATTATTATTATTATTATTATTATTATTATTATTATTATTATTATTATAAATAGCACTGTTTGTGGTATAAACTAAGAGCCGCCACATTGTCAAACATTTAGTGCTTTTTTGTGCATTTGCGCCTCACCGACTACTAAACAAACCGCAAAGACGAAACGTAACGTTGACACAACAATAGCTGAAAAAAAAGAAAAAAGCGGCCGAAGGTTTATTCGATGGTTTCTGCCAAATGTGCCCAACATACGTGCTAAGTGCAGCGGTACGAAACTCGACTAAGAGAAAACAAGGAAAAAAAAAGAGTCGGTGTACGAACTGTTTGTCTAGCATGCCGGCCGCTGATTCGCTGACTCGATAAACAACGCAGACTCGATTAAGGGGTCGGGCAGCTGCATGTCGGCTGGCCGCGTAGTCCGCCACCCATATCCGTCTTTTTCTCCCGTTCGCCCACGCCTGCGCGGAAACCGACTGAGCTCGCCTCCTCCCCCCACCTCTGCCCCTGATTCTTGCAGCTTTTCCCGTCGCTTGTTCCGCCCTTTTCTCGCACCTGTCTCGAAGCCACCTGTCTTAACTTCCCATCATGTGTGCGGCAGACTCGTTTAGGACCACGGTGAGGCTGGTAATAAACCGATAACTACGGAACGAAAGAAATTCCACTCGCGAAGAAAGAAACATATACAGCGGATGGCTGATTAGTCGTATTTGATCACATCACCTGCAATGCAATTTATTAGCATTCTTGCTCGCAAGACCTAATTAAATGTTCTGTCTGTCTGTCTGTCTGTCTGTCTGTCTGTCTGTCTGTCTGTCTGTCTGTCTGTCTGTCTGTCTGTCTTGCTTGCTTGCTTGCTTGCTTGCTCGCTCGCTCGCTCGCTCACTCACTCACTCGAAAGCGTCTCATTCCTCAGAAGGTGCAAAGGGGCGCAAGCAGTGGTTCTATTATGTCTATCAAGGTTGTAGTTATGTACGGGTAAGCCACACATCGCGCATATTCGGGCTTAGCTGCAACATTTGCATTGTCTAATTGCCAGCAACCACGAAGTTCAGCGTACTCTGCGTGTTCTGTTACAATTTGCAGCACAATGCTTTTGTACAGACCGTGCAGCAAAGTTATCGACCCTGACTTTGAATTCGCCATGCAATCTTTACTGGCACATGCTTTCGTCATAAAGCGCGTAGGATACTGAACGCCGGATGCATAATCTGGCAACATTACATGCGTAGCTTATCAATGCGGTACGCAGTCTTTTATAGCGATGTCACTGCCTGCAGTGAAGCATGAGCAACGTAGCTGCTCGTGCTTCACCGCTGCGCTCACAGGCGTATCTAGAAGCGAACGTCCCAGGCGGAAGGCAATCGCCTGACAAAGAGGCTTGTTTTCTGTCAGGGCGCGAACATACACGCACGCGCACGCACCCGAACGCGCATGAACGCATACGTTACAGATACCGACGCGCGCATACACGCGCAGTTTTAAGCGGAAATCGCCAGACGCCTACCTTCCACGCTTGTGTTCGTGTTTAGGGTATATTACGTGAACACAAAGAAATGTCCGATTAGATAGATAGATAGATAGATAGATAGATAGATAGATAGATAGATAGATAGATAGATAGATAGATAGATAGATAGATAGATAGATAGATAGATAGATAGATAGATAGATAGATAGATAGATAGATAGATTCGCATCGAGCAATCGCGAAACGAAAAGAACGCGACTGCGCGGATCATGTCTTCGGGAAAATGAGGGGAAAAAAAATAAAGGCCCAGGGCATTAGGCCTGTGAGCAGATGGCGATGCGGCAAAGAGGGAAAAGAACGCGACGCCCATCGCTCGGAGGCTGATGAGGCGACGGTCACCTGGTCCACGTGTCCGTTGGCGGAAGCCGATTGCCGGCTGCCCGTGGCAGGCCGAATCTGCTTTTGGGGAATCGAAGACAAAGAAAAGCGCTCTCTTCCGACAGCCGGAACGTCGTCGGTGGACGACGAAGCTCCCGGTGTGGCGGGGAGACAACGTCGCGGGACGGCTTTCCGACAAAGAAATATTTGCCGAGAAAACCAGCTAAGGGGTTTGCGTCCCCAGGCGTACGTCACCGTGCGCCGCGCACGGTCCCGCAGGGAGCGAGAGACTTCGCAGCGAGACGACCGCTGCTTAGACGAGCAAAGTCCCAGACGGAACAGCGCGCGGCGGCCTGGCCCGATCAATACTCCCCGCATTCCTTTCGCGGGAGCCTGTCCCTCGCTCATTTCCTAACGTTAGCGCGCTTTTCTTTAAGACGCGTGCGTAGCACATCCCGACTAAAGACCTTACTTTGGAAGTAAGTACGGGTACTGGACTGGGAGTACGGACGGCAGATTCGGAAGTTAAAAAAGTTTGCCAAATGTTTGCCAAAAAGAAAAAAGAGATATTATGGGTAACTTCCAGAACGGGTATACGTTCTACGTTAGAGACAGCAATGGAAAAGAAAAAAAAAGCATTTTTTCCCTGACGCGTCGTATACAGACAAGGAAAAAGTAGGCTGGCAATGTGTGTGTGTGTGTGTGTGTGTGTGTGTGTGTGTGTGTGTGTGTGTGTGTGTGTGTGTGTGTGTGTGTGTGTGTGTGTGTGTGTGTGTGTGTGTGTGTGTGTCGGTAATTCATCCCCGAACATTTACAAACGCACATCTCGATCTCATCCTTCCGCTGCACACACCAATCGGCAGCGAACGCGTTTGCCTGTATCGTTTTCACTTTCTGAGAAACATCTATAACCAACATCAAATGCATTGTTAGGTTCGTTCCAAATGTAACAAGTGCATGAATTCACAAATTCTCAAAATTCACTGCAGTGCCTCCTCTCCCCCTGCCCTATCCCTCTAAGGCCATTTAGGTCAAAACGCAGGGCTATGTGAAGGCACGGGGCAGATTTGGCGCCTCCACCCCCGCCACCGCCCCCTCGCCTATGCGCACACCTATGGTAGAATTTACGAAAGTAGTACCAAACAAGTTCAAAATTTATACGGCGAAACCTTTAAAGCGCGTAGGGATAGGAACGGGCAGTAATGTGTTTTCAGATTGTTGTTGTTGTTATGTGGGGTTTAACGTCCCAAAACCAGCTCTGATTATGAGAGACGCCGTAGTGGAGGGCTCCGGAAATTTCGACCACCTGGGGTTCTTTAACGTGCACTGACATTGCACAGCACACGGGCCTCAACATTTCGCCTCCATCGAAATGCAACCGCCGCGGCCGGGATTCGATCCCGCGACCCTCGGATCAGCGGCCGAGTACCATAGCCACTAGACCACCGTGGCGGGGCATATTTTACATTGTGCGGGCCCTGTTCTAACCTCTGAAGAACGTTTCTTATGCTTCGGTCAGGGCAGAGTGTCGGCCTTGAACGGTGCATGTGAATTAACAACACATGCAAACATTCGTACCCGACTTTAATACAGCACTCCTAACTGCTACACTGTTCATGCTCAACCCTTTTATTATTTATTTATTTATTTACGCAATACTCACAGCGCCATCAGAGGCATTACAGTGAGGGGGAACACAATATAAGCGGGTTTACACATCACATATAAACAGTAGAGACTAACAAGTAGGCAAAATAATAAATAAATTACATACACAGCCAGTATGCAAAGAAACACATAATGCGAAGTCATAAAACACTAAATTAACAAGGCATAAAACGCATCATTAGATATTTCATTAACTACAGCAGCAGGTAATCTATTCCACTCCCATATTGTTCTTGGAAAGAACGACATTCTGAAGGATTCTGTGGTGGAAAATATTTCACGTACTTTATGTGAGTGATCGCCCCGTGTGGATACATAATAAGGTTCTTTTATATACTGTTGCCGATCAATGCCAACTTTTGAGTGTATAATATTATGAAAAAGTTTTAAGCGAAGTTTCTTCCTGCGATTTTCTAGCGTCTCCCATTTCAGATCCGCCTTCGCTTGGGTAGCGCTAAAAGTAACTGTGTAGTTTTGAGTCACGAACCTTGCAGCTAAATTTTGTATTTTTTCTATGCGTTCTTTATCACCTACCATCGGCGGGTCCCACACCTCGCAGGCATATTCTAAAATTGATCTAACAAACGTCTTGAACAGCAGTTCTTTTGTAGCCATATTGAAAGATTTTGCATTACGCCGTAAAAACCCCAGTGACTTGCCTGCGCTGGCGACTATGTGATCAACATGACGATGCCATTTTAAGTCATGAGTAAAATATACCCCGAGATATTTGTATTCATACACTTGGGATAAGGGAACATTATCTAGAGTATACCGGCATAAACGTGCATTCTTTTTCTTGGTAAATGACATGAAAACAGTCTTATCTAGATTTAAAGTCATATTCCACTTGCGGCACCACTGACTGATGAGGTTTAGGTCACTTTGTAAAACGCGGCAATCGTCTTCACTCGTGATGGGCCTATATAAAACACAATCATCAGCGTACAAGGAAAAGGTCTCTTCCTGACCAATAAAAAGGCAGCTCTGTAATGTGGAAAATAACGCTCTCTAATTGCAACTGAGAAGCGTATTCAGCTTCTCAATTTTCGAGGCATATGAACGCAATATAAATGAAGCTTCAACGTGAAGTAAACGGCACAACATACCAGACCCACCACGGGGCACGTGGAGAAATTCTTGTTCAAAATGAAAAAAAAAAGTATCACAAACATCGCAAATGAGCTAGGAAATTATCAGCTGAACTCGGACACCACGAATTAGCGCTCCTCGAGAGCACCGATGCTTAGCGAGTGCGTGGCATGAATGTTATCAGACGAGAGAATAATTAGTTTCCATCTGTACTTAGCTAGCTGACAACGTATGCGCGCGTGTTATTCTAAGAGAGACCTCTCGGTCTTCCGACGGTCCTTCGAGATATTTTATTTGTAGCTCCTGGTTCACGTTCTCTAAAGGCGGCTTCTCTAATCTCCTAGCCGCTTTTGACGGTGAAAAGGAAACAAAGAAAACCAAGCAGCCACTTGTTTTGTCTTTTCTTCTTCGTCTTTTTTTTTTTTTTACCAGGCTATTTCGCTTCGCCGGCAGTAATAAAATTTTGCTGAGCCGGCCGACCCTCGAACTTTGGAGCCGAACGCCAGTGATAGAACAAAAGAGAATCTCTCTCTCTGTTCCTCGCCCCTTGCCCTGTTTTCATTGTTCGCTTGCAGATTTCAGATGCGACAAGAGACAATAGAAGCAAGACTCGTTAATTGGAGTCCTGTCCAGTCACACGCGACGCTTGCAAGAGTTAACTGCATAACTGGAAGCATGTCATGTGACCTGGAAAAACAAATGCGAAAGAAAGGGGCTCCCTGAGAAAAAAAAATATCACTACAAGTAAAGAAGCATGAGTACTGCACTAGGTCCATACATCGCTAGAGCTCCGTTCTCCGATCTTGGTATACCGCTTTACTATTATGAACCTAAGCCAACATGCTCAACTGGCAGTCATTCAAGCGCTATATGTGGAGCAAGTTTCGGGTATTGTCGGTGAGTACATTCATCGCTGTGCATTCGTGCATTAAAACGGTGCGTCATTGGCGTCGCAAGGTTCGTGAATGATGCACATAGGGTCATAGACAATCACAAAGCATTATGCACAGCTAGTTCAATGAATTATTTTCCCAACAATGGCTTACAACACAATAGCCTCCGGTACACTCAATCGACCTATAAAGGGACATAACACATGCACAATTGTGCACGGGATGGAGCCATACTGAGGTGGACGACAGCAGGCGCAGAGCACGAAAAAGAAAAAGTGCGTTGAGTTACGCAGGCATGAACGCATTAGCAGCTATAAAATGCCGTGGGTACTGCAGAAAGTTGAGCGCGCCATCTTTTGTTAGCGTTGCTTTAATATTTTCGCGAATTAAACCAGAAAGAAGTACGCGCACGAAAGAGATCATTGACCCGTTCGTGCGCACCTTTGTCGTCGAAGATGACAAAATTTTTTTAGAGAACAAAACAGAATAAACATTTGCTATAAAGGTGCACCTACATTATAGAAACGTTTGGACGTTCAGTGGCGACTGCTGCAGACAATGTCCGTAATACCAATGAGAAAAATTTTGCAATACGCAAAGCAAAGGAAGCGGAAGAAGAACAAGAAGGTACAGCCTACTTTATCTTGAAACGTTTGATGGTAACCGACGCAAAATATAAAAGAGAAAGAGAGAGTGAGGATTTCTTGGCCTATTACCCTTATGAGCGCCGTGTGTATTCAGGGTCATACATCATCGTCATAACAAGCCTGCCCACTTTTAATTGGGAGAACGCGTCAGGAAAGTACACGCACACGAAAAAAAAAAAAAGAATGCCCTTGTCAAAGACGGCGTAATGGCTTTGCGCTGTCGTAACAAAGTAAAAGAGCTTTTAAATACTAAATGAAAACGAAACCAAATGATCGTGGTTGCGCTGCTGAGGGCGCCGTCTATGCTGTGATGCCACCATTTTTCCTGCATGACCTTTCAATCCTCAGCTATATCCTCGTCACTCCTACGATTTAATACATATAAAACGTCCTTATTATTAATAGTTATTGCTGTATTGCTTATGTGTTTTTCTGGGTGAGCAATCCTCGTCGTGGGTATGTGCGCTATGGTGTCAGGACTCGCATTGACATCAACACCGGCAGGCGCGTGCGAACGTGCAGAACGTGCTGCGAACGTCTTCAGATGCTACGTGCGCCGCAGCTAGACAGCGCTAACAGCTTGATAACGATGACGCCAATGGACGAACACTGCAGCACTTCATCGGAGCCGTGCAGCTTTAGCGAATCGGGCGAACCACTGTCGGCGACCAGTACCAAGTGCAATCCGTCGTCAACGGAAGCCACGTCTTGCAAGAGAGGCATCCGCCGGACTCCGCTCAAAGTACGGATGGCCGTTGCACCAACGCGATATGGTTCCGAAGCGACCTACAACGACGCCGCCCGCAGCAGCGACCTCTTGCAGCCCACGGAATGCTCCTCCAGCTCGTTGGAAGCGGAGACCACAGACGTGGATGACTCGTACGAACAGTGCTCGGCTTACATCACGCAAGCGTCAGAGGGTACGCTCAGCGCGTACCAGCAGCGTGCAAGGCTGTATGCGATACAGGAAGAGCAGCAGCAACAACAGCAGAAAAAACAACAGCAAGTACAGCAGCAAAGGCAGCACTTAGCTGGGGTGCAGCCGACCTACTTCGATGGAGTGCTGGAGCAGGAGCTTCCCCCGTATCCCTACGCACCGTTTGACGAAGCAAACGCACAGTCCCTTTTTGGTCATGCGGCGCCTAATAGCGCCTCCGGATTGAGGCTCCCACCTTCGACCCCTGCCGACACACCGAGACCCTCGAGCACAGTAAATCAACCAAGCTGCGCCTCCGACCTCTTTTCCCATTCCGGAGCAAAATCGCCCGGCGCCCGGGAGTGGTCACATTCCGAGCGTCAAGCGCCGGCGGACGCGGTCGCAAGAAGGGCGTCGGGTATCTTGCCTGTCACGACGAACGGGCTGCATCAAGCGAACGTGCAGCACGCAGTGTCCTTGCCGTCGACGAGCGCGTTGAGCCGAGGCGCTGCCGGGGAGCTCACGGATATCGAGTGGCCACCAAAGCGACAGGGCGCCGCGGCCGAGGACTGGAAACCCGAAGCTCTCTCAGACGACGTCGCTCGTGGATCGGTGCACGGCGGCGTCATTGAGGGCGGCGCGGCTCAGCAAGGCGTCGACGCGCACAGCCTGCGGATCCTTCCGGCCAACCGAGAATGGATGCTGTACCCAGTCGCTTTCCTGCTGCTCGGAGTAGCCATCGGCGTAGTCGCCATGGTCGTCGTTCCATTCAGGACGACTGCCCTCACTTTCCTGCAGCCGTCCACATGCACCTCGTCGACGTGCGCGCAGAACGCTATTTACCTGAGCCACCTGCTTTCCTGGGACGACATGAACCCTTGCGACGATTTCTACATGTTCGTGTGCCGCCGATGGAGTAACCAGGCTTCTACGGCGTCCGAGGAGGAGTCCCTCTCGTTCGACGACGACTACGCGGCGACCTTAGAAGAGAAAATGTACGCCTCGCTACGGAACAACTCCCGGCCGGAACGCCTTAACCTTCAGCCGCTGAGTGCACTGCTAGATAAGTGCATGGACGCAAAGCGCATCGAAGACGATGGCTGGAACCCGTTTCTCGAGGACCTCTTCAACATGTCCCTCGAAGGCTTCCCCCTGACCCCGCCCGTGCGCCAGAGCATGTCTGTGTGGAAGCTGGCGGGGAAGCTGCTACGCCGTTCGGGCACCGCCGCCTTGCTGGACGTCAGCGTCTCCACTCGTCCGTCGACGTTCAACCAAGACGTCGTGACGGTGGGCCTGCCGGAGGTTATTAGCTCTGCCGAGGGTGTCGACGTCAACGAGCTCATTCGTTTCTACACTAACGCCGCTTTCGCTGCCGTTAACGCACTGCGTAAAGGTTTCGTTCCGCCGGCTTACACCATGGACATCGCCAAGTTTGCGAGCGAGCTCGAGAGATTGTACGAGACGAGAGACGCGAGTAGCTACAAGGTTGAAACGCTAGTTTCCCCGTCCCCTTTGCTCGACTTCCTGACAGAGGCACTGAGCGGGCTCCCAATCTTCAGTGGAGCTGAATCGGAAGTTCTCATCGTTTCCCCTGCATTTGTCAAGAAAGCAATACACCTAGTCGAGAAGACCGAGCCACACACGGTGATCAATTTCTTATGCGTGCGATTTATGATTCAGACGTCAGTGTTCCTGCCAAATTCGGGGCTAACGGAATTCTACAGCACGCTGGTTTACGGAAAACTAAGGACCAGCGTGCCGCGCGAAAACCTGTGCGTTCGCGTTGTGGAGAGGACGCTGTCGCACCTCTTTCTTTACGGCTCGTTCGCCGAACTCAACCTGCACACCTCCACCACGAAGGTCTCCGACGTTGTCGTTGATATTGTGAAGGAGTTTCTTCGTGGCATCGACGCGTCTCCATATTTCAACCACGCTTCAAGGGCAGCCATAAGAACATTAGTGACCAAGGCTCGCTTCAAGGTGCTAGGTCCTTCCTGGGTGAAGGACAAGAACGCCGTCGAGCGATACGTCAAGAACGTCCCTACGTTCCAGAATCTACGACCGCTAGACGCCTACCTCGCACTCTACGAGTACGCCTTCGTGAACCTGATGTTGCGCGGCCCGTCTCAGCGTTGGCCTTTGTCGGCGTTCTCAACCCGGTGCCGTTACGAGATCAGCACCCGGAGCGTCTACGTGCCGGCGCTGCTCTTCAACGTCAGCTTGCCATTCGACAACGCCGAAGCACTGCAGCTTCCGCGCGCCAGCACCCGCCTAAGCAGGCAAGTAACTTCGTTCTATCGCTCAAACACCGACGCACGCTGCCAGGAAAGCCGACTTCATATTTACGTATGTGCTGCACCGGTCAAGCTATATCGTTCGCAGAAAGCGCCCCAAGCAGGCCAGCTCATCCATGTAACCGTATCGCGGGTAACGTTAGCATTTAATGCGCTGGAAGCGGTAAATGACAGATTAAACGACACCGCATAATAATGGTACGATATTCGTTATGACCATAGTCATAATATCGTGTCGAATACATTGCGAATATCGTTATGACTATAGTCGTAACGACTGTCTTACTAGTTTTTATACTCGAAGCTTGGCTACGTTAGCACAGACATCAAGTGTACAGGCGGTGGCGAACACAGTCCGCGAAGCTCAGACTTGCGCGCCATGCAGGTGCCTGTTCGACATGCTGCTCGCAATGACCAACATCACGGGCAGCGTGAACAGCGAGGACGACGTACCGGAGCAGTGGCTGAACCGGGAGACGAGGCTGAGACTGCGGCAGGCGGAGCGCTGCTTCGAAGAGCGCGACGACGACCGGCAATCCCTGGACGAGTTGCGCGACTTGCTGGCGGCGCAGATCGCTCATCGGCACTACCGCCGAAGCGCCCAGGCATCCGGCAAGGTGCTCCCTCTGCGACTGCCTCGAGGCGGCGACGAGGAGCCCGTTTTAAGCGAGGACCAGCTCTTCTTTGTCTACCTCGTGATGCAATCGTGTCACAAGCAGAGCAGCGACCAGAAGATAACCGGACCACACAGCGGGCTCCAGTGGAACGTGGCGCTGCGCGGCTATGCTAACTTCTCCGACGCCTTCCAGTGCCCGCAGGGCGCCGCCATGAATCCTGGAAAGCGGTGCATCTCCTGAATTCTCGCCACGCGGTGACAATTAATTCTTGCGCAGCTAGGAAGTGGACTGGATCTGAGACTTGTTCGATTGTTATATTTACATAGAGAAAGGCGGCGTTTTCAAGAAAAAATGAAAATGGCGGCCAAGATGCACTAGCTCTTTGTTTTTTTTCTTGGTCTTTTCTCTAAAGCTTGCGTATCGTGTAGACGAGCGCTGGTTTCCACTCGAAGGGAGGCAATGCTCGCATTTAGAAAAACGCCTTGTGTCTTATTTCGTACGAGTCGAAGTCTCGCTGCTAATGTGAATACGACTAATCCTAACACGAAGCCACCCGTGAGAGCAAACGCCAGCCAATAGAGGTGCTGGGGATATTGTACTGAGCGTGGCCTGCTATAAGAGAACAGCACTTACGCGCAGAAAGACTTAATTATAGGCCGGGAATATCTGGAGTTGATAGAAGGATAGTAACCATAACCACAACGCGCACTATTTGACGCTGCTTGAAACACTGCATACGGTACGCGGCCCTTTCTGGGAACCAGTAATGAGGCTATTGAAATCGTATAAATTTTTCTATTGTCCACGCTGGAAATATAAAACGACATCGGACGATATTGTTAGTGCCATCATTGAGAGATAAAGTGCCTTTGTACGTGATTTAAGGACTTATGCTTCAGGGTATGCAAGTTCTGCATTCGTGTTTATGCACTACGTTTAATCTCCCTTTTCCTCCGTGCAAGCATGTATAAGGTCAACATTGACGTTGCGTAGTTAGAACAATAATTAACACTGTGACACCGAAAGTGCTTCACGTCCACGTACGTGGAAGTACACGCTTAGAATTACAAGCACTGCCTCAGTGAAAAGAGACTTCCGACAGTTTAGCTCCGAAATAACGCGCAGAGGAAAGGGTATAGGAAGATGTACGATAGGAGAAACGACACTACACACAATACACGGTCGGCTCGTCCAGGTAAGGGCAGCCGCATTACGCCAACAACACTTCCCGACACCACATCAAGTGATCTCGTACAACACGCTCGGACAGCTCACTGTGATCAGACTGTTTATACGAGAGAATGCGATGTGACGAACCGATCGGGGAGCTGTTTCGCTTCGTTTAACCCTCCTCGGGGGCAATCTGCCCTGGGAACGCTCAGTCCCAACGAGAGTGACCACATAAGGAATTTGCATAGCTAGGCCCCAGGGCTATTCGCAATGCAGATTGCTTTCCGACAGGAACGTATATTTTGGGCACAGGTGCAAACGGCCTTTCGGCTGCACTGCGTAGTGGAGGCGCAATCGTGCACGCTGCCCCTACCGTTTCTCCCGATCAACGAGAGGCTAACAATCTGAGCGAACGAGCTGGTGCTGAGGTGGGCCACTCGGACTGCTGCTCAGTGTGTCCATTCTCTGGGCGAATTCGCTCGCCCGCAATCCGTCCACTTTAGTGTCTGCAGCGTCTGCGATAGACGGTACCTTTAAAACTTATGCGGCAGAAGCATCTTCTTTGATGTCGCGTTGCATCTGCTTAGGCTATCATATGTGTAAGGTCACTTACACGGCGACGTTATAGCACAAATTCACCCCACCCAAACCTATGCCACTCTAATCAGACATTGCTACAGAACACAGCCTCAGCAACTTTTAAAATCTCGTTCACTCAACTTGGCGCCTAACGTTAGCATTTGAACATTCTTTTTATAAAACATCGCAGTGTTTTTGTCGTGACATATGCTGCTGTTATTCTTTTGTTCTGCGTTTAAAAACGCATTTTTTTTTACACTGAGTATCATTCCACATTATTTTGGGCTTGCTCTTGTTCTAGTTTTTAGGTGTATAACCTGTAAGCAGTGCCTGTAACCTATACCCCCTCCCCCCCCCCCCACCCCCGCCTTTTTTTTTTTTCATGTTATGTCCTCGCCATGAGGGAGTATTTCGGAATAAGTTGTAAAATAATTAAAGCTAAGCAAAACACGTCTCAGCGTTTTACGCGATTCCACCGCGTAATTTGTATCTGTACTGGCGCTTTCTGCAGCTATCCCTTACACGTCAAAAATGTTAGGAACCTGAAACCACTGATCATTTTTACTAACCTGCCGTCGATTAATAAAACAAAGGAAAAGTATTTCTTCTGGGGCTGCTTCGTTGAGCTGCAGCTACAGGAACTTCCACGTGGCGCTCTGCAAATTCCTGATCGACGAAAGGATGAAACGTTAATCATCTAGAACCAGTGAGCCAGCAATTCAGGAAACCAGCAATTTCCTGATCAGGCGTCGTAACTTGCTGTGTGTCTGGTAAAATGTATTACAACAATCGGAATTACGTACACAGTCTGCACTCTCAATTCTATTCTTAAGGACGTGAACACTTTTATTTCTTTACATTTCATAAAATTTCCATCGGCCTCTTGGCCAATTCGCCGTGGTGGGTAGAAGCCAGGGTTTCGGAACAGGCACGGAAGCCTCAACTACAAAGCAGCGACGATATGATTAACACGACTACCGAGTCTTGCCTTTGCTGCGCTGCATTATAGTAATTTCCCAGAAATTCCAGACTGACAGACAAATTTAGATGCGAAACTCGTTTTCGGACACCATGCACACTCCTTATTTACCTCTGCCGTCGTAAACACGCTCAAACTTACACAGACAGGTTCCCTGGTGTCTCTATAACATCTCAGAAACATCGCGTGGCGTCTTATGACACAAACACCCACTTTCCACCTATTCACGCTGATAAATCACGTATCTTTAAGCTCGCTTCATTACTCGTAAGTTGGCGCAGTTCCTGCACTCCTTGTATATCACTTCATATATGGCTCAAGCAGCCGACGCTTATATAGTGTCACCTTTGAGTTGCTTACCTGTTCACTTGTTGTTCTTTCACTTGTCGCAAACAACAAAGGCTTAAACAACGCGGCTTGTCACCGTGCTCGCAAAATCATTCAAGTACCCAAGTGAACGTAACAAGGGCAGGCAGCAGTGAGAGGGACGAGCCACGCAAGATCGATCCCGGACACGAGATGCATTGCGGCGCGCCTCGTGGGAGCATCGCAATTGGTTTATGGCATAACCCCGCGCGGTGTCTATGAACTTCGTTTGCGCCGCTGGTTGACTTCGATGGAGCGGGGAAAAAAAAAGAGTTGCTCCATCGATTGGCATCGATTACGGACGCAAATTCAATGTGCGTGGGAAACCGTGGCAGGGGAAATTACGTGAGACGCCGCCGACTACAACGGCGCAGTGGTGCGGTACCGTGGTTTTCTGCTTGTGGCCAGGTGTATGGACGTGCGTTAGTGGTGCAACGTTTCGAAAACAGCACGCATAAGGGAGCGCCTCTACGTGTCGGCCGAGTACGTGCATTGCAGCCAAAGTGTGTTGGACGATAGTACATCATAAATGCTCACGAAGCATAACAGCTTGCGCTGTTAGATAGCGATATGTCATCAATATGAGGTAACCATGAAAAATGGAGAACATGAGAAACGACGTAGCCGTAACTTCTGCACATAATGTAAGCGCTGGCTCACCAGTAAATGTAGAAGTGGTGGCTCTAATAGGCACTGACCAGCTGGAGGAGCTCGTATGCCAAGGGAATGAAGACATGTGTGTAATGTTAGTGTAAAAAACATGTCTGCGTGCACTTTTGCGGGCACTGGCGCTTCCAGCCACAACGTTTATTCAGCGTAGCAAATAAAAGGAACACAATCTTGACGCATATCCAGCACTTTCTAAGCGAAAGGAAGTGCAGAAACAAGATGTAAACGACGCGTACACACACACACACACACACACACACACACACACACACACACACACACACACACACACACACACACACACACACACACACACACACACACACGAGCCAGAATTCTCTAGCGGCGGCTGTGGCTTCCTGCATTATAGTTGTCCCCTAAAAGTCAGGATCGCTAAATCCGATTTCGCTTTTCCGTAAACCCTAAAACGCCTTAATTAACCAGCGCGCTCCCCGTAAATACGTTCTGAGAACTGAGCCGAAATGATATAGCGCCACGCTTTTCACCGTACCCTAACTATAGACGTAAGCGGCACTCGTGGGTGCTCGCCAAATTGATTTGCACGGGACGCTGCAAAGATGGCCGTGCCAACGGAGCTGCTGCTCGCCCCCGCCTCCTCCGGTCGTGCAAGAGAAGCCCGGGTCGTGCCGGGCCAGCATCTCTATAGCGTGACGTGCGCCGTGCAATGCTCTTCTAACTTTAGGGCGCCTCAAAATAAATGCTCTTCGTCACAAAACGCGCGTTTCGAAATTCCGCTTAATGAGCCCCGCATGCGGGCCTGCGACCCCCGCCAAACTCCTGCTTTCGCTGCGCTCTCTGTTACCCCAGTAATGTTAATGCTACATGATATGGTATGCTACGTCGTGGGTCATTCTTAACATATGCTTATGGGGCAAAGCCACACGTGCACGATAGACTAAATCAAGAAGTGCTCCATTAACTTGTGGGCACGTAAAGGTACACACGCACCGGCGTATGTATATATATCATCACAAAGTCACAGTAAAAAAACAAAATATTATTCTGACGTTCCGGCAGGAGACCAGCCTTTCTCAAAAGTGAAAGTATTTCATTCAACAAAATTTCTGTTGAACGCAATCAACTCCGTCTTTCTTTTTTTACATGCGTTCTCAAAACTATAGTAACTTCATAGTAATTTCATGCGACATTTGCCTTAGAAGAGGAAATACATCAATGGCACAAACGTCGAAACATAACTGCAATATGTTTCAGCTTCTGTATAAAAAGCAAATCGTCGTCGCTGAAACACCGTGGCAGAAGGGTTGACAACTTTATGCAATCATAGCATCCACGTACGCCTCTTCAGCTGTTGTTTATAGAAGTATACGCCATGGCCAGCAATACTGAACGGCTGTTCCTCGCAGTAAACTTATCATGGGGAGGGAAGAAAAACAGTGGAAAGAGGAGAACAACAGAGCCCTATAGGGAGTTGCAAGGAGGAGACAAAGTAACGCTCACTGGAATACGCTAAACAAATAACCACGCCACATAGATATGCTCGTGCCCGTAAAAAGGTTTACGACGGCCGTTAGCCGTCTCGCACTGAAAGCGAGGCCTGTTGTTGCAGCTTCGACATGTGCCAGCATAGCAGGCACTGACCGCTTTATCACTCTTCAGCACACCGTTTGTATACGCAAAGAAGTTTAAGACCGCTACACCTTAAAATATAGATATTCGTGTTATCAATTTTAGAACGTAAAAAGACGCCACGAGTTCATTCATATTCATTCATTCATTCATTCATTCATTCATTCAAGTTACCCCTAAATTCCCCCGGGTTGAAGGTATTACGTTGTGGGTGTTTGGTAAGACGGTAACATACAATTCGTGCGTGTGCAATATAGGCGCGTGCCTGTTGCAGTTATGAGTTTCCATATTACGGTATAGTGTGGCTTCAGAAGGTAAATTTCGGGTCATTTCACGCCCGTACCCCAATATGATTACGAGGTACACGATAGTGGGAGATACTGATTAACTCTGACCGCCTGTGGTTATTGAACGCGCTACTAAATCTAAGCGCAAGAGCACTTTTGCATTACGTCTCTGTCGAAATGCGACCGTCTTGTCGTATATATACATATATATATATATATATATATATATATATATATATATATATATATATATATATACCGAGTCCGCTTACTGAGCCCCGCATGCAGGTGTACTCACCCACCCCCACCCGTTTTCTTCCTTCTTCCTTCCGTTTTCTTCCTTCGTTCCTTTTTTTCTGGTTTTCTTTTTTTTCTTGACATCGACACACCTGAGGGTGGCCTGAAGTGTACGCATGACTGTTGGGTCCGGCCACGAAAACCACTTCGTAAAGAGGGGAAGGAATAAAGGGGGCAGAGGAGGAAAAAAAGAGAGGGGGGGGGGGGGGCGGGAGATGGTGCCCGCATATGACGCACGCCGTCTGCTTTTCTTCCACTCTTTGGACCATTTCTTTCAGGTTCTCTATCTTTCCTGTCTTCTTTATTTTCTTATTCTCTCTACCGTCTTCTTTCTTCATGTTTTTCTTTCTTCCTCTTCCTTATATGAAAATCTCTCTCAGATAGGCATAAATAGAAGCGCGAATACAACCATAGGCATTCCTGATGAACGCCGGTCTCCGGGTGAAACGTTGAATAAACGCTTTCCCCATTGTTGCTGCCGATTCCGAGGGTATACTACTCATCTCTGTCTTCACGCCTTCGGCCTATTCACCACCATGACTGCTATATATATATATATATATATATATATATATATATATATATATATATATATATATATATATATATATATATATATATATATATATAGTGAGAGATAGAATGCAGTGGAAAGTGCGAAATCTTGACAAAGCCAATTCTCGCACGAGTATTACGTTATACATGCTTTCGTCGCTTGCCGTACACTATTATGAGTCGTTTTCCGAGGTTTTCAATCAGAGGACCTCTCACCTAACGACAACGAAGGAAAAAAAAAAGGCGAGGGATGGTGAAAACCAGAATTTCCAGGATACGTATAGTGCTGCCAGGCTCAACTTGTCGCACGTATGAAAAAATTGTCTCATTCAAAATCGGCACTTTCAGCGGACTCGGCCACTAAATACAATAAGTGCAGAGTTGCTGAGATCGTCTGACCTATAAAGGGTTCGAAAGCACACAGCCTTTTCGTTCGCAAGATTTTGTCGAAGATTCCGAGCGTGTAATGTCGACATATCAAGCGCGATCAAAATGTTAAACGTTATTTCTCAATTCCACTCTCATCAATAATCATATAGCTAAAGATGGGAGGCACGACGTGCAGTATGCTACGCTTTGTTTCGTTACGAAATAAAGCTGTCATTCTCGGCGGAGTCGCTATTCTCCACACCTGCGCAAGTCGAGCCCCCCCGGTGTCATTAAACGGCTGCAATACAGCCTGGCGCGCGGTCCCTGCCCGAAAACCTCCGCGCCGCGGCTGCGATACGGCTCGAGAGCGGCGTAAAGCCGCTGACGTTGCCGGCAGCCGTTGCCTCGTTAGCGACATTGAATATGCGAGCCGCGTAAAGGCCTAATAGGGAAACGCGCGTGGGGTCTGCGTCGTTGTCAGCGCGAAGGAGGTTGCCCTGGTGCGCACGCCTGATGTCATTCTATTTAGACGCGAGTTTTCTAGCGAGGCACACGTTCGCGAAACTTTTCGTCGCCCGGCGCGGTGCCTTTGTACTTGATTTACGGTATACGCAATCACTCTCCTCAAGATAATGGCAGCACGGAGGACGCTTAAATCTCGTCACTATGTACAACAATAATTGGCCTTAATGACATTTTATTTACCGTGCGGCACGGAATTTCCGGGATTTCTTTCACGCCAGTAACTGCTAGCAGTGAAAGCAACAAGGTATTCTGTGCAGATGGAGATGACGAAAGTAGGTAAATGTCCCATATAGCAATTGCTCTCACTAAAGGATCGCGTCCGCAATGTCGGGACCGGAGTCCGCACTGTCAGCGCTTTGGTAAATGCTTAGGAGCTAGGACCCTAATGCAGCCGATCGTGTGAAGTCGGGAGAACAGCAAGAGGTAGTGTGAAGTGGACGGTAGACAAAACTCGGGGCTAACAAGAAATTTCAATGGCAGCTTGATATCCATACAGATGAAATTTAAAAAATCTCCTCTCAGACAACGTCGGGTTGTGGCGTCATAGAGTTCATCCGTTTTCTTTCTTTTTTTTTTTTGAGCTGTTTTGTTCACGCTTCAGAACGCAGCAGCATACAGGCCCGGATATATTACGCTCCCACAATAAGGAACTGAAGTATACTCGTGCCCCGCCTAATTTAAGCCATGTCATTACATTAACTATCTACAGAAATAACGTTACTTTGGTTTATACATTGTATAAAACTATGAAATTATAGTTTCTGGGAACGTCAGAGTAGAAAAGGAGGAATAACAGCCGTCAAGCGTTGCATATCACTAGTCTTTTTTTTTTTTTTTGTTCAGTTTCTAGTGCTCGATGCATCAAACAAGAATCGCATAGTAAATTATTTGAAACCGTGCAGTGCATCAGTAAAACAAGCGCCCATTAACAAGCAGCACAATAAGGTTAGTTAACACTGAGTAAGAATCAATCTGATGAGTGCGGCAATCTCTCACCACAGCAAGTGTCCACATTACCCTGCACATCTGTCGTCTTTGAACATATATAGACCTGGCAAATTCTGGTTTCATATGCGAGAATTTTGCGTAGGCGTCGATTTACATACGAAAGGAACTCAAGAAAGAGAGATAAATAACAAAAAGAAGAACCTATCATCGTCATTAGTGCTCATCCCCAAGAGTGCACTTCTGTAACGTCCAATGTGCGGCGTTCGCACACGCGCTTCTTCTCTTGCGCTCATGCCCTCAGCCCCCTACTACATTGGCAAAACTGCGGCTGACGGGCGCACGTGTTCCACGTGCAAGCAGTAGAAGAACACAAAAATTGCAGCATATCCACGGAGTGAATGATGATGAGTGGGCGAAGCTCGGGATGGTCATCGTAGATCGTGCCGAGTTCCGGATTAATTTAGTTAACGCGCACGCTACGAATCCTCATGGTTCAACTACGAACGAGTGAAATCTCCCACCGGCACTTCATTGCAAGTCAAGATCCAGTGCCTATATATATATATATATATATATATATATATATATATATATATATATATATATATATATATATATATATATATATATATATATGGGTTGCCGGTGAACGCTTCTCCAACGCGAGCAGTCGGTATTTCTCAATCAAGAAACTCGCTAGGAGACGCTGCCTGCGCCAACGTTGTCTCGGGTGAGAGCGCGTTCTCCTTCTTTGCGAGCTGGTGAAGCGTTCCTCTAAGAAAGTGTGTTTCCATAGCCAACGCGCGCCTTTCGCTCTCTCTCTCTCTCTCACAAGATAGCAGAGGCACGCGCCGGGAGAGAGAGAGAGGCACGCGCCGAGGCGAACGCCGAGTGCGAGCGCGTGCCTCCCAGCACGCGGGTTACGCCTGACGCGTGACAAGGTTAGACTAAGAGGAGCTTCGCCCCTAAAACACCATCTTCCCAAAGGGAACCCTGATGGGATGCGAAGCAGCAGCGTTGCGCACGGGGGGCCGTCGCGGGTTGAACGGCGCTAACGCGGGTGCTGCGGTGAGCGCTGGAAGATTCGTTTGAAGCGATGGCTGGCGTAGGTCTTGTAGTTTCTTCAGAGTGGGCACGGGCGCTGGACCGGAGCGGGCGCGCGTTTTTATTTATTTTTATTTATCACAGTACCCTCAGCGCCCTAAGGCATTACAGAGGCATTCGCCTCTTACAGAGGCATTCGCCTAAGGCATTACAGGGGCATTCGCCTTGAAGCGGCTAGCGCGCGGCAGGCGAGGGAGAAAGTGACGTCAGCGCGCCCTGCGAGGGGAGCGTGACGTCAACGCGCAGCTGCGGCGTGACCTACTTGGCACCGCTCCAACACCTGCGGCGAGGGGAGCGCGTTGCGGCGCGTTCGTACGGACGGAGGGACAGCGTTACACAGGCTAGTCAAAGAGCTGCTTCGCATCTAAAACACAGGCAGGTTAATAAAGTTTCACTACGTTTCTACTCGACTCCGAGAAAGGAGAAAAGCGGTAAAAAGGAAGAATGAGAGAAAATAATTGAGAGGTTATTAGAAGATTATACCTGCAGCTTCACGTTCACTGAACGACAGACCGTTCATCAATAAAAAAAAATTGGTTCGTGCACTCCACAAGTATCACGCGCTACTGTGTGCCCAACCAAGCACAAAACGCGGTTTGGGACATGTGAAGCGGGGGTTGTTTACTTGATACCACTGCCATGTCGCAAGAGGTACATTGGCCAGACGGGGTGCTGCCTCAATGAAAGGCTCAAAGAGCACAATTACAATGTGCACAAAGCAATCCAGGGACACATTGGAATTCACTGCCGCGATTGTGGATGTTCCCCTGTCTTTGATAAATGGGAGGTGGTGAAGAAGCGCCCCTTACAAATCACTCGTTATATAATTGAAGCGCGCTGTATAGCAAGAGCTGGAAACACATGTATCAGCGCCACTTCGCTGGCTTTATCTGAACACGAGGTGTCCTTCCTCAGTCAGGTGAACCTTCTATGAATCTTTGCTCTGCGACTTTGCGATAGTTTGTCTGATCTTGGCGATGTGTTCGGGTGTTTTTGTATGTTTGCGCGAGTGTACCATATTTGATGCAATTTGCAAATAAAGCTCAGTAGGAAGTTAGCGCTCTGTCCTCTTGTGTCGGTCTGCTTGGCCGTTTCTCTTGTTCCATAATGCGCTATACCAGTTCAAGTTCGTGCACTCGACTTTCGTCAGCACGTACTGAACGTCACCACGGCATAACTAAGAAAGAAAACTGCACACATTGGCGCCGTTGCTTTTGCTGCGACATAGTTTCTGACGTGGAGAACGTTCTTTAAAAAAATAAAATAAGAGAGGTGGGACAGAACAGAGCGCTATAGCCAGTGTCCCTGGCATAGCGCTTTCTTTTGTTGCATCTGCGTTCCTTGCTATGTCTTTTCAAATTAGAAGCTACGTCACCGCAACAGTGTCACACTCCTTTAAAGACTTCTAGGTTCACGACCTTCGCACGGTGAACACTGCTGGTTGTGCGTGCACGTCAGCTTAAGAAGCTGTGACAAATACCCTGGTTGCGAACTGCGCAAAGTGAATATAAAGGAAAAAAAGCAGTTTACGTAGACAAAATAAATCTAAAATAGAAGCAAACAGACCGCAATGCAGGACAAGTGCAAGCGCGCACACTTGTCTACACGCTTTCCTCTCGTCTTATTTTTATTACGCAGTGGATCGCAGTTCGTCGATCGACCGCTGTCGTTCCCGACGCATCCAAGTCAAACGGCACAACCATCTGCGCTGGACTGGCGCACAATCGGACGCTGCAGGAGGAAGGCCACGAAATAATCTGACAATGACAAAACTGGAAGGAAATAAGCAAATACAGTTCTGCGCAGACAAACGCGCTCCCTGTGCTCATTGTCCGCAGCTCCCCTTCCTTCGTAGCTCCGAGAGATATTTTGAAACAACCCCCGACAAAGACGCGCTAGCTTTTTTTTTTTTTTTTTTTGTTCTACTCGACTGCGAAAAAGACATCCCGCGAGGCATGAAAGGAATCGCCCTCTGCGTTCATGCGGATTCCCAGCGAGCGCCCGTCGGCCGGTCCGAACGGCTTGAGCATTTAGTTTCATAGTTTTATGTAGGCCCACGTCTTATGCACACCCTTCATCCGTCTTTGTCGGAAACGGCCGCAATCCGTAACTGTGCGACCAGGGCGAGACCCGAGGCCTTAGCTTTCACTTTATTCTCGGGACGACGATCTGTTACGCCGTTGCTCAGCTTTCTCGTGTCTCCTCGTCGTGATCACAAGCTTTTCTAAGGAGAAAAGGGATAGAAGCGCCAACGGCGAGAAACTGTGTTGCAAAAGAAAAAAAATAAAAACGGAGGACTCAGTCGAGCGATAGCAACAGAAATCAGTGTGTCGACGACAGTGGAAAGGAATAACGGGAAGGCACTCGTGATGGGCGAGGGACATGAAGGGGGTGCTCACACGGGATGTATCCGCTCCTCTGGGCGATCGAAAACAAACCTCGACGCGCCCTTATCGCCTCGGGTGTTTCCTCTTTTGCCCTTTCGCCTACGAAGACGCAATCCACCCAGATTGCTGGGGCACATAAATCGGAGGATGAATATATTGCACGCGTATGCGCATACGCGAGACGTATACTGGCGACTGTGGATGAGCGTAGATGGGACGAGCGAACGCAGAGTAGGCAGCACCCCACACCGGAGAAAACTGATAATATTGTGCAGTGCGCGCTGTCACTTGAAGCGTCTCATCACGTCGACGCTATGCAGGCAAGCCGATAGGTCCAGTGTTGTTTGCTACGGCGCATGTCAATACGTGCTTGCTAGGCAGCCCTCACACAGGGACGCGCGAGCGTGCTTGAGCGCTATTTTCAAAGAGTATACACGTACGCACCAAGGCCCCCTCTTACTTACTGAGGATGTTAGTGCCACCAGTTATGAGGTTCGAAATAGTGACCTCTACCAGCCAAACAACGTGACATTTATAACGCTCGCTAAAGAGATCCATAGGTGACGCAAACGTGCAACATTAATGTCGTTATTTGCTGGCAGCGATACATATGTATCGTTTATACGCCATCAAATGTTGAGCGGCGCTATTGTTTTCCACCGAAAAAATTTCGCATCCTAATGCATTGTATAGCGTTCGTGCATGCCATTACTAGTGTCCTCGTGATTGTCTTTATATGTGAAGCTACGCGCGATATAGGCTTACTTTGCTGTTACACTCCGTACGGACACGAAAAAAATCTGGCGATGTAGCACGGCATACCCAAACATGAGAGACCAGTATTTCTTGCGATTTCGTGGTGTTGGGTTTACTATCGTTTTTCATAGCAGTCGTAAAGGTTGCCTACCATCACATCTTACACAGACCGAAATTCGTGGAACTACACCGCCCCATGTACGTGTTCGTTAAACAAATACAGTCAGCTCCTGTATACTGATGCTAACGCGAACTCTTCATGGAGCTTAAGTGTTGAATGTGATACGATACAAAAGAAAAAAGAAGACGTGTTGAAACGAGGTTATTCCTTGCAGAAAGTTGATCACAGGCAGGGAATGAAATATGCATGCCGAGCCGGCCCATCGCGCCTTCAACTAAAACCGATTTTCTCCCAGTTCCCCGTAACATTCACTTCGATCTTTCGTTCGCCTTATTAGTTTTCCTCTCTTTGAGCTGCTGCAAGAAATCCGAGCACCCTAATTCGATGCGCGCATCCCTTTGATATTGCTGCTCGCGCCGCTCATTGTTTTCGTCTTTGTTCTCGCGCTTCCGCCTCTGCGCCCGATGAACACCACGCCCAATACGTCGAAGAAAACAAAAAACAATAATTTGAAGGAAAGTTTAGCATTGCCCCGTTTTTCTTGGACTCGTTTCCCAAAATCAGATTAGAGCGCCGCCCGAGCGATTGTTCGGTTCTCGTCCCCGCATATCTTATCCCCGCTCCTTACAAGCACGCTTGACCGCTGGTGGCTGCGCAGAGTTGCGCTTTTTGCGCCTATTTTTCGTTGCTATGACAACGATCCGCTAAAAGGGAGAAAAAAAATATAACGGGCAGGCAAATAGAGTTATAACGTAATCCGAAAGTTGTATAGGAGCGCCTGGGATAAGGAAGAAAGCGTGTGGGGAAGATTAAATATACGGCAGAAAAGAGAGTGTGCCATGGCGTTCTGTTCCAAGCAGTTACTCGGCGCTGGGGAGAAAAAAGTGGGGGGAATTAGGAGCTTATGGAGCGTGAAGACGACGGAATGTGGAGGCGCGTATGCGAACGCAAGCCCGTCGCCCTGTTTAGGGTTTCGAGTGACGACCTACTTTTGCACAGCGAGAAACCAATAAACAGTCAGATGGCCTGGAACGTACCATCTATATAGATGACCGAACTTCGGAGACAGTATGATGACGTTTTTATTTAGAGAAAGAGGCGTCGTCAATTTATGAACACAAGCAACCGAAGTGTCCGGCCTGGTGTGTGAGCTGTTAGCTTGAGAGAGCCCGAATCGAAGCAACCTCATAAACTGAGTGGTATCGATTTAATGCTATAGTGGCGTCATCCTCGCACAACTGAAACTATAGAAGTGTGTATGTGCTGACAGTATGAGTGCAGAACGCACACTCGAAGCGGTCAACGAAGGTGCACCCAAGGGCAGCCGGGCGCAAACTGTACAGCACAGAAGCTTTAGAGTTTATACTCGCTAACTTGGACCGGTAACTCGGATTTGAAAGGCTCTAGTTATGCACGTTCTTTAGCAGATCATTCACTGGGGCTTTGGAGCCTGCATCTCCTCGATGCCTTTCCACGAATAAATGTAAACGTGCGTCTGTTGAATTAAGCATTGGCATGCAGCTTATTTGCGCGTGAAAAGGTGAGCGCTTCGTTGAACTATGTGTTGCTAGCCTTAACACCCGTAATGACGTTTGTTTTGGAAGGAGCAACGATCAACGCCACTCCATTTATCGTTGTCCAGTGTATTTGAACTACAACCGCCCTTCCGCGTAATTCTGCAAGGTCGCGGAAAGAAATTTATGCCTGAATTGAAAAGCGATCGTGTGCATCGGAAAGCAGTGTGGAGCTGAAAAGCAGCGCCTATAGCTGGTATATCAGCGCCTACAAGTATAGCAGCACATACAAGTGGTTCTCTATACCTGCCATATGCCAAGACACTGATTGACGGATGTGGTAAAGGCACCGCACCGTTCTGCCGTTAGTGTCACGATGGGACACAGAACGTGTCATGCGCCTTCCTCTCCATCCCCTGTCTTCTTTCAGCGATTAAAATTTGTTATTGCGCGTTATTAGAACAAACATAAAAGTCAGAGGACGCTCAGGCCTTAGGAATGGACGCTATAGTGTCATTTGACTCCGTTCGCATCGCCCCCTGGTAACAAAATTGTGTTCTTGTCGTCCAAGGTGTCATGTGTGTAGGTGTTAAGCTGTAGTCTACGATTCACTTTTTTTTTTTTGACGGGTTTTACTTTTTCAAATTGAATTTTGTTCTCTAACGCACATGCGCCATGGCGGAGGGCTCGCGTGATCGGACGGTACCGGAAACGGCGGTAGCAAATAACCCCAGATGATTATTTCCGCCGTAGGCGCCTTCGCCGACACCGACTCCATATTTTCGGCGGCCCGAGCAACCTTAACGCTATGGCACTAAGGATCAAGCCAGCAGTTCCACGCCGCGAAAAGCGTCGGCACGGCGAAGCTGCTCTACGTTAACTGGCTAAGGTGTCAAGTTATTTATATCGTGACGTGTTATGTTCGTCATGCCACCCTTCATCATTATCTCCTGAGCGTACGTGATTCTTCACCATGCACTTCTTTCTTCTTTCTTTCTTTCCTTTCTTTCTTTCTTTGAGTTGTTTTTTCCATGAAAATGCAACCACGGCTCCGGGGATCGAACCCAAGACTTGAGCCTAAACCTTTTCCACACTTTACCGCACAACGGCCTTCGCATAATTACTATCTATTCCGCAGCAATGCGTTGAGGGCAAGAGAGAGCCGAGGGCGGCAGAGTGTCTAGGCAAGAACGGGTCCGCTTTTCCCTCCTGTGTGACAGCGAGACCATCTCCGACGCACGGGCCTCGACTTTGAACAGCCCCGCTGTCAATTGAAGGGCCGAACGCGTACCCTTTGCAGATACACGTACGCCGACGTCGTGTGTGTGTGAGCAACAATAAACTACGCATTAGCTGTGCGTTAAGGCGTGCTAACGACGTGAGACCTCTTGGGAAATTGTGATAGTTATTCAGATGGTGTACATTCGCCCACGCGAATCGATCGTGCTAAAATCAGCGGCCGGTTGCAGACGTCATATCCGGAACGATCGTTTAAAACAGTAAACCCGACAGGTCGGAGGTACCCAGGAAGTGTTGTCACGGCCAGCATTGGTCGAACAAGATACGTCTCCCGAGGAAGCCAGCGATAGCCAACCTACACAGTATGGCCACTTTAGTTGGCTGTTTACGAATTCGAGTCCATTTGCCGACAGAATGTATTCCTCGCTTCTCCGGTGGTTCACTCGCACACATTAGCGACAGCCATTAAGTGACACACACGAGGCGGAGTTCATGCATTTGCATTTACGTGGACTCAGTACAATACTCGCAGTCTGGTGCATGAACACGTGCGAGCATCGGATGTATCGCCTCTGCAAGGAATAAAGCGTACGTGCAGCAAAATCAGCGCGTCACTCTCTAATGTCAATGCGTGACAGCTAAAAAATCAAAGCAGCAAAATGAACTGGAAGAAGGTCTGGGTAAACAAAGTCCATATAACAAAACTATAGGATTACAAAATGATTTCCACGTAAATATAAAGTAAGAAAAAAGCGCTGCATATCCTTCTCACCACCTGCGTTATTTTAGCTCACTGTTCGCTGACATCCACTGTTATTGCACACCATCACGATGCGCTTTCCCACGGACTTTGCTGGCGTCACTAAGGATACGCTCCCGTAAGCTTATATTCGTCAGACCATCGGGGGTAAAAAAATAATAATGAGAAGGAAAAAAGTGCAAAGTGGCGGGTTGTGCAGCCGCAGGAACAAGGTGAGCCGCACACGAAGGCGCCCGCCTGCAGTCGGTGGTGTCACCCGATATACACACACACACACGCAGCCCTGAGATCGCTGGAGACGCGCTTGGCCGGGGACCAAGAACGAACGGCGCGCCGAGGCCCTGGCACCGAGAACCAATTGTGCATTGTCTCTCGTCGAAGCGGCAACAGCCGTCGCCGACGTCGAGCGCCCGCCCGGTTCACGTGCATGGCCCGACCGGAGGACGCAACAAGCCCATGTACACAAGGCTGCATGTTTGCAAGAGGAATACGTCACAAGCATGCACTGGAACAGGCTTCTTATTCGTTGGAACATGTGGCGAATAGACCGACAAATTCATTCATTCATTCATTCATTCATTCATTCATTCATTCATTCATTCTTCATTCTTTCTTTCTTTCTTTCTTTCTTTCTTTCTTTCTTTCTTCTCTCTCTCTCTCTCTCTCTCTCTCTTCGAGTCGGGTCAGTCGCTAGCGAGCACTCTTAGTGTCATAATGCCCATAAGCCAAAATTTCAAGCGGGATCCTTGAGAAACGAGGAGTCAGGCAAACGGCATGATGGTCTTTTAACTACAGAAGTTTGGCCAAAAAAGACCGCCATTCGGTGACAAGCCACAGCCACGTAGGCGATTTTTTTTTTTTTTTTTTTAGGGGCGAAGCTCCTTAAAGCGGCACCCGTTCGTCCCTCGTCGTAGTCGTAGTCGTAGTGCGTAACCAGTCTTACGCTTTGACCTCCAAGGTGGTGCCGGTGGGAGATTTCTCCTGTGCGTTGTTGAACAATAAAAAAAATTCGCAGCGTGCGCGTTAACTAAAAGCCGAATTCTTCTGTCTCTCATTCCCCATTAGCAGCCATTGGCATGTTCCAGTAGGAAACGTTAGTAGAAGTAGAAGTGTTAAAAGCCGACTTCTGCTGTCTCTCATTCCCAGTAGCAGCCATTGTTTACCTCCAAGGTAGTGCCTGGTGAGATTTCTCCTCTGCGTGATTAAACAATAAAAATTTTGTTCAAAACGCCGTTGATTGATGAAATAAACCAACGAAAGACGCCAGATGTTTTCTAAAAGCAAAACGAAAAGACGCCAGATGTTTCTAAAGCAAAACGAAAAGACGCCAGCTGCTTAACGAAAGACGCCAGATGTTTCTAAAGCAAAACGAAAAGACGCCAGCTGCTTAACGAAAGACGCCAGGTAAAGCAATGGTTTTCATCTGCAACCAGTGCAAGAACCACTTAGCTTACATTTCACCGACCACAAAGCGGTCATAATGAAAGGACAACGGAAACCAGCAATAAAAGTTTGATAAAACATTTAATCAATCGTTTCACGTCATTTTTATCGGGCGAATTAACGGAAGAAATTTCACGGTTTAACCGATGATTACTTCCAGGAGCTTCGCCCAATCTCATCATCATTCACCTCGTGGATCTGCCGTCAATTTTTTTTTTTTCCATTGCCGTACTCTTGTTTTTCGTAGGAAGTAGCATAGCTTGCTCTCGTGTATATAAGAGAGAGCGAGAGATGAGGAGACGGGGTAGTTCATGAGATATTATTCTCCGGTTTGCTACCCTGCACCAAGAACAGAAAATAGCAATCACGATGCTTGCAATGTCCGCGATGTTCCAGAGAAAGAGGTGATAGCAAGGACACCATTCTACGAAACCTGGGCCATCTTTGGCTGAACGCGGCACTTGAAATGGTTGCGCGGCTATCAGACTGATGGAGTCTTGATGAACTCGCCAACGCTTCTGCCACACTATTCATGGCTAATTCTCTCCTTTTTCCATCCAGGTAAAAACAAGACAAAACAAAGTACGCTGTTAGTGTGAACAACCATGCGGAACGATTTTTGTGCAGAGTTTATCGGTTCCTTTGTTAATGGGAATTCGCTACACGATTTCTTTGCACCGCTTTTCATCCTTCCCCTTTTTTAGTGGTTATTTAGTTAATATCTTTGTTTCATTTACTTTTCGGATATGCACGTTTGTTATAACCACATGCAGTGTGGTCGATGCCTCTATAGTGTGTGAGCCAGTTTATGAGGCGACAAAAACGACATCGTGGAGTCACCTCGTTGGGCACGCGCCATCATGTAAGAAAAAAATCAACACCAACAATGAGCAAACAGGCATATGTTTGATTTGCTATCTTGATCTATGTATATATCCATCAAGATAAAGGCAAATATATCCCTTGCAGCTGATCTCACCGTTGACCCACGCGCATTACAAAGGCAAATTCTGCATTGAAATCTAAGCTATATAGGGTTCAATTCTTTCTTTCGACAACAAATACACACCGCGCATTATCCGCTCAAAACATAACGCGGTATGCCCTCGCCGAAAAGGCCTTCCCAGGCAATGCCCCCACGAAACATGCATCGCGAAAGGCGCTAAGGTGCGAAGAGGAAAACATAAATGCGCGCAGCACACGCGATACTGCGCAAATATTCTTGGTATAAATCGCGCAGGCATCGAGCCGCCAGGAGCGTGCGTGCACACCCAGTTCTCTTTTCTTACCCCCATGCGCGCTTTATGCGCATTTGCGAGCGCACACTCGCACAACGTTTTTCTGCACCCTCTTTTAAACAAAGGAAACGTCAGAAAGACAGTATATCGACGTGCAAAAGCAAGAATATGTTTCAACCTGTCTGTTTTTCTCAGCACTCCTCGAACTTCTGAAGAATTTTGTGCGGCGGCAGCGAATGTTTAGCTCGTGCGTGCGGCATTTGTGAATGCTGGAAGCCGGAAAGTAAACCGCACGGCCTAGGCTAAGCGAAATCGTTCCGCGCTCGCGAGAAATCGAAGGTGTCGTGCGATACATGTCTCTATAAAGGGGCAGTGAAAAACGCACGCACCATGCTTGAAGGGGCACCTTTTATAATATACTCGCACTTCTTGTTGTTTACAGTCAGTCACTGTCTAATAGTACAGGCACACGGCGCGTGCCGTACAAAGAACCCGGTAAGCGACATGTGACAATGCTAGTCAACATTATCCAACACAAACCGACATTATCCGATATTTAGACAACACTAGCCGCAATTTAGCATCATTACAGCCGTTTTTGGCATACGCTATAGACGATATCATAGTCACCATTTAGCCATCCTCAGCAAACACTAGCCCGTATTATTACTTGTTGCGATAACTTTGCTGTCCTGCTTTCCTTCCGCAGCAGTGCAACACAGTCATAAATTTTCACTAAACATCCCTTGTATTCCTATGGAATGTGACGCGTTACGTTACCGAAGCAGGTTTTAAAAAGCCTTAAAACTACCCTGCCTTCAAGAACTTGTGAGTACAAACACCACTGTACTGAGTTTGAAGGTAGAGCGATTGAGCACTCAGTCACGAGGGAGATCTGTGAGAGTATTTGAAACCTTGGCAAGCGATGGAAACACACGATCGAGACAAGGAGCTCTCGAGCGATAAATAAGTAATTAGAATTTCAAGGCCGCTAGGTACGGCTTTGATAAATAGTCGGACCCTCTCCTGCTTCTCATCATTACGAAAAGTGGACCTGTTTCGCTCCTGAAAGTGGTTTCATTTCTTTCAACCCCAGGAGGGAGGGAGCTCCTTGTTATATTGATTTATGGCGCCAACGCACTCTTTAGCAGCATCCTTGACCACCCAGCGGTACATTAGCTCACTGGCCGTGAGAAAGGAGAATATTATTGGAGCCAAGTTAATCTTTGCGACGTCGCATAAGGGATGGCGTCACATAACGGAAACTGACGTAACGTAAACAATATTGCGTCACATACGGGATATTACGTTATCGATTTTTTTTTTCGGCGCGGCGTACATGTACCACGGGTACCTAAATATTCCTCCGCGTGCACCTAACACTTCCCCCGCAGTTAACAATGACTGCGAATGTAGAACTGCGAATGCGAATGTAGAATGACTGCGAATGTAGAAAAATGAATGTAGAGCTGCGGGACTGAAGAGCAGCACTCAACATCCCGCAGATTTGCTGTCGTTACAACCCCTGGTGACACCCACTGGCGTCCAAGCGACTGAACTCGAGGCCGTTTTCAGCAGCCAAGGTTCTTTGACCATGCCCCACCACAGTTATCTAGCGGCTATGGCACTACGCTGTTGATCCGAAGGTCGTGGGATCGAATCGCGGCCACGGCGGCTGCATTTCGATGTAGACGAAATGGCGACAGTGGCCGAGAGTGGACCTGAAGTCGTCCGGTCTCTGCGACAGCTTGTGAACGATGCGCTCCAGCAAGTACGCGAGTGATTCGTGCTCTATCACCGCAATTATCTTCCTGATGGCCGTAAATGGTTGTTAGTCGTTCCCCGTCACCTACGCACAGATGTCTGCTCTGCTCTCCATTCGGACCCGCAGTGTGCCCATGCTGGCCTCTTCAAAACTTACGCCAGGCTTCGATTACGCTTTTACTGGCGCGGCATGTATGACTTTGTCAGAAAGTACATTCGCTCGTGCACAGCGTGCCAGCGCCGCAAGCTTCCTGCTCCTCGTCCTTCCGGTCCTCTACAGCCCATCCCTTGTCCGTCTAGACCATTTGACCGCGTCGGCATAGACCTCTACGGCCCTCTTCCCTGGACGTCAGCTGGCAATCGCTGGATTATTGTGGCTGTCGATCACCTCACACGTTATGCCGAAACCGCGGCACTGCGGACAGCCACAGCCCGCGACGTTGCATACTTTCTCCTACATCACTTCGTACTTCGTCATGGTGCGCCGCGGGAACTTCTGAGCGACAAAGGGCGTGCATTTCTTAGCGCCTTGCTCACCGCATGCCGTACCGTTCACCGCACCTCTACAGCTTACCATCCGCAAACCAACGGCATAACCGAACGGTTCAACCGCACTCTGGGCGACATGCTATCCATGTACATCGCGTCGGATCACACCAACTGGGATCTAGTTCTGCCACATGTCACGTACGCTTACAACACCGCCTCACAGGCCACAACGGGATTTTCGCCATTCTTCCTTGTGTATGGCCGTGAACCTACTTGTACGCTGGACACCATTCTCCCATACCAGCCTGACCCATCGGAGGGCACACCACTGTCCGAAGCCTCGAGGTACGCCGAGGAGTGCCGTCAGCTGGCCCGTTCGTTCACGGCGGAAGAGCAAGGCCTTCAGAAGTTCCGCCGCGATGATGACCGTCCTGCCTGCACCTACCAGCCTGACTCACTAGTGTGGCTGTGGATACCTTCAACCACGCCTGGTCTCTCCTCTAAACTCGTCACCAAATACCATGGTCCATACCGCGTCGTTCAACAGACCAGCCCTGTCAACTACGTTGTCGAGCCGGTGACGCCGTCTACTGATTTGAGGCGTCGGGGGCGCGAGACCGTGCACGTAGAGGCTTAAACCTTATTACGATCCGGTAATAAGGTTGCATTCTATTTCGGTAATAAGGTCCGGTAATAAGGTTGCATTCTCTTGCATTCTATTTCACCTCTTTATCGCTTCCGCCAATGTAAGGCGGCAAACTGAACGCACGTCTGGTTAACTGCTTGAGCACCGTAGAAGAAGAAACAGCGCTAGCACAAAGTTCATGTTATTTCACCGTCCTTTTGTTTGTGCTGTCTTTATCTATCTATCTATCTATCTATCTATCTATCTATCTATCTATCTATCTATCTATCTATCTATCTATCTATCTATCTATCTATCTGTCTGTCTGTCTGTCTGTCTGTCTGTCTGTCTGTCTGTCTGTCTGTCTGTCTGTCTGTCTGTCTGTCTGTCTGTCTGTCTAAAATAGCACCTTATCGAATCGTAGTTACAGAGAGCAAGACCTCCTGAATCTGTAGCGGTTGGAGACCAAATCCTTCAATGCCGACGCCCAGCAAGACTCGTCGCCAAGCCTGCACACTCGGGCTTCGCTTTGCTGAGACACACATGTGTGCGTACAGCCGCACCGGCGCCTTGCCAGTGCCTCCTCCGTCTCTCGTGAGCGGCGGGCTGTCGGAAGTCAATCGCGGCACGTTCGATGCATGTCCGCGTTGAGCAGCGAGAGTGCTAGAACTTACGACTCCGCCCTGGCCGCGTCGCCTTGGCACAAACGCCGTGTTGCGTGTGTTGACGTGCCAAGGAAGCATTGTCTCCCGGCTCGTTCGCGTGACCCGAACGAGTGCAGATGTTCTAGCTATAAGACTTGTCCAAGCTACGGCTTCGCGCGGTCCTGCATGAACATCAATTTCGGGCACGCGGAAAGGCAATGGATGTTCTAAACAACGGCTGCTTGGTACAGCCGACTAAATCTTCACATGACTCACGCAATCACAGTGGTTTTTTTTTTTTTTCTTTTTGTTACGCCAGTGCCTCAGCGGAGGACCAACCTCAAGGAAGAGTCTGCGAACTGAAAGAGATTTGAGAGTATACTATAGGATCGAGCTTAGACTTCACCATTTCTCAAAATAGCTCTATTGAAAACGCGCCGGAAATAAATAAAAATGCATAAGTAATGAAGCGGCGCTGAACGTCCTGGTCGGCGTTACATCATTTTCGGCTAGAATCAAATGAGCACGCGGAATCTGTTTGGACAGTGTTTAATTGGTTGGTAAGGACTTATTTTTTGCTATATTGTACACAATATGTCTCGAAGAACACGCGCTTGCCGTTTTGAAAGAGCCTTTCGGGCGCGTAATATTTGTGGCATTTATTTTATAAAGCTGGCTGCAGCCATAGAGCTGCAGATTGCAGACGGGCTATTGCTGACAGCACTGCAGGACCTTTGATGACCTACGCAGATGAAGGCAGCCCACGGAGTTTCAGTTTCACAAACGCTGCTAAGGCCACTCTACAGATGTCGACCTAACAGGACCACGATGGGCTCGTTCGAAAATGGCTATGCCCGCCCGCAAGGTAAAGGTTCAGGGACCTTCTCCCATTTATATGAAGACTATCTATGTCGCAAAGTATAAAGAGTTCAAGACTGCGGGGTATACATGAATAATGGATAGCTGGAGTTTGCCGCTATAAGACAAAATTTAGTTTCACAGTTTTACCACGGGATTCGTGAGGTAGAAGACGTTACGTTGACCACAGTTCACGAATTATTTATTTTGTCTCATTGGTGGTTTTAGATTTGTCTTATTGCTACTGGTGCCACATAGTCGCAGGTGCGAATGAGCCTTAAACAAACACCTGAAAGAAAGACGACCGCTAAGGTAAGCGAACGTTTCATATGCTCAATCATTCAGTTCCCCCTTCAGGTTACTATATAGCACTGCGTTTATGGGAATAAAAAATGTAAGTGATCATGCCGACGGGACGCGAGAAAGCATAGAAAGTGAGGACTATAGTTTTAAAAATTATAGTTGGAAACTTAAGCGCTACTCACCTGAAACTCGCATCCACATTTTTTTTCTTTCTTATTCTTTTTATTTTTTGTTTCACTTTCAGCTCCGTTTCTCCATAACCCCTTCGTCATGAATAGCGAAGGCGTGTCGAGTCGCGTGCCTTGCCGAACATAATAACGAAGCAAAGCGGAGGAACAAAATCTGCTTGACTCTTACATCCACTGAAGCAAAGTTTTTCAGCGCCGCAGTACCGAATTTTTCATCGCTCTAGCGATGTCATGCGTGGTGCGCGTCGCCGTCGCTTTGACGTCTCCGTTTACGAGCAGTTATACGATGCGTCGGCGAGACGCCAAGATACATCCACCGCGCTCCACCAGATCGTAAAACGTAGTAGAGGGTAACATGGATATTTCAAACGCGATGAGCCATTTTACGTCGTCCTTCACGCTTGTACCAGGGTGTGGCAACGAGTTGAAGTTTAACGTTACACTACAGCGCTGTTTATGAGTAGTACAGGTACGGTGTGCTTGTCCTTGCAAGGCGCTATGAGCGTATCACAGTAAGTGCTTGCAAGCCTAAAGCAAAATATCACGCTGAGGAGGAAAGACAACAACAACAACAACAACATTTACGCAGCTTCCGCTAGGGCGCGCAAGGTCAGGTCACAGCGAAGCTGGCCGAGAGTTTGCTAAAACAGGCCCGCACGTGATAGTCCTCTGATATTTCGACGGAAACGTGTCACGTGACGTAATCACCATAATCACCTTCTTCACGCTCATCTTCGAAATCATCAACTTATTCCGGTTACGTGTCGTTGTGACGTCATGTTACGTGACGTAACATGATGTCGAGGCCATACACGGTTATTCTGATAGATATGGAGTGGCTTGGTTGCAAGGTCCTTTCAAGGTCATATTTTGTAACAGTACGAAGTTTGGCTAGCTTAAATAGCTTACGCTGTAAAGAAAAGTTTATATCACCTATATGCAAAGTGTGGTAGTGAGAAAGCGTGTACATTACCCAAGCGAAGGTACCAAGTGAAGGGCTTTATAGACCATTTACCAGAAGAGCTGGAAATTTCGTATGTTTATTTTTTTTTCCGCTTAATCAGCGCTTTGCTACACTGTGATCGCCACTTCGACGAACAACCTCTCTGCCTTAGATTATTGAGTCTATCTCTCTGTCTCTCTCGCCTTTACGATGTCTTACGCGCTTTCTTAGAGGTTAACGCATAATAGCCTCACGTACATGCGCAAAATACGTGTAACTGATGCAGCTAGAACATGAGGCAGTCTCATGCGATATCGCCTTGATGTACTTTTGTCTCACGCGCATGGCGCACCACTGATACATGTGCGCTGAACAGATGCGGTTGTCACGCTTACGCGTCCTGTAAGCGCGGATGACTCGCCGCTGTAAGGCGCTTCATTTTAACTGACTGCACCCAGCAATACATTTGTCACGTTTTCATTGTTCGATTATGACGACGCCGACTGTCATCAAAGCCCTCGCCTCAAGTCCCGCGAAGAGCCGCTAGAACTTAGGAAGTTGCACGAACAAAAGGAAGAAAATGAAGTGGCGGACCAAAACAGAGTTTACGACATGGACATTTGAGACGTCTTTCTTTTATTTTTGCGCTCTCGTAAATGAAATGTTGTACCGACTCGTCAAACCTTGTCAAAATATAAAAGAGATAGCCACACGAAGCAGAAGAGTTTATTTTGCTGCTCGCTGAAGACAATGCATGTCTACGTCTCGTGCTTACACGCAGTGCGCTTCGTCAGCAATAGGTGTAGAATCCATGCTGTTACTAATCCTACCGGTCTCGCACTTTCACAATGTCCACTGTCTGACAACGGGAAAACGCTCTAACGCACATACTTTCAGTGGGGTATCGGCCTTTAGTACTCCACGAGTATTCGAACGGAAAGGGGCAATCTGGAGCTGCGCTCAGCCAAGCGATCGCTGAACCGAAGTTAATGACGCCGCTTATCACGGGAGGCCGTTATTCTCCCTCCGTGGCGTCCTTGCACAAAAAGCGCACGGCTCGCTTCACTGCCGTGCACGCGACGATTCAGGACACGTTCCGCCGTGAGCCCCACGGGTTGAGGACAGCCTTTTGGCTGCCCGTAAGTTGACGCCGCTTCGGCCACGGCAGCGTAAGCGCACATATATATAGAAAGACAGCATCTTTGCACCAAATTACGGGGGTCTCTGTTCGTGTATGTACGCTTAGCGAGGAACACTGATTGGTTGCGGGGAGGCGAAGAATGAGAGCAGAGGAAACCGCGGGATACGGTAAGGCAACCGCGTGTGCGGGCAGCGCAATTTCACGCGGGATCCGACGTTCTCTGACCACGAAATGAGTCCCGTCCTGTTCAGCTTCTTCCCTTCGCTCTGCTATGTAGCTGTGCTGACGAACGCGCCGCGCAGTACACACACGAACAGTGGGAGATGCAGAGACCCGCCCTCGATTGTGCTTCCGTACTTATCGATTACAGCGCGCGTCGTACGCGATTTGCCCGTTTTCATGGGAGAAGGTACACGAAACGATTCCGAGGACCGCTCCTTTGTATTCCATTGCGAAAGCTGCACGAAGCGTTGTGAAAACTATGGGTACGCACGGTGAGCACGATCGGATAGTAGCTTTCACACCAACGGCTGCGCGTGTGAACATCTCGTTACTCACTGGCTGTTGCATTGATACATATTGCTTCGATCGTACAAGCTGTTTAGTGCGATCGACGAAGGCAATAACAGCGGCAATCGCGAAAAATCCCTGTGGGATGTGTACTCCGGCCGCGACATTGAACGATTTGTTCGAAGCGGTGTGAAAAAAGAAAAGAAAAAGAAAAAGAAGAAAAAACGGAAGAAAAAAGGGGCGGGGGGGGGGGGGGGGTTGTGGCAAGGTTCTTTTTTATTTCTATTTGTTACAGGTCCCTTCATTTCGCGCCCAATTTATTGCGCGACGATCAGCTTTCTCAAAAACAAGCCATCAAAATCCGAGTGCCAAAAGTGCTTTCAGCTAAGACATCCGCGATATGTCAAATTCCGAAGTCACGTATCGAAAACATACACGTCGGCTGAGCGTGCCGATGCCTTAGCGAAAGCCTAAGTAAGTGTTATTACAAGATTGAAGGATATAACAGTTGTAGAAATTGCTTGCTATGCGTTCAATTTCAGAACAAGAGCCCGATGGCTCTTTGTCCTTGCACGATCTCCGTTGAACGAGCATTCCCTGAAAAGGAGTGGCTATAGATGTTTCCATTATATGCACTAAACGCTGCAGCTGTCATATCTAGTGGCATAATTAGTGTAATCTAAAGTGAATGTTTAAACGCAAATGTACACAGTCATGCGAACAATATTTTCGCTTAAACTCTCAACGTTTTCAAAGGTTTCTTAATGTGAATGTGTGCGTGGGTTCAAATAGGTATACATCGTTCAGCCTTTGATGTCGTAGTGCCAATTCTCGGCTGCAGCGGTCCCATTCCGATGGGATATGAATTTTTATGTCAACTAGTGTGCACAGATATTTTTTTCTTGCTTTCTTGGTTCTCGAGAGATGATACGATTCCGTAGCCCGACTTAGAACAATGTTAGCATTATACGCGTGTACAATCTAGGTCTCATATACTCAATTAAAGGTTGTGTAGAAATGATACACACGTTTGATCCTTAAAACACCGCAGTTTTCAGAGTAATAAATTTTTACAACGAGTGTGTTTTACAATAACGTCGCTTGATTCGGTTCTATCTGGAATGAATGAACGCCAATGGTATCTCCCCAAGTTATAGAGCGCCTAGTAGAAAGTACACAACTGAATTCGATTACTTGTTTCTTCTTAACAGAAAACATGCCATACGTCCATTCCCGTATATAGATCGTCTACTCTTACAAGCCGGACATATTGCACCACACGGTTAACACTTTTTTCCTTATAACTTACATCGACATGCGCTTCTATTTTTTCAGGCCCCATTTCCCACTGTAACAAATTAATCCAGACATCAACTCACTTTCGATTACCTCATCGAAGTTACGCATTGTTGTACTATTCCAGGCACACCCATTATACTATTCCAGGCACTCTCAAATACAGCCCCTCGCAACATATTTAACGTGATAGCGGCCGTCCGCCGAACAATCAACCTTGGAATGTGGGAACGTTCGAGCTTCACATCATTGGATGGACGCACTTCTGAAGTTTCTGCGAGCAACCGGCCTTGTTGAACGATTACGACACTCCCGACCGCGTATCTGTGTGTGCGTAGTTTGTACCGCACGCACACGCACACACACACACACACACACACACGCACGCACGCACACACGCACGCGCGCGTCTTTGCGAAGCACCGCTGCTATCACGCCAACCATTAATCAGACTTTGCTTTTGTCTTTTATTACACTGCGTACGAAATTTCGTATTAGACAAATATTTAAAAACCTGCGCTGAGATAATTTTGTCTGTTTTTTAGTGCACTAATCTTCAACCAGGTTCCATGACTGCCCCCTTTTTTCATTATTACGTCCGATTATGTCCGTATTTTAAAACAACCTTCTTGCTTGGACCTGCAGTTCTACAGTATGCAAGTAATCAAAACAATAACTGAAAAGTAGCAACGTTCGCCACGCGTAGGGCGACAAGGACTCGCGTGCATATTATTTTCGTTGCATTATGGAAGAAACAACACCTACGACAATAGTGCCTACAGGAGTATGCAGGCGAGCATTTTCGAGGCTACGCAGGCGCCTAATATGCGTCCGACGCTCCCTGCCATCTCCAGCCGTTCACGTCGTTTAACATTGCTCCCGTAATCGCTTTTAGATGTGCGAACTTCTCTGAGGAGTTCGCACACGCCAGGCCTGCTAATATTCAACAAAGAGCGTTTATATTTATTTTGTTTTGTTTTGTTTTTAGCGAGGTATGCGTCGCAGTACACGCAATCAAATCGTTCGCGTAGGTTCCTTTTTTTTTTTTTTTCTACGCGATGTTCTCTGCAGGTGCTGCTGGGCTGATCAGCTATGCGGAATCACGTGGCAGCCACTACCTAAACAAGGGCGAACATCGTACAGCGCGCCCCTGTTACTTCGGCAACGATCCGTGGCCATGCTTAGGTATGTGCGCGATCACGGCGCGTGCGAAAACAGAGCAGCGCCTTACCACGAACGTATACATAACACGAGTCATCGGCGCTGAAATACCGAACACGCTACGGCCGCTAGCTCACCGTAATACAGGAGTGCTATCTAGAGCCAGCCAATGCTAAGCACGATTGTAACCGGCCACAAACGGCACTAGCGTATGGTGCTGCGCCCCACCCATCAATGCATATTAGCCACAACAGTCATGCGAGTAACTAGGGCACGCATCTGTACAAATGAAGTCAGTATTAATTAAGACGACGGTTGCAAGCTCTCGAGCTTTCAAAACCGCGATGTAGCTCTCGGCATTTTTTTTTTTTTTAGAGACATGCTGGTTCCAGTCTGAATTCATCAAGGTGCCTTCCTCTAGCAAGACAAGGAACAAACCCATGGCTGACTGTACAGATCGTCTTAGCTTGCGGTGTCTTACATGGAGCGGAAGGATGTCTAGGAAGCAAATATCATTGATTATTTCGGCCCTGCGCCAATGCGTCCAATACTGCAAGTGTATACGCAGACGAGAGGTTCTGCAGGGTGACAACGTCACTGCTGTCGGTCCGCCGCGGTGGTGTAGGTGGTTACGGTACTCGGCTGCCACCCAAAATACGCGGGTTCGATCCCGGCCGCGGCGGTCGCATTTTCGATGGAGGCGAAAATGCCAGAGGCCCGTGTACCGTGCGTTGTCAGTGCACGTTAAAGAACCCCAGGTGGTCTAAATTTCCGGAGCCCTCCACTACGGCCTTTCTCTCCTCTCTATCTCTTTCACTCCCTTTCCCCCACCCCACGGACGCTTAGCCGTGCTCCCTACATGGGCTGCAGAAAATAGCGTCCTTTCCTAACCGAACCACAATCATCATCATCACGTCACTGCCCTCTCTCCTACCAGAACTATCTGCTTGAACAGCCTGTTGAAGGTAATTAATTTTTGCTACTTGCGACCACTATTGTGCCGGGGCTGCGTGGCAATTCGAACTTTCGATCTATCGCTTTCTTCGTTGGTTTTTTTGCACTGTCTTTCCTCGGTACGCAGAGAAATAAGAAAGTTGAGCCATGCTCGACCAACTTCGAAATTTTCTCTTTCACTACCTTGGAATGGTGTCCTTAATTTTTTTTTCTTTCATAAATGATCTTAGATGAAAAATGCACTAAAGTATGTATTCGTGTGCTAAAAATTGACATCTTCAACAGAACAAATAAGTAAGGTCACGGGATGAAAGTGTCACACGGGTAAACCCTTTAACGTCCGAGGTTCGAGAAATGACAAATCAGACGTGACATAAAAACGCTATCCCACAAATGGCAACCTCTCATATAAGACACGCAACGCGTTCAACGCTGGAGCAAATGAAATAAAACGCAAAGAAAACAAAAACAAAAGAGCGAATTACCCAAGAACACACCGGCTGCGCTCAGGTGCATCCACGAGAATGCACTCCCATCAGCGAGCGCCGCCATAACGAATGGGCTCACATTCGCCGCGGGAAATTTTCTGAACTTTCGGGTGCCTCCAGCAACTATACACACATATCTCTGTTCGGGCGTTTTTTCGTTCCATCTTACTCTCATGCGGCCGCAATGGTTCTCTGAAGAGAATATGGCCGTTTCTTTCCTGCATATGAGCAAACCCGCCACGAAAGACCTCGCGGGAGAAGACGTAAGCGGAGCCGACGCGCGCACACCATTATTTCCGTTGTTCTTGCGCCGGATACCCCTCCTCGAGAAACAAAGCCACCGACGCGGATGATGCATGCGCTTCGCTTTTGCAACACGGGCTCGACCGAAACCCAAGCGTCGCCGCGGCTCCTCTCTCTCGTACTGCTGCAGACGCGGGAATGACGAATTGTCGAGCCTGCCTACCGACTGCGGGTGGAGCCAGGCAGGTTCGCGCTCCCGCGAAACTCGGGCGACGAAACTCAATTTCAGTTTGCGCCGTAGGCATCTGCATGCGTGTAGCGCGCAAGCAGCCATAACGCCGCGCTCTGACGCGCGAGAACGCGCTTGGTGTGTGCGGGCATATGTGCATGCAGAACATTAAGCTCGGATTCCATTCTATCTCCGAAAAAAACAAAACAAAACAAAACAAAGACTGCTACGAGGTATTAACTAAAGCGTGCAGATATGGAGCCAGAATACGCTATATAGTAGTGCGATGAAGTAACGTAGCTTTCCGTTTACGAAGGTGTTGTTGAACAACACGACATATGCGATACGAAGGTGAACCACCGCTTCTTCTTACGAATTCTCCCGAACGATGCCGGCGCGGGCACAGGCTCACAAGGTCATCTTAAAGCAACAAATGCCCGTGAGGAGTGCGAACGGACGTGAGCATTGTGTGAAAAAAAAAAAAAAAAGCGTTTATTGTCGGAGCATTAACGAAAGGGTAGCATGCGTCGTAGTAAAGCTAAATAAGCGGTATAAACTTAAGATAATCCAGGGATATGCGCCAACAACGAGCTACGACGACGAACAAGTGGAGCAGTTCTACGAGGATATCGAATTAGCAATAACGAAAGTACGCACACAATACACAGTAGTCATGGGAGATTTCAACGCCAAAGTAGGGACAAACAAAGTGGAGAGCAGGCGATTGGCAACTACGGAGTCGGCTGTAGAAATAACCGTGGGGATATGCTCGTACAATTTGCCGAAAGAAACCGACTCCGAATAATGAACACGTTTTTCAAGAAACACAAGAATAGGAAGTGGACGTGGAAAAGCCCTAACGGGGAAACAAAGAATGAAATCGACTTTATAATGTGCGAACAACCAGGTATAATTCAAGACACAGAAGTAGTGGGGAAGATAAAATGCAGCGATCACAGATTAGTAAGAGCAAAGATTGTACTCAACCTAAAGAAAAGAAGAACTAAATTATTTACTAGAAAAAAATGTAATCTATAGGTAATCAGATCGAAGAACGAAGAATTTAAAGTCGCCCTAAGCAACAAGTTCGAGGCCTTAGGCGAAAAAGGTGACGATGTAGAAGAAATAAACAAAACTCTAACGAAAACAATCCTTGAAACAGCGATAGAACTCGGGGGCAAAACAGCAACGCAAACAGCAAATAAGTTGTCCCAATCTACCAAGGACTTAATAAAAAAACGTCAACAAATGAAAGTAACTTCGCCCAAAGATAAGATTGAATTCGCAGAACTATCAAAGTTGATCAGTAAAGCCAGGCAAAGAGATATAAGAAACTTTAACACGAGAGAAATAGAGAAAGCAGTAGAAAAAGGCACCAGCATTAAATCGGTCAAAAAGAAACTGCACTTAGGACAAAATAAAATGCATGCGCTAAAAGATAAACAAGGTAACGTTATCAATAATTTCAACGAAATAGTAAAGGTAGCAGAAGATTTCTACTCGGAACTGTACAGCTCTCAGACAGACCATACAACCTTAAAAGAAATAGAATCAGAGGAAGATACTGAAATTCCATGTATAACCACTGACGAAGTCAAAATAGCTGCCAAAGGCATGGCCCGCGGTAAAGCAGCCGGTGAAGATGGTATAACAGCCGACTTGATCGAAGACGGAGGAGATGTTGTACTTGAAAAACTTGCGTCGCTCTTCACGAAATGTGTCATGACATGTAGTGTACCGCGCAGTTGGAAAAATGCTAATATAATCCTTATCCACAAGAAAGGTGACATAAAGGAGTTAAAGACCAATTAGCCTACTCCCAGTAATATACAAGCTATTTACAAAAGTAATTTCTACAAGGATAAGAGAAACCCTCGACTTTAACCAACCGAGAGAACAAGCTGGTTTTAGGCAAGGTTACTCGACAATGGACCACAGCCACGCTATCAACCCAGTAATTGAGAAGTACGCCGAATATAACAAACCTCCTTATATGGCGTTTATCGACTACGAGAAAGCATTTGACTCCATAGAAATACAAGCAGTTCTAGAAGCTCTACGACGACAAGGGGTACCTGGCGTATACGTGAAAATCATAAACAACATATACAAAGATTGCACAGCCACACTACTCCTACATGAGAAAAGCAGAGAAATCCCGATCGAGAGAGGTGTGAGACAGGGAGATACGATATCCCCGATGCTATTCACTGCATGTTTAGAGGAAATCTTTAAACTTCTAGACTGGGAAGAAAAGGGCATTCGAATAGATGGAGAATATCTCAGCAATTTAAGATTTGCAGACGACATTGTACTCTTTAGCAATGATGGAGACGAACTACAAAACATGATTAATGACCTAAACAGGGAAAGTATTAAAATTGGATTAAAAATGAATAGGCAAAAGACCAAAGTTATGCTCAATAGCCTAGCTAAGGAACAGGAATTTACAATCGACAATGAACCCTTACAATGTGTAAACGAATATGTATACCTGGGACAGTTAATAACAGGAACTCCTAACCACGAAAAAGAAATTCTCCGTAGAATAAGGATGGGCTGGAGCGCATTCGGAAGGAATTACGAAATCATGACTGGAAACTTACCGCTCTCACTAAAGCGAAAAGTATTTAATCACTGCATTCTCCCAGTACTAACGTACGGTGCAGAAACGTGGAGGATAACTAAAAGACTAGAGATGAAACTAAGGAGCGCGCAACGTGCAATGGAAAGAAAAATGATAGGGGTAACGCTAAGAGATAAAAAAACGAGCGGAATGGATCAGAGAACAGACAGGAGTAGCCGATATTATTATATCAATTAAAAGAAAGAAGTGGACCTGGGCAGGACATGTCATGAGGAGAACAGATAACAGATGGACAGTAAGAGCGACGGAATGGATACCAAGAGAGGGAAAACGCAACAGAGGCAGGCAAAGGTTAGATGGAGCGATGAAATTAAAAGTTTGCGGGCGTAAAGTGGAACCAACTCGCTCAGGATAGGGTGGAGTGGAAATCGATGGGAGAGGCCTTCGTCCTGCAGTGGACCTAAATAGGCTGATTGATGATGAGATGATGATGATGAGGATGATGATGATGATGTAAATAAAACGCAAAGAAAACAAAAACAAAAGAGCGAATTACCCAAGAACACACCGGCTGCGCTCAGGTGCATCCACGAGAATGCACTCCCATCAGCGAGCGCCGCCATAACGAATGGGCTCACATTCTACGCGGGAAATTTTCTGAACTTTCGGGTTCTTCCACCAACTATACACACACATCTCTGTTCGGGCGTTTTTTCGTTCCATCTTACCCTCATGCGTCCGCAATGGTTCTCTGAAGAGAATATGGCCGTTCCTTTCCTGCATATGAGCAAACCCGCCACGAAAGACCTCACGGGAGAAGACGTAAGCGGAGCCGACGCGCGCACACCATTATTTCTGTTGTTCTTGCGCCGGATACCCCTCCTCGAGAAACAAAGCCACCGACGCGGATGATGCATGCGCTTCGCTTTTGCAACACGGGCTCGACCGAAACCCAAGCGTCGCCGCGGCTTCTCTCTCTCGTACTGCTGCAGACGCGGGAATGACGAATTGTCGAGCCTGCCTACCGACTGCGGGTGGAGCAAGGCAGGTTCGCGCTCCCGCGAAACTCGGGCGACGAAACTCAATTTCAGTTTGCGCCGTAGGCATCTGCATGCGTGTAGCGCGCAAGCAGCCATAACGATGCGCTCTGACGCGCGAGAACGCGCTTGGTGTGTGCGGGCATATGTGCATGCGGAACATTAAGCTCGGATTCCATTCTATCTCCGAAAAAACCAAAACAAAACAAAAAAAGACTGCTACGAGGTATTAACTAAAGCGTGCAGATATGGAGCCAGCATACGCTATATAGTAGTGCGATGAAGTAACGTAGCTTTCCGTTTACGAAGGTGTTGTTGAACAACACGACATATGCGATACGAAGGTGAACCACCGCTTCTTCTTACGAATTCTCCCGAACGATGCCGGCGCGGGCACAGGCTCACAAGGCCATCTGAAAGCAACAAATGCCCGCGAGGACTGCGAACGGACGTGAGCATTGTGTGAAAAAAGCATTTACTGTCGGATATGGGTCTAATTATAAAGGGCGCATATACCAAGCGTGACAAGCGCAGTGGGTGCCTGCCTAGGGCGCGTGTACATAACGAAGCCTTTATAGTTATAAAGATGACTTAATTATGACCCCAACGTTTCGTTAACCTTTACCGCTATGCACAGCGCTTAGATGAATCCTGCATTGCTAGGTTGCGTCAGCGTCCACGCATGTGGCTCAACGTGGCAGTGATACGTTCTTTGTAGATGCGTGCCCACGTTTCATGCCAAATGTATTAACGTATTTTCCTCCTTTGTCTCCATGTGCTATTCAGAGACAGAGGATGCGGAGTCAGTAAAAGAGGGAGCTTATCGCTGTTCAAATTATGCGAGCGGTTGTGCATTTATGCGCCCGATGCACGCAACTTAACACCAATTATTGGCCCCACCCCGGTGGTCTAGTGGCTATGCCACTCGGCTGCTGATCCGAATGTCGCGCAATCGAATCCCGGACGCGGCGGCTGCATTTCGATGGAGGCGACATGTTGAGTCCCCTGTGATGTGCGGTGCCATCGCACGTTAAAGAACTCCAGGTGGTCCCATTTCCGGAGCCCTCCACTACAGCGTCCCGCATAATCATATGGTGGTTTTGGGGCGTAAAACCCCGGAAATCAATCAAGACCAATTATTATATAGAGACAAGGATGTTCCCGCCGTAGCCAACTATACAGAATCCATATAAAGTACCAGGCTCGAAAATCTCCCGAGGTGCAATTCATTCGTTTCTTTAAATGCAAATCTGAGACTATTTCACTATTTCCTTTGTGGTTCTTATTTTTATACAGCTGTTTCCACCTGACTAAGCCAAGCTTCTTCTTTATTCTTCTTCTTCCTCTTTTTCTTTCAAGAGTTCATATATCATGTAACTCATGAGAAGCTCAGGGAATTGAGTAGCGTAAGCAGTGTATACTCTATAGCCGTTCATGTTCGTATGACATTAATATTTAGCAAAGTCCTCCCGAGAAGTCCTCTTCGAGCCGCTATTTCGCTTAGCACAGGGCGCGACATGCAACGAGAGGCTGCGACACGCGTGCCATATCCCTTACGTTTCGCATTACCCGCTGCCCTCGCAGTTTAACAGCAAAGCCTCTCCATTACGCTTATCGACTCCGATCTCGTCGCGTTCTTTCTCCGAGTGATGACGCACCGATGGCATCCATTAGAAGGAGCACCTTATCAGCGCATGGAAACCGCTGTCGCATCACAGCGAGGCGGCAGAAGAAGGGCACTCATCGTGTATCGCAATATGCCTCCCGTTCTTCCAAAAATATTCGTGCGCGCCGTGAGATAAGAGCGTGCATACAAGCGTGCGAGAGCGAAAATTCACCGCAGCCGGAGACGCCATGAAAAGTAAGTGAGAGCAACAATTGGAGGATACATGGAAACGTATGGCACAATTATGAATCTAGAGCTGCACAGGCTGCGTGTATGCGCAACCGCACGTCTTTTAGTTCTCCATGAATGTCAGTGTACCAGCGAAATCCACGAACTGGAAAATCGTGTTTGTGTAAATGAAAGAGGCGTGAAGCGTACAAAATATTTCTGCCGAGTGAAGAAGTTACGTGAAGAGAGCTGGGTCTGCTAAACACACACGCGCCGGCTTGAAGCGGATGTAACTGCCGCAGCTGTGCGCTATATAACATTTCAGTGTCAAAGAAAACACAATGGAAACAGCCGTATGCCTCACTGTTTTAATAAATTTTTATTTATATAGCATTTCTTCAGTACGTGGCGTACTTGAAGAAGTAAACATAAGCGAAAAGTAAAAGGCAACAATTATACATCAAGACACCGATGTTTGTGGCGCAAGGACCGCCGTATGGCAAACGCCCAAATTCAGAGGAATGACGAATGCGACACTTACTGAGAGCAGGTACACGGCGACCCGAACGTATTAGCCTCCACTGTTTCATCTCAGTCTACGGTCGAGCATTCAAAAGTACAATAATTGGTAAGGTGCCGGATGCAACATATATCGGAGAGACATAGCACTAATATTGTGAAGTACGCCAGCCTGGACATTCTTGCCACCAAAACGTCGCGGAATTCTTCAACGCAACGCGTGTTGAAGAAAGAGGGCATAAATCCATTCAAGCATTCGTCTTTATGAAAGCAGGTTATGCAGGGTTTCTCTATTGTCGGAAGAAGGAGTCGGGGCTCATTTCACCCCACACCAACCCTCTTCTTTCTTCCTTCCTCTCTTTTCTTTTTTTTTTTTGGGGGGGGGGGGATGTTACTGGGAAAGCAGTCTTATTTACTATACATTACAGACACCCCTACCGGGCTTACAATGCAGCCACACGTAAATGTCAGTAATCATCGGGGTGGTAGGTGCCAAAAGCACGATACGATTAAGAGGCACGGCGTACTAAAGGACTCCGGAAAATTCTGACCACCTGGGGTTCTGATAACGTGCAGTGCGCGGGCTTCTACCACTTACGCCTCCATGGAAAAATGCGACCGCTGCGACCGGCATGGAAATCGCGTCCTTCCTGACAGCAGTCGAACGCCACAACCAGAATACCAGGTTATTGACAATAACATGGTATTGACAATAGGAGACGGTATTGACAATAGGAGTCGGTTTGTCCGGAAAATTACCGCTGCCTCACGGGAACCAGACGGGCCGTGATTTCATACGAACAATCATGTAATAGGCAATACAATATCGATTACGCGTTAAGACATCCATGCGTATGATGCACGGCATGTACGGTTCAAAAAATAGAAAACAGCATTTGAAGCCGCGTCAATTTGCCGATCCTTCGGGAGAATCGTAATTCGCCCTAATAAATCTAGCCACGTGTAATAAAGAAATCATTTTGAAAAATCGTATATGCCCATTTTACCACCCTACTGAAACGTCCCATTCCATGTTCCAGTAGTTCGATACCTTGCCACATGAAGTCCATACGTATTCCATATAGTTGCCGCACATTTGCCATACATGTCCACATCCGTCTCGTGGAAGCATGTGCAATTATTGGAAAAGCCATACCGAACATTTCGGGAAGGCAGTTTCAACACTTCCTACAAATTTATTGAAGACGGTGCTGAGCAGTCAGTATAAGAAGACGGCGCATAAGCAAACGCGCCGTCTGAACGTCATCCATTGCGTAAATTCGTTTTACTCCTAGGCATTGCAGCACCACCCTTGATAAAAATACATGTCCAACAAGCAGACCGAGTCTTTTTCGTATACGCACAAGGAATCCTAATTTCACCGCTTTTCGAGGGCCTTCAACGTTACGTCACACGACCTGCCCTTGAAAAGCATACATCACTATGCGAGTTTATCGCCAACGTTGAAAGGAGTTCCCGTGAATGCAGTCTCTTCCACAGTACGCCAGTGCAGCGAGGCAAAACATACACAAATGTATTATAGGCCACTTTTCGAAAATTAAACCAACAGATGTCCATTTTTAACGCGACAGCGGTGAAGGTGCACTGGAGAGAGAAACAATTTTTGGTGTGTTACTAAACTGTAATTTCACAGTACCAAAAGCACCGCTCTTGACTAGAGAGAACGCTTAGTAGGAGAAAAACACACAAAGGGATAATACAGGTGGCGACGCTCCCTTCACGTTTCCGCACCAACTGGCCGTGACGTCATGCATTTTATGGCGCCTTTTACGGAGCACAAGTTTATTTTCCGCTAAAAATGGATCATGATGTGCTGTCGGCGGCGGCCCAGAGACTTATCATACCTAGTTTCATCAAACTTTATTGAGCCAACAGGGACTAAATACGAAGAAGATACTTCGAAATACGTGACGCCATGCTCACGTACCTGCACCTACCTTTCGGCGCGAAGTTTAAAGATGAAACTTCAACCTCCACTTTCTTTTCTAATACCGAACCGATGGTGGAGAAACCAACGACAACAGAGTTCTCAAGTCTACCAAATGTATATATCGGTTCGGTCTCAACTTATTCGTTGTTTCTCTTTAGCGTCCCTTTAAGGAGTTAGTATCGCAGAAAATACAGCGTCGGTGTCAGCGCCTACGGCAGAAATAATCATTTCAAACAACCATCCGTTTCCCGGACCAAACAAAACTGCATTTCTCAAAGTAAAATCTATCACAAAAATTGTAAGCTACGACTTAGCTGAAATGCACACACATGATAGCTCGGACCGTAATTCGAATGTACGAGAAAGCATAATTCTCTTACGAGGAAACTCGAATAATACCAGCATCTTAAGAAAGAAGGCGCCGATTTTAATGAATGTTCTTTGAGAAGGTGATGCGAACGGCACCCAGTGGCTCTATAGTGTTCCCCACGTAAAGACCAAGCTCAGGCGTCCTCCAACGTTCTTCACTTTATGTTTGGGCAATTTAGCCGTTTGAATGGTATCTGCACTTTTAATATTGCGTCACTTTCCATCTCAAGATAAAAAAAAAATATTCGAGCCAGTTCGACGTAGTGAGAACTGTCGACACAATGAAGCAGTTTATCGTTAATAGTGACGTAAATGGCGAGGGCCTGAAGCTATTGTCTCCCTAACCATGCACTCGTACACTTGTTTCTTTCTTTATTTCTTCGCATTTCACACTATGGGAATGCAGCCGCGGCTGCAGGGACGCAACCCGCTACTTCAAGATAAATAGTCTCTACACTATATTACACATCAGGCTTCGCATAACCACCGTCATGTAATTAATTGATTGCGTTCTGGATTTAACGTCCCACAACCACGCTATGATAATGAGAGACGCCGTAGTGGAGGTCTCCGGAAATTTCGACCACCTGGGGTTGTCGAACGTGCACTGACATCGCACAGCACACGGGCCTCAACACTTCGCCTCCATCGAAATGCAGCCGCCGCGGCCGGGGTCCGACGCCGACCACCATCGTGTAGGAATGGTCTGAGGACAAGATAGGGTCGAGCGCAAGACATGAAAGAAGTGGGCGCGGAATTGCCGAAAACTGCGCTTACTATAACCACTACAATGCAGTAGTTCCTGAGGGAAAGAGTGCCAGCGAGTAGTAGTGAGCTGAGAGAGAGAGAGAGAGAGTGGGTCGCATTTCGCTTATGCGTATAACGCGATTGACAACGGCGAAGGGTCGATATAAGAAAAGCTTCGCGGTTAGAAGGTAAAGTGTCAAAACCACAATAACGTTAGTAGGCACGCGAAAGTTGGGCCTCCGTATGCGAATGTTGGGCTGTTGTTGGGGCTCCATAATATGGAGATACTGTGGCTCTTCATTGTGCACCTAAATCTATAAACAACTGTGTGTGTGTGTGTGTGTGTGTGTGTGTGTGTGTTGATTGATTGATTTGTGGGGTTTAACGTCCCAAAACCAGCTCTGATTATGAGAGACGCCGTAGTGTGTGTGTGTGTGTGTGTGTGTGTGTGTGTGTGTGGTGTGTGTGTGTGTGTGTGTGTGTGTGTGTGTGTGTGTGTGTGTGTGTGTGTGTGTGTGTGTGTGTGTGTGGTGTGTGTGTGTGTGTGTGTGTGTGTGTGTGTGTGTGTGCATTTCGCATCCGTCGAAATATGGTTGTTTTGGCCGAAAATCGAACCGGCGTCCCCGAGCATAGAGGCGCGCAACACAGAAGCAACCGCGACAATCCTGCGAGAGGTCCGTTTCAAAAATAGGGGTATGCAGCGATTTCGCCAGACCACTGGAGCAATAATACTGGTCACATTTCCACTTCCATTCAGTCCACGAAGTACCATATCGAAGTTCATCATAGCTGAAATATCACGCAACTCACAACTTTTCTTTTAATGCACTCTATTTCCTGTCCCTCTAGTGCTAGACGTGAATAAAAACTTCTTTAGCTTCTAGATCTACCGGATAACGCTTTTCTTTTCTATTTTGTTCAAGGCAAAGTGGAAGTATGGGCTTCCACGGAATTCTGCATGCAGAGTAAATTCAAACATGCGCTTGCATGACGCGAGCAGAAAGAGAACGTATATCAAAGCTTGAAGGATGCTACGTGAGAACAGTAGCCAACGGCAGCAAATTGCGACCGCGTTGGTGTCGTTCTTATCAGTTTACGACTTTCTGCGCGCCTATTGCACAAGGAAGATCGCGGGCGCATGTACAACGCGTGCGTTGCGTCATAACGCACCGAGATGACGGCCTGGAAGAGACCTCTCCGCAGGTGCCTTTACATGCACAACCACGACGACTGCTTTCTTCATATAAAGGGGGCGAAGCAGAGCGCATTTCGACAGAGTTCTAGGACGATTTCAACCGCCGATCTGGAGTCAATATAACCTTGGTTTACGGAAGCTTAACAGTTGGTGCATGACTGTACACGTGTTAGAACAGGGAGCAGAATGGCAACTAGGCAATGCGTTGACTAACAACCCTTTGTTTTCACCAAATCGACAGTTCGCCGAGGTTTCAGTTAGTTTATGGGATTTTACGTAATAACGCCACGATATGATTGCGAGATGTCGCAGGGGGGGTGCGGGGGGCTTTCCACCACCACATGCACGCTATACGCGCGTTTGCGCAGCAAATGTGAACGTAGTAAATGGCAGCGCCTTTCGCCGCGCCAGTATTACAGGAACTTCAGGAAAAGGAATATCACGGAAAGGAATATTTTCTTTAGGTGCTCTTCGTCGGGCCGGCTCCTCTAAGGATACGTTCGAAGTCGGCCAGTGGGCGACATTCGCTTTTACGAAAAGACCCATAAAGAGGACTACCTTAATGCTTAGTAAGATTCCTAGTTTTGACGGTTTCGGGCGACTTTGCGGATAGCAGCCGTTGGACTGATACGCGGTTCCACTGGCAGAGAGCTATAGGGGCGGTGAGTGCCTGTGCCTTTCCAGCAAACGAAGACCAGAGGCGCCGTTGTCACCGCATGCGGAGGCAGACACCGGAAGCAAGGCTTCGTCGCCGAGACGGCTTCCGTCCCTGTGCATATCAGCAGCGTGAAAGCAGACTGGGTCGGCGTTATTCTTGGTTGCTTACGCGCTGCGGTGCCGATTCTTTCAGGCGCTGCGCTTCGCGTCTCGGCCATATCAGCTTAGCGACGATTGCTTAGGAAAACCACGCTTGCTGATGCCTTGCTCTAACCACTGCTGCTGCAACAGCTTACATGGCTGTCGTTCTCATCTGACTCTCTAAACGGTTCTGCTTTTTTGCTGCCTGATTTGCGCCCAACGATTGTGGGCGCAACAAAGTTCCGCAGAAGAAAGACGTTAAGTGAAACCGCGCAGCACCGGGGAAAAAAGAAAGCCCTGCTGGTCTTTGTGTGCGCAACGCTGCTAGAAAAAAATAAAACAATTTAGTATTTCCCGTTCTTTTTCTTTATTCCGTCCTCCCTTTCTTGAGATTATTAAGGCTTCGGTGAAAGCATGCGTGTTTGCATTCTCGCTTTGCAAGTAGACTTGTGTCGCAGCTGAAACCCTGTTTCACAAAAGTTTTGCTTCTGATACAATCTCTGTATTTACAGTGGCAGATGTATACAGATGGCTGTACTGTATAGGCGTATCGTCATCAGAAAAATCAATCTTATGTGGGCGGGTTGGTACTCTTCTGTGTGCTTTCGAAACAGTGCGCTTTAGGAGTTGTGTACTTAATGAACTGTACATATACGTCCCCGAAAGACCCTGTACTCTCTTCTATGCCTTCTTTTGCTGATGTTCCGAGCTTAAAATGCTTGCGTGCACTCAGCCTGCATTAGGAGCTTCGTTTTAGCTAGCATTTCTTTCTCCGCTTTCGCTTTTCTTGCCCCGTGACAGTTACTCTCGTTTTTGCTACTAACGGCGCAAAGCTCTCTCTGAAATTCTTATCAGTGGAAAAAAAAAAAAGAAGAAGAAAAAAGAAAAGGCCTGAATTCAGGCAGCTCACAACTAACTACCTTAACGATATTTTACTTCGGAGTTTATCAAGCTCGGAGTTTATCTGCTTGTCTTCTAGGAAAAGATATGCATTAGATTTCCTCAAACCAAGCCGCTCTGCAAAAGGAACCTTTCAAAACTAGCATGGAGGCCTTTCAATTCGTTTCTCCGCACCGTTATTTATGATGCAATCTTCGGAACGCTCGGGTAAAAAAAAAAAAAACGCTACAAGCGTTCTACACGGCGTATTTTAAACGTGTGCTGACGTACATGCAAGCTTTCTTTGTTTGTTTTTGTTTTTCTTTCTTAGCAAGCGACCTGTAACGGCCAAAACAAGAACAAACATTCTTGCACACATTACTTATATCGGAGATTTCGTAGCCTTAAAATGTAGCCGCCTACACCGTTTACATAGAAACACAAATACGAGCCAATGGCGAGAAAAAATCGTTCGAAAACATAGTCAAAGTTACAAGCTAAATCATGAGCTAGTTCGGCGCACTCAATCTTAACATCAAACTAGATGAATACGATGGAAACACGCGTTCCTAAGTCTGCTCGCATAACTACACTGAACTAAGGGTGCGAAATAAAAGATAAAATAAGTTCCCACGAATGCATACTAACTAAGGCAAAGAAAAGAACAAAACCGGGTAAAATTAAGAAGTAAATAAAAAAAGGACATTGGTATAAACGCTCCGAAAATGAAAGGTGGAGAAGCACTATTCCCCCGCTCCCTTTCCCGGCTTCTCCTTATTTTTATTATTGTCTTGTAATCATCGATCATCCGGCCATATTATGGTTCTGATTTGCTCATTAAAAACTAAAAAATTTTGTTGAAGTGCAAGCACGCAAAAAATACTTCGTAGTGATAGAACGCAAGAAATACCCGCTTTCAAACGCTTATTTTCCTTTACCTAATTGTGTTCGTAATAAAAAATTCTGATTTCTACGTCTTCCACTACGATAAGGGTACGGGAGAACAAAAACTAAAACGTATGGTGTAATAAGCAGGCAACTAAAAATTCATTCTTCGCATATTCCAATTCTGGAATATTGGTAAATAAAAGGTTAAGTAAACGGTAAACATGCACACGGCTATATATTTGCCGATGACGTCGCTCGCATCTAGGAATCTCTGAAGCCTCATTATCGCTCGCCTTCGCGACGATTCGTTCAAGTTTATTTATCCAGGAGTTTATTTATACAAGGTGACATATATGCGGTGTTTCTAAGCGTTCAGTACGTGCGTTATTATGCAATTAAATCTCGCATTAAAGGTCGTCTTTGTGTACCATGTCGCGGACATAGCGGGATGAGATTTTATATATTCGTACTCACCTGGACTCTATCGCATTCCGGGTAACCAAAGCGTGAAATTTTGCGGAGACAAGCATTTGGCGAACGCGGTCGAGGGCCGCAGACGGTGAACATCGCTTTAAAAGATTTTGATGGTCTCGTATCCAGGGCGCGCAATATTTCAAATAAGCGTTAACGGTTTAAATAAATCAATCCGAGAATCTCGAATTCCCCTCGAAACATGTCGTGCTGCCAGTGCATGGCTGCAGTGACTCTATTCGCATTGTGTCAGCAGAAGTCCATATTACGTTGTTTTTCTTTTGCTTCTTCCTCAGCAACGTTTCCATGCAGGCATATTGCAGTGAACAAGAATCCGGAGCAATATCACTGTGCGATTCTCTTTACTAGTTTTCGTGAGTTGCTTTGGAGTTTGAGAAACTGAAGCAATGTTCTTCTAGCGGTCGTTGTCACTACATGAAATGACGAGAGCATCGAATATCCCGCTTTGTCTAATATACTATGCCATATTTACGTATTGTATATCAGACATTACAATTTCGAGCGATTCACAGCTGATGCTGTTTATTGCGTATAAGACCGCTAAGATGTCCACAATTGGTCCCATTCTGGAAGGAAAGACAGGTATACGGCTACAAAAGAAAATTCCTGGCGATAGGCATCTGCGTACGTTTGAATGTAACCGGAATATCTGAAGTATACACTGAACGACCTCTGTGGTATTGCGGATAAAACAAAAGATACCTCGTTTTCAAGTTATTACTTCTACAGAAAATCTTAGGTTTTGTTCTATGGTGAGCCGTTATAAGGGCTGTCTCAGCTCCACAAATTGAATTTTGTATCAGATTTCTGTACATCTGAGTCGGCGATCGCTGGAAGATATCTCAATAAGTGAAATGACTGCATAGTTGACGCCGTATGCGTTTTATGAATGAAAATATATATGAAGACGTGACAGCGGGCTCCAACCATCACCATAATAGCACAAATGAGGATGACTTACGTCTCCCGCTGCTGCGGAACTCGACGCGAAGCGAGGACCACATAAGCTGCTCTATGCAAATCATCGGGAGGATTGCCCCTGATTATGCAATTAAAGCCCGCAACCAGAGAAATTCTTAAAGGATGCCGCCGAACAGACGTAGGGAGAGGCAAAGAGATATGAGAATGAAGGCAGGGAGGTTTGCTGCCCTGCAGTGGGGTGGGTAAATCGGGGTGAGGAACAGGACAGAAAAGGTAATGTAAACACACACACACACACACACACACACACACACACACACAGGCAAAAAAAAGGAAATAAAAGGTACACACAGGAAAAGCCTTCTTTATGAATCGCGCCCAGGATGGCCGCTTCCACGTGGATTGTAAAATACAAATGATGATGACATGCTTAATAAACGCCCACATTTAGAAATGGTCGTTGAGATAGGCCGCTCCCTCGCAAGGAGAGCAGTGTAGTGCTTACACAGCTCACTTCTGCGACGTTAAGGCCCAGTCTTATGCCCGGAATTCTCTCTTCCAACAGAGGACGGTCGCCCGGCTGGTCGAACTCGTTGTTAAAGGAACAGACGTATATACTACGGGGCGAAGCAGCTGGTCCGAACTGAGGAATGAAGTACTTCGTTAATTTGACCCTGGTTTTCATGTCGACGATATAGCCATAAAAGTAATCATTGTACTTTGACTATGTGCGCACTGCGCACGTTGACAACTCCGCGATGTGTCAACGAACACGGCAAACAGCTGCCGATCGGCGATATTTTTGCCCACAGCGGAAGGCGGATAAGAAAGACAATACAAGCTGGTATCTTCAAGTGTCCCTCGCGCCCGTTGACTGCTTTGCTATTGAAGAAAGTTTGGTGAGCATCGACGAAAGCGGGCAGCTCCGGATGTGTATTCATATTCTTGTGGCCATAGGCTGAAATCCTCTAATATCCATAGGGAGAGGCTTTCTGCCACCAAATATAAACAGGGAACACGTACCGAGATGTGAGTAATTTTAGTTGAGAGTCCGTCTGCCTTCCTTACGCCTTCTAGGCCAGAAATATTATAAGACTCTATGATGAGCTACTGAAAGCACTTTTGTGCTTCTTGAGCTCGACGGGGCTGAGCGAATGCCTATGACTGATGGCGTAAGCTTATACACCTATGTTTCGTTCTTCCCCTTCCGCCTTCTCTCATCTTTCTATTACCCTTTCCCATTCCCGCAGCGTAGGGCAGCCAATCGGACGCCTTTATGGTTAACCTCCTTTCCTGCCTTTCAGCTTCCTTCTTTTCTTCCTCCTCCTCCTGACGAGCAAGCGGCCAAATGAATTTCATAATGTTTTTTTCTTTGTCAGCTCTTTCACGAGCTCACGTCTTACACGCAGGATGAAAAGTCATACGCCGCATGACAGCGCGCAATTCTACATGAGCCAGTTCACTTATCCTATTCTATCATTTTCATTTTTCTATGTATTTCTTTCTTTCAACGAACCTGTGCATGACTAGTCGGTGGAATTTCTTCGTGTCTGTAGACAGGCACATACAATTGCGTCCAATGAGGGAGTAAGTCAGGGATAAGCGGGCATATGAGCCAAACGCAATTAAATGTTAACCTTTACAGCCCATGCGAAATCACATTCAAGTAATGTTCGACTGCCAAAGGATAGCCAATGGTTACTTTGAACATTTAGTCCCTCGGATTTCACCGCAATTACCTCACTGGCGATTTATTTCTCGGGTAGGTACCGGAACTGTCTCAGAGAAGCGGTCTGATATACATTTCAGGGGGTCAGTGGGCGCACCGGAATGGTTTGTGAAAAGCCAGCAGAGATTCACGCCAGAGGCATTGCTGCAAGGGGTGACGGACGTGTTGAAGCGTGTGGAAGACTGCGGGGATGAGTGTGGCAGCCAACGGTGAAGGTGGAATCTCAATCTTCACGGTCCACATTTCCCCAACACAACCGAAAACCGACATCGAGTACTTCATACGCTCTCACTTCTCTTGGGTGACAGTGTACCACGTAACGACGCTAGTGGCTGTCGACGACTTCGATGTGGACATGCCAAACCCGCGATGGAATGGTCCCTCCAGGTCGAAGAGTTTGGGTTTGTGTGTTCCACGTATCCAACTCATCCAACCACTGTACACAGGTCGTGCACATGTCTAACCTTAGCTAAGAATGTCTCTAAGATGGCAACAAGAAGCCTCACTGCGCACCCCAGTGATCACAAGGTCACATTTAAAGAAAGTTTTGGTCTTTCAATTCATGCATATAAGGACGCTTTCGCATTAGCCTTGTGTAACCACGTGGTACGTGCAGCTTTGTTGTTCATGTTTCTTCGCACTTTATTATTATTATTATTATTATTATTATTATTATTATTATTATTATTATTATTATTATTATTTTGTTGTTGTTGTTGTTGTTGTTGTTGTTGTTGTTGTTGTTGTTGTTGTTGTTGTTGTTGTTGTTGTCAAATATCGCGAACGCCTGCCTAGTTATGTACACGAATGACAGAAGTGTACAGCGGAATCCTAAATCGCGCGCACAAAGTTACAGTTGAAAGTTTCGCGTTCGCGAAGGCTGACGCGCCGTTCCGCACATATGGCCGCCACCCTTAGCGCAGTAGCTCAGTTATCGCAAGTCTCAGCCCCTCTTCTTCACCATCCAGGAAAAGCGACAAACGGCGAGGGATACATGTCAGAGCAGCGTGAGCGATGCGAGCGGTGTATTACGTCCGCATGCGTCCTCGACTGTCCTCGGTCGGGTCGCGACAGCCGCGCCCCTCGATGGAAATCACTTTCGCTCGCCACTTCCCGGCTCCTCACAGCCTCCCTTCCTCGGTATGGGTTGTCGCCTAGATATGAAGGAAGAGAGGCAGGGAATGGAAAGACCGAACCCGATACGGCGCCTCTCAACGCGCTCGGCATGCAACGACGGAAGACGACGGGCCGACAGCGATGCGTGTCGAGCTTCTGCCGTTGGCTGCCCAGTTTTTCTCGGAGGACGCGAGGCGAGCTCCAAGGACGGCGGCTGAAGCCCAGCTTGCCGCGCCATGCTGCGCCCCGTCCCGCCTGCAATCCTGACTGCACGAGGGGAAAAGGCCACCACAACCTCTAGCAAAAGAAAAAAGTAAATAAAAAAAACCACTGAAGTCGACTGAACAGCGGAGCTGTGTTAGTTACGCAGAGACTCTCGTCCCAAAGAAATCTTTTTGTTTCTGTCCCTCTTCCTTCCTCACATTGTCTCAGTAGGCCTGACCTACTACCCTAATGGAGCACTTAGGATTAATGTTCACTTGTCGTTTATTAAAATGCACCGCGATGTAGCGACTCGTGAACTTCTTTCTTCACACACACACACACACACACACACACACACACACACACACACACACACACACACACACACACACACACACACACACACACACACACACACACACACACACGGCAACCACTGTAGCACGTACCGTAAAAAACAGATGCTGCTGATATGCGTTCGGGGGCTCGTCCGAAGGCATCGAAACAGCAGAATGCTTTTAGGCGCGTGCTGCGCGGTCCGTGTCATGTCTGGCGTTGGTTGGCGAATACAGGCTTGCCGGCAGCGCACGTGAAATGTTCCGCGCTATAGGCTTCTAAGGCAGACAGCGTGCATTCATGCCGCAACAGGGTGCATTCGATATATTTGTGAGACTACATGTGCACAGAGGCAACAGCAACAAACTGAGGTGGCAAAATTATGAAATCATCGAACGACTTTCGTAATACCAGATATGTATGCATACGCGACGAAGTCCTGCGTCAAGTACGAATGAAACTAGAGTATTCCAGAAGTACCTCCATTATAAATCTCGAATATTCGCAGATACCTTAAAACGAACAGCGGACACGTGTGCTTTGTCGCTGGAAGGCGAATAACCCTCGCTCTGCCTTCCTGGTCTTCGCGTGACCGGAGCAATTGTCCACTATTATAAATACGCAGTGACGAAGAATGCGGGCTCAGGCGTAGCCCTCGATGCGTTAATTAGTAGCCCAACGCCAATTGAGGCCGTTTAAAAATCAAGCGTCGGTTCTTAAAGCCGATCGTTAAACTTGCCGATTATGGCTGGGCAACTATACCAAGGATGCGTAAAGTAAACCGAAGGAGAATAAAGCGCATTTGCGCAGCCCTTCTCACGTCACCATCATCACGAAACGGTCATTCCGTAATCTTAAAGTCACTATGGTGGCCGACACGTTGTTATATCGTTTTCGCAAATACGTCGACAATAATTTCTGCCGCGCTGCCAGCAAAACCTATTCGCTTACATTGACGATCGCATCAGATAGTTTCAGAGGACCCCCTCCTTTCTTTTTGAATCATCAACCGTGCTCACGCGTGTATCGGCGTTGACGGAAGCTTTTGTCCATCTACAACTTGCCTCTTGGGCAGGGCACCGGAGGCCACGGGAGTGGCGCAGCTCCCGGAATACCTTCCTCTCTTCGCAAAGTTAAGCAACGTCCTGCAGCAGGAAGCGATAAATCGCCTCCGCAACTGCAACGCCCGAACGACTCGGCGTGAAACCGAGACGACGCGCTTTCGGCAGCTGGGTGAATGTCGCAGTCCCGAGGAGGCCAGCCACATCCTCCCAAAAATTGGAAACTAATACGAGCTAAGTGGGAAATCTCATCAAGCGCCATGGAGCTTTGGACGCAACCGTAGCAGGAAGTTTGTCTTTTTGCATGTGGGATGCTACGGAGACAAACGACCAAAGAGCGCCTCGTTTTTTTTTTTTTTTGTTTATGTTATGCGGACAAACAAACAAACAAACAAACCAATATATAGATTATCGTAAATGTCAATGAAATGAAGCCCATACCATGCACACCATGCATAGCCATGCAAATACTATAGCATAGCCAGAAAACGGTGTTGATCGGTCGTGAAGGCTCCTGTGAACACGCGAGTCAAATATTATTACGCTGCACGCACCAAGAAAATCTGCAGTATCCATTCATTTTGAGTCCAATAAAAGAAAGAAAATAAATGCACATTTCTTTAAGAACACCAAACAAAAGCAAAGCGACGTGGTGCTCTCTGTGTCGTCATTTGTGAAAAGATTGGTTGATTTGTGGGATTTTACGTCCCAAAACAATGATATGATTGTGAGAGACGTCGCAGCGGAAGTTTCGACCATCTGGCGTTCTTTAGCGTGCACTAAAGCACAGTATACACGGGCCCCAACATTTCGCCTCAATCGAAATGCAGCCGCCGCGACCGGGATTCTATCCCGCAACCTAAGGACAAGCAGGCGAGTGCCACAGCCACTAGACCACAGTGGAAGGGAATCTGTTGAAAGGAGGGCAGGCGATTTTCAGCTGTGTTTGAAACCTAACTGCAAATTCCCTGTGACATGCAGTGCAATAATGTTTGGCTCACATGTTTATTTATTTATTTTATTTATTTATTTATTTTACCCTCAGGGCCAATTGGCATTACAGAGGGCGGTGGGTTACAGAAAATAATTGAACAAGATTGAACAAAAAGCAGTGAATACAGTTATATCATACAACTAAAACTCGTATAATAGAATCTTAGTTAATACATATATATACTAATACATCTCAAAACATGATTATACAATGTTAGCTAATGCAATAAAAAAAGCCTAATTATACAATCATAGAATGCTGGCTAATACACCACGGAACAAGTTATTATCATTTATAGTGACGATGTCACCGGGAAGTCTGTTCCACTCCTTTGATGTACGAGGCAAGAATGAATTGAAGAAAGTTTTTGTGTTGCATGAAGGGATACCTACTTTGTGATGGTGATCAATGCGGCGGGATATGTGATGTGGGCGAAGAAGTAATTGGTCATGCAGTAAGGAGTGGTGATACATCTTGTGAAACAGTGTTAAACGAGAAATTTGTCTACGAGATGTTAAAGAAGGGAGCGCAAGGGAAGTTTTCATAGCTGATATGCTCGCAGTTCTGTTATAATTAGATAATATAAAACGAACGGAGTTATTCTGGACAAGTTCAAGGGAAGTTATTAGGTTGTCATAGCTGGGGTCCCACACGGCTGTAGCATATTCTAGCTTGGACCGTATTAGTGTTTTATAAAGCTGTAATTTTAAACCGCACGGTGCATTAGAAAAGTTACGTCGTAAATAGCCAAGCATGCGGTTAGCGTTATTAATAATGTATTCAATATGTGGTGACCAGTTTAGATTAGTGGTGATGTGAACTCCAAGATACTTGTAAGAGTTAACAGAATCCAGAGGAATGTTATTAAGATAGTAAGGAGGTGAGGTAGTGGAAGTTCTGGATATACGCATGATTTTGCACTTTTTAGTATTTAGGTCCATAGCCATTTTCACACCAGTTAGATATAGCGTTAATGTCAGACTGCAATACAGTAACGTCATTATCGTTAGTAATTTCTCGGAAAATAACACAGTCGTCGGCAAATAGATGAATGGTAGATGATATAACGGATGAGAGGTCATTAATATAAATGAGAAACAACAGGGGGCCTAAGACAGAGCCTTGCGGAACGCCAGAATGGACTTCGCGGAAAGAAGAATTGTGACCGTTAGCTGTAACAAATTGTGATCTGTTAGTGAGAAAACATTCAATCCATTTTAATAGGTTACCGTCAAGATTTAGTTGATGAAGCTTGTAAAGTAGCAGTCTATGGCAAACCTTGTCGAAACCTTTTGAAAAGTCTAGAAAAATGCAGTCGGCATGCGATGATTTATCAAGAATCTGGTGTAAGTGATGAGTGAAAGATATTAGCTGTGTTTCACACGAATATGTTTTGCGGAATCCATGTTGTGCCGACGTGAAGAATGAATTTGATTCTAAAAAATTGACAAGGGTAGTAAATATGATGTGTTCGAGCAGTTTACAACAAATGCTAGTCAGAGAAATAGGACGATAATTGGTTGAACAGTTTTTATTACCGGATTTACGGAGTGGAACGACTTTCCCGATTTTCCATTGAAGAGGAACAGTAGAAGTGTCCAGTGACTGTTGAAAAATTTTAGTTAGTACAATGGAACTGTAAGCGCTAGTACTTTTCAAAAATTTTGTGTTAATACCATCATAACCGGGAGAAGAATCATTCTTAAGTGCTTCAATGAGTCGCACAACTCCAAGAGGTTCAATGATCACTGATGACATGGGTGAGTAATTGTATGAACGCGTGCTAGGTAATTCATTACGGCTATCCACGGAAAAGCAGGATCCCACACGGCTGAATGGCACTATTTTGTGAGTGTGCCGAAAAAGTGTTGCAAGGCCCCTTCAACGCGTGTACACCCTTCTAAAACGCGTGTACACTTTACCAACCACATTAACAATTTAGCTCTAAGCTCCGCGCACTATACCCGTATACACAAATACACTGGAGAGTTCTCTTGAAAAGCTCAGCTCAAGCGAGGTGACAACCTAAGCTAGAAAGCTACGGAATCAAGGCCTCGCTCGTGGCTCATGACTTGCCTAAATTACGTAACTATGGTCATATGGAATTAGGAGAGCTGCTCGCACTAGTGACAAGCCAAAAATGAAGAATACGCTTTAGTTAAAGAAAATATGCATTTGACCGGTCGAAATGCCTCGTCCTCGATTAGCACAAGGAAATCGCAAACGTTTAAAGCTGAGGCAACGAGCACACTGACATATCACGCGATGCCTTTTTTACATAAAGCGCTCACTACAAAGAGAGCGTCTTCCTCTACGAGCGACAATCCTTTGACGAAAAGGCCGCTCCGAAATGCCCTTGCCCAGAAGAGCTATCGGGACGGTACCTGTAATATAGTGCTACGCGGCCGAGCAGAGAGAACTACCCTTATCAGGGGCCCGCTTGCTTTCCTGCATTCACCGCGGGTAAACAACGCAGCCCGTGTCCAGGACAGCACGCGAGGAAGACGGCGCATCGAACCGCGCGTGACGGCCGATTAAGGCACGCACGTGAGCGTGGAAGGAGCGGCTGGACAAAGTCCGCGCCTGATACCACGCACGCCGCGCGGCCGCCAAAGCGTGTCACGCCAAAGTCGTGCGAGAAGGACGAAGCCGCTGAGCCCATACCTGTACGGCCTCGAAGTTCTTCCACGGCGAACGCCTCTGCTCGCATACAGAGGGGAAGGCGAAATGCGCTATTCTGCATCCGCGAGAATAGGGATCGCAAATATATTTTCTTGCCTAGTTGGTATACCCTCTTAAAGCATCAATGAACGCCGGACTCTTTCCAAGGCACTCATGTTATGTTATGTGGGGTTTAACGTCCCAAAACCAGCTCTGATTATGAGAGGCGCCGTAGTGGAGGGCTGCGGAAATTTTGAATACCTGGGGTTCTTTAACGTGCACTCACATTGCACAGCACACGGGCCTCAATATTTCGCCTCCGTCAAAATGCAGCTGCCGCAGCCGGTATTCTATCTCGCGACCTTGGGATCAGCAGCCGAGTATCATAGCCACTAGACCACCGTGGCGGGGCATCCAAGGCACTCAAAAAAGATGAAGTGACAGGATAAAACGTAGTCGACTGTCTAATGAGTCATGAAAATTACGCAGTGGGTAAGTACCTACTTGCTGTTCGGTTTGTAATTCTCCGTTTTTGCTTGAAAATAAACGAATCGCGACCTTGAAGTGCGCGCATAATTTACATATTGGCTACATGCGTCACGGAAAAATACGTCATACAAACGTTTCCATCGGGAGCAAGTCGAAGACTGTACTAGTGCCTTCGGCACGGAAGCCACCTGTGACAATGCGAAGCACATTAAAGAGAAATGCAGGCAAGCTGGACATGCAGTGTTTTCGATTCATCGTGACTCTCACTGTCAGCTGCTGTACTTTCGATAGTGTATTTGGCCTGATTTGTGTGGGTGTTTATCCTCAATATTAGAGGTCGTCCGTCCGCCCAAACAGTTCCCAAAAAGAATATTCAATCAATCAATTATTTTACATGCCCACGGACAACCGCAAGGGGTTTGTGCTGGTTCACGCGAAACGAGATACATAAAAAATATAACAAACAATGAACAATACAATAAAGACAGTCTTCAGAAGAAAATACAACTATAAAAATAGCAATACGCATATAATCAACAAATTAGTACAACAGGGCAAGAAAGAATTCAATAACAAAACACGAGATACGAGTATATCGAAGGGCAGTGACAAACAAAATTGCGCACAGCCAACTATACATACACCACGTGTAAGCAGAAGTAGGGAGAGCTTTGCGCAGTATGCAACTGTGTGTTAAAATACTGCAAAACTCGGATAATAATAATAATAATAATAATAATAATAATAATAATAATAATAATAATAATAATAATAATAATAATAATAATAATAATAATAATCTTTCCACACGATAAGACGGACTACGATCATTTCATTCAAAAATATCGCCTTACGCCTACACAAGTGACAAAAACACGAATACAGGACATCAACTATGCATCGCTGACAAAAATAGCAAGACATAATCAGCATCGGAAACGACGTTGATTCAACCCTCTCTATACCCTTTATACGACGGTCCAAGAAGACGAAATTATTCAGCGCTCAGCAGATGTCTTCACGCAGCGTATCGTTTGTCAGAAGAATGGTGTGCGAGTTAGGTTAGACCACGCGCCACTCTGCGCGGCGTGCCTCGACCCATCGTATCCTTTATATACGAGGACGCCAGCGTTCGCCCTATGAGCGGCACCGCCCCCTCAACTCGGCTCGCTGCCTAACGATCACAGACACGGAAGAAAAGCAGCTCGCGGCGTTTAACGCCATCTTCCCCGTCGTCCCCCCAGGGAGGAGTTCTCTGCTCCGGCGGCCACGAGGACGATCCAGACGTGCGCGCTCGGACCAACGCGCTGTCTCATTATAGCCGAGCCGTCGTCCTATGCGATAAAAATCACATTTCCAAGACCGCGTTCGCGTTTACACGTCCCTAAGCGCTGGGCACGCGCGCTCTCGCGGCTATTACCAAAATCGTTTTGTACGAAAGAGCGTTACGTACAACGATTCTCGCGATCATCGCGGTAGTGCATGCATTCCAGATCACCGGTAAGCAGCGGTAAGCGACAGCGGTAAGCAGCGGCTTGTCCAAACCGCGAAGTGGGAAATGCACGCGCAAGCACTAGGTGTAACTCGCGCGATGAGCCTTTGCGTTTATTCGCACTACTCCGCTGTAGAAAAGAGCGCTGCAAACATAACAAGCCGGCACGTTGGCGGATGAGACTTGATAGCGTGCTTTAGCAGCGGTGGCTTGCCGTACGGTAAGCGCGGTATAATGAATAATACCGCACTGTCTTATATAGAAGGCGTGTGGCTGTTATAATACCCACGATTTCTCGAAGCCGCTCTCATCGCCTATACTTCATCACGTTACCGCCTGAAGCGATTCGCGCAGGCCTTGGCGGCCTATATGCACTGAATCCGACGGTACGGTATTATCGAATTTACCGTGCGGTAAGTCCCCACTGCCCTATTGTAACACCCTATCGTACAACCTTGTGGCAAATGACAGAGGAAGCGGAATATGCCTCTGCGCACGCCGAGTACACTGCATCCTCCGCGTACGCAGTATAGATTCCGTGCAACTAGCCCACGTTTAAATCATTCTAACCTCACTAGAGTTTCGCCGCCGTCATGTCACGAGTTCTGAGGATCACTATGATTTAGCATAAAGCGTTCCATGGACCGCCAAAGCCTCTCCGCGTTTACCGAATTACGATTAAAGACGAAGTGAATATCTAGAATTGGTGAATTTGTTATATCGAAGGTTTCTGTTTGGCTACCGACCGGAGGAGCGACAACGTTGGGCCTGCTATTCGTACCTCAACTATATGAAGCAAAGCTCTCACCGACAGGTCTCGGGGAGAACTGCCATAGCGGTGCGGTCATACAACGGCGGTCAAGTGTTTAAAATTCAGCGTGTCAACTGGCATAACGAAGCAGTAGCGGCGGCACATAAGGAGAGACATACATGCACGGCTATGTGCTCGTTGTCTGCATTTTATAACTTCTTTGTGGCTGCACTGCTGCACGTACATGCCGAAAGCTACAATAAAGGATGCAAAAATTCACTGCAACACACACACACACACACACACACAAAAGGAGGAGAGAGAGAGATGACTTCAATAACGAAACCCCACAGGAATCTGGAGAGCAGTGACCACCACAGAAAGACAGTTGATAGGAATTCCAGTTCCTGTCGAGTTAACAGCCAGACTCTGCATATACCACAGCAGAGTCACTTTCTTCGCACCAAAAGGACACCCATGTAAAAATGTGAAGACCATTGCAAAATCGATCTCGCTGCTGTCATTTTGCAGTTACTCAAGACCGAGTTCAGCAGAACCTTCCGTTCCACTGCAATGCGAGCGCTTTCCTTGTGCGATGCAAGAGTTCAGGCAGGTTCCCTCAATGTGCAAGAGACGCGAGAGCGCATTGTCCAGACGACCATGACAGTTGCAAGGAAGAGTAGATGACGGTTAATTTAAAGAATAAAGATGACTCACCTGGTCACCAACCTCTCCACTGCAGTCGCGCGGCCTAACCTATTTTGCAAGCCGCAAAGCGAGTCCTTATGTTACGGCGAGAAGGCAGCAAGCGTTCGTATTATCTTGACGTTTCAATCAGCGCACAAGAAACGAAAGACACAGGGAAGGAAGCGAAGAGACAGGACTACCACTGGCTCTCAACTACTTTATTTCTAAAGAAAAAAGAAGCACACAGGCTGATATGTGTGCAGGTGAAACGGTAGGCCACGTGTAACAATGAATCACAATGACAGACCTGTTAACGATGTTCTTCCAAAAACGACACTTCACAATTGCTGAGCGTGACCTACGATTGGCCGACACACATTCATTTACGCAACTGCTATGGGATGCTTCTATGATTTCTCTCTATGATTTCGCTTGTCAGTTTATCTTTGTGGTGCGACAGTATTGCAGTTTCTGTGAACAGCGGCATGCAGCCACAATCTGAACAACGTCATTCGCTGCGTGAATTAATGTCGTTCTTAGGTGGTCTTTTATGTTCTCACAACCTTGTGCCTTTATGTTGTCACAACACTGGCCCGTTTAGCACAATATCATTCGCTGCGTGAATGAATGTTTTTCTTAGGTATCTTTTATGTTCTCACAACCTTGTGTTACACACCGGCCCGTTTAGCCTACATACAGCGTTCCGCATGACAATGCCAAACAGTTCACTACATCAGTTCTACAATAACTGAACCTGGATGAACGACGATAGTTAACTGGACACCTAAGAGTATGCTTGGGGGATATTTTTTGCGATCAATTTTGGCAAGTAATCATCCGAGTTTGGGGCAGAAAAAATAACTTTCAACACCTACCCGTTATAAAAATTCTTTAGATTATCCATCACTTCGTGCGCATAAGGTGTTGCGCGCAAATTAGATGTAGAACAGATTTGCAAAGAAGAAAAGAAAATAATGCCTACCATTACGTCATGCGCGCAAAGTGACGCATAATCTAAAGGATGTCGATAACGGGTAGTGGTTGAAGGTTGCTTTTTCTGCCCCAGACAAACTCGGAAGGTTACCTACCAATCTTGATCGCAAAACATCAGCCAAAGATCAACCATTGATACATCCTTCGGTGCAATATCAACCATCCTCGTTCCTCCAAGTTCATTATTTGCAGAGCCTGCTGTAGTCATCTTCGCAGCGAAAAAAAAAAAATGGAAGATTGAAAGAGAACGGCAATATTGCGATGCGAAATACCCTATTCAATTTTCTCTCCAGAAAATATAAGTGAAGGAAATAATTACGATGCATCCTAAATTAGGCAGAAAATGTCAATTGGACAATTAGATTAGCGTAACGAAGTCGCGGTCTCTCCAGAAGCTCAGTAACAGGCTTCGCTAACATCGATTCCCCGGAAGGTATTACACACCGTCCAGTCGTTGAAGAGACGAGTTTGGTGCACATGCAGATGAACTCGTTCGAGAGAGAACCGAAAATGAAACCGACGACATCGCCGCCTCGTCAACGTTCGCCCGTATAAAAGTCAGCTGAGAAAGTCCCCTGGGAGGGCACAGCTCAGCGGACCGTGAAAGTGACCGTCCAAAAAGAACAAATACCCTTGACTGCCCCGCGAAATGAACGACGAGCTGCGCGTTGTAATTGAAGCTCGCAGCCGTTCCGCAGAAAAGACGCCCCCCCTCCGCTCCCCCCAACTATCTCGCCATTTCTCGTGCTCGCGCGATACTCGCAGGGATGCCTTCAATTTCTTAATGGCAACCTCAGCAGCGCGTCCCTGCCCTCGACTCTGTGTGCACTTCTCTGGCAGTCCACCCTTTATTCTTTCGCGTCACAGTATACGGAGCGACACGCATCTTCCTTGTTTCTTTTCCATTCTATTTTCTTCTTTTCTCGTCCCCTGTGTCCTAATCCTACTCGGCGCCTTTCCAATCGACAACGGCTTTCGCCTTTTTCATAACCAAACAAGACAGGACAACAGCTCATTCTGGAGTTACAAAAGCTAAATCCAGGCAACACGTAATCATTTCCTCGAGAATGGCTCTAGAAGAACTGACACTTCGTGCTGTACCTACCGCACCTGTATCGGTACTGACCGTACAAATAAAAATTACACCGTATCACATGCCATAAGACGACGCGGAAACGTATACAGGACGCGAAATTTGAACGAGGAACCGTCATGGATGCTTACAGGAAGCATAAAGGGCACTCGGCATAAATTCACTGCAGAAATACTCTTTTATAACGTATACAGTGAGGTGTTGATCCGACCGGTGTGCTCGAGCCGCGTGGTCAACAAAGCAGTTCTGAGGTTATGGTGTTCGGCTGGGTTCTTGTTTCTTTGTACCGATGAATGCATAACTTATATTCCACGCATAACTTATATTCCACGCAGGTTTTGCATGAACCTCAACGAAGCGTACGGCGACGCTACATACGATGACGCTTCGGCGGCATGACAGCCACATCCTGCTTTTCACTTTTTATGGCTATGTGTTTCATCTATTGTTTAGCGCCTTATTAACATTTTTGCGTTACTCAGTGCTACATTACGTAACACTTGTCGATTTAGCTGTGCTCTTTGTCCATAACTGACTATCACCTTGCTTTTTTGCCAACTTGTAACGGGGTCGTGACCTGGTCAGTCTGCTCGAGCATTTAGTCCTGTACTCCCCCTTTCCAAAGAAAACTGATTGATTGATTGATTGATTAATTAATTGACTGATTGATTGATTGATTGATTGATTGATTGATTGATTGATTGATTGATTGATTGATTGATTGATTGATTGATTGATTGATTGATAACAACGACAGCGGTGGTGAGACGACTACAACAACAGCCGAAGACGACAACGATACGGCGAAAATGATAGCCTGTTACGATAACGACGCGGCACGACGACGACAGGTCATGAAAGCGACAGTCGGCGCATGCGCACTTCGAGAAACCGCGGCGTCGGATTTCGCTGACGACAGAGTTTCCCTTTCGGGAGACGTTCTGCGCAAAGAAAAACACGACGACAAGGAATGTGTGACGCGTGCGACGGCTACTCCACGAAAGCTCCACTCCAGGTGTCTCTGAAAAGTTTCTTGCTGCTCCTTCGCGAACGGGACGGCGTACCGGGCTCCACCAGGATCTCGGTTTAGCGCGTACACAATTCATTATCAAGGACGAAATACACGAATGTCTTCCGTATACCGTGCGCCTTCTCGGCGCCCTGCAGGAAGGAGCGCGCGATGTATATGCTAGCAGCCGGCATGACCGAGTGCGTGCCGAGACTGCTCACAAAAGAAGTGCGAAACGCCCGCCTAAGCAGGCGGCACGCAGAACAAGCCCGTCGCTTTGTCGAAGCGGCAGGAAGAGCGACGTCGCGTACCGACGGGGCTGTTTGTCCCGACGCCCGCGGCAAGGTCACGCGCGCAAGGCTGCCGTTCGGCACAAGCAATCTGTTTGTCGCCGTCAGCGGACGCCCTCAATTCAACGCGCACAACCTCTGCACGGTTCGCGCTGCGAGAGCTATAGCGCCCGTGAAAGCACGCATTCCTTGTATATAGGAACCTGGAATCATTTCGACGCAAGAATCGATAAGCATTCAATAGGCGTTGGATTGCGCGATATTGACGGGACCCACCGGCAGAGGCGTATGTTCGTTTCTCTTCCGCGTCAATATTGCGTTATCCAACGTCTGGTATGCCGTATCGACTTTATATCGAGACAAGCTCCTCGTGTCGATTACATTTCGGATGAACCCGCACCAGCTCTAGGTCAACTTTATGTCGTTATCTCGCAGCTTTGGAACTCTCTCCGGTGTTTTACAGCGTAACCTGTCATGGGCGCGTTACAATGGACGAGATTCGTGGCGATGGGTGTCCGCCGCAGCCGGTGTTCGCAACCGCTGTATCACTCAAGATGAGAAAATTAAGTAAACAAGGAAAGAAAACTACGGGCAGTGCGTGGATTTGAACGTGTAGCTCAACAGGAGCAATCCCATCCACCCCTGGCTCTCGCCACATGCTTGAGCACTTTGTGTTCACAGCAGCAGCTCCGGATATGGTAGGAGTGGTGTTTCAGAGCATTAAATGTTGTCGGCCATCGGCTGTGGTTTCATAAAAGAGGACGAGGAGAACTGAGGAGGAGAAGGAGGAACGGAAGAAGTCTGAAAGAGAAGAACCCGGCAAAATCTATAGCTTTCCGCGTCGCTACTGTGCCGCGTCAGCTGCGCAGGCCTGGGAGCTTGTTTTCCTTTTCTTTTTCTTTTTTTGTTCATGTGATCAACTACTTCCAACAACTCTTTCACATCAAGGACACACTCACAGGGGATACATGGGCGCGTAAGGCGTGGGTGGGAGAGGGGGATGTGCTAAAATGGGGGACGACGACGACACATGCACCATCTCTCATTCACTTTCAACGGCCACGCCGGAATGCGAGCACTGTGGTCTGCTTGTTACGTTTGCCCAATGATATTACAACGTGAATTATACAGACGAGTGAGGGCACCTTACCGCTTCCGCCGTGTTAACCTTGTATCGATGGCGCATGCTCAGCCCACGTGTATGGAATGTTTAGAAGGCGTTTTTACCCGCGCTGATAACTTTGACCGCAAAAACAACGACAAAGGCAGACCGAGGTAACTTTCACGTTCTGCTTCAACGGCTCTGCCGGGGACAGGAAAGCGTCCTGGCTTCTGCTGCTTGTGTGAACGTATATAGAGTCCATAGACTATATCAGAGACGCATTTGTGCGCCGCCATTTTGTCTGATAAGAGGCCATTTCCACCTTTGTGATAACCGAATTAACGATACCGCAGCGGAAGATATGCCGGAATGTGGACGTACAGACGCGTTCATAATTTGATGACTCGAATTTAACATCGCGACATTAAAAACTAAGAAATCACTTGTGTAAAAGCCCAAGATGGTGTAGTTGTGCGTATACACACGTCGATGATAATAATAATAATAATAATAATAATAATAATAATAATAATAATAATAATAATAGATTATTAACATCTTAAGAGGACATCAATATAATACAAAACTGGACAGCCAGAACCTCATTGGGCTTGCAGGGCAGAGCCGACAGACAGCAGACACAGGAATCATTTTAGTTAACACACTATAATAATAATAATAATAATAATAATAATAATAATAATAATAATAATAATAATAATAATAATAATGATGATGATGATGATGATGATGATGATATGATGATGGTGATGATGATGCCGGAAAAAATTTGTTCACAGGTGCATGCAAAATATAGACGCATGCGTATAGGAGTGCGCGAAGGAATAAATTGATACGAACGCATATGACACCACCTAGCCTTAAAAAAGCGGGAGAAGCAAGAGACAAAAAGGAACGCATGATGAATGCATTGTAGCATCACTCTAAGAAGAAAAAAAAACGAATTTTATTTCTTTAGTACACCAACAACTATGCGCAGCTTGAAACTACATGGTTACCTTAAAGCTCTGATACCTCAGCGCCATTTACCGACGGAAAAGAGCAGATATCACGAAGGAGTAAAAAAATTAAGGCGACGAAGAAGTTACTTCAGCTTACATTTTGTTTTTGCGCGAAAGGCACTAGCGGGTAGTTGATTAAGGCAAGACGGAATAAAGTAGCTACGAGTACTCCCGCCGTATCTAGTGGCAAATGCCAAACTGAATATATCAAAGCCTTTTGCTTTGGCTCTAACGAATGCTGACGGTTTATATCTTGCGCATGCACTCCTTAGTGCCGCCACCAGTAAGTCCAGTTATCTCCATCGCTCCAACGCTTTTACAGGCGTGGAATCGGGCTCAGTGTCTGCCGCTCAGCAACAGTTATCCTTCGTGCATGCGTCCTGCCGTGTTGAAATTGCGTATACGATAATAAGGACATCGTGTTAGAAGTTCTAACGCAACGCTAACCTAGCTGTCCCGTTCGATATACTTCGCCTCAGGGCCAATCTCTAATTACCTAAGACTACGTGTTTTCTCACACACTCGCCGCCGCGCGGTTTTCGTGCCCTATCAGCAACTAATAAGTTGCCGACCAACAGCCAATGTTTGCACAGCTCAACATACTCAACGATATAACTGCATGTTTTCGCCGGGGCTGCCCGAAAGCGTAAAAGAAAGAAAGAAAGAAAGAAAGGCAGTAAAAATGCACGCGCCACCGCAGTCGCCGGTAATTACGTTAAATAATTTACGCGCGTTTATTCAGCCGATGGCACAAAAACCTTAGAGAAGGGTTCTACGCTGTTTCGTTTGCGAAACAGCGCCAACAATACTGGCGGCCGACATATGCAAACCTTGCAATGCGTATACAGAGGGAACGAGCGGTCTTCACGCTTGTTCATCTTTTCGCCAGTTCTGTGAGCAAACACAGTCAGGTCGCAAAGGTGTTGAACAGCCTGAATCGGCGCTGCGCTAATTAACTTTGCTTTCCTTTAGCGCTGCCTCCCCACCTCCTCGCTGCCTCGGGGGTGGGCAGGGCCAATCGATGAGACACCTTAAAATAACTGTTCCTCCCACGCCTCGTTCGTTATCCTAAAGGAGATACGGAACGAAGACCATGCCCTGAAAAAAATTAGGAGCCCTTCCACTACCGGCAAAATGGATAAGCTGACATGTGCTTTCATTTGTTATTTCTTTATTTATTTCCATGTGTTTTTTTTTTTTTTCCCTAGAAAATCCGTGGGATTCAAGCGTTCACGCATTCACCCTGTGCCGAGCGTGCGCTGAAGAGCGTTGGTTGGTTGGCCCTTGGCAACGTTGGCGCAACCCACCCTTGGGGATCGGCCACGAACCGAGAGGAGATTTGTATGCACGTGTTACGGGCCCGCGCCTTGCGCTGCGTCTACGTCTTCGTGCATATAAAACCCCGCTTTAAAGCGAGCGCATGATGCAACCGACGTGCTTGTACGGGTATTGACACTATAGACGATTGTAATACTATAAGTTACGCAATTTCTGATAACGCACAGTAATAAGTACGACGAAAAAGGAAAAAAAAAAAAAAGAAAGACGACAGTGGTTGCATCGCTATAGCGCGCTGGCGTCGCAACCTGGCGGTCGGCGGCTCGAATCCGCAGCCGGACGAGCAATTCTTACTTTCGGCGAAAGCGAAGAGAAAGTGAGCGCGCATTTTTCACGGCGAAGATGATGATGTTTCTTTCCTTTTTTTCTTTTTTTTTTCGTACGCCAACGGCTTTCTCGACAGCACTAAGTGAGCCAAATATAATCTTCGCTCGCAAAAAAAAAAAAAGAAGAAGAAAAGAAAGAAGAAATAGGAAAAAGGAAAGAAAGAAAATAAAAAGAGCGAGAAGGCCTGAATGGAAGGCTCCGCCCGCCCCCGGAAACTTCGCTCACCGTACTGCAGATGGATGCTTTGCGGGTCGAGGTGATGAAAATCGTTGCCACTTGAAAGGGAGCACGGACATGAAACGAAATAGCGCGCGAGAAAGAAAATCGACGCACCATAAGAAGCTTTCCTCGACATTTCGTAAGAATCACGTTTGGAAACAAGATATCGCGGGACAACGAAGTCGCGAAATTCGTTGTCGAATCAGCGCAATCGATCGATAGTGCATCAATTAAAGACACCCAGCTTCATTGGCGAACCCCATTTCCTTTTTATTACACACTTACAAATACACACACACAAACGCACGGGTGCGTTACACATACATACATACATACATACATACATACATACATACATACATACATACATACATACATACATACATACATACATACATACATACATACATACATAGCCATGCACGCAGAGAGCGAGAGTGAGAGAGAGATTACATTCTGACGCACTCACAAAGGACGGGAGATTAGACTAAATGCTCGGGTTTTACGCGCCAGAGCCACGATATGACGATGCGATTATGAAACGCGCTGAAAGCGCCTAAAGTGCACCTGAATCCAACCACCCGCATGCTCTCGGTTTTTGACGCCGCCGAAATCCAGTCGCAATGGCTGGTATGTAAGCCGCCTCCTCGTCCTTAAGTAGCAGGATGAGATAGGGGAAAAAAAAAAAAACTATAGAGAAGGCAAAGCAGGAACGTATTCGAAGCCAACAGCTTGTTTGTTTGTTTGTTTGCTTGTTTGTATTATAACCACCAGGGCGTATAAAAGGCGTTACAGAGGGTGTGGGTAGAATATACATCACATAACTTTGTCTTTAGGTGCGCCGTTATAATGTCTCCTCTCCCATACTTGTTTCCGCGAAAATTTACTGAAGCGGTGCTGTCGAAAATGTCTATCAGACTTCACCAAAACGCACAATTTTTTTCAACGTGAAGAGCCACGATACGCTGCGACCAAAATTGGTTCCCGCCACCAGACACAAAATATTAGCGAAGCCAGTCGACCGAAGAGCCGCGGCGCGAGAGTTCAATAAAGTGCCGTAGCAGGACGGGGCCATAAAGTACGCCACTCAGCACTCTCGCTCGACCAAAGCCCGACAAGCGAAGCAAGTCGAGAAACACGCACGCACGCACACCCAGAAACGCGCGCAGTTCGAGAAGGCATGTGCGTATTGGCCCTCCGGCAAGAAAAGACAGCGTACAGGAAGAAAAAGAACTCTCTTCGTCACGAACTGAAATTTTATGGTGCATGATTAATGAGGAACGAGAAAGAAAGGAGCCGGCCGCTAAATGGATAACGCGATGTCGAAATACATCCAAGCGCAAATTCCATAATGAATAGCGCCGAGCACAAAAACGCGGGCGCGCGGCACGGCTGTTCCATTTCACAGGAACCCTGGAGGTCTCCCCTCGAACGCGCACTTCAGAAAGGCGCTCGGGTGATGAGAGGCTGATTTAATTAACATGGCGTAATTACGCGGTAACGATGTTTCTTACGCTTCGGCGAAGAGTCTATATATACGAACGCGCCAGCTCGTATCGCAAATTAGGTGCGGCGTATACTCCTGATCACGCAGCATGGGACTACGCGATTCAAAAGTGAGGTAAGAGTACTCGTTGAAAGGCGAACGTGTATGGACAGAATCAGTCGGCAGGTCACATTTCAAAAATAGGTGACCCGGCCACCTACAAGGCGACACTGTTACGCTGGTCGTGGAGAAGACAACGATGACGTGATTGTCTGACCTCTCGCGTTCTCTGTCAGTCCAGTTTATTCATTTTCTTAGATGAGGTTTGGCTTCCGTTGTCCCTTCCAAATGACGGCTTTATGGTCCGTGAAATGCAAGGAGAGCGGTTCTTGTATGGGTTGCAGTTGGACGTTCGTAAATGCAATGTCTATGCACGTCCCTCACCCATTCACCCCGTGGATATGCTGTGATTCTCGGCGTCGCGTTTCCTCGCCGCTTCTCGGGCTCTCACAGTTTCTGGATCCGCTTCTCGGCGTCGCCGTGCACCTTCTGTTTCGCGGGCTCGAACGTCGGGATCCGTTTCTCGGCGCCTCCGTGCAGCTTCGGCTTCGCGGGCTCTCACCTCCGGGTTCTGTCTGCAAGCGCGCGCTGCAGCCGCTTTCCGTGCCCTCCGCTCCGCCGCCTTGTCTTCCATATGGCGCAGCGACTCCGAGAGAAAGAGGAAGCGCGCCAAGAGCGAGCGCCTTTTATAGCTCTCACCCCTAGCGGTCTCCCATCGCACTGCATCGAAACATCTCGAACGATCGCCTCCATCCAATGATCTAGTGATCGCTCATCACACTATGCGCTCCCATGCACCTGAATGGAGCGAGCGCCGCAGCGCCATCTCGTATTTTAATTCGTCAACTATGCTGCGCTAGCGCCATCTAGTGATATCCCGTCACACAAGCCTTTACCATGTATCTCTATGGATGGATTGATGGATGGATGGATTGGATGGATGGATGGATGGATGGATGGATGGATGGATGGATGGATGGATGGATGGATGGATGGATGGATGGATGGATGCTATGAGCGTCCCCTTTGTAACGGGGCGGTGACATGTGCGCCACCAGGCTCGTAAGAAAATTTAAGAACTTTTCTTTTTTTCTCTCTCTTTAAATTGTCCTCAGTGCCTTTTAAATTTACTTCAATCAAATTGATCATACTATAGCAAAAACGGAAATTCATAGCCCAGTTCCCTGCCCCTAAGGGTATGGCAGAAAGTCCATATTTTTCCCTATAATTATTTTTGTCCGTTCTCTCTAGTTTTGTGCCACCAATATTCTAACCGTCCCTTACTTATTTAAACCGTGGCTATGTTCAGCTTCCCGTTGTTCGCCCTAAAACCCAAGGCTTCATGTAAGGTGGTGCCCAAACGTACACCTGGGTGGATATTTCCGCATTCAATCAGAACATGCTCCGTCGTTTCCCTATCTTCCTCACAGCATGTGCATTTTTCTTCTTCTTTACTGAATTGCGTTTTATAAATACGCGTTCTAAGGCAGCCCGATCTCGCTTCAAACAGTAAAGCACTTCCTCTTGAATTATCATAAAATGCCTCCCTCATTATTTTGTGTTTGCCCCCTCGGTAGTTATTCAGAGTCAGTTTTTTTTTCCATCGCTGCCCTCCAGTAAATCTTCTCCGCCTCTCTGACTTTTCCCTTTACGCTCTTTGTTGTCAGTTCTCTTAGAGCCGTATATTTACTGGTGAGACTCCTAGTTCTCTTTCTCCACTGCGTGTCAATTCTCTTTCTATATAAATAGCGGAACACCTTCACTGCCCACCTACTCTCTTTCATATTCCTTAGCCTCTCTTCAAACCTTATTTTGCTCTGCGCTTCACTTGCGTCAAAACTCGCCCATCCCATATCGCCCTTTACAGCCTCGTTTGTCGTTTTCCCGTATGGAGCGAGCGCCACCAACGCCATCTAGTGATCACTTCACGAACTAGACGAGGTGGCCACGACGGAGGAGGGATTGACCCACGGCGTAAGGAGCTTCGCCCCTAAAATACACAAGGGTACAGTTAGTGAGAAGACATGCACAAAGCGCTAAAGCACTATAGCACGGGTGCGTCTTTCACAAGCGTTCGTGAAGCCTTGTCGACTTCAGGAAGCACAGCAGTGCTTTGCAGCCTTGACCACGTAGGAGCGCGTGGGCCACGGACCCATGATTATCTCTACAGCGAGTAGTCGTCCATCAAGGCGGCGAAGCTTAACTTCTAACTCGCTTCGTTGGGTTGCATAGGATGAATTCAGCGGCAAAGCACGTGGGCGATTGTCTCTTCGCTGCCGCAATAACTACTGGTCGCGCTGTTCGCCACGCTCACACGAGAAGTTTCTATACCAGCACAGGCACATGTGCCCGAAATGACGTGCGAGCGTTGGTTGGACGCGACGTCTCTCTCGTTCTACGACCGCCCTAGTCGCTAAGGTACCGGCTTTTATATGTCACCTGTCAAGCAAGCCAGTTAAAAAAAAAAGGAAAAAAAGAGCAAGAAACGCGAGTATGAACGGCGAAACAGTGTTGCCCCCGGAAATGGCTATAGTTAAACATGCAAAATGACTGGACAGGTTAGGGTTAGTGTATCGTTTGTCACGCGGGTGTGGGACATACAACCTCGCACACGTTCAGAAAGTCAAGGAAAATATCAGAGAAATAATCACCGAACAGCTACAGAAACCATGATAAGAAAACAATGCAAATAATCGCAACAAGACGGCGAGGTGGGCTAGTTGGTGAACATTCATCTTTAAAGCAAAAGCTTTTTAAGCGCACATGAAACGTGGACAGAATAGCGAAGAATACTGACAGGACAGCGCTTAACTCACAACTGAATTTTTATTGAACAGCAGAACATTTAAAAGCACAAGATAACATGTTACACATGCGCAGTGGAACAAGAGGCCCAACTGCCTTCAGAGCCATGACGACGAAAACAGCATAGTAAACTAACAATCTTCACTTATCTGTTACATGATAAGGAGTTTGAATTTCTAGATAAGTGAAGATTGTTAGTTTACTATGCTGTTTTCGTCGTCATGGCTCAGTTGGGCCTCTTGTTCCACTGCGCATTTGTAACATGTTATCTTGTGCTTTTAAATGTTCTGCTGTTCAATAAAAATTCAGTTGTGAGTTAAGCGCTGTCCTGTCAGTATTCTTCGCTATTCTGTCCACGTTTCATGTGCGCTTAAAAAAGCTTTTGCTTTAAAGACAAACAATCGCCCCTTGTTCCAAAAAGGGGACGCCGACTGAGCAAAGAACGGGACGATGGGATGTAGGGCGTCGAAGGATTTCGCGAGCCGACGGACGCGGCGCCAGACTTCTGCAGGGTACACCGCGCGCTTCGCCCAGCACAAATCCCACCTCGAGACGTTGTGCAAACGGTCCACGTGGCGGTATGAAGACAGGTGGAAGGACGCCGGCCAAAAAGAAAAGAAAAAAACTGCATATAAACACGCAAGACGCGAATGTCTCGCAGGGATTGGAAGGTGACTAAGGGCTGGGGCGAACTTCTCGAACAAACGCGGAACCGCCAAGGCAGGTAAGCTATAGGGAGTAAGAAAGGGAGAAAACCTCCTCCCGAAGGGGATTGGCACATGAATGCCGACGGAGGAATATGCGTGGACGTTGGCTCTGGAGGAGTGAAAAAAATAAATAAAAGAAAATAAAGAGGAAGAGGTCGGGAGGGGGAGGCAGACGGGATGACGAAGGGAGAGTCGGGAAACGGTGCACGTCTTAACCAGCCTTCCTCGAACGCGTAGATTGATAGAAACGACGTCATAGCACGGGGGAACAGAAAAAGGGAAAGATGACGCGAGAGAAATCGTCGAACCAAGCATTTTGTGGACGCTAAGGCTTTAACGCCAAATAGGGACCTGAAAAGGAAGAAGCAAAACCGTCTCGCCAAATACGCTTGGGGTGGAACAGGGGCGGCGGACATGCGTCGAGGAGTTAGAGAGAAATGGACGGGTACAAAGAAAGGAATAAGAGCATAAAAGAACCTCTCGCGAAGGTAAGAAATCGCGTAGCGGGCCGTCGAGCAGCGCAGGTGAGCGCGTCCGTTAGCCGGGTCTCAGCGGGCTTTCGAGCATAATGGGGGAAGGACTAGGCAGGCGCGGTGGAAGAGATATTGGCGAGCGACGCCATAGGATCTACGGCCGCGCGTGCACCTTGGCGAGATGCGGCGGTGGCGGCTTGTTTGCACATTGTTGGAGAACCGTCTATGAAGGAGCAGTCGCGGCGATAACGCGGCAGCAAATATATATAAAAGGAGACATTCGGAGGGTCGTGCAGAAAAGCAAACAGGACAGGGGCAAGGAAAGAAAAAAAAAAGGAGAAAAACAAGGATGAGAAGAAAGAAAGAGGGACCGATATTAAGAGGAGAGGAAGTGCATTGCGCTGCACCGATGAAAGGATGACCGCGGAGTTTAATAACGCGTCCTGTCCCTCCGTCTCACTGCTGCCCTGCCTTACAAAAAAAGACGCCCTATAGAGAGGGAGAAAAGAAATAGTGATGAAAAGAAAAATAAAATAAGAAAAAGAAAGAAACGAGACACCTCCAGAAGAACACGAACATAACAAGAGATGAGAGGGACCTCTAGACGTGCTGCCCTTGCACAATCGTATACCGAGTGATATATGACGTCATTTCTTTCTCCCTTTCTACACCGCATAAACTTATCCGCAATACTTATCGCTCTCACACAAAGAAGAGAGGACAGCTCTTTTTTATACATATAACGAAAAGTTGTGTAGAGAGCGGGACAGTGAAAGATTAGTTCTCGTGTGGGAAAAAAAAAAGTGCTCTAAATGGCAAATTGTAGGCCAGCTAGGCCAGTGCGGAAAGCTGGGTCATACACGTTGATGTGACATTTACCTTCCTGAGAGCATTTACTCGAGGAAAAAAAAATGAAGAAACACAAGAGAGCGGCGCAAAAGGTCACGCTCTTGTTCTAATGGCAAGAAAATCAAATGCGAGCGTGCGCAGCACATACAGATCCCTTATGGAAGGAAAACACACAGTAACATTTGGCAAGCTCAAAGAAAGCCTCCTCTCATCCGTCTCCCTCCCTATCTCTCGGTGGACCGCCACAATGTTCAAGTGGCTACGGCTCTCGGCTGCTGATCCGAAGGTCGCGGGATCGACTCCCAGCCGCAGCCGCTGCATTTCGATGGAGGCTGGAAATGCTAGAAGCCCGTGTGCTGTGCGATGTCAGTGCACGTTAAAGAACCCAAGGTGGTCGAAATTTCCGGAGCCCCCCGCTACGGCGTCTCTCAAGATCATACCGTAGTTTCGGGACGTAAAACCTAAAAATTATTGTTATTATACCTTGTTCTATGTTATTGTGTTACATCTTGTGCTGCAGGCGAGCCAGAAAAGTGCGACACACTTTCAACGCCATAGACGTGGGGGCTGAAAATACACGCGCACCGTGAATATTTTGCCCGCACCTTGTGGCAGTTCGCGAGCGTTCATGTTTGTTGTTGTTTTGTCGGGTTTAACGTCCCAAAACCAGCTCTAGTTATGAGAGACGCCGTAGTGGAGGGCTCCAGAAATTTCGACCACCTGGGGTTCTTTAACGTGCACTGACATCGCACAGTACCCGGGCCTCAACATTTCGCCTCCATCGAAATGCAGCCGCCGCGGCCGGGATTCGATCCCGCGACCCTCGGATCAGCAGCCGAGTACCATAGCCACTAGACCACCGTGGCGGGGCTTCGCGAGCGTTCAAAGCTCTTTAAATGGAGCGGTAAATTATAATGTGAGTGATTGACAACTCATGTGTTTCGACATCGCACTGAAAGTTGCTGACCGGCCTATAGTTAGAAAAAGAAAACGTATTTGGCATTTGAATACTCATGGCGTAAGACTAGCCGCACACTAAAGGCTGCCGATTACGTGGCGGAAAAAAATGACAACTTATAGTTGCACCGTACAGCATTAAAGCAGAAAATTTGAGGCAACCGCGCACTGGCAATCCTACCTAAATTTTCGTCAGTGACTCTGCAGCGCCAGCGATGATGTCAGCCACGTTTCGCTAGAAACGGTGCAACAATGTCGACACGAAGTTTAACAAGAAAATGATAAGAATAATAAAAAAAGTGTCCCGTCGCTTCCTCTTTGTCGGCGTCAGGGCAGCGCACCTTTTCTTCTGGGCTCGCTGAGTTGGGCTGGCAGCGTCTCAGAACTGTCGCCGCACACGCCGGAAGCAGTCAGCGCGAGACGAGCACAGTACAAAGGAGCGACCGCCAAGGCCGCTACCGGTGTGCGAGAGAGAGGACAGCTAAGCAGCCACACTGCTATTGCAACGGGAGAAAGTGCGCCACGGGCAACCCGGCTATTCTTGTTGAGCGCCGCAGAAGTGCCATGGGAGGATAAATCGCACGCTCGACGAGGCGATAGCGCCCTCTCTGGCGTGTCGCGGATATACGCCGGAAGCAGGAGCACGCTACAGCAGGAGACGGTCGTCGACAAGGCGAACCCATAAAGCGTTACGAACTTATTAGCCTACCGGAGAATACGAATCAATATACCTACCACTTCTTTGATGAGCTATCGCAAGCGCTCGCTCAGTACATCTGCCTACATATATTTCACGTCTCATGAACGAGCAACTCGCGCCACGTTACACTAGCTGTTTGGTCAACGCTTATCGCACTGAAAGCTCCCCTCGTATACAGTTTGGGTGTTCCGTGTAAAACCGGAACGCACGCGCTGCTTCGCATGAAGCTAAGCAAATGGCCAGTATAAGGCACGCAGTATGACTTCAGACAAGACGGCGATTATAACGGCTGTTAGTCGCACAATGTGGCCATGGCGAGCAAAATAGCGCCAACGGTGGTGACGGCCTCAGAGAACGCCAGCGGCTAAGCGTGTCGCAATTGGCAGCGATCGATTAGCACGCGCGTTGTTACTTTTGCCGAGCGCTTTACTTTTCAGTTAAGAACGAGTCGCCCGCGCCAATAACAAACTTATCCTATATGGGGTCGGAGTTGGAAGGCAGGACTACGGAAAAAAACCTGCTTTTTTTTTTTTTTGCCCTGATGAGATAAGAAGGGTGGAAGGTCAACATCGCAATCACCTTAGAGCTGTAAGAAAGACAGGCAGAAAGGTGACGCCATCGTTTACCTCACAGACGAAGAAAAAAGGATTTTCTCGGAGGGCACGCGCTTGTATAGAACCGAACAACGAGTGGCAAATTCAGCGCTTTCGATTTATACTTTATAGAGTGAAGCGTAGACGGTACTGTCTTTTCATGTACGGACTTAATATCTTTGAAGATGTCCTGGGCTTGAACGTGCAATGTTCGTATCAACCGCAGCGCAAGGTGCAAGCAGTCCGAAACCAGATCGGAAGTTGACACAGGGAGGACAGAACGGGTGAGCTGCAATATGCGTGCATAACTGAAGTCAACAATGAATGAATGAATGAATGAATGAATGAATGAATGAATGAATGAATGAATGAATGAATGAATGAATGAATGAACAATCGCAGCAACAACAGGTTGCTTTACAATGACAGCTTGCAGATTTCGAGAACGTGAGATGCAGCTACAGACATAGTCGCACAACACTAGCTCGATTATGACTTTTCTTTTTTCTTCTTGTTTTATTACCTCTAAGGCTGACAGCTGATAACAAAGTGCCTATACTGTGAATCAGTGTACAAACAAAACGTCGATTGCAAAGACCACTGGCTATAGCGGAAAGGGCCTACTGATTATGCGCACCTATGCACAGCGATACATGAAGCTTCACGTCGCCTGCAGCTAGCCAACATGAAGGCGAGGCGTGCGCGCACCGTCACATTAATCCAATATGCACACGCAGCCACCTTAAGCATCGCGCGATTATTACCGGCAATTTATTTAACATCGTGTATTTTATACCTCTAACCAGAACAACAACATACATTCGACCGAATGAAAGGAATCAATGGTACTTAATGATTGCGGTGTCATAGACTTCAATTCAATGAAGAAAAATTGCATGTCGTGCGCAATGAATCTGTACGCGCAAGCATTCGAAACTATGCATCGTTGGTTCTAACAAGTACTTGAAAGAAAATTCTGACGAAGGCTGTGGTATATTCTCGAGCGTACAATTTTGAAACGAATATAGGTGAATAGGAAAGACGTAAAATAAGATAAACGCGAAACAGAAGCACTGTACAGTTAACTCATTCTACGATGCACATATTCCTTATAATACGAACGAAAATTTGATACGCTACAAGTAAATTAGAAAAGAAAAAAAACTTTCATACAAGTTGATAACGCCGCTTCTTTAATATGCTTCGAAAGGGCTCCTCGACATGAAGCTCTCAAGAAAAGGCAACACAGCAGCAAACAGAATTAGAGCTGCAAAAGTGAGCCACTGGAGGAGCGTATAGTGCATATAGATGCATTTTTTTTTAAAAAGAGGTAATGGTTAGCTTCGAAGACCATGCCTTTACTGCATCACTTTTACGCAAAGTCATGAAGTGTTCACTTAAAAGTAAAGAAAGCTGAACAAGTTTGTAAGGGTTCATTATGTAAAGAGAAGGTGTGCAAAACACGGACATAAGGGAAGAAGAGTGGACAACGCGAACGCCGACTATCAACTGAAGCACGGTGAAGCACGGCACAGAGGCGAAAAAGAAAAGACACACAACTTATCTGCGCATGCTCAGGAAAGGTAGCGCCACCTGTCAAACTGTTACACGTGCCGGTCTACACCGATAGACAACTGTTAAGACATTCTATCTCTTCTCTGTTTAAGCTAATCGACGGCTGCCTTACGCACGCGCTTCCACAATTATTTATAAGCCGGGTCTCAACCACTAAACGCGTTTCTTCATTTTTGCTCCTTTACAGAATCGCACATTCGTCTAACTTGGACGTGAAGTTACAGTCCTGGCAGCGCAAAGAAAGATTAGACGGCGTTACACCTGACCGCGACCTTCTATGTTCAATTAATATCTGATTAATACAACGCGCCGTTTGTCCTACGCAGAATCGTCCGCAGCCGATTCGCTATAACGCCCCGCCGCCAATACGACGAGTATCGCGGGTCCATCTTTTTAATTCAGGCTCAGAAGGCTTTAAATTTTTTTTTAAATGCGGTAGCTAAACAAAGACGCCATCTTTATACAGCCAGCACGAAGAAGGAAAAGCGCGCACGTGCGGAAGCGTCTTCAAGAAAGAAGAGAATATTTTTGTAATACGCTTGTAAAGCGCTGCTACGCCAAGCGGAGCGCATAAAAGAGGTTTGCGGCGGAGCCATTCATCTTAACTCTAACCACCTTCGAGCACCCGAGGGAACGCAAGCACCTCCGAATCTATAGTCAGAGTTTAACGAATATTTCCTTCATTGCTGAGTTACAAAGTATACCCGCTCCTTACTTTTTTAATCAAGCGGCACCGTACGAGGGATGAGCCCGCCGGTGTTCTCAGCCCTTCCCTTCTTCGCCAGCGCGGCGCTAAAACCGCAGCCTCGCCCCCGTGGGCCCGAGCGACGACGGCGGATAAATGGCTCCAGTCGAGCGCGCACTCTAGCCGCTCGCGGATTCCGTCAAACGTGCGGTTAAAAGGGCGCGGCGAAAAACCGCGGACAAGTGCGGAAAGATTGCTTCGTGCCGGCTGCTCCCCCCGCGTAACCATCCTTTATATCATTCGGTCTCCCTCCCTTTAGGCCGGCAGTTCGCGGCAGTTTGTGCGATAATTTTCTCTTCGCTGCTCCGTTTGTTCCAACTAATAAATAGAACGAAACAGGCACATCGATTCAGCTCTGAGCACTACTGAAATACTTGGGCAGAAGTTTGAAGCATACGTGGAATTGATTTAAAACCAGACAGTGTATTTCTGGCACCGTTATTTACGCAAACCAAGCCCCCCACACCGTACCGTCTTTTTTTTTTTTTTAAGAAAAAGACAAAGGAAGGCTTTAATGCGAAGACGTTACAAGCGAACCCGTGGTTCGGCATCTCGCTCATGCAGCGCACATGGATTCGAAAAACGCGTTGGGACGCGCATTCGCTGCGTTATGAAAACGTAGCATATTTTACAACGTAAACTGTTATGGGCTCCTTACAACAACAGTAATTGGTGGAGGCGGTGTCTGCAACCGCTACCGTTCACGATGAATTGAATCGAATTAAAAACGAACTTATTTGGTGCCGCGAAACGCACGCAGGGATTGGCAAGCCGAGCCTGCCGGCGACCTCGAGGGCCCGTTGGAAAGCCGGGAGAGGGGCTGCGTAGAAGCGTCTCCCTCTACTCGAAGGTGAAGCTAGAGGCCAAGGTTTGGTAGATGCTGAGCATATGCTCTGGTCTATCGGTCTCGTCACATGCCGAGCAAACGAAACGGAAAAAGGTAGCTCAGTCGCCATGTCGCCCGCTCTAAATGGCATGACGACGCCAATGGCGAAAACCCGGTTAATTCTTGGACCACGTCAGTAATGCATAATTTAATTACAAAAATAACGAACTTTGCCATTAATTCTTAAATGAATCACGCTGCGACTCCTGCGAGGCTGATTAGCTTGCGCTATGCAAGAGAGGATCTATAGCATTATTCTGCGGGAGGAGAGGCGGAGACAATCATAACGACGGTGGAAAACATCAGGACGATGATTACGGTGGCGATGAACAAATATCCTTTCACTATGAACTCCGTACTCTCGACGACAAGGAATCAAAAAGCTTATCTCGAAATGTGAGACCCTCTTAGGGTGCTCCATATAGAATGCATATATAATGTAGCACGGCCATCGCTGAGTAAACCTAATCTGTTCGCCCAACTATAAAGCCTTCGTGTTATTTCGGGCTTAAAATATAGGCACGAGTGTGATAAGCCTCAATCACGCTAGTTTCTGGATGAGCCGGTTCGTAGTGCGAATAGTGGGAATATAATAATGTTCGTATAAAAGATCAGTTGAACGTTTCAGCCTGTCCCTTTCGACATACTATCCTCCTCTGTGTTGCGCATTATATTCTCCATATATCAGCAAAAATTCCAGCTATACGTTTTTTTTTTCCTTCGCTCTCTAATGCGTACACGGAGTAGGCACGATCTCCGTTACATATTACGTACGTTCAGTTGTCAGAAAATATAGCTGATGAAATTCGATTTATATATCGAAGCGATGCATAAACCGAAATTGACAATTTGACCAGCCACTACTGCGATACGGCGCAAAGTGTTCGCGCGAGCTCGGAAACTCGCTAACCTCAGCCGACCTTCTGAACGTCCGTACATACAAGCTTTTAAAAACACATGCCATTTCTTATACCCCCCCCCCTTCGCGGATATTATTATTATTATTATTATTATTATTATTATTATTATTATTATTATTATTATTATTATTATTATCGTTGTTGTTGAGGGAGTTTTACGTGCCAAAACCACGATATGATTTCACGACCCATAGTGGAGAGTTCCGGAGTAATCTTGACGACCTGGGGTTCCTGAACGTGCACATAAATCTAACTGCACGCACATTTTCTGCATTTTGTTTCCATCGAAAAGCGGCTGCCGTGGCCGGTATTCGAACCCGCGACCTCGAGCTTAGCAAGCCAACGCCACCTTATAGCCGCTAAGCTACGGTGGGTCTCTCTCAATGGAGGTCCGTTACGTGCCTAACAGAACATCTATTGGTCCGTCGTGGTATTGCAGTGGACGGTTTCGGTGCTTGGATGACGCCCGACCCCAAATACATGGGACTGAATCCCTGCCTCAGTGGTCGCACAGCGATGGAGGTCAAATGCTGCACGTCCGTTATGTGCGCGTTAAAGAATCCCAGGTGGTCGAGAAGGAGGCCAGAGTAGTAGTAGTAGTAGTAGTAGTAGTAGTAGTAGTAGTAGTAGTAGTAGTAGTAGTAGTAGTCATGGTGGTGGTGGTGGTGCGGAGGAGGAGGAGGACGATGAGCATGATGATGGTGGTGGCGGTGAGAATCACGAGTTAAGAACACATTGCACTGTTTTAAAACGTTGCCTCCCCACAAATGTTCCTCACGCGATTGATTTCACCAGCTTTGTGAGTACGGTAGACTACAGAGCACTGAAAATTCGTTAGCGCAGCTAGCTCACATAGCCAGGTCGAACAGCTGCCGCACGGCTGTTCATCCTGGCACGACGGCTTCAACGGAGTCATGCTGCTTTCGTATATGGGCTCTATAGGTGCGCGGGAGGTCGAAGCCGAGCACATCGAGACATACTCGTGAGCGCGAAGCCTTTATTCTTTAAGGCCACGGAATTAGTTAATAGTGCACTGTCCGCTTGAAGGGACTCGTAAGCCCGAGTCGTAAATCGCAGAGGTCACAGGGTCGGCCGTTACTTCGTAGCACGCTCCGCTCGATGGCGCTCGTAAACCGCAACCGAGCGCAGGGTGATACCGGTTGGCCTCCTTCTGTAGTCAGAAAAGCGGAGACCAAGATTGGTTTCGAAGAACGATTCAAGAACATCGACACGAACACAGTAACGGGTGGTCAGTATGCACAAACACCTCCTCGAAATTCGTTGACACGAACAAAGAAGGAAAGCCCAGAGCGTTGACTAAGAAACCATACGCTGTAATTGAAAAACGCGAGTAGACGATTCCACGAATCATCGTGAAGAAAGTGAGAGAAACGCAGACGGTAAATTGGATAAAATTGGAAAGTGAAAAAAAAAATTATCACAGTGCCGCAAAAAATAATTCAGAAGAAAAAAATCTGTGTGGTAACGCACAATGAAGTGTCCTGAGCTGGCACAGCACGAAGGCAAAAACAAACCGCATCAAATATGCGAAATTGGGCATGCATCTGCCGTAGCAAAAGTACGGAGTTAATCTTCACATCCCCGTTGAATATATTCCCTCATAAAGATCCGTACGACACGTCCACCTTCCACAAGCAGTGGGATTCAAGGCGTACAGGACCTATAACTGACCAGAAGTTTGGAGAACCACGAGAAGTTTGTAATTTTGGGGCATGAAAGCAGGGAAGATATGGATAGAACAAAATGTTATTAGATGCGTATCTAACTGTACAAGTCACAGACAGAACATGTAATAAAGAAATGAATAATCATAGGGAGATGCATAAAGTGATAGGTTGTAGCAGACGTGGCAGTATAGAAATTGATAAAACAGCCTAGGGGATTAATCTATCGCAGCCAGATTTCAGATGATACACCATTACACATCATCAACACCAGCATCGTCAGCAGAATTCCCAGACCTTCCCCTTCGAGAACATGGCGGAAAGCGAAGCTTTGCGTGGAACTACTATGCACATTCATTCATTCATTCATTCATTCATTCATTCATTCATTCATTCATTCATTCATTCCCTCCCTCCCTCCCTCCCTCCCGTGAGAGCACCGCAACGTGACAGCATCGCAACGCCATTACGCAAGGTCGTGAGGAATACGAGGTACGTGTGTGGTTGAGGTCAGAGCAGTACGTTGCAAGCACGGCTCAGCGTCGTGGAAGGGAGATGGGGAAGCGAAAGAAAGGAGAGAGCGGAAAAGGAAGACCCATGCCTTCTCAAGACATAGCCTTATACCCACACAACCGGGCGTCAGGTTGGCGTGCCTCCCTACCCGTCACGAAAGTGGTGGGTGCCCGGTGTCACTGGCACTCGGTCACCGCTGCGGCTTAATACTGGGTATAAAGATACGATATAGAAGTTGTGAGCGAAGGGGAGAATGGGAGATCCATGCACTGCGGGCTTAATTGCGTCGATGGCCAGCCACGCCACTGCCATTGTTTGTTGCACTTGCCGCGCGAATGGACACGTGCGTCGGGACGCAGCCCAGCTGCCACACCAAGGAAGAAGTTAGCATGTCTCCAATGTTAGGACTATCAGGGAGAGGAAACAAGTCATCGCCGCACAAGACGTCCGTGTTATTCTTGCGGAGGATAGTAAATTTTCTTTCTCCCCTCAAGTGTCAACAAGTTTCGTCATACCGCATTTTTCTCCCCCCTCCTTTTTTCTTTTTTCTTAAAATGAAAGGAACTTTCGCGACTTTTCTGTAGCCCACAATGATTCTGTCTCATCACTGAGGTAAAGACGAGAACAGTCTTTAGAAATTTTACGCCCATCCGTGCCATCTGTGACGTATTTTTTGCAGCCGTCGGGTAGATGCCAATGCCGACTGCACTTACGACGCCGAAGCTTTTCTGCTCGTGAGACATGTAAGACTTTCACCTTAATAAGAAACGAAATGCCTTCTTTTAGATGCCACATAAAGGTCACTGTTAGACAATAGTCCCTAAGTATATAGCACTCCCCGAAGTTTCAAGCTTAACACACAGTTATCGCTTTCAAGTGCTGAGCGTAAAGCGGACAAGCTAACAGCATGAAGTGAGATGTCCTCAAATGGTTCACCACATTCACCACGTGATGCTGATTCAGCGTGTTTTATTTTAAGACTAATCAAATTTAAATGGAACTTGCCGTGAACAATGTAGAAGAAGTAGCATATGATTTTTACGACGATACAGGGTAAAAGTGCAAAAAATAAAATAAAGATATTATGACACGCGACAAAAGGGATGACACTCCGTCGGTTATCCTAATTTGTTGCGCTTTTAGTCAGCACTGTTATGCCAGAACGACTATAGACTGGCAACATAACGAAAGAGGGAAGGATCAATGGTCCATTTCTTTTTTATAGACACTACCCAATGAATCCAACAGAAAATGAGGCCAAGGAAGGCATAGGGGAAATTGATTGTAGTCTTTAGCTACAGTGAAGTAGTTATGACATAAACGGAAATGAATAAAAGTGGACGAAATTACACACCTGCCGTCGATAGGGACAGAACCTACGATCTTCAGACGACGCGCCCGATGCTCTACTAGCTGTGCTGATGCAGCATTCATTCCCCGCCCACTTTATTGGGTATTCCCGTACATTTAATATTGGCATTATTAGTCAGCGCCACTTGTAGCCATGGCGGCGAGTGTGCGACACACTTTTTTTTTTTCCCAGGAAGGCGTCCCGTGGCGCGTGATAGAAATGCGGACTGGCTGCTAACCAATAAACCGTCGCATGCTATCAAAGGCACCATGTCTGCCAGAGCGAGGCCCACGGTAGGAAATAACGAAAGGGGAAAGGATCAGCGGGCTCGTTTGCTCCGCCACCGTGGTCTGGTGGTTAAGACACTCGGCTGCTGATCCGAAACTCGCGGGATCGAATCCCGGCCGAGGCGGCTGCATTTCGATGGAGGCGCAATGTTGAGGCACACGTTCTGTGCGATGCCAATGCACGTAAAGAACCCCAGGCGGTCGAAATTTCCGGAACCCTCCACTATGGCGTCTCTCATAATGATAGCATGCTTATGGAACGTTAAACCCCAGAAATCAATCAAGGGTTCGTTTTCTTGTTAGACCCAGCCTAGCAACATGCAATACTATAGGGTGAAAATGGGGCGCGTTTCATGCACTATATCCGATCAATGAAATTCAGAACCAGTGAGAAGCATGTTTCAATTCTTGTGTAATTACACCGTGGTTTTCATAAGAACGCAGGCGCAGCCGCTGCCGGTGCGACTGGTTTCGACGGCAGAGAGCAATTAAAACGTGCGAAGATTCACGTGCTTGCAAATGGGCTCAGGTATACGTGCATTGATGCGGAGAAACTAGCGACACACATCAGGATCGCTGACGTCAGAGGGCGGCTGACGCATGTGTGCCTCGCGTGATCAAGCGCCGTAGCACCAGAGCCGAGCAGAGGGATCCTCGGTTCCTCTTTCGCGGAGCCCAAACCCTTCACCGCCGAAGGCAACGCGGTGCGCCGAACGGAGCGCCTGATTGGGACCAACGGCCCGAGCTGCGGGCCTCGATTAAGTGCAAGCCGCCGCGTACATCCTTTCTCATTCCGCGGCCACAACGGCTTGCCGTGCGGCAGCTATGCGCAGGCGAGCGCTATATATACGCAGTGGCCCGCGTACGCTCGCCGTAATATACGCCGCCCCTCTTATTAACGCTTCGTTCTTCGAAGTTCGCGCAGTACGGGTTTCGACATTCTCTACTAGAAAGGAATTTATATATGCAGCACCAACGAGCAACGGTTCCAACGCAAGAACAAGGCCGCCTTCACAACACTCTGAAAGGCGCGAAGTGTCATAAAAAAAAGAGAAAAGGAGATGAAGAGGAAAGGCAGGGAGGTGAACCAGATGTTAGTCTCCGGTTTGCTACCCTGCGCTGTGTTTGGGAGATAGGGTTTAGGAAAAGGAGGGACGGAAGGAGGCGAGAGGAGGGTAAGAATGAAACAGGCACGTCGCTCACACGAGTCGCGAAAGCGTCCTCGCTTGACACGCGATGAGTCCGGACCCGATCTCCACCCCACTCACAGATTTGATTTTCAAAATGTGAGTTTATTTTGTTGGCAGAAACCTCCCAGAAAAACGTGACGTAAATCAGGGTTGATTTTTTCGTGAACGATATCGCTTGATCACGTGACTTATGGTATACCATCCGTGTTCGCGCCTGGACGTGGGACTCCGGCTCTCCAAACTCATGAACCTTACAACGCGGTCGCATTAAAAAAATAAAATCGACCACAGACACGGAAGCAAAATCTGTAGACCCAGCAAGGAAAGTGGAAACTATGAAACGATGCCCGAGGGACCGATCGTTGAATCCGGCGATCAACAATTACAGAACCACAGGGCATACTTGGCCACACAGCGCCATCGGTGTGGGCACGAGCGCCGGACGTGCGTCATCAGACCCGCTGCGGAAGGATGAGAAGAAAAAGAAATAAGAGGCGCCACGGGTTCGCGAGAGCTGCAAGACGCACGGCTGCAGCTTCGGCACAGTCGAGTAATCAGGCGCAGCCGACCTTCGTACCAGCCGCTGTCTTCCGGTTGGCCCGACCGGCCGCTTTGTGACCGCGCGGCTTGATGACGGCGGGAGCTTTTTTTGGGAGTCGACATGGGTAAAAGAAGCTAGGAGAGAAACACATGGAGGAGGGTGCTCCACCTTCGAGTCAGCAACAGCCAGCCGTGGGTCGACGCCAACAGCTGCGCTAAACATCGGACGTGGTTTCCCTGCTCTCATTTTGTGCTTTCTGTTCATATCGTTGCTTCGTTTATAGTTTTACTGATTGCGGAAGCAGTACACACCCAAGTAGAATTACACAGACGTGTCATACATTATTTAACAAGTAGGGGGGAAAAAACCCCTGTTCATGCCCCAGCAAAATAATCGAAACGAATATTCTGGTAACCGTGTCAAGAAATGTTCCAGTGAGCTTCGTGCCGTTGTCAGGTGCACGCGTAGGCATCCGCGCTCAACGCCGTCGTACTTCTCGCGCTACGCTTAAAAATAATTCAGCAGCCGGTGCGGTACACAAGGACTAAGAGCTACATATCGATATATGAGACGTAAAATATCCCATTTCATTTACGGTGTCTTACGCGCAGTACCATAATGCGACCGCTAATGCTTCCAGCATCAGACGCATTATGCGAAGGTCGTAGGTTCGGTCCTCGCCGACGCAAGGTTGCTCTTTAGTCCACTTTATAAAGTTCCTTTCACTTCAGTTAAAGTCTACAAACTAACGTTCCCTGCACCCCCTTTGGCTTCATTATCGGTTGGCTTATTAGGTCATGCTAGCAAAGGAACACGAGCCCTTGATTCATTCTCCTGCTTTCGTTCTCGTGGAGCGAGCAGCATACACCGCTGAGTTGCGAAATGAGCATCTTTAAAGAGACGGTGGGGGAAAAAAAAAACTATTTCCAAGCTCTCTTTGAAACAAACGATTCCAAGCGAGACAGACAGACAGACAGACAGACAGACAGACAGACAGACAGACAGACAGACAGACAGACAGACAGACAGACAGACAGACAGACAGAGAATGGGGGATGGATATAACGGGAGAATGCAGGGATGTTAACGAGAAATTCATATGGTTCGTCCCTACTCATGGGTTAAGAGAGGGGAGAGAGAAAGAACGGAGAGAGGAACATGGTGAGCTCATGCGCGCGGACGGCACCGGGTCACAATTTGGCCAAAGGCGCTCGCACGAAGGGGTCGTTTTGCAAAAAGCACACAAGTGTCAACAAACTTTCAGTGCCTTTTGGACCGATCAGGGGAGTGTTCCAATAATTCCTGTGCGCTCAGTGAGCGATCACCCATCTAATCGACCAAGTGCTCTGAACACTGATCACTGTTTGCGTTTGGGGAACGGAAAACAGTGGCACCAAGGATAATACGCAGTAACGACGCCTCTAGAAAGAAAACGAGTGGAAGCGAAGAGGGACGTCGTGGCTCCGCTTTCGGAAACACCAATGACCAGCCGAGCGGTGGGGGCTGCTTAGCAAAGCATTGCAATGTTAAGCAATGGAGAAGCGATTCTTTAGCAAAGGCACGGCTTTGCTAAAACTTTTCTTGCATTACATAAGCTCTCTCACCCATAGCCAGTTGTGTAACAACCGTCATACAACGCAGTCATACGGTTCCCATAAATAGATGTTCTGCAAGCGTGGGTGTACAGAGTAGTGGGTATGACGCTTGCCTTCGAACAGTGGGTACCCGTGTTCCAGTCGCTGCTCGCCAAGAAATCTAATCTTGCTTTATTTTTTTTTTATTTCTCTCGCTCCTGTCTCTCTTTCTCTATATCTGCGCCTCCTCTCCTCATTTCACACTCGCTCCACACATTGCTCCATGTTGCGGAAGTCAACATGACCAAGCTATAGCGAGGCTTTAACAGCTCCGCTGTAAAGGTAGGGTGGCTTTGTTTTTGTTGGCTGAGCGGACCCGCCCCATCTCCGAGCATCCTAAACTAAGCACCACTTGGTATAAACGCCGTCTACGTTGTAACAGCATACTTTCGAATCGTAGGCGCCCATACACATACAACGCTGTCGGCCAGTCCAACAAGGGCCGATATACGATTTCGTGAAAGCGACTTCTATAACCAAAACAATGAATGTGATGCCTCGCGAAGACGCTGTCCGCGCGAGTTGCAGCGAAGCGTTTATTCTGTACAGTCCGATGTGCTTTGTATTTGCGTTATTCCACTCGGCTAGCAACAGTGAGCGCGTCAGAAAGAGAAGCTGCCTAGCAGCGGGTGAAGACCATAGAAGAGGTCTCTGTCAATCATCATCAACCCCCCCCCCCCCCCCTTTTTTTCTGAATTAAAAAGAAAAAGAAGAAAATAAACGCTGCATTGTCTTGTGCGAGGTGACGTGCCGTAGACAGATGTCCATCGGAAACACATGTCTCTTGAAACAACGGCTGCGGCGAAACTTCAGCTTCGCACGCGAACGCAAACTTCAGGTATCGTTCAAGATATCCGCGGCTTACAGCGATAAGAAACTGAACACCAAGAAAGAGCGTGTGACCGCGACGCACGCGTTTCTTTCCATTCCGCTTTCCTTCTGCAAGACGGACTAACCGTATATACATGACAAAGTCATAACGCTGTTTTGACAATGGGAGGAGCCCGTGTTATTTCGTGGTTTTTGGATACGCGCCAACAACAACAACAACAGAAAAGAGTCAAACACCGCAACCTTCAAATGCACCGCTAGGAAGGCTCCACGCACGCTCCCGCGACTCCGACACTTCCTGGCTGTCGGCTCCCGCGTCCACTATATTTACACACAGAGACAGACACACGGCTCCCTTTCTGACAGCCTTGACGCTAAGGTCGAAACGCTCGCGCCAGTCGCCGCGAACTGACACCGCTTCCGACAACGCGGACCCAACCACGCAACTGTAAACAAGCGCTTAAATCGGCCTCCCGATATGCGTATCTACGTAACGGCGACCGACTGTATGGCGTATAGGGTTGTTCGTTTTCCGGTTCTACGTTTTCTCGAATTCGGAGGCTAAAAAATCATGACAGCCCCACTAACGTGAAACCTGGGAAGGCGCGAAGCATGCGGTGAGGCGCCGGTGTTCCCCACAGGAACACGCCAATCGCCCTAATGGGCTTGCTTTACCGTATTGCCACAACGACGACCTTATATAGACACCGGCAGCCCGAGCGTATTAGCAGAAACTCGTTAGAATCGTTTCTGACACGACAACCCTACACATACAGTGTCTGCGTGCACTGCCTCGAGGATGGGCCCACACAATTTTCCAAACCGAACTTATCAAATTTCTGTTATTAATTCAACTAAATCCTGACTATTCCTTTATGTTTAATTAGTTTAAATCATATTATATGCTTGATTGATGGGTTTGCTCAAATGTCGGTGTTAACCTCTTTAGTGTTAACCTTTTGATCACAGACGCTTCAATTTTTTTTTTTTTTTTTTTTACACGGTGCTGCACCGTACCGTGGTGGACGCCGGACAAGCCTCGGCCCTATAAGGTGCTTCGCCCCTAAAACAGGGCGCTATATCTCAAGGTGTCGTACGCGCACCTTATGCGCTCGGACTGTCGGCGTCTCCTGCCACCCGTCGCGGTGGGCTGATCCTGGAGGCCGTGAAGTCACACATTTTTCAAAAGTGCTTCGACTCAGGGGCTAGTTGGTACGGCATATTGGGGGTTGGTGACTCGCTGCACAAATGAACACACCCAAAGAACACACACAGAAATGGAAGTGAGCACGAACAATGCGCTATTGTCCATGGTGTGTTCATCTGTGCAGCGCGTCGCCAACCCCAATAATGAGACGCTCTATGTGAAGGGTTGTAGTGCCAGAAGCGATTTTAACGAATTTCTGGCAATGAGCCCGGTCTGTCGGCGTCTAACGTGGTCGTCGTGGCCAAGGCAAAGCAAGTCCATTAGCAGCGACTGGCGTGTTCCTGTGGGATAACACCGGCGCTTCACCGCATGCTTCGCACCTCCCCAGGTTTGGAGCTGTAATAATTTTTTTTTTTCGGTCTAACGATTCTAAAATTCGTTTTTATTATTTATTTCTTCCGCGGGAAGGGGGGGGGAGGGGTAAGCTTATAAGCTTAAATTTAAAAATGACAGCCAAGTAGCCTCCATAGCACTTGCACGCAGCTTCGAAGCGAGCTGTATACACCACTGACATTTACTAAGAGAATCTAAGTTTGTTATCACGAGTCCAGCTAGCTAACACATATGCAGCAAACTTCGTCAGCATAGAAAGAAAATCGAATCTTATGCGGCGCTAAATTTCGGAGAGAAATCGGATTTAACCCGATTTTCATATAGCATGTTCGGGGTGTGGGAAGCGGGTCAAACAGGTTTTATCTAAAAACTAACAACCAAAATATAGGAGTCAAATCTGTGTATCCTCTTCCTCAGCTCTCGTTTTTTCAGCATTCTGGCGTCGTCTGGCATCGTCCGCATTCACTGGGTGATCCAGTTAACCTGCGCCAGGGCTTATCAAATCCACGAGAGCGTTACAAGGATGCAGCCGTATACGGGTATTGTTTACACTCGTCCCGACTCCCTCGGAAGATTTTGTTCATGAGCTCAGGCAAGAAATTAATAATTGTTAATTAACCGACTCTCAAACTGTTGCTTTAAACGCAAAATTTTCAATGGGGAAATTGTAGGGTATGTTAATTATTTAATGTCCGAATAATTCGTCTTCATAATAATAGGTGCACTGGTTTAGTTCCGCCGGGATTCTCAGAAAATTCGTACGATTTAAAAAGAAGAGCACCTGTCAAAGCACTTGCGGGCCGTGACATTAGTGCTCTCAAGAATGCCATGGTACGGCTATTTTGCGCACCCTTACCTACGAAGGGCGCATAAGAGAACTGACAGGCACAAACTCAAACTTTCATCTGAAATTTAATGTAAACAAGGAAGACACCTTTATACATGGCGGTTGTGCCGTAGCAGAAATGTGACATGATATCTGCATACATAATCACCATGAAAAAATAGCCATAGCACAATCACAATACCATTAAATCACCATAAAATTTCGTTGAAAGTTTGCGCATGTCTATGTCGTTCTCCTGTGTCCTTCCTTTTTAAGAGTGAGCAAAGCATCCTTACTGTAAACTGCTACCAACTAGCCGATATTACTACCCCTCTCAAGCATGCTTCGACAGAACGATCCGTGGCTATACCTTTCGTCCTCTCGGTCATTTGATGGGTGCGGTCTGCGTGCGTGTGCGTGCGTGTGTTGCGTGCGTCAAGGTTCAGCTTCGTTTTTAGTTCATCAGCCCGAATACCCTCCAGAAGGCTTCATCCTTTCTTATCCTTGCAGTTACAGCTGTGATGGCATCGTTGCCATCTAATCATCCCAATATCCGTGCAGTGATCAACAAGGTCAAAAATCGTGCTGTGCTTTTTTTTTTTTTTCTGCGCCGTGGACATTTTCCGGTAGGGTTGTCTGCGCGTTCACATCTTCAGCGACGAAAAGCGCGTGCACCCTGTTTTCTGGTGGTAAGTGCGTGACGAGATGGGTGACACCTGGTGTATTAGCGGCCCTAAATATGAGCGCGATGTCACGCCCCCGCGATGCTCTACTGCGCTGTGTGGCATAAGAGTGCCGAGGCACGACCCACCATTTCTGATTTCGGCGATTCCCTCTGGTGACGCTTCTCCCCACATGAACAAGTCATGATGTACACGCTTGCAACTTTCTACCTTACACTGAAACGCGCACTAACTTCAACCACGTACGGAACCACGGACCTGCCTACTTCCGCTGAAAACACGGCGGTTTTTGAGAAGCTCGACCACGCAGCTACCGTTTCAACTTGACAGGTGATGCGAGTCTCATGTGGTGTAATTACAAAAACCATAGATTAAACAAAACCCATTCCGCCCACCACTACGAGCTAGCCACGCCTATACCTGCATGGTGTTTTTTTTTTTTTTTCCCACAGTTTTTTCCCTCACGGCCATTCGGTCTCCATAAATAACCACGCGTACTGTTGCCGGTGACAGGCAATAAGCGGGCATCGCATCTCCCCCGTGGCCATTCTTTTTCTCGGCGTTGCGATATATATGCCATAGCTCATTCTCGCCAACGGGCATTCACGTGCGCCCGCACTTTCGACGAGTTGCATACTGGAGGAGCGAGATACGGCAACTGCTGCTTCCCGTTCCGGTCGTCCATCACCGGTCAAAAGGCAGCCACATGCATGGCACCGCGCTATATAAGCAACGGCACGGCATACCCCACCGCTGCGCTGCTGCAAAGTCCCGTTACTCAGAAGCGTTCGACGTCTCCGCGGTGCTCCTGAACCTGTCGCAATTTTTCTCACTCGCTTCGCACTGCGCGCCATATAAAACGGCCGCCGTCAGAGGAAGGGTCACGTGGCTCAAGTGCAGCGAAAGTGCGGCCCCGGTTCGCTCCGTCTTCCAGTGACATAAATACAAACTCCACGTTCGCACAAACGCCCCATTCATTCGTGCAACGCCTGCGTGCCCCTTGTGTGAAAAGTAAACACTCCGCACTCAGGGTTGAGACAGCAGAAACAGGCCTGGGAGCAATTTTCGGAGCAGCGAAATCTTCATTTTGGAGCATGAGAACCTTGATTGGGAGCAGCTCACAACAATTAATATGATGTCTTAAAAACTCAAATTTGGAGCATCCCAGCCAGTCAAGTATCTTTTTCACAACCAAGGGTCTGTACAAATCTCAAATTAACTAAAAGATATCCCCGCGCCAAAATTGTCGACACACAATAGCCTTCTAGTTAAGACCACTCACATGATTTCGCGAACTACTGCTTTGACGTTTTGTAGATTTTCTTATTTAGCTTCTGAAGGATACCTATGGTACTTCTTGTAGGTTAATTTGTGTTCTCTCTTGTCAGGAGAGTCTAATCACTTTAGATTTTGCCAAGATTTTTCTGTTTCACACCATTACGAAGAAGCTCATCTGAGCTTTTCACCAGCACATTGCCTTCTATTGTAACACTGCAATACCGTGGTGGCAACTAATCGTGGAATATACTCCGATTTCATGCAGATAATGGCATTTCACGTGTCTTGGTTCCACATGTCTTGATTTTCGTGTCAACGTGCGCTGATACGAAAATCGAAGAGTCTGCAGCAAATCTTGGACGCCTTAGATTTAATCACGCCATGCACGTTGCGCGACTCCACTTTCTCTCCCCACTGACGTGAGCACCAAAATATTTGCTTTCCAGGCTGTTCTGGAGCAGTTTGGAGCAATTTCCCCAATTTTCATACTTTTGGAGCACCTTGGAACAGGAAAACGGAGTTGTATCTGTGCGATATGGACAGCTGTCTCACTCCTACGCTCAACGAAAGTTCAGTAACAGTGACTGCGGATGTGATGATCGTCCTTTCTATAGTATATGTTTTTTTCGTTTCAGATTATATGTATAGTCATGTAACAGCTGCACTGAGATAGTGTCCCGTTCGCCCCGTCTTCTAGTCACATAAATACACCGTCTCCTCTTTTGGAACACATCGCACTTACGCGTGCAACGCCTCAACGCGTATGTGTAATATCCACATTCCCTACTTAGGATGTCGAACGTTGACTGATTTCCGGGGTTTTACGTCCCAAAACCATCTGTGATTATGAGAGACGCCATAGTGGAGGGCTCCGCAAATTTCGACCCCCTGGGGTTCTTTAACGTGCACTGACATCGCACAGCACACGGGATTCGACATTTCGCCTCCATCGAAATGCATCCGCCGCGGCCGGGATTCGATCCCGCGACCTTCGGATCAGCATCCGAGTGCCACAACCACTAGACCACCGTGGCGGGGCCAGCTAAAGAGTATTGCAACGCAGGCATCAGGGAACTCGCTGTTTGCTTTCAAACACAACTGGAAAGCGCCCGCTCTTCTCTCAACATATGACGTCACAAGTGGCGCCACTTCAGGAAAAAGCAGCATTTAATGATTTTATGATCGCGGAAAGATCACCTCCTACGCTTCATTTGTTCGTTTTGAATTCAACTAATACAGAGAAAATGTGCGTATACATATAAAAGAGCAACTAAAAAAGCCAAGTGAGATTAGCCGGCGCCACATATGACGTCATATGTTGACAGAAGAGTGGGCGCTTTCCAGCTGTGTTTGAAGCCAAACTTCGAATTATATCTGATGCGTGCAGTGCAATTATATTTGGCTCACATGTTCGCAGAAGCCTCGACCACCGATCAGCACCGCTTTCTGGCTATGTTCGCGAAGTGTTGCAGGGTGCATATAAAGTTTCTTTTTAAGCACGTAAAATGCCACTCTGCTAAAAGGACGTATAAAGGAAACAGCAGTGAACTTATACGACAGCGCTTAATGCAAACTTGGCGCGAGTTTCAAAATTCGTTTATCATGAATGTCTCTTCTGAAATCACTGACACACATACATTCTTATTTTCAGTGTAAGTGGTCTCCACGTACATTTTTGAGTACTCGTGCTCATAAAAAAGAAATGTGCTATATGTTAGGGGCGATTTAATTTATTTGTTCTTTTAAAGAAGCTCAGCTAACATTTTAAAACGACAAAACGCGAAACAGGAACGCAGATGCTCTTTCACGCCGATAAATGGCACCAGTCTCCCCCGCAAGCTGTCATATCGGAGCAAGTGAAGCCGCGTTACGGTGCGGTGGTGTAATATTCTGCTGTCGTGCTATGGTCGATGTGTGAACCCAGAAGGCACTTGTAAAGGTCTAACAGACGAAGAGCAGCGTCGCACACGTCGTTGTGCTGATATAAATGTCCGTCAAACACACGCGCGCACACGCACTCGCGCGCATTTCTAAACAATCTTTGGCGCGAACCGTATTAGTCAGGGCTGTAGGCGTCAAACATCGTCGCCGTGGTCGCACTCACCGACAAATGCTCAAAAAAAGGACCACAGCAATTGCATAACAGATCAAAACCGGATCACGTTAAACTAACGTGATTCATAAGAGACAGGAATAGTGATGACCTGGGCGCATTATTTAACAGAAGTTTCTTTAAAATCGCTTTTGACACGACAACCCCATACATGCACTGTCTGTACATGCCTGTACATGCACTGACTTCACTGCATCCAGGATTGGCCCACGCACGCACACGCACTGCCTGACTGCATTGCCTCCGGGATAGGTCCACACCACGGAGGAAGCTTATCTTGCTCCATGGCCCACAATTACTGTCCACAGGGCCAAACGAGTTCATAAGTAATAAAAACAGGTTCGGCGCAGAGATTGATGTGTTCCTGTGGGAAAAACTGGCACATCACTTCTTCGCACCTCCCAGGTTTTAATGGAGCTGCATCTTTTTTTTTTTAATCGGATGACGCTCAAAGGCCAACTCCGGCTATTTTTCTAGGTCAATAGATTTCAATAAAATTCGCTCGGTACGTTCCTTGGCACTCTTTCGTCATTGTGCAAGATTACTGGGCCGAGAGATACGCAGATCGCTTGCAATTCAATTTTTACTGATTACCTCCAAACCGCCTGGCTTCCTACAATTGCTGGCCAGATGGTGCGCCGAGGTCATAACCGGCAAAGCGACAGAAGCGCAACCCTAACATACCACGGCCTTCGAAATCTGCGCGCGCCGCAACCTCCGCGACATTACCGCCAGGGGAAGGGCGCATGCTCTGTCGCACCATGAAAAAAAAAAAAAGGCGGGTTGACTGATTCGACGTCACTGCTGGGTTGAATTTCGGTTTCGGTTTCGCGCTTTTTGCAATTTAAAAATTATTTTCACATTTGCTGAGCATTTGAATTACCAGAAGTGTGGCAGGGAGCACCTGTCACACTCCTGATAGTTCGACGCGGTGAGCGACAAAACGGACCGTTTGCACGACGTGTCGCGTAGTCAAAATCGCGTGATCGCTCGATTTTGGAGATCTAGAATCGGTCGCCCGTCGCCCGGAAGTGCCATGCCCTTGTAGCCAATAGCAGAAAGCCGGAACAGGATGTAAATCAATTACGCACTGCCGGTTGCCCCGCCATGTGCTTGATAATCATGCACGTACGCAGGAAAAAACTACTACAAGGAAATAATATATATATATATATATATATATATATATATATATATATATATATATATATATATATATATATATATATATATATATATAGTTCGGAAAGAAGATTTCCCTGAGCCCGAACAAATATTTTCAAATGAAGAGATAAAAGGCGGGTGGACTGATAATCCCTTCTTTTGAATATATATATATATATTTGTGTGCCTTTGTGTAACGAGACATACTACTTTACATTGCATGCCGAGGGCAACGCACCAGTTTTGCTACAAAATCGACGCCTTCATGCCAGCGACGATGGAAATCACTCGCCGAAGTTTTCGTGTGAATGAGGCAAATGAGGTTTGTTTATGCAAGCGACAGCTCGCGCGACGGTAGCCTGCTTAGCGTCGCCCCTCGCTGTGGCGTGAATTTGCGCGCATATGGGGTTTGGCCTAAGCTTCGCCTGAAACACGATAGCGTTATCGAGCCCCGCTCGCATCGCAACGCTGTCGCGTTAAAACGCACAGGGAACCTGCGCACCTGCTACAATACTCTATATACTAGGTGCGTCTCTACACGCAGCGCTGCAAAGGAGGCGAGCGTCATCTGGACGATGTACACGAAAGTAACTCACCAAGGCCACCGCCTCCTCCATACAGAGAGGGTTAGAAAACAGGTATGCTACCAATGCATGGGCCCTCTTGTCGAGGTATGTATTTCTTTAGAGGTCGTTTAATGTTATGCATCAGCGATAAGAAATGCTTCTGTTTTCACGTATGCTGGGTGGCCACCTCTGCTGGGGTAACCACAGCGGCAGCGGCCCTTGCTGCATTCCTGGTCCGGTTCACCAGCTTGCGCCGGTCCTCCGCCTGCGGTGCGGCGAGCACGGCCTTTCTTCGAGTCTCACAACTTAAAATATAGCCTTCTTTTTTTTTTTTTTTTTTGCATGTATCTTTGTTTCTTGCGGGTATCGGAGTAGCACACGGCCAGCCCCGCGGTGGTTTTTCTGTCGTCTCCAGTATGCGGAAGCGTCCTTTACGACACGGCATATAGTATATTCCCCGACGCAGCAGTCGTACCAGCCGTCAACTTGCACGCGCGTCTGCGGGCGCCGCCGCGTCACATGGCGACGAGGCCGCTTTCTCGATGTCTTCTTCCCCTCGAGGTAATAGCTATACGGCATCTCCCACATTCGAGTATACGATCGCCTCGGCGCATCCGTTTATCCCTCGTCTTGCTTATTTAATGCGTGCCGTGCCGCGTGTGCATTATGCATTCCGCGGTCGTCTTGCGTGTTCCTCGACGCAATCTACTCCACGGGTGCTCGGGCGTGACGTCAGTGGCCCCGCGTGACGACACCGGCTTCTGCAGCGCGGCGCGGCCGCTGCGCGCGAGTCTTGTCATTGCCGTAGTTTCCGCGCGATTTACGTAAGTGAACGCGCCGCGTCACAGAGCACGTGCGGGAAGGACTTCTGTCAAATTCCACAAGGCGATGTCCCAGGTTCCGCTTCGCGGGCTCCGCAAATTAATATGATGCATTAATTTGAAAATAAATGACGGGGTTTCCACGCTGCACCGGGGCACTCCGCATTAATTATGACTACCTCGGGTTTTTAACGTGGACGACTTTTAAACTTACAAGTGTTTTCACACCTCGTCCCCATCGAAACACGGCCGCCGAGTCCGAGGATCGAAGCCGTGCACCTGAACTTAGGAGTGCAACATTCTAGCCGCTAAACTACCACGGCAAGTGCGCGTTGGTTCCGAAAGCTTGCCTTCACGTACAGTGTAAAAAGGTGTCGCCAGTACACGAACAAACTTGATTCGCGCAGAAAAACATATAGCAGCGAGCGATGAAAAATGCCCCGCCACGGTGGTCTAGTGGCTATGGTACTCGGCCGCTGATCCGAGGGTCGCGGGATCGAATCCCGCCTGCGGCGGCTGCATTTCGATGGAGGCTAAATGTTGAGGCCCGTGTGCTGTGCGATGTCAGTGCACGTTAAAGAACCCCAGGTGGTCGAAATTTCCGGAGATCTCCACTACGGCGTCTCTCATAATCATGTCTTGGTTTTGGGTCTTAAAACCCCATAAATCAACATACTGCACCGCCCACTGAGTGCACGTCATGGACGGGATGGGCGTATACATCCGACAGGAAGCCCCAGTAACGAAACGTTAATTTCATAATCAACGAGAGGAAGACATCTATAGCTGCTAGTAAGTCGCCGACGGCACAAGTGTTATTGAGGTGAAATCGATGCGATGGCCACCTGATGTAGCTTATACCAGCCAAAACGCCCCGTGTCACGAGGTTCGCAGGATATTCAGAAGGGCCATGCGATTAGTACGAAAGCAAAATCCCCGTGTACCTTCTCGTTGATGCCCATTCTCGCCGCCATGGCGGAAAAAGCCCTGTAGGTAAAAAAAAAAAAAAAGAGAGCCAGGAAAGGTTAGAACGATGGAAGTGTGAGCAAGTTAGTGTAGGTATTTATGTTATACTTAAGGTCGGGTGGGCAAACACCGACACAAATGAAATGACAACACCACTGCCGACGAGCAGCTGTATAAGGTCGTGTACAGCGGCATGAAAAAGAAAAAAAAAACCTACACGAAACTTCCTGCACGTGCGTAGTCGAGGGAATGTCGCTGCATCAATCAAGCGTTAATTGAGAGCCAACGGTTCGTCGACCGCAGCAAAACAGTCTCAGCATTCATTGCGCTGTGGAGACTGCAAGCATATACACTCCGAAACTCGCGGTCATTACATATAGCTTTGCTCAGCCATAAGAAGGAAGCTAAGCGTGGCACAGCCGTGGCCTCAAATGTTATTGATTTCGGTAGCACGTGCTTCTACTTAAGCCCTCGATTATTCTTCCCCGAAGAATTAATGTGGTGCCTCAATGGTTATATCTCGCGTGGCTTCGCACGTGTCCACGATTGACTGCTGTTAGCATTGCCTTCCCACCACAAGCACCGGCAAGTTTGTCTCTTCTTTTTTCCACGCTACGTAACCTTTCAAATGGCAGTCGGAATCAATGTTTCCTCTTCTGTTCCACTAGACGCTGAAGCATGGTTCACAGTATAACGCTCTTCACAGTATGACGCCCCGACCTTCGTAATCCATCTCGCCAAACAATTTGGTTCGTTACCAATGTGGGAATGTGTACCGCGGGCACATTTATACGTTGAGACACGAAACAGACTTCGCTAAATATTTCCGAAATATCGTTAAAACACAATAGCACATAAAGAAATTACAGTAACGCGGGTTCTGCTCCGAGAATCAAACTTATTTGGCGCCTACAGAACTACAGCACTGCGATGGGGCCCTCGCAGTGGTACAGTTCTTCACGAGTGCAGGAAATCACTGTGTTTGGCACCGTAAGAAGCAGCCACCGCTGATTCTACAGCCCAAATGAGACAAAAGAAGAGCACAAATGTAAAGAAAAAAAAACCATTAAATAAAGCTGACTTCGCCTGTTTGCTCCGACAATCGCGTTTGCCGAGTGTGTGTGTGTAGCAGAAAGCTTTCATTCGCGAGGCGAAGGAGATTACTGCGACAGCGCGCCGTCATACTTGAGCGGCACACAAATACGCCGATGCTCCCCGCGGGGCATTCGACGACGCGGCAGAGGATTAGGCGGAGACACAAAAGAGCCAGACAATGGAAGGACGGTGCGAAGCTGCTGCTGCTGCACGCTGCTCCTGTCAGCGCAGGTCGCGTCCTTAGCGTTTTCGCTGTCGTCACACGGGTTGCTTGAGTCACCGCACATCGTACTATGGGCCGCGGCTGCAACAGGCATGCGCTATCTGTTGCGACAGTAAGCCACACCTGTGGCTTACTTTCGCAATACCCCATTAAAAGAGCGCCAAAGTGCGGCTTTTGTTGCAGCCCCGTAACATTTGAAAACGAAAGCCTGAGGCACATTTGTTCAGTGCACTAATTTATACTTTTGCGACGTACATATTTGACCATGAAGTTCGCGAGCCGCAACGATAAGGTACACGTGCTGGCATTTATAGAACGATGCTCTCAACGACACACGCGAGATCTAATGCCTCTTATTCAATGCATTCCCAAATGTACGGCACGCTTTCGCTCCATTGAAAACCACCTGTGATGCATGCCTCCGTAATACGCGGGCTGGGGTAAGCGGGTGTAAGTCACACGTGACCGGGTATCATCATCATCATCATCACCTTGTCTACGCCCACTGCAGCTGTCGAAGGCCTCTCCCATACATCTCCAGTTATCCCTATCCTGTGTTAACTGCGACCACATTGAAGAGGGGTACGCTAGCTATTCAGCTTTGACCACTTGAGGGTCTTTAACACGCACTTAAGTCAAAATGCAAGGGCGCTGTTGTATTTCGCTATAAACCGTCGAGATGCGGGATGCAGAACCTTACCTTCGCTATCTTCGTCAGCGATGCTACGCCTTATGCCGGCTGAGCCACCACTGCAAGTAATCTAATCAAATGACAAACTAGAACAAATAAGCCAATTAATCAAAGGAAGCGAAAGATATTCCCACTACTACAGCGAAGCCACCGCACAAAACGCTTGCAGCATAAAAGAACTTACGTACGCGTTATAAACATACATACGGGTTACATACGGGATAAAAGAACTCAGAAATATAGTTTGTAAGTGCTATCATAAGAGCGCGCTTCAGTATTTGTCGTTTACATCCCATTACTTATCCAAACATAAATTACTTCAGGCTACTGATCCGGGGAGTTCCATGATTGTGTAGAACATATTGTCCTCACAAATCACAACCCGTCACAGGACTTCCTTATTTCTTTGTTCAATTACAAACGAAACACGATGAAAGATACTTAGGGACCGGATATACTATACATAAGCATTACATAGCCGCGCCTGGTTCGGTGTTATTTCTCGTGGACATTTCAAAGAGAGAGAGAGAGAGAGAAAAAAAAAGACCCACAGCGACGAATTCAACCCCATTAGCTTATTGCGCACTGTCTCTCTTCTACATTTCTGTTCCCCCTCTGATAATGCTGCTTCCATTTGCGATTTAGAATATGGCGTCATTAGTTTGGAACGTGCCTTTTCCACGGTGATTACTTCCCCCAGTTATAAAACGAAGCAAATCGATTTCCCGTGGTGCACGTATGAAACCGTATAACGGTCTCATTTCTTCTTATAATGCTCTGTGTCATGTTGGGAGACCTGCAGCGGATACGAAACGCGCCGTTAAGACGAGAGTGTCGCGTTTGAAAGTTTAGAATTTGACGCGCTACTACCAAGATGTTTATAAGTTTCATCTGTATAACTTTTTTCATCCCTACTAACATAACCGATATCACGGACGACAGTTGTTAAAACTCGCAAATTTACATAAATTTGAAGAAAAAAAAATGTTTTGAAATATTCACAGTTAAACTTCCGCATTACAGATTATTCCTTCTCTTTTTCTTTAGTTATAACCAGATTATTATACATGGCACATCACTAATCATTACAGTGATTCAAGTGATTCAGTGACTGTGTTGCTATTATTTCATTTTGTATTTCAAGTATTCTGGCATGTTGCTGTTTGCTTTGCCTTGTATATGATTATTATTACCACCTGCTCATCTTCTGCCAATTGTTTTAATTCACTTTTGTTGTAGTTTTTAAATGAGGGTCCCGTTTTTTCAGTATTTATACTCTGGGACCCTCATCTGTATACAAGTATTATGTAATTGATGCTTATATAACCAATAAACTGAAACTGAAACTGAGGTGGATACTAGACGTCGCTTCATGACAGCACTGGGCAGACGCCGTGCTATCCAGTGTTTTGTGTTTCACAGTCACTCATCCTTACGTACTTGCACACCAACTGCTTTCGTGCGTCACAGCGCATAGTATATTCCCGTGACGCTGCAGAACGGGCTCGTACGCGGACCGTCAAATCGCCCATGCGCAACTCCGAGAGTCCTGCAGTTCTCCCTGAAGGACCGGTGCACGTACGACCACAACCCAACAACACACATGAGCGCCTCTCACATCCTCGTACGCAAACGCATACGAAGGCTGCCCCCCCCCCCCTTTCAGGGACGCCCTTTCATTATTACTATCGTTTTAATTATATTACGCTGTAAAGTGCAACCTCCCGGTTATTATTCGCGCTTTTTTTTTATTACTGTCGTACAGTCTATACGCCCTGGAAAAGCGCCTGCGGTAGAAAAAATCAGCACGCGCGCTGTAACTGAAAGTTACGGTTTCTTGTTCCCCATCGTCATTTCTGGTGATAGGTACCTCCATAAATAAAACAAACAAACAAAGAGAAACAAAAAGGAAAACGAGGCGCACGGGCGATAGCAAATGCATTAAACAAAATGCATTTTTGTGAATATGCGGTGTGGCCTTTGCCATAAGAGTCAGTTTTCAATCTGTGCGATTCGTCGCTCCTTAATACGAAGGCAAGGCGCTGCAGAACCGTGCAGTGTCCTGGAACCTGGGCTTGGAGCGAGAGTAATGACTCTGTAGGCGTCGGTGTTCTTACGTAAGTGAGGTTTGCGAAGAGCCGGGATCTTGCGTGCACAGTATTTCAAAGGCCGCTGTATATACAGTCACTGGTCTTGGCCGATCATGAACTGTATATGCGGACAATAGAGTACGCGCGCAAGGGGAGAGTACAGTAAACGCTGGCGTCGTAGACACACCAACTGCGCACAGGGATCTGCGAGCATTGAAGTGAAACCTTTGTGAAATGCACCCGCGTTGACTCGCAAGAACAGTCTATCCTTTCTTTTTTTTCGGTGCGCACACTGTGTCTTTATTACATCCTCTGTGAATTCCTTAGATTTTACGTTCCAAAGCCGCACTATGATTATGAGAGGCGCTGTATTAGAAGGGCTCCGAAAATTTCGACCACCTGGTGTTCTTTGACGTGCGCGGATATCGCACAGCACACGCGCCTCAACATTTCGCCTCCATCGAAATGCAGCCGCCGCGGCCGGGATTCGATCCCGCGACCTTCGAATCAGCAGCCGAGTGCCATAGCCACTAAGACCACCGTGGCGGGAAAGGAAAAGTGTTGGGGAACACAAAGTGTCCCCAAGCTTAATCTTCAATTAATATTATATTAGTTATAAATTCAACAATATTAGTTATCAAAGTTCGCAGTATGTGAGCAGTAAAGTACGGCGTAGCATCGCATGACATTAATGCTGCATCCTTACAGCTTCTGCACTTCAAGGATGCAGCGTTATCGAAGGGCAAATGTTCACGGTTCGCGTCTACCGAGAAAACGCCGACTGTGCATGCAGAGTCCAACAGAAACGGGCCAAACCAACGCCTCCTTTACTAGATGCCAGACGCGTCGCTCGCTTTCCCATTGCGGCTGCGGTTCGCTCAGTTCAACCAAAATCCTTGAGCCGGCGCCCGTTGCCTTTCACACTGCCGGGGGAAGCAGAACATCTTTCTCCGAATTTCTTACCATAAATCAATATTATGTTTCGCTATTCGAACATTAAAACAGAAGATATTACGGAGACCGTTCTCTGCTTGGCAAAAGTTGCGCCGTGTGCCGTGCTTGACACCTCCGAGACCGCAATTAGTGTTACGGTAATCTCAGAGGTAATGCTCAACGTTGCAGGCTTGCGCCACACGCGGCGCTCCGCCTTTTCGTCTCCGCCTTTCACGGAGACGAAAAGAGGGAGAGGGCACGGAACACGGTTTTCGGACCGCGCGATTGGCATCTAGTAAAGGAGGCATTGGCCACACAAACGTACTAAAACGCCCTTTTGGGCTAGTTTCGTATATAGTTCAGACTTAAGAATGATGACACGACGGGAAGGACACGTATAAGTGAGAGACAGCATTGGCGCATTTTTCGTATCTCGACAGTGGTAGAGCGCATCGCTCATTACCGGCGTTCAATCGACGAAACGCAGCGCTCTCCCTATGGGCGCGGTCCGCAAGCTTTGCAGCGTGCGCAGTTCGGCGTATCATCGTGCGGTAACTAACCGCACGACGACAGTATACAGGCAAACAGAGAAGCGGCATTCTTCCGCCACACCAATTTCACTTACAGCGGAAACCATCGCAACGAAAACCATTTTCCCGAGAGCACACCTCAGAACATGCAACAACGAGTGGCTGGTTACGCGAGCGGTAATATAGCGCGCAGATTCATCACCAGCGATGTGGGACGCTGACAGGCGAATCTCGCCGACAAGTGAAAGAAAAGAAAAAAAAAAACGGTGCGACAGCTGCGCGCCTCCGTGTACAGCTGCCAACAATATCGCCCGTGAATAAAGGTTTCAGTTCCAGCGATCTTTTTTTTTTTTTTTATCTATCTCGCATGCACTTTACACGGCTGTGCGTATATAGCACCATGCTTCGCTTCGATTAGCCAATAGTGGTCACGTTTCATCACTATACGATCTTATCTATTCCAAAACACACAACCATTTCTACATTTCGCCTTCACTGTAAGCGCGCAGGCCTACTGAGCCCGCATCCTGATGCTTAGCCGCTGAACGCCGGTAGCTAGTAAGACGAAGTATGTCTACATAACTTTAAGGTATGCTATCCTGGACGCTGTTCAATGTCTGATAAACTTTAGGACATGGGTTCGACTCCTGGCCACAGCAGCCGCCTTTCTATATGGGGATGAAATCCGAGAGCAGCTGTGTACTTGCATATTTAGGCGCACGTTAAAAATATCCCAGGTGGCAAAAATTAATCCGGAGCCCTCAACTACGACATGCTTCATAATCATATCGTTGTTTCGGTATGTAAAACCTCAGCAGTTGTCATTTCTTTTTGTCAAGGACGCTAGAGACGTCCGATATTTTTGAAAGGAAAATACAGCGTAATGAACATTGGGAAAGCAACATCGCCGATCGGCAGCTTCGTTGTGCGTCAATGTTATATGACTGTAACTCTCTCTCTCTCTCTCTCTCTCTACACACGCACGCACGCACGCACGCAAACGCACACAGGCGTCTGTCTCCTTTCATGTCCTCCTGGTCTCCGGTACACCGTTTCCACTCATGGAAGACTCATACTGGGTCATATACGTATATAGCCTCGCCTTCCCCCCCACTACCCCTTCCCTTTTTCAGTAATCGACAATTTCAACCCGCAAGTCGTCTCACTATGTTTGGCGTCGACCTAAGCACGACTCGAAAGTTTATGCACAAAGCGAGAACGAAGCGGTTGCGTAATCACCGCGGTGAAGGAAGCCGGAGTTGGAAAATCGACACTGCCCGTGGTGCATGTACTACAGTGTCGCTCGCTCGTAGAGGGGAGTAAACGGAGGCCAGGGAATATCGGGCGCCTGTATATATAATGCTTAAACATTTATCGGGAACTATAGCCGCGTAGGTTACCCACGAGTGAACGCCGTCTTATAACGGCTGCGCTTGTGTGATTAATTCCTGTCGCATGCACTGAAGAGGAAGGAGGGACATCGACGCTGATCGCCAACTCCATAGTTTCATGCATATTCATTAGTCGCTTCGCTCTTAACGACACCGCACAGGAGTGGTCGGGATGGAGCGACGAAGAAATGGCGCGCATTATCGTGCATGGCTCATCGACAATTGCTTGCAACAGGCCGCGCCTTACCGTGTTTACAAAGCAATATTTTCACGCTCGCTCCTTCTTGCACTCGAAAGTCATTCAATGAATGAAGGCGCCGTAAAATGACTTTCGTAAACAAAAACAAAGTTGTTAAACAAACTCTGTGACCCGTATTCGGTATATAGAGTGAAGGTCAACGCGTACACCAAGAGGCAAGGGCGTTGAAATGTATACACATTTCTAAAGAACCGAAGGCATTTATATACGGATATGTGTCGACGCTTCGGCGGCATGATATAAGAACGCCTCCATGCCAGAGTAGAAAAAGGAAGACAGAGAGATAAACTTTAATGACGTGCCGGAGGTATTAGCCTGGCTAATCGACTCGCCGGGGTAGAGAGTTTCTCGTCTTCTTCTGGCCGACAAGCTTAGAAAAGAAAGCGGCAACAGAAAATGAGAGAAGAAAAGGATGAGCGCGTCGAGCTAAGAGCCTTGACGTTGAAAATTAAACAGCGGATTAGAGGGACGTCGCAGTCGGGGCTCTATATTAATTTTGACCACCTGCAGTTTCTTCAACACGAACGTTCCTTTATTTTTGTTTGTTTGTTTGTTTATGCCTTTATCGAAATATTACTGGGGGGTCCCCGGATCCAAATTCGTCATATTTCTCCCCTCCGGTACCTTGCCGCCGCGCAGTCCGCTCAGCCACGGATTATTGGGCCACGCGAAAGGAAGTGCTCGAGCCTGCCCAGCAGCTGGGATGTAAAGGAGCCAATAGATCAACTACGAACGGTTAATTATATATTAACGATGAGTTCCATATGCATGCCATCTTTGTTTCTTATATGCATGTGAAAACGTGAAAAGGCAGAGTGGATGAGAGCCAGCTGTCCCAAAATTATGTAAACGATATTCAATTTAGCCTCAAAGGAGAAAAGAACGAAAAGAAATCATCAAAAGAATTACGCGCACACACGACTGCCAGCGTACAAAGATTATTTATGTGGGCAGAAGCAGGAAACATACACAGATTATCGCGGATATATAGTGTGTATCGTGAGAGTAATGTATGACTGACTTTTCTTCATCTGTTTGTATCATAATTACTTGTACATCTTTCTCATCAGTACATATCATCATCAGCCACCTTACTCGTTTTTCGTCTTCGTAGCCCGAGCTTGGCGAAGCGGTTCCCTTGAGTAAAAATATTTGCCGCGCATTTACAAAGTGAGTATATGAAGTATGTCCGTTAACATACAACACGATGAAGAGAACCAATAATGACATTTAGAGGAAGTCCATTTAGCTGGTTTCCATTAAAGCAGCACGAAAAGCGCTCACTGCATGTCTCTGGTTGTGTAAGGGCGTGGCCGCCGACAGAGCGTATTACTCCGTGTGAAAGGTCGTCTGTCCGGTACGCAGTACAGTCCATTTACGAAGAATATGTCATATAGTAAATTGGTGCCATTACGCACCACTATGGCCGCACGTACAAACAACGACTCGGTCACAGAGGGAAGCTAAGTGACATTTTCCAACGTGCTTACTCAAGACACCACACGAATTTGTGCATTAACCAGAATGACACGTACATATAGCGAGCAGCTCATCGCTTCACATTCGAGATACACGCTAACACCAATCTGCTTTCTCGCGCTTCCTGTAATTCTTCTTATTCGTGTTCGCCGTTATTCGAACGGCTTCGTTCCCACCTATATGAGTGAATGTGTCGCCAAAAAAAGGAAACTGAACGCAGCCCACCAGTGTAGCACGTCTGCGGAGGTGGCATACCTGCCAGCGCGAAAGTAATCAGGGAAAACACGGCGCCGCGTTTGTCTGGCAAGGAAAGGAAACAGCACAAGAGGCACACTTCGTTTCGTACTCCCCCTCCCGCCTTTCTCGTTCCGTAAAAGCCGGGGAGGGCCGCTAGGATATAAAGTCATAAGGCGCTAGGCCAGAGGAAAGTCGCGTATAGGCTTTGATGGATGGTCGTATATAGCGACGGACACCCACGGCGAGCGGAGAACGTAGAGCTGCGTAATCGACAGACACTATACTATACGGACGAGGGACTCCATAAGCTTCGCGAACATATACACGTGATGCTGCAGAGGATGTGCACACCGGCTGGTTGGCGCATGCGCCCACGCCAGGACAGAAATGTACGTCGTACAGGCGAAAAAAGACGTGTCGCTTCGTTTCCATAGCTCGATACCGCAGGTGTATAGCCCCGCCGTTCTGCATATCTCAGGCCAAAATGAACTTCCTACAGCATACAGACAGTTGATTTCTCGCTCTTCTGTATCTTCCTGTAACACGGCTGTATGCGTAGATTTTTTTTAATTACTGCTTCGCGTGTCGATCTGTCTCATGTGGCATAAACACAAGCAAGCAGAAACTTGCAGCTTGACGCGCATAATAGAGTTGTTGAACAATGAGCGTACCTAGAACCAAGACAGTGTCAGAGAGACTTGTCCCTGGGAAATAAAGGTCCTTCTTCAAAACATTAGACACAAAGGCATCCTCTCTGCCATTCGCATGCCGGATATGTTAATTAGAACAGCGTCGTTGCCGGCACGTGCATTCGAATCAAAGCGACATCACTGTCTTAGCCGCATAATATAAAATTTTTCAGCAATCGACGCACAATACCGTTAGGTGATACGCAGTGAAGCGCGTGATGGGATTCTGCGTCCGTTGAAGCAGCAGCACTCCATGCATTTATTACCTGCTCCGTGCCTTAATAGGCACTAACATAAACATCGTATCGTTGTGCCATCATACATTACACACGCACACGCACACCAACACACGTGTGTGTGTGTGTGTGTGTGTGTGTGTGTGTGTGTGTGTGTGTGTGTGTGTGTGTGTGTGTGTGTGTGTGTGTGTGTGTGTGTGTGTGTGCGCGTGTGCGTGCGTGCGTGCGTGCGCCCCCACGCGGCAAACAACTGCAGGTGATCACATTCAATCCGATCTCCCAATGTCGAGTCTCATAATCGTATCATGACCAGAATTTCCTTGTTGGTCTTACGCTACCTTGCGTAATTGAAGTATTTGTTAGTCTTTGTTTGCGTACCGCAAATGGGGTGCCATTTCCTCGAAACATGTATATCTCTCTTCATGGTCCCGCGGTTGTGCCTCCACCCGTAATACCTATTCTGTATCCACTGTGCTACTATAAGCACACAAAGAGTAGAAGAGTGACTGCCCGATGTTATTAAATGCGGATCATTTCTTGGCGAACTTCTATCTATCTATCTATCTATCTATCTATCTATCTATCTATCTATCTATCTATCTATCTATCTATCTATCTATCTGTCTGTCTGTCTGTCTGTCTGTCTGTCTGTCTGTCTGTCTGTCTGTCTGTCTGTCTGTCTGTCTGTTCGTTCGTTCGTTCGTTCGTTCGTTCGTTCGTTCGTTCGTTCGTTCGTTCGTTCTAGCCGCCTACGTCTCGGTGCTCTCCTGATCGCCTCACTCGCTTGGCGTACACCATAACTGAAAAGGTAGGGTATGAAATTATGACGAACACGAATCAATAACTTGACTTACTCGTCGTGCACGTCACGGTTAGCGATGACGCAATCACGTGTGGCTCATACCCGCAGTGTTTTTCCGAGGTAGGCGGGTATATGTGCCACAGGAGATTGAATGTTAACATTAAAGACTACGTCTATCAAGTACAAACCAAAATGCATGTTTAAATTTGACGAGAAGACGGTTGGCGAGGGTTCAACAAGAGAATGGCGTAGCGTTTGCTGCAAGGTAGTACTGGGATGCAGACGTAGCAAGCAGACAGACACCAAAAAATGGGCTGCAATGACCGAAGACAACCTACACGCGGCGGGGAAGAGGGGATCAAACCCGAGTCCCCCAAGGTGCATGTACGCACTGCACCACTCAGACACGGCTGCTCTTCCAACACGGTATGGATATAGTAAAGAAACGCCTTACATTATCAGTTGTGGTGACGATGCTTGCACGTCAGTTGTAGTTATACTGTGTGTTCACCTCTCTCACAGCAATGTAAGAACAAAAATACATACGAACCACTGCCCCCAGCATGATTCTGTCCAGCTTTGCTTGAGCCCGTAAACATAAACAACCGAGGTTTGTGATATGGACATCAGCGCACGATAGCGTGCATTTCTCAACGACAAAACAGAGGTCTATGCACTAGAAAGTGAATGCCTATACGTTAAGTCGTGTCACGGGCTACCCTTTAGTCGGCACATTGCGTCGACGTGCTTGGGAACACCACGATATGCGCACAACTATACTCATCTTACACAAATACGTCGATCCTACTCTGCCACCCGACCCAATGCCAGACGAGTGGACGTGGAGAGTTTGCTCATTGACCACTTCGCATATAACATCGATCGCCACAACACGTGGGATCTGCCGGTTTTTACGTCCATGCTATCATATCAATTGAAGCAAGACCAGTTTGACGGTTTGTGCAAGAACGGCGGTTATGGTGCGTCCCCTTCGTATAGGGATCGCGCTCGAAGCGCAGCATCCAACGTTTACATATTCTATAATTGTAACGCGTGGTTGCTTTCCGATAGCAAATGAACGTCGGGTGCTGAGCGCTTCTTGGCTCTTTGTGTGTAACAAAGGCTCGGGAAAAATCGATATTCCAGAGTCAACTACAAACACAGCAAGAGAGAACTCTGCAGCTGCCGCTCCGAATATGCCGGTTCAACATGCGTCGACATTGCAGTTATCGCGCTGATCCGCCTTAATTTCGTTCTTCTGACTTCAAGCATGCAGTGTTACAATTTGGCGAATCCACCATATTCAACAACATACTGCCCCTTATAAGTATAACAATTCCCGCCGAATATGAATGTGCGCTGAAGCTTATTTATTGGATTTTGTGCTTAGAAAAATACAAACGACCGCTTAAAAATGTAGGTCAACAAACGCAGTTGCAGAACGTACCTGAGCACAAGAATAAATTCCGTGCAAATCACAGTTCAATACAATTCCAATGGCATCCCCAATTCCAATGGCCTCCCTCTAGCGATTTCCGCAGAGACTTATTGAGATCAACCTATATACAACGCTGCGCTAAACACGCCTGCTACTTTATATATATACTGTAACCTGTCATCACCATTAAAATCTCTTATCGACCGTCCATTCATTGAGCCACGCCCAGGCGATCGACAGCCTACAGCGAGACATAGGACAGCTCTTTTACCTTTCCAAAGAATAATCCCATCGCCCTCTCTACACACTCCGCCTCCTAACCGGCTCGAGGAAAATGCACGATATCTTCGAAAGCGATAAACCGAGTATGGCGACCCAAGTTCCGGCGTCCTAGTTTATATCTACGTCCGCGTAATTTGAGCCCGTCGTTCCTTTGCATATTTCGCGTACGCTCTACCACGATATTGCGTCGAGTTCAAATCAGAATTACGACTAAACAGGCGCCGAGGATGCGTCAACTCCGCTACACCGACGCAAACGCCGATCGCCGTCCGCGGACGATGCAGCTACTGTGGCCGCGCTGCTGGCAGCGCATGTGGAAGGTGCAAGGACGGCCGGCGATAACAGCAGCTGCTGCGCTCTTTGATTGACGCTCGCAACGCGCGGTCCCGGCCGCTGTGCGCGGGCCAGTTCCATCTGCGGCTCGAGTGCGAAGAAGAGCTGCGCAGTTAGCAATGCCTGCCTCGAAGACGACGTCGGCTAACGCACCTGCACTGACGCTCTTGCGGCTTTGCGTAATTGCGACAGCGAAGCCCATAAGCTTACGCACTTGCCATATAGCAAACAGGCAGTTTTTACGGCGCATTATCTGAGCTCACGGTAACAAGGCGACGCTGTTGGCATGCGCAGAGCGTGCCTATATATTGAATCGCCGATTCACTTATGTCGGCAGATGTGGTTGCTGGTGTTTCACCACAGTAATCACTATAATTAAATGTATTAAACATCATAAATCGCTACAAAATAACGGTTCTACAAAACCAAGATCTTACAATGCGCACGGAGTATAAGCAGAAACCACGGATTATTTTGACCACTAATGCTGTTTATTATATATACTTAAGTCTAAGTATGTACACAGGAGTCTTCTGCATTTCGCTCCTTTCGAATGCTGGCAGACTTACCCGCGTTTTAAGACGTTCTTCCGTTCGTATTTTATATCATGTCAGTGCCGGAGCATGGCTGTTCCGTTTTCAGTGTGTGTGTGTATTCATTTTTGCGCAAACACCGTTCGTCTGGCCCGCGCGGTGGTCTGGCCTTTGTTTATGTTACCTTGGCGCCTCGCCGCCGAAATGCGATATACGCTTCCTGTGCGCGCTCCTTTGGTGGTGCTATCCCCCTGGGGTCAAAGTTCGTCTCCACCGAAGAGCCTGGGAGAAGACGCCCGACGAGACAGTGAGCTCCGAGGCACAGACTGGCACGGATCGTGGAAGCAGACGAATCTCATGTAGCAGTTTGGTTTAATACAGTTATTCATTTAAACCTTTAAAGCGTTCTCCTTTCTTCTTTACCCTGACAATCAGAGTCTGAGTCTCGAGTCTTTATTTCCAGATACGCACATACAAACTATTTTACAATACATAGCTGAGGAGAAGAGGAAAAAAAGTCACTTAAACTGCGGCTGGACCGTGCCGACGGCGTTCCCGCACGTATATCGATGCAGCGGTACGCACACAGAAGTAGCATTCTACAAGGAAAACAAAAAAAAAAAAGCTCAGGGCAAAATAGAAAAATAAAGTAAAGCCAGTCCCGCGCCTGTGAAATCTGAGAAAGCAGCTCGGCTGGTGCAAGTCTTGTCAAGTTCACTATATATCCTATTACTCTCATGCAGGCTATGATTATCAATATCGCTATCATGCAGCAGTAGGCTGGGGGGCAGGGATGGGGGTAGTCGGTGTAGAAGTGTGTGTGTGTGTGTGTGTGTGTGTGTGTGTGTGTGTGTGTGTGTGTGTGTGTGTGTGTGTGTGTGTGTGTGTGTGTGTGTGTGTGTGTGTGTGTGTGTGTGTGTGTGTGTGTGTGTGTGTGTGTGTGTGTGTGTGTACAGAATTCATTTCTAAGAAGTGTTGCTGAATTCTGTTGTAACTCTTCCATCAAAAGAAGCATCACCCTTGATTAATTGAGGTCGGTGAACCGCTACAAAAATCTAGGCAAACCTTATCCTCGATGTCACGTTCCACACTGCAACTTCGTGCTGGTTTCAGACACGCCTGTCATTCGAGCTGAATTGTCGCGTTTTTGCTGACGTTGGGAGTGTTAATTCGTCGAGTGTCTTATCCTAACGCTATTCAGCTAAAGAAGGGAACTTCAAAAAGACGCAGCACGGGTCAGCCAAAGTGACTCACTCATGATTATGGGGCACCCTGTTGTAATGGGCTCGCCGAAAACAATAATATGAGCGGAAGGGCAGTGGACATTTTGAGGCTTCACAATTGATGTGATTTGTCTTTGCCGGTATCCGTTTAAATACATTAATTTATTCTTTAAGCGCTAGCACGCTGCAGCAGTACACGAGAAGCTTGTCATTGTCTGGTTCCAACTTACGACGCCTATGGAATGATTAATAATAATATTACGAATAAGACGGAGCGAGAAAAGAGCAATGTGGCAGCATATTTCATGCCTCTAATTAGTCACCCATGCAGTTTCAATGTAAAATAACCCGCTATAAGTCAATGTCAGTGTGGGTAACACTACGCATTGCTTCTTCAACGCGCAATCCTCTTGGCTTGCATAGCTAGCATGCATAGAGCATTCCCTGGCTTGCATAGGCCCCGGCGGAGCAGGTTTGATGTGCGAGACAGGCATGCTGAAGGCCCTAGATGTCTAGATCATTTAATTAGCAGTCTTGACGTACATTTAAGTGTGCATGCTACTTAAGAGCAGCCAACAGGTGCGATGGTGATACCGTGTACATGCGTACGCTTTCCTGTTTTTAGATATTTTGTATTCAAGAAGCACTGTTCTTGAATCCCTGCTGTGCTTTTCGCATACGTATTTCTTTCACCGATTAAAGAAAAATAAGGCATCTATGGCCTAATGGAAGCGGAACTGCTAAGCTGAGGGGAACGGGCTAAAAAAGCCGACCATCGTGTTGTTGTTGTTGTTGTTGTTGTTGTTGTTGTTGTTGTTGTTGTTGTTGTTGTTGTTGTTGTTGTTGTTGTTGTTGTTGTTGTTGTTGAGAAAGTCATGCGACAATGGTTAAGTATAACAGCTCACCAAACAGAAATCACTACCAATGAATTATCTAATCTCAGTAAGAAATAAGACCAATCTGTATGCACTGAACTCTGCCTTTAGAGGCATTCTTTATATACCAGACATCATGCTTGTAGGCAGCTTCTTATTTAAATGTGAAAAAATGGTAGGTAGTTTGTACATAGTCATCCTATTGTTTTCGTTTTTTATGCTTTTATTATTTCTTCCGGCTCCTTGTCCTGTATGCGCGTTAATTGTTTCCAGTATCAATACCATCATGATGGTATAGCTGGCTCTAACGTAGCCTAACTTTCCATGTTTTCACATTTAAATTAAAAAAAAAAAAGCCCTTGCCGCTCTTCGCCAGAAAATTACGAGTGACTCGAGGAGGAAGGAAGCCAAATCTCTGATCCTATTCTTATTTTTATATTTTTCCCCGCTGCTGCAGGTTCTCGGTTCATCTTGCAAAAGAGTGTGTGGCGCAGTAAAGACAATGGCAGTTACAAAGGCTCAGTGAGGCGGGTGACGCGCAAGTCGAGCGTTTCGCCGCAGAAAGGCGCGCACTGCGCGTGCGTTGAGAGGACAAGCGAGACACCGGTGCGCAGAAGTTGAGCTGACGCTAACGACGCCGTCACGTCGTTAGGGCGCAGGGAAGCCAGCCTGCATTCTTGTTATCCTTCCTGGCCCGTGCCATTGACTTCTTGTCCAGCGTATTTTAAAGATAGGTCGAGAAAGTAGTGCGCCGCGTTAACCGCACTGGCTGCGTTCGCGCATATGTCTGCACACATTTTTCTCTTTGTTTCACGTTATATTCCCCCGTTTCCTTTGTTTGTTTGTTTGTTTGTTTGTTTGCGCGCTAAGACAAATATGTCGCTATACAGTTAGTGCGCTTGACTACTAACCACATTAACACCGACGGTAATGTGCTTATTTGAACGACTCCACCCTGCAAAGCTGCAGTCCAATTTCCCTACATAATGAAACTTTTGCGCACACAACACGAAGCCACAACGAAGAAGTACACAAGGACTATAAGAAGTGCACAAGAAGTTGTGGCTTCGTGTTGTGTGCGCAAAAGTTTCATTATGCAGCCAAACCAACTAGCCCGCCTTTACGTTTTAATGCAATTTCCCTAGAAAATAAATTTGATGCGAAGTACAGTACATTACTATAGCAAATATGGAACCTTTGCGCCGCGGAGAAAATGTAAGCTCTCAGAGGAATAAATAACGAATTCATGAAGTTATGAAGCCGAGTGTCGCCTGAAAGGCGAGCCGACAGCGTACCCGGCGTAAAAAAAAAAAGGGGGGGGGGGAGGGGGGCTGCAGTGCGCAACACATGAAGCGTCCGAACGCAACTTACATTGTCCCATAGTTCCCGTGACGTTAACACTTTTACTCCGGCGATAGGAACGCCCGATTTTTATTCATGCTCTGTCGAACCCCGCCACGGTGGTCTAGTGGCTATGGCACTCGGCTGCTGATCCGAGGGTCGCGATGGAGGCGAAATGTTGAGGCCCGTGTGCTGTGCGATGTCAGTGCACGTTAAAGAACCCCTGGTGGTCGAAATTTCCGGAGACCTCCACTACGGCGTCTCTCACAATCAACGGTGTTTTTGGGACGTAAAACACCAGAAATCAATCAATCATGCTCTGTCGAAACTGCGGGATCGCCAAATCCATTCGATATACAGGGTGTTTTTTTTTTAGCTGCAACACATTTTTAAAATTAGAGAAACATAAATCGCGGAAATGTCTTGTGTACATTCGAGTGTACGGGTTGGCGGCCTCTAGATACAGAACAATTACCGCACTTGTATGCATAATTAGCGAAATTACGCTAATTAACTCTTTAATTCTCAGCAATTGGTGACTATAGTAAATGAGTACTTTGGAGCCCGCCCTCGACACTACCTATCCCAACGATCAAATTTTGAATAGCGGCGTGCATGTCGGAGCTACGCGAACAATTAGTTCGCCGTGGCAGGCTCCTTGAAACCGAAATCGGCCGGCAAAAGAGCGTCTGTGACGTCGATATCGCCGCCTCCCCGGATTTCGTCACTCGCCCGCGGCGACCAACGCCGCAGATAAGAAGGTGATAACGCAAGCTGCTTGCGCGGCCGGAGCGGCGGTGACCACGGGTGAGTGGCGAGTGACGAAAGCCGTGGAGGCGGCGACATCGACGTCACAGACGCGCTTTTCCCGGCCGATTTCCGTTTCAAGGAGCCTGCCACGGGAAATAATTGTTCGCGTAGCTCCGATATGCACTCCGCAATTCAAAATTTGATCGTTGGGATAGGTAGTGTCGAGGACGGGCTCCAAAGTACTCATTTACTATAGCCACCAATTGCTGATAATTATGAAGTTAATTAGCGTAATTTCGCTAATTATGCATACAAGTGCGGTAATTGTTCTGTTTCTAGAGGCCGCCAACCCGTACACTCGAATGGTACACAAGACATTCCCGCGATTTATGTTTTTCTAATTTTAAAAATGTGTTGCAGCTAAAAAAAAAACACCCTGTATACACTCTAACGTATATTTGAGATGACATTTCGAAGTTCGTTGCTGCTATTTATAAGCCAGGCTGAGGTGCTGACTGCGACGACATTGAGAGCCGCAAGGCACGCGGCTGTCAACGCCGTCGTCTAATGTAAACACGTACGAGCGTCTTGACAACAGGCCCGACCACCACCAGCACCATCATGACACTTTGTACGCCCACTGCAGAACGAAAGCCTTTGCTCGCGCAAGATGCTTCCATTTTACTCTGGTAAATTTTCTCACTTTGTCACCCTGCCTAACCTTCTTTTGTGTGTTTTTGATATTAATACCTGATCACTGACTTCTGAGTATCGTCAGGAATTCGCTTTAGTGCCCCTAAAGCACAAAATTCCAAACTTCACGGGGCACGATCAGTGACGCGCTTCCACGCGTAAAAGTCTGGCCGAGATCGCACACCCCAGCAGCTTCGCTGACAAGAACGCCAAAGCGGTGTGTGTGGACAGACCTATAATACCCCTGACACACGGGCATGCTAAAGTACTTTAGGTAAGGGGACATCTACCGGAAAGGCGTTCATGCCCAGTGACACACGACAAAGGAGTATCTCCTTCCCGGCAAAGCTCCTTTGTAGAAAGGTAGATCGGCGATCTACTTTTCGAGCGTAAAGGCGTACTCTCGCCGACAGCGTACACAATCCGTAAACGGGAGAGAACTTTTCACAAAATTACAACACCCCGCAAGTATTTTCTTGCCTTGCGTATAAGCTTTAGCTTTTAGCCGTGTAATGAGATCTGTAGGGCCGCAAAGATTTATTTTTGCCGTACTCTCGAACGCTCACGATCGCCGCCATGCGGGATTCCGGCAATCATTATCTTTTTCGTCGTGGCGTGAAACGAACAATCAACATTATTAGCCATCAGCAATAAAAACGATATTTTTACGAACCACTATCGCTAAAGGTAATTAAATGCGGAACATTTTAAATATGTTCACTATCTTGCTGCTTTAACGAGGAGCGCCACTTTTTGCGGCGTTCGTCTTAGGAACCACCTCAAGAAGTTCACGCGCTGCCGTGTGTCATCGGCGCAACTACTTTCTGCAGAGGGTCCTTTAGAGTAGAAAAAGGGGTTCACTACAAAGGACTTTACCTTTGCCCGTCTGTCAGGGGTATAAGACCGTACTCTTCAAAACTGTAGAACACGTTCGCAGCGAAAAACGTGAACACATGTCGCCACATCGTCTCTTCTACCAGTTGTACTAAGGCCACTGCGTCGTTTATAAAGTACAAAGTAATCATTCATCGACGGAGGTTCTGTCATACGCGCAAGCTTCTTGTGTCGACATGATACTGTATGACACTGAATAAGACGCTTTTGTTTTTGTTCTTCTTTTGTGAGAGTCATGTACGCTGTCAGACAGATCATACTGGGGACGCGAAGTGTCATGAGGCACATTATAAACCCCAACTGTTATTTTTCCTCCTCACATTTTGCTTTGAAAAAAAAAATAATAAGCCAAGTATGTGTACACGTTGTCCAAACCATCGGATACATTTCAAAATACTGTTCTACTGATTCCGCAAATTCACTTTGGCTCAAACCGCGAATATCCAAATACCAAACGTCATTGCTGATAACACGAAGAACTATATATGCCTTATTACGTTACTCCCCGCGTAATCTGTCTTTTCATATGATATATGGTTCAAAACAGAAGCGGCAACACTACTTATACAGACCAACCACTGCTGCTATATGCAAAAACACCAGTCAATGTAGCGCGCGCGCACTGATGCTCACTTCCTGACCAGAGTGTGTGTGTGTGTGTGTGTGTGTGTGTGTGTACAACATAGTGCTGTGTTCGTGCAGGCAGCACGAGATGAGGGTAGCAAATGGCAGCCAGGAGTATTTCGTCCTGTCAGAAAGCCCCGCCACGGTGGTCTAGTGGCTATGGTACTCGGCTGCGGATCCGAGGGTCGCGGGATCGAATCCCGGCTGCGGCGGCTGCATTTCGATGGAGGCGAAATGTTGAGGCCCGTGTACTGTGCGATGTCAGTGCACGTTAAAGAACCCCAGGTGGTCGAAATTTCCGGAGCCCTCCACTACGGCGTCTCTCATAATCAGAGCTGGTTTTGGGACGTTAAACCCCACGTAACAACAACAACAACAACAACAACATCCTGTCAGAAAGCCACGTTCCCCTGCACGTCCTTAAAACCTATCTCTGCAAGGATGCCGTCCCCTTTACGCCAACGCCTCGAGCCCCTGATGACGCGCATTTCTTACCGAATGCATCTTGAAGTAAAGCGTATGTCCCCTCCGCCCCTCTCTTTCGTTACCTTTATTTTCTGAAAACACTACGTATATATGCCGGGGACGACGTAACAAGCGGCAGGCGAACAGGACAATCCAAGTATAGATCGCTCCAATAAATCAAAGAACGCGTGTGCTATTGTGTCAGCTCAAAAATAATTGTTCGAGCCCTCGCTGTGCGACTGCCAAGTGCATCTCTTGTAGGAGAGAGCGACAGTGGAGGCCGCCCCTATATGGGCACGCAAATATACGTTAAGCGCTGCACCGAATCACCCATTCCGTCCGCGAGGCTTATTTTTTGTACTTGTTACCGCCGCCACAGCCTGTACGATTATGTTCGCAGGGCGACCAAGAGCTACAAAAAGATTATCTCATAAAAGAACAAAAGATTTATCTCACAAACAAGCGAAGTATAGCACTGCACTCGTAATGCGAGCGAGTGATAGACCACAAGGCCCTTAAAACCTCGTCGCTTATGTTTTGGCCGCAATTGCCTGTCTTTTGTTGATTGGTTCGTCTTATTTAGGACTAAGCAATGGCAGAACGTCAAATGTGAATAGGCGAGATGTAAATGCAAGTGATGCTCCCACGGAGCGCGCTTAAGGTCTGACACAAATAAAGGCGACGCGGGCCAGAGACGGCGCAAACACATTTCCTTTGCCACAAGTGCTTTCTGCGATGAAAACACGCGGCGTTACATATGTGTCCTACAGCGATGCTATGGTGTCGCAGCGCACTGGTGGAACGAATGCAGTGTTTTCCTGAACAGCAATAACAGTGCGCCACAGACAGCGTCAAAATTCAACTTAAAGAGAACCCCCCTCCTACCCCCCCCCCCCCCCCTTTTTTTTTATGAGGTACGCGACCTTAGAAATATGCTGCATTGACACCGACTTTCATTCCCCTTTTGAAGCCCGGTAGGTTCGTTTTATTTGGCTGCTAGTTTTACCGTACAGGCGCATTGATTGATTTCTGGGGTTTAACGTCCCAGTTACAGTACGTGTAGTTTTCAATTCCAACGTAAGCAAGCTTTCTCGCGGGCATTTACTTAGTAAACATCCGCAGGAAAAGGGAAGCAATCCTCTTCAAATAAGTGAGTAATGTTGAGTAATGTTGCCGTGAGGAACACCCGTTCATACATCACTTTTTTTTTCGTCCGTGGTTGATGTTAAACGAAAGATGGCCAGAGCGCAAGGGACTTGGTCAACACTGCAGGAACCTTTATCAGCTTTGTACAGATCTCCTTCCTCGAACTTAAACAAAAAAAAAATGATTGATTTCGTTTCCCTTTGTGTTCTCAACTTCGCTTTGAGGGACCGCAGATTCGGGAAGCCGGCTCGCGACTTCATAACAGTCTCGGCGGCGAGCTGCGGAAGCCGTGGTAGCAACCTATGAAGGACAGGGTTCCTAGCACCCTAGGAAGGACAGGGTTGCGGTCAACAGCCTCCCTTCCCATTCTTCCTTGCCTCCAACTTCTGATTCATGCAAAGGACACGCACCGTCTAATCACACCGTCAAAGCGAGCGGAACAACGCCATGGCCAAAGAGTTCCAAGAAAACATACCAAACAAAGCGAAAGGAATACAGAAAGTGTTCAAAGGTACACCGACTCACACCCGAGATATCGAAACAATGGGTTTCTGCGGGGTCGATCTACAGTCGATACGGATCGGTTGCTCAGACAACGGGCAAAAAAGAATCACGGTTTGATGTTGTGCCAACAAGCAGGTCTGCCACGCGGTGTGTCCGCACGCGCCCAGCAACGACGCTCGTGTTTCAAGCGCGTATACGTGCCTTTTCAATCGCTGCGAGCTTTCCGCACGCATTTTTTTCTCCTTTACTCCGGCGCCAACCCTCCGCTCCTTCTTGTTTTTTATTTACACATTCAATCACGCACAAGCGCGGCCCTTACGCGAAGGTTGAACGTGCGCCAAGAAAAGAGCGAGAAAGAGAAACTTGCCGCTTCCTCGTTCGATTCGCTTTTTCTTTTTTTTTTTTTCAGCTTCTTTGAGGGGCCCGCGAAACAAACTGCCTGTTCGTGCAACCCAGCAGTTTTGGCTGTGCTGTGACGATATATTCTCATCGCTTCTCACGGTTCGCGCCGTACGTGCTATTGGTTGAAGACGTGTTTGTTATCCCAACCAAATCGTGGTAGTTGTAACACGTTCGATGGTTTCATTGCAGAAGCCCCCCACCCCCTTTCCCGACGCATTGCGAATCACCTTATAGTTACTTTTCGGTTTATTGTTTATGAACGCTGAGTGCATTTTTAATTTATGGTGATAATTGAAATATAGGTTAGCTTTATATTGTGTTTCACCCACGCTTCATCTCGGGAAATAATCATGAGCGGTAAAGAGGGGGGGGGGGGGGGCTATGTATGTGCTGTAAGCACTTTTAGGGTACTTCATCGTTCTCATCTGTACGCAGCAATCATCAACCCTGTTCTTCATCTTCTTCGTGCTTGAGAGACTGGCGAGTGCCTCCAGAATAAACGGGTCTGCTGGCGTTTTACTTATTTAGTTTATTTTCTTATGTGGTCCGCCGCGGTGGTCTAGTGGTTATGATGCTTGACTGCGAACCCACACGACGCGGGTTTAAATCTGGCCGCGGCGCTCGCATTTTCGATGGAGGCGAAAATGCCAGAGGACCGTGTACATGCGCATTGTCAGTGCACGTTCGAGAACCCCAGGTGACCAAAATTTTGCAAAGCCCTGCAGTACGGCCTTCCTTCCCTTTCCGCTCTTCCATTCCGTTTCCCTTAACTCACGCACGGACGCCAAGCCCTGATCCCGACAAAAGCTGCAGAAAAGTCTTTTCCTTAATCTAATCACAATTTTATTATCGTATGTGCGCGTGTGCATGTATAATATATACGAACACGCTGTCAAAACTTCGGGAGCAGAGGTGCAACGTGCCACGCCTAAGACTGATGCACGATGCCCTATCTGTATACCAACACCACCAGTGCCACGAAATGTCGAAATGAGAGGAACGCATTCGTAAATAATAATTTAACAAACGCATTGTGTCACCTGCCTCCTCACTTATTTCTCCCCCACCCCCCTCCCCCACCAGAATTTGTTGTCACGCTGCCTTCTTTTCTGCGCTGCTACTCGCTCACAGCAACAAAACACACAAAAAAAAGAGAGAAAAAAAGGCGTTGACGCTACCGGCGGCGCAGCACACCAGCGGAGCAAATACATAATCCGCCGCTGCTGCATATACACACCTTCGAATTCCTCCATTACTATGGCACGCCCCGAAAAGAAGCAGCTATATTTACACGTGCGTGCTCGACTCACAATGGCTGCTGAACAACAGGCACAAATCATCGCGTTCGAGGGCCGCAACGCCGCGCAAAGGATGCATTCATTCCGGTGGCAGAGCGCGCACGCCCAAGATTCATCATTTTTCTTTCGGGTGAGACGAGTCTGTGCGCGGATGCTCCGGTGTCGTGTGCACCGTCACGTCAGCGATCATACCGCACTCTGTTAGACTTTACGAAACGAGAAAAATTAGAACAAAGCTTTTACCGCATGCCATAAGGTGTATACTACTACTACTACTACTACTACTACTAATAATAATAATAATAATAATAATAATAATAATTATTATTATTATTATTATTATTATTATTATTATTATTATTATTATTATTATTATTATTATTATTATTATTATTATCTAGCTTAAATACCTCCGCATATTTTTATTTATTTATTTATTTATTTTTGCCCCATTGGAAATGCTAGAGTGTCACCAACGCCAGATACGCTATGCGCCAAATGTCTGCGTGTCGATTAATAATACTGAGCGGCCTATTATACGATACTCATAGAGTCGTATACATATAACAAAGGTAAATTAGCACTTATTAGTACCACCCCTCCCCTCCTCCGTTACTCGCAAGTGGGGCTTGTATACTCATCGCAAGCGAAAACGTGCCCCGTCGCAGAGCAAGCTTCTGGCGGAAGGATCTTATACGCGGCCCGACCGGGGGTTGTACACAAGCAGGCGGTAACTTAAGTTGCATAGCGTGATCGCTAACAAGGCAAGGAGAGCTCGAAAAGTGCTTCGGAGACGCGGCACTAATGCTGTTGACGGAGTCGTCCAACCGTGCACTCAGTCAGCGACCCGCCAATCGGTGCTCGCTATTACGCGTTTGCGAGGAATATTTGCTTCTAATCTGTGCGCGCTTATACGGCCTCTTGCGAACGTCCCGAAACCACTGCCGTTACAACGCAGGTCGCCACGACTTAATGTGCGAGGTGCAATTCATTTGTTCATATGAGTTTTTACTTCGTACAGTTAAGAAAAACGCCCAGTGGCATTAGGTCTAAGGACACGTACGGCTCCGCTTGACCAGTGTCCTTCAATGGCTTGACGCTGCTGAAACGTAATTGAGCCGGAGTGATTGTACGAGCTACTTGAGAGCGCTGATAATTTTTATTTTCCTACAACACGGGCACGCTTAACGAACTCGACAAGTGAGTCAATGTTTCGACTGCTTCAGTTAATTACCTATAACAGTGATTTCGCGATTTTCAGATGGCTTTAGATGAAGTGTTCCAGAGTCGTGAAGTGTAGATGTACTTTTCTCGCCCTGTTCCTGCGCCCCCCCCCCTCCCCCCTCTGTTGCGTAAATAGCCAAATTAACCTCTCATGTAGCTACATAGCAGATTCTGCACATTCCCTATTAATGGCGTTTATGATACGATGGATCGACCAGGTGGCATAGGTTGGAGCAAGCAAAAATACGGTAATTAAAAAGGGATCGAACGAAGCGAAACAAAGGGAGACAAGGACAGACGAATGACTGCCTTTGTCTCCCTTTCTCGTGTCAGCTAGTCTGTTTGTCCTAACTCACCTCATCAGTAAAGCAAGGCCAACTAACACAACATTATAAGTACTCTATGGCGCCCATTTCCAGTCTTCTTGATGTAAATAACACGTCCGCAACTGAATTTGAAAAAGTCATATCGTCCACCGTGCGGTATCACATCTCTTCGCAACACGACGAAGAAGCATTTCTCTCATGTTCCTCGGGTTGCCTCACCGACCCGCTTACTGATGGCCACAGGTATGGCGGAGGAAAGTGTCGGACAAAAACGGTCACACGTGCAGCGTAAGGTAACGCACTATACTTCGTTCGCTTCTCTATATACTTGCTTTTCAAAAGCCTTACTTGTGCTAAATACTAGCACGCGTCTCCGAGTGTTCCGATACGTGTCGCCACGGTTCACCGACCACCTGAGACCCTTGAGGGTCGGGCGCATACATATATAACACGCTCGCAGTTGGGTGGAAAGCGTTCGACAATCCAGCCGCTAAACCGGGGAGGAATACGCCGGCCGTAAAAACGCACTTGCGCGCAACGTGACTCGGAGTCGCACATATGCTCGACAGCACGCGTTGCCCCGCGCTCGCGTTTTATACACACCCACGCGGTGCGTCGGTTCGCTAACACTTGTTACAGAAACGTTGAAACCAGGCTAAGGTAGCAGCACTCTAGCGAATACATAGTGGGTCTTAAGCGAAGGTGAGGAAACCTTGAGCTGGTTTACATTTGTCTGTGCCTGTGCAAAGATCTGTCTGCGTTTGTCTGTGTCTGTGCACGACTACTAAGTAACACGAACATTGACTTACAGAACGATAGCGGACATCGCGCACGCTTTCATCAGCGTGAACACGATGAGATCCATTCAGTCATACGCTACGTTTATACAACGCGTAACTTATTCATGCCAGATAGAAATGGTACCCATATCAAATCGCACGTTTCGATGAACGACCTTGACGTGTGATACGATAAGAAACAAGGCATGCAGTGAGCAAAAAACGCAGGCGCTCCCGCAGAAGACACGGTGCTCGCCAGTATAACTGCGGTGGGTTTCTGGTTTTCTCAGGGTCACGTGTTTCTTCGAGTAGTAAATATTGACACCACCATCACGTCAACCGTAAGACCAATGGTGAAAACACATATGCCAACACCTAATTCCAAGAAGAGTTCGGTATATTATGCTTTGTCTTTTCACGCGCTGGACAGAAGGCGCCCTCGAAATGACAGTAACAGCGACAACACATCCACATGCGCGCGGTATTCCTGAAAACACGCGCTCTACATACGCGCTTGATAAAGGTATGGGAAAGCTCAGAAGCGTGCGCCTCCAGACGTCTAGCGCATCTCACAAAGACTCACCCTTCGGTCGTCGGGTGCTCCGTCCGGCATTGCGAACAGCGGTACGTTCCGTTCGGTGACGACCTCCCAGTTGGTGGCACGGCGGAAGAGGGGTCTGGCGCTTTCGAGGCACTGGGGCCGCGAGTTTCGGTGCTGCGGCGGTTGAGACTCCGCCGAAGCGCGGCACCGATTGTTGGACGCCGAGTTGTTGGTGGCTGCCGAGAGGTCCGAGGCAGACCTGGTCGGCGGCACCACTCCGCCGTCCCCGGGCACGGGCGTCGCAGGGCCACCGCGGCCCCCGCGGCCTCCGGCCCTGCGCTGAATGGCGCTCTGCGTGCATCCCATACTTGTTGTGGCACACCTCACGAACGCTCATCCTCCCGGACACGGGACACTGCGGTGGCGTCGACCACGTCGTAGGGCCGGGCGCCGCGCGGCGCCCGGCTCGCACGATAGCGCGGCACAACTGCCGTGCTTACGCTCGGCTCTAGCAGCTCCTACGCACGAAAAGCAAGCACAAACACCGAGAGACACAGGTCGAATCCTGAGCGACGGCACAGCAGTAGACGCTGGGAAATGACGATCCGGTGAGGCCGAGCGATCCGTAAGCGTGGGTCAAGTGACAGCGCTCACGTTCTTTCCTCGTTGGCTCCTTTAGAGCGCCGATTATGCGAATAAAGGCTTCCGCCGCTTCGCTTCCCTGCTCGCACCGATAACGGCTTCCTCAAGTGTCACGCATAACACGATGAAGAAGGGGGACAATTCGATAGTGTAATCGCTGCATCGCCGTTCCCACGGCCTTCATCCGACGGTAGTCACCATCCAGAAGTGCGGCGGCGACGCGACCGTAGGACGAATCTCTGCAGAGCAGCCGTACCTGTGGGAGAACTGATCTTGCAATCTTTGGAGCTTCAGTAACGTATCGGCAAATTGGATACGACGACTGTACAAGATTTCAGCAATTCCTTTCCGCTTAAAGGTCACCGTGCTGGCGTCTCGGTGCGCAGGCCGAACATCCAAGATCACACAGCGGTCACGGACGTGAGTTTGCAGACCGTGCACTTATTTGTACGCTGGTGCTACCACAAAACACATTCACTCGCACACGCACTAAATTCAGATCTTCGTGATGAATGACAGCTGCACGATGTCGCGGCTAGCCGGCTAGCGGTTCTGAAGTGTGGAAGAGCTTGGAAGCCACAAGAGCGGACACCCTCAGCTGCACTCTCAGGCTTAATGGCAGGCTGCGCTGGCTATCTGCCGAGCTGTGACGTGCCAACGAGTCTTCGGATACCTGGCTTGAGGTAGTGAACGGAGCCATCGAAATCCTTGAAGCGACGGCACCTTGCACTGCGTAGACACGGACTAGTTCGCGTTCCAGCACGTCCCGTCTGCTGCAGAGTAACGGCGACTGGCAGTTACGTCGCCGTGTCCGTGAGCATGCCCGAGCGAAGCTAATGCCGCTGCTTGGCGAGCTCCTTCGTTATCAGGGATACGACGGGCACTCACAAGCTGACCGAGGAATCAAGCAAAAAAAGAGACAATCCAGCAGCGCAGACGGCAGCGATGGACAGCCGGACGCCGCCGGCGCTCCGACACACTCCGTCGTTTAACAGCGGCCCTCGCAAGGCGGTAGTGTTTTTGATTCTTGGCGCGCTCGCTACTGCACGCCAGTTGCCTTAGACAACGCCTAGCGTAGCTGTGTCCGCGACGCCAAGCTTACAAGAAGAAAGCGTTGGTAAAAGCAAGGTCAACACGCGTCGTCTGCTTCGGCAGCTGCCGCGTGCAGGCACACCGGCGTCTTGGGCTCGGACGCCCAGCAGGGACGAAGAGGAAGGTTCATGCTTGCGCGGCTGTAGCTGCGGCGACGACGATTCGCTCTGGGAGCCGTTGCACGGGGCGCTGACAAGTGCTGCTCCGTGGCCTTCCGCGAGGCGCGTTTGCGCCGCAGCGTCGGAAGCAGACGATCGCAGCCGGTGCTCGCCAGCCGGCGGGAACCGCGCAACGCGACTAGCGCGACTATTCGCCTCCTAGCCGCGACGAGAGCAACTGCGCGGATCGAAAAATCTAAAGCGCGCGCCCGCTCCGGGCGGTCAAGTTCTGTCGCGCGCACGGGTGCAATGAAAGAGAGTTCGAAGGACGCACAACGACGATGCCTTGCTGTGTTTTCAGTGCACGTTAAAGAACACCCCAAGTGGTCAACATTTCCGGAGCCCTCCACTACGGCTTTTCTCTCCTTTCTATATCTTTCAGTCCCTTCCCCTACCCCCACGGACGCTTAGCCGTGCTCCCGACATGTGCTGCAGAAATGAGCGCCCTTTCCTTAACCGAACCACAATCGTCACCATCATCATTCTGATGTTGCTGCATTTACTGCGCACTATTCGCTTTTGTTCACCTTTCCTGTTTTCTTTCTAATTATTTCCCTTTTTTAATTAATACAATATATCATGATTCAAGCTGCTCTAAAACGTGCTGCAGTCGTCTTCTCCCAGATCATGTTTACAAGCAAGCTCATTAGGAAGGCGCAAATGAGTGCGCTTCTCACAGATACACGAACACAATTTTCGTTGACTATAATTAATTAAGCGAGACCAAAATGTTCGCATTGCAGAACGTTCACCAATAATGTATACTCTTTTCGCGAATGCCCAGGGGCAGATCTAGAGATCGTTGAACACGTTGAAGAACAAGGAATGTCACAAGAGCCAACGTTTCGACAAGTGCACTTGTCTTCGTCCGTTCTCTTCTAGGGGCATACCTAGGATTCCTTTCAAGGAGAAGTTAGAAGAGCTAGGGGGGATTGGGGGGAGGGCGAAAGAGAGAGAGAGAGAGCGCGCGGTAAGGACATCCCGACACTCTGTAACGATTGGATCGCTCCTCAACGGGTTTCCGAGCCAGGGCCATGACAGTCCTTGGTGGAGTTTATCGAGATGTTTCTTAACGATGAAGAAGACTACATCATTTATCAGGGTCCAGTCATTTGAGGGAAGTAAGGAACATGCAATTACTGTCGTATATCTATTTCTCTCTTTCACAGCATAGGAACGAAGTTATGGGTACGAGCTTTGGTACGGGAAGGGTTTTCACGTACGCGCTGTTCTATAAACGATAACCACATATATGAAGGGAAGAAAAAAACAAGGTTGGAGAAGGCGTCACGCGACAATCATGAAGAGCAGTCGTAAAGAATTTGAAGGAGTGAATCATGGGAAATGAGCCCCGGTCACGTGGTAGGCAAGTGGCAAACTAATGCATGGTAGAGCGGCACTAAAGATTACCGCGTCTTAGCCAAGACAAGAGGTCCGGCAACCATGTGGGCCTAATCCTATCCGCAAGTTACATCGCACAAGGCGTCAGATGAGGTTGGCCTGCCGAGGCTAACGGAATCACATGACGCCACCCCACAGTCTTTCATGGGGTTTTCTTGTTTGTTTGTTTTTTTTTTCCTTCATCACCACTTACCAACCTGTCATGTACAAATTCCTTTTTCTGCCTGAAGGTGACACGAGAGGGAGCACTCTACTAAACGTACGAATGAGATCAGCAAGTTGCCACAGCTGGCGTGCCAGAGTGAGACTGGCTTGCTTTTATGCAATATCCGACATCCGTCCATCGAGCGTCGGTGCTACGAGCAGTAAACTCAGTGGGAAGAAAGCTCACGTGACGAAGTCGTGACATCACGTGAAAATTCCACCAATGGAGGAAGGAAAACGGCTTTCTTTTCTCATTAATTCCACGGAGTAGCCAACCGGGATCAGCCCAGGTTAGCCTCTGCGCTCTCCCTTTATCCTACTCCTTCCTTACTTCCCCATTTCGATCGAGGCGAAATGTCGAAGCCCGTTTTCATGTGCGATGTCAGCGCACGTTAAAGAAACCCAGGTGGCCGAAATTTCCGAAGCCCTCCCCTACGGTGTCTCTCATAATCATATCGTGGTTCCGGGATGTTAAACCTCAAAAATCAAACAATTCCTTCCTTCCTTCCTTCCTTCCTTCCTTTGACGTGTTACTCAAAAATGCAATCATGCAGCGTAGGACACTTGTACTTGGTACTGAGATAGATAGATAGATAGATAGATAGATAGATAGATAGATAGATAGATAGATAGATAGATAGATAGATAGATAGATAGATAGATAGATAGATAGATGTACGGACGGAGGGACAGACAGACAGACGGGTCGGGACGGGTAGATGGAAGAGGCAGCTGCGTGGAAAACTGGGCATTTCCCACACACACACACATTCGAACACAGCACCAGCTCGTCAGCTACCATTCCATATACAGTAAACCCTCGTTATAACGAAGTCAATGGGAGGGCAAAAAAATTCGATATAAGCGGTAATTCGATATACGCGACTGCACCATAAAATCTCAGCAAGTACAGCTAAATTAGCCATGACAACTTCGCAGAAGTGGTATTCAGTGAAACAAACTTTTATTCACACACAAAAAAGTACGTCAGCTGGCTTTGTCGGGTGCTTCGGCTGGGCGCGAGGAGTGCCTGCTCCAGTTTGTTCATGCAAATCATGAGGTCGTGGTCGCCGCCCGCGCACTCCACTCTATTTCGCAACTCCTGCGTTTGTGCCACTGTTGGTATTTCGCGAGGCTGTTCGTCTAGCGGCTCATCTTCCTCATCGGGGCCTCCAAGCAAGTCGACTATTTCGGCATCCGTAGCTGGGGCAACGACGGGTACATCTGCGTCAGCCATCGCGAATGATTCGAAGTTGCCTTCCATATCTGCGCCAACGATGCTGTTCACAGCTTCGTAGAGATCGTGGCAGTCCTCGCAGTAATCATCAGCGTCTTCTGCGTGCGACCGGGAAAATCCGGCATGTGCACAGCAGTTTGCACCCGCTGTGAATATGCATCCGCAACTTGTTACTTCGCTCTAAGCGGAGCAAGCTATCGACATGCTTCGAGTAATCCGGTCTAAAATACACGCATTTGGGTCGGGACTGCGTGACACTGCGATAAAAGCGATAATTTGAATAAAGCGACTTCGTTGTAACCAGGGTTTACTTATATACAGGGTGCTTTTTTTTTAGTTGCAACACATCTTTAAAATTAGAAAAACATAAATCGCGGGAATGTCTTGTGTACCACTTGAGTATACGGATTGGCGCCCTCTAGATACAGAACAATTTCCGCACTTTTATACATAATTAGCGAAAATACGCTAATTAACTTATTAATTATCAGTAATTGGTGGCTACAGCAAATTAGTACCTTGGAGCCCGTCCTCGACACTACCTATCCCAACGATCAAATTTTGAATAGCGGTGTGCATGTCGGAGCTACGCGAACAATTAGTTCCCCGTGGCAGGCTCCTTGAAATCGAAACTCGCCGCAAAAAGAGCGTCTCTGACGTCGATGTCACCGCCTCCCCGGATTTCGTCACTCGCCCGCGGCGCCCGACGCCACAGATAACAAGGAGATAACGCGAGCTGCTTGCGCGGACGAAGCGGCCGGAGCGCCGGCGACCACGGGCGAGTGGCGAGTGACGAAAGCCGTGGGGCAGCGACATCGACGTCACAGACGCTCTTTTTCCGTCCACTTTTGGTTTCAAGGAGCCTGCCACGGCAAACTAATTGTTCGCGTAGCTTCGACATGCACTTCGCTATTCAAAATTTGATCGTTAGGATAGGTAGTGTCGAGGACGGGCTCCAAAGTACTCATTTTCTGTAGCCACCAATTACCGATAATTAAAAAGTTAATTAGCGTAATTTCGCTAATTATGCATACAAGTGCGGAAATTGTTCTGTATCTGGAGGGCGCCATTCCGTATACTAGAATGGTACAGAAGACATTCCCGCGATTTATGTTTTTCTAATTTTAAAAATGTGTTGCAACTAAAGAAAAACATCCTGTATATATATATAGCGTTTTGGACGTGAGTGTTCGAGCGCAGCGGACCAGCGAGACGTAGCACAGCTGGTCGAGCACCGAAAGCCAGGTTGTTGTTGTTTCCTTCAAGTCTGGCACATACCCACCCTGGGGGATTGGCCAAGATGTAGAAGTTGAAGTAGTTAAGCTGAGATACTATGGAATACCAATCAGAATCGAATAGTCAAGATGAAATTAACAGTGAAGTGTACGAATTTATGAAAAGAACCGGCCTGAATCAATTATGAAGTTTGAAACGGTAGAGCACACATCCCCGTGGCAATGTCCTAACGAGGAGGCTCCCAAGGACAGAACATTAGACACGGTGAACTGCAACCCAACCCTATGAAAAGAATCTTCTAATGTGCGTTTTCTTAATGAGGATAACCGAGTGCATTTTAAGAAATAATGTTCGATAGATTCGTCTTCGCCGCAACATGGACACAAAGGCGATGGGGCCAGACCAGCTCTGTGCATATAAAAGTTTAGTTTTGGAATGCGACAACGTAATTGCGTAAAGATAACTTCTAGTTTTCTGGAGAGGAATGCATTTCTATTCCAAGGGAATAAGAGGTGTCGATAGTCATTAAGATTAGTTAATAAGGAATTACTAGATTCCTGCTTTATCGCCCTTCTCCTAAATCTTGCAGCAGTTATTAGCGCTGATGCCAGGTGATGATGATGATGATGCTCCTGAAGAACTACGGCACTTACCCACCAGGGGGGATTGGCCAAGATTTCTATGTTGATTACGTTTTGATTTTAAATAATTGGAATGATGCCAGGCTCCCTAACTCGTCGTTCTCTTCTTGCAAGCTATATGTCCACTGCCGTGTCATTTACAGTACAATATAGTTGAGGCCCGTGTGCTGTGCGATGTCAGTGAACGTTAAAGAACCCCAGGTGGTCAAAATTTCCGGAGCCCTCCACTACGGCGTCTCTCATAATCAGAGCTGGTTTTGGGATGTTAAACACCACAAAACAACACACACACACACACACACACACACACACACACACACACACACACACATATATATATATATATATATATATATATATATATATATATATATATATATATATATATATAGTGAGAGAGAGAGAACTTAATGAACCAACCAACATTTCATGTTTTGTTCATTAAGTTGTTTCTAAGAGATAAACGAGCCCTTGACCCCTTCCCTTCCGTTATATATTATGGGGAATTCTGCTGCGTGCCTCCGCCGCCAATCATCATCGTAACCTACGTTAGCTCGTATTTCAGCAAATTTAATGTTTGCAGACAACATTGCGCTCTTTAACAATGACAGTATATATGGAGTGGTAGCTGACGAGCTGGTTGTGTTTTCGAATGTGTGATGTGTGTGGGAAATGCCCAGTTTAATTTGGCCACTACGTGCGTACTACTGTCGAACAAGAAAAGAGGCACGTCAGGTCTTCTCGCAGTGCCCCGCCAAAGGCTAATTGGCTCGTCAGCGAGCCCAGAAGTCGACGCCGCCCTTTCTCGCACAATGACTTCCACTCAGCAACGTGTCTCGGCCGCGGTGCAATGACTACTTGACAGGTGGCTTTTGGGTGGAGGCACCTTTGTGTTTGCCATCGCGTCACGCTTGTCCTCGCTCCCTCCTTTCATCGAGTTTAGATCACTCGAGTTAACGTGTTCGCTTTGGACGCAATTAAAATGTGTGTATCTCCGCCCAGTGGGCGAGAAGCAAGGCATAAGGCGTATGAGAGATCATAGCTCTAAGGACTCCACGCCTATTGCATAATTAAGAAAGAAGCCGTATAATGACACATATGACACGTGTTTGTATGTAAACCGTATCTGTCCGAACGCAGAATGTGTCGAGGGTTTCTGCTGTACAAGCGCGTAACCCCAGACACCGAAAATGACATATCCAATAATGCAGCGTTTCCGTTTTAACTGAACCGCGGCGTCGGCCTTCTTATGCTCATGAAAACAATATAGTATAGCATGTAGAAGGACAGATTATAGCAATCGCGCCCTATATATTCACGAGGTGATTTAATGTCAAGAAACAGCATGGGAAGCTGTGTTCGTAACATGTTGTTCCACTTGATAAATGTCTATTGACGGAGCGCAAATTAGCAACCTAGGCCGGCGCAGTGGTCTATAGTGGCAGAGATGGCAAAATTACTTAAACAATGTAATTCAATTACATTAATAATTACTGCTCTAAAATTTATTTAAATCTAAATATGTTACATAACAAATTACAGTCGACGAAATTAATGACATTCCGTTACTATTCCTTTTGAAAGGTAAGGAAATTGCATAATCGCGGCTCATGCATGCCTTATTTACTGCACATAAACATTGAAATTAGAGCCTAAATTGTCGTGGCAGTAACTTCTTCGTGTGCCCCTCTAACCTCTGTCGAAGCCTGCGTGATCTTGATTGACTAAAGAATTAATAGCTGGGTGTCAGGGCTGACCACAGAACCTATCGCAGTTCTGCATAAAGAAAAGCGCGCGGTCTCTCTTTGTGGTACACGTATGCGCATTTGAAACCTCTGCGTCACGTCGCTGACTTGTCCGGCAGTCAGCAAAGCGTAGCGTCGTCGTCAGTCCTTCTTGTATACAGGGTGTTCTTTTTTAGTTGCAACACATTTTTTACATTAGAAAAACGTAAATCACGAGTATACGGATTGGCTGCCTCTAGATACGGAACAATTTCCGCACTTGAATGCATAATTAGCGAAATTACGCTAATTAACTGTTTAATTATCAGTAATTGGTGGCTACAGCAAATGAGTACTTTGGAGCCCGTCCTAGACACTACCTATCCCAACGATCAAATTTTGAATAGCGGAGTGCATGTCGGAGCTACGCGAACAATTAGTTCCCCGTGGCAGGCTCCTTGAAACCGAAAATGGCCGGAAAAAGAGCGTCTGTGACGTCGATGTCACCGCCCCCATGGCTTTCGTCACTCGCCACTCGCCCGTGGTCACCGCCGCTCCGGCCGCTCCGTCCGCGCAAGCAGCTTGTTATCTCTTTGTTATATGCGGCGTTGGGCGCCGCGAGCGAGTGACGAAATCCGAGGAGGCGGCGCCATCGGCGTCACAGACGCTCTTTTTGCCGGCCAGTTTCGGTTTCAAGGAGCCTGCCACGGGGAATTGTTCTCGTAGCTTCGACATGCGCTCCGCTATTCAAAATTTGATCGTTGGGATAGGTAGTGTCGAGGACGGGCTCCAAAGTACGCATTAGCTGTAGCCTGTAGCCACCTATTACTGATATTTAAAAAGGTAATTAGCGTAATTCCGCTAATTATGTGCACGAGTGCGGAAGTTGTTCTGTTATCTAGAGGCCGCCAACCTGTACACTCGAATGGCACACAAGACATTTCCGCGATTTATGTTTCTCTCATTTAAAAAATGTGTTGCAACTAAAAAAAAAAAAAAACACCCTGTATGAAGTTTAGAGGGTTGTAGCCTCCCAACACCGTCACTGCAGGCTTCGAGTTCGGATGTGTCAGGATCAGGTACTCGTGCCGCATTCGGGCCAGGAGTCCTCGGGGAAGCAGGTACGAGGAGCGTTGGAATAAAATATGTACTACATCGTTTATTTACAACATAATGGTAGCTGACTGTCGAGTGTTCTCTGCTGGGCGTTCTGCTGGTTAAGCAGCCCACTTCCCCTAGGGCGTTTTCAAGGGAAGAACCGGTTGAAGTGGCTCCCCCGACCCATGTTTGAAGATATGAAATGGGTGAGAAGGTTAATTATCGACTTCGCCTTTAATTATCAAATTCGCCGAGGCAACCCTTCTCGCAGCCGGACCACCTGAAGGCAGCAGGGCTAAAGGCAGAAGGAATAAATGTGTCGTGGCTCAAGATACGAATTATAGATAATACAGAAAGTAAAAATGTAGCGAGCTCCCCAAGAACTTTCTCCGCAACATGCCAAGCGGGAGACGAAGAGGAAAGAATGAGGTCGAAACGCTGATTAATGGCAGTTGATTCCAGGAACAAGATCGCACAACACACGAGTAAAAAAAAAACACACATCAAAATATAATGCTGCCGCTGCGACGCAATATATAGTGCTGCATAGATGCTGCCGGGATGGAGAGGGAGCCGCACATCAACGTCAGGATATATCGTCGATTTTTGGTAAATCATCATATCCTATAAGTGAAGCAGTGCAGTTATTACAAGAAGTATGTAGACATAAAAGACTCGAAGCTCTCTTTGTCCTCGTCAAAGCGCGCTGCTTGACCTATACGGCGTATACGTATAACCAACTCGTCCAGCTTTCAATTTGGCGAACTTGGTAATGTTACTTATGATGTAGCCAGAACCCGGGGGTGGTGTGGATACCGAGTCGTTGGGGGCGAGGCGGTGTTGGGGGTTTATATACTGTTGTTTTATTTCCCTAACCAATTTTCTTTGTTTTACTTGTGATTGCTTATACATATTGTTGTTGTGCTGATCTATTTTTTCCATTACACTATCAGCCTATGCATGTGGCTATGGGTCTAACCAGTGATGTGGTGGTTTCTGAACCATTCCTGAAATACAACTGACCCCGTTAATTTTCGAAGTCAAACCTGCATTCTTGTGCGGGATGCTTCCACGTTCCCAAAGACGAATACCAGCAACACTCAGTGCTATCCGAAGCATTTGCAAGCGGCATAGTTTAAGCGTTCCCGCCGACATAGAATCCTCGGCCCCCAACTGGTTGTCGTGCCATCCAGCGGCAGGCAAAGGCACTATAGCATTAAAAGCACAGCCTCCGTGATTTAACGCAGTCTGTTGTAAATCACGAAGGCTCTGTTCAGAATTCTCTTAATCGAAGGGGTGGCGCCCGTGGCGTGTCGAGAATTTGTTTGCAATGTGCACTTGGTATACGGTTTGCTGCTTGCCAGAGCGGAAAATGTGCTGCGAGAACCTGTGGAGTGGCTGCTATTAGAAACTGGCCGAGTATCAACGGAAATGCGCAGCGCTGCCGCAGCGCCGCAGTACCCAGGCAGTAGTTCATAGCATCCGCAGAGTCATAGCTACACGGTAGTCATGGCACGCGCTGGAAATGTCATGGCACGCGCCCACTCTGTTTATGACTATCAAATAGAAATTATATTCGGTTTTGTTATTTTGCCATGAATGCAAAGCAGCTTCCTAAAATGAACTGTTTCCTCGGGGGTTCAAATAGGCGTGTCTTTCTAAATGTTAATTGGAGGGGGAGGGGGACCTGTTGAGGTAGAGGGAGGAGAAGGAATGAACTTTATTTTGAAAGCAGCAGGTTTCAAAACCTTGAGGTAGAGTGATCTGATCTTTGTTTGCGTGTATGGTTGCGAGAACTGGCAACGTTTGCTACTCTGATCGTAACGATAGAATTCTCAAAGGAATTAAAATTAGTAGCTGCGTCATTCTACACGAAAGATAAACTCGTGCTGATGAACATACAAAACAAAACACGAGACTATGCACAACGTGTCTAAAAAATTAAAGTATTTTATGGCCGTTACATGCAGCAGTTAGTCCAATATTTGCGAGCAGTGCACATTTTCTGCTTTTACTAAGAGGAATCTTCCATTGCAAGAAAAGCATTAATGTCACTACTTAATTAGTGGTTGACTTCAGAAAAGTATGGAGCGTGCATTAACCTCAGGGGCTGTGTAGCCAAGTCCTATTCAAATGACCACTTTTAAAACAAGTTCAAGTTTTGTTTCAGCAACCAGTGCCAGCATGTTTCACTTACAGAGCTCGAGCGCGCATTCAAGTTTACAATTGGGAGCAAGCAGCTTTGGGTCGTATACATAATCGCAATTGAGCAACTGCCTGAGGGAAGATTTACGTAGCTACTCCTTGAAAAAATAAGTTTTCATGAAGCAGTTGCGTTGTTCGCTTGTTCTTTTGTTTGTTACACCTGTCAAATGCACATAATGTGAGGTGCCTGGAAAAAAAATATAGAAAATGCTTCCAGCCACGAAACAGGCTGCCACGTTCACAATTTGCTTCATCTGCGTCCACGCACGCTACTGCCCCTTCTGGTTCCCTGTAGCCGTATAGCCACTAAAGAAAAGTGCCTAGAGAACGACAATATTGCTGAAAATTTCGAGTATTGATGAACCAGTCAAAGTAAATTGATGCACAGACTGACCGGGCGGCCAGTGCAGCGCAGCCTCATTCAAAGGACTTTTCAGCTTTTGAAAAAAGCAAGCACCAGCCAGCTAAGAGAAAAGTTGAAGAACAAGGTCACACAAGACGATGATTTCTCTCTTCAAAAATTGTTTTTCATCTTTATTTGTACAAGCTAATAACATTATGATAGCAGACGGTGGTATCATGAGAAAACACATCTGAGAATAAGCGCTCATTCCATCAAACAATTCACGCTAAAATCAGACATTTAGCACAGCTTGCTAAAAGGCAGTCAAGGGCGTGAATAAAGTAAAGTAAGGAAGAAGAGAAAGCATAAAGCGAAAACAGTGGCCGAGATGTTGGTGCTGCCAGCCTGCAAAGCAACGAGCAAGCAGAATCACTTGTGAGGCACCTTTCTACTAGTGCTCATGTTGGTAATATTGTCAGTAAAATATTGAACGAAAATTTTTGAACTAAGCTCAAATGCCACAAATAGTGTAAATGCAGAGAAACATGTTTATTTCTCAATTGAAGGCTGCAGGTAAAAGGAAAATAAATCATGTACATAAACTATGGCATGACTGCACACAGGCATACAGTCATGTATACGCAGGGGTGGTACTCTTTATAGCCTCTGTCAACTGTGGGACAGTGCCCTGATTGTGTATCCTATGTTTGGAAAATCAGTTCTGTTGGTTACGAAAGGGCAAATTATCCACCCACCTAACAGAGCGACCACCCTGGAAAGGCATGAGTTGTGGGATCAAGCAACAGACCAGACAAGTCTTTTATCAGCTAAGAAGCCTTTCTTTCTGAGAAATCTGCATGAATGTCTTTGTAGCTTTGTGCTATGAACTCGTGGATAGAAATTTTTCCATTTCATAATGTCCATTTGTAACCTTGGTATATGCAAGGTAAACTGAACACCGTCTAAATGGGATTATTATTCCATTAGTAGTGAAAAACATGCAATACCTGTGCAAACTACATTCTAAAAATTTGCTCGATAGTTCTATTTTTGTTCTTGAGCAAGCAATGTCCACTGAATTCGTATCTTTTAAATGGTGCAATAGAGTACCACAAGATCATCAAAAGGCCCCACAAATGCAAATGCCGTGTCAAATAGTGACACAGCTTTGTTTATTAAACACAGCCTGTATGTACAGCCTATATGTCACGCAAGAGAACCAAGCAAGAGAAGAAAACTGGTTTGCACTTTTGAGGCTTGCCCAGCACCAACATTCACATCACTGCACCGGACTATGCCGAACTGCATTTCTGACTGCAGAAAGAGACTACCTATTTGATCAGATGAGTATGCAGGAGCTCTGATTACTAAGACGGAGTGCACATGTACAAGGCTTGATCCTGAGAAACAGGAAAACTGGAGGTTGTAAACAGCTTCGTCATGCATCTCATAATCAGAAAATGCATGTACACTTCTGCCTGAACGAGGCACCACACAAACACATTATATCGCATGAAGGTAGAAAATTCTAAGCAAGAAAATAAAAGGAGCATGACTGAAAGGAGCTCCCAGAAACACTGTATAAATAAACGGTGGGTTGAAATATTGTTGCTGTTATGACACATAGGCATGCAACAGCACAACTTTTCTTCACTCTGTTACTTCAGCCAACACAGGAAAACGAGTGATGGAAGAAAAAAATTTAAGGTATATAACATAGCCTGAGAGAACAGTTGTGTCACAAGATAGACAGGAAAAGAAGAATGCACGAACACACATGGCAAATGAGGCCCTCTCAAGCAGTAAAATAGTACTATATACACAGGTCGCATAAAAATAACTGCGACTGGTAAGAAAGACATCAGGCAACACACTTCCGCCCCATTAGTCAGGTCTCTCCACCTGAATGGACGGATTGGTTCTATATAGTGCACACACCACTTCCGGCCAGCAGGTGTTGTTGTGACCGCACAATGTATGCTCTCGAGCAACAACATAAAGTTACATTTTGTCTTTTCTCCATAACATATAAAAACTCACATTTAAATAGAAACAATAATATTATCATAAACGACACCTGCTATCTCTTTTCACTCTTTCACAACATAAATGATGGAAAAAAAACTGAGAAAGGCAGGCTTCAAAGCTGGTAAAAAAGCAAAACCTTACGCAGCAATAGCAGAGAAATGGACAGGGCAGGAGAAGTACCTTCTGAAGCCAACAGAAGAGGAATCAAGGAAAAGTGCCACATGTTCCAACCACTGAAAACAAAGTTCACGAAAGCACACTGACAAGGCAAAAACCTAGGGCAAATGCGATGACCATGGCAATGTATTGAGTTCCATGGCATTCTAAGTGGAAGGAGTATGATTCATCAGAGTGCTGCCTGTCACAGGAGTGTCACCACCTGTCCTGGCCATCTAATGGCATCCAGTTGTTTAGTCGTTATGCTTTCTTGCCCAAACAGAAACCAACTTTTGATGGAAAGCCATATGACGAGACTTGAAAGCTTTATACATCGGGTGAATGAACCTTAAAAAAAAAAAAACAAAAAAAAAACAAGCTAAACAGGAAAAGAAAAAAAAAACAAACGACTACACATAAAAGCTGTCTCTTAATAACAATATCGAGGTGTGTGTGGAAGAGAAAATTGTGCTGCACATTTGAACGGCAATGCCATAACATATTGCGTAAATCACACCTTCTGGTGTGAATTGATGCACAAAACGAGTGAATGAAGTGAAAACCATTCAGACACTTCCACACAAACATGGTGTGCACACACACATGCGCCTCTTCGAGACCAGAAGAGATCCCTGAGATTCCTACATTGACGTGGGTTGAGCGTTCTAGTGACTTTTCTCCCTCAGTTTACTCAAGTGATTTATGGCAATGCTTACCGAAAGTTTAAGAAATACCACCACTTGTATTCATATGGTTGAACCTGATGAGCTAGTCACAGAAAGCTGCTCTGTTTTTAGTACTGCTGTCTATTATGCCAAAATCAATGAAATAAAGGCATGTACAAGCTATGTGACTGTGCAAAAAAGAAAAGTTAGAAGGGGCGCTCTACAAATCCTACGCATAACATGTGAAGTCTCGGCAACCCGTGGGCCGAATTTCAATTGCGAGTAGAAGCTACCCAAACTACTATTAGCAGAGCACAATATTCACAGGGTTGAATAACATTGCAGTCTTGACTTTCCTACGAACTCTCACATGGTACCTTTGATTGCACTACCCATACCATATACAGAGAGGGCACCATGTGCTAACCAACATCAAACACTGAAATGTAAGGAATTCAATAACAAGCATCACTTTTCCGCCCGTCCAGTCCTTATGTCAAGCAGCATGTACACGATCTAAAGCTGAGTGAGTTTGTATACATCTAGGAGGAAAACAGCTTGCACAAACGACAACATGGATGAAAGGAATAGCATGGCACTTTAGGTTCACTTTTAAAACATCGCAAAAGTTTTAACCAAGAAGACTGCTTCAAATAGAGCTTCTTAAAATAAGAGGCCTAACAATTATTTTAATGTACGTAAATAAATGCCAATCAGCTTCCCTTCACCTATGATCTTGCCTGTCCAGGCTATGTATATCCTTATAAACAACAAAGCACACCTTTCACTCCACATGATCCCGAAGATTTGTATCTTTGGAGGCACACATGTTGCACCAACTGCAGATGCAACCTATGTGCGATTGTGAAAAGTGAAGAGAACGAAGGTGATAGACATCACCCATAATGCCACATTGCCTAGAGAACACAGCACATGTTTTCAGAGAACATGAAAGCACGGAAACTGACTGAACAATACATTTTACATTAGAAAAAAGAAAAAAAAAATTAGGAATCAAGCCTTATCATTGTGCCTACCACTGAGAATAATCTACATACAGTAGAACCTCTTTATAACGAACCCGGATATAACGAACTATCGGATATAACGAAGCAATTGCAATTTCCCTTGAAATTCCTATTGGTTATAACGAGCTAAACATTATAACGAAGTAATTACCACTCCCCCTTAAACTTCGTTATAACGAGGTTTTACTGTATGTACTTGTCAGCATAGAGGAATAATGAACCTTTTTCAGGAGCACCTATTGCATATGCATGGCTAGCATAACATTGTACAGGTTGGCATAAGCGGTTAGCCCTGCATTGGTACCCACATTCAGCCACCGTGATGGCAATGCGCACTGTCAAGAAGAGCGCTAGTTTATTGAGATTGGCCCAAGCAATCCGTGGTTTACCATGGCACATATGTCCCAAGGTTTCGCTGATGAATTTTTGCCCACTGGAGTTGAAAATGTGGACATGGCTGCAGTGTGACAAACTGGTCAGGAGTCATAATGTCTGTGTTTACTGTTGTTAATGCAGTTCCAGGAAAAGTGAGGCAGGTGCAGTAAAATGTGTGAAACTGTTGAGTGCAGACCTGCAAACCCAGCAGTGATGCATGTACAATAAGGAGCACAATTGTAAAACAGCTGAAAGTTAATGCTATGTGTGGTTCAATCTCCATTTTAGGTCCTCATTCTACAATGCCAGACCAAGAAGCTAATGACCCAAAGGAGCTAACATAGGCCAATTTGACCCCTTATATTTTATGAAAGATGGAAGTGGTGATGCATGAAATTCAAATTATATTTTGCCTGAGCCCCCCCCCCCCCATACGTGGACTTCCACAAAATATTTCAGAAAATTGGGACCATTCTTTTTTCCTATTTTCTGAAAATGAGCATTAAATAGAACTTTCTAAATTAGCCATTCGTCTTAGTATTTTCAATTCCTTATCAGAAGTCATCATTATACTGGGTGTAGCCAATATGATAATTTATATTTGATATTTCTTGCAAGTTTCTTCGTGAAATAGCAGACAAACCCTGATGCATCAAAGTTAAAAATTTTTCTGATCTGGACCATGTTTTGCACATTTTAACCCCTTGTTTTTCACGAAGAAGCAAACGATGACAGAATATCGAATCCATGCTTTGTCTGACATGAGGAGAGTTTCACAAACAGTTTTAGTGAGAATTCGGACTAAGGCTATTTAGTTTTATTTGTTAAAATTAGGATTTTTTTGAGACGCTTGCCGATTTAAATATCTTTTTCTTCCCTCCTATTCCTTGTAGGAAGCCAATATTTTGCATTGATGTTGTTGATCTGATGTTCCGTACTCTGTATTTATTTCAAGTTTCCCTCTGTGATAAAGAATGTGCCATGGGGCATCAAAATTACACAAGACTTATTCTTAGGCCATATTTGGGATGATGTTTAGATTCTTTTATTTTGTGTACCACATGCACGGAAGCAATTCATGTTCATGCGTACTAAAAGGGATGGAGAAGTATTTGACACAATTTTTCTAGTTTGCCTTGAATGCGACTGAAAATATTCCAGCAAGCAATGTAAGAAAGCCTGGTGCCACCGACCTCTAATATATCTTGCTGGACTGGGAGCAGTTTGCAGAAATAAAATTTGCTGTTCTGGGCAGTTTGAAATTACCTTCATTACAAACAAGAAAACCGTCCGAAACAAAAATTTTGAGCTGATGTGCATGTCCAATCTCTCGTGGAATTGCCCTATAAGGTACATTACCACTATGAATACAATGATTGTGATGTGCTAGTTTTCTGAAGTAAATGGCATGTGTGTCATAGCATGTGCGTCAAGTTGAGAGCACATGTTCATGTTCATCGACCATTTGATAAACTCACACGGTTTTGTGCACACATCCAAGAAGCGTGAGAGTTCACAATGTTGTCACACACTCGCCATGAAAGAACGCACCGTTTTACTCGTAAAGGCCCGACCCTCAGCTGTGATTTTGCTGCCAACCGCTAGAGGCGCTTTTCCAACATGAAAAAGGTCCATTCTGCTCAAAATGCCCAACCATGAAATGCCTCGCTGCGGCGACTTAAAATTCCCAACAGTGTACGCATGTCAGTAGGCTCATCCGAAGCTAGTAAAAAGTGCACAACATGACTGAACTTCATTACTGCGATGTTGAATAACTCATAATCAAGAAAGTACAATGAAGCGCTCTTGTTCACTCATCCTCTATCACGAATGATTAGCATATAAAACGCAAATCGCGTAATAAAACCAAGAATGCTGACTTTTCTGTTGACCATACGAACATTGTGGGATTAGACAAAGAACGTAGATCTGCAGAAAACAAGAAAAAGAAAAAAGATTGGCTGCTCGAAAGAAAGAAGAAAAGACGGGAACGACAAATGCCTTAACAGCCCAGGAGAGAAAGACATTCAAAGGGATAGTAAATAGAGAAATGCACCAACATTGTTCCAGCAGAAAAAAATAAAGAGGGGACAAAACGCTCAATTTTGCATTTGCTCAATGCGGTTGGTAGAAATAGCTTGCCAGGCTGAAATTCCAAGCCATTTCATTTAGACATCACAACAAAGGTGAGATATCACGGCTGGTTTTGCTTGATTCCGTGCTTGGATACTCTTGTTGACAGCCAGTACTCTTCCCGTGTAGTCATTTCAGGCCTGTTTTATTTCATGCGGCTTTTAACCATTAAAAATGAAATTTCAAGGTCTTATGTGGTAGACTCAAAAGCTAATTATAATGAACACCATATTAATTTTGGCTAAATGGAGTTCTTTAACTCGCACTAAATACATGGGACAGACATGTTTGAAATGAAGTGCAGCATTCACAGCTGGAGATTTGATCCCACGACCTCAAGCTTAGCAGCACAACATCATGTGCTGCTAAGCTATCATGGTGGGTACATTGTAACGCATGTGGCAGACAACGAACTGCTAGTTTGTTAAAATGACACAATGAATGCTTAGGGAAGAGGAGTGTTCGCAAGGACAGCATGGAATTGCACAGTGCAATCAAATTAGCAAGTTCTATTGGCAGGTATACAATGGAATCAGCTTGCACAATACAGGGGAGACTGTTGAAAGAGGCCTTTGCACTGCGGCAGACATACATCAGCTGCTTTTGATGGTGATCCACTTTCTTCGTTCATTAAGCTGCTTACAAAAATTTTATAGCAAGGTCAGAGAGCTCTACAACAACCATTTGAACGTGCAATAAGAAAGATTCACTGTAAAATGAACAAAGGGGAACGGATCAAAGGCTTATTTCTTTGTTAAGCACGAGCTAATGAAGTCAACAGCTAATGAACCCCAGGTAAGAAAAGCGAACATTATTTGTAGTTTTAAGTGGTGCAGTAAATCGGGACATAACTGGAAAGGGATTAAAGTGGACAAAAAGAAGAAAAGAAAAAGGGCCCAGTTTTGTGCATAGCAGACAGGATAGTCACAGCGTCAGCGAGACTTTCCAACAAGTTTCTGTTACTTTCTGTCCACCTTCTCTTCTTCCTCTTTCGCTGCCTTCTTTGCTTCTTGTTCTTCACAGTCATCGTCTCTCCCATCTTCATTGCCCTCCTTTTCTGCTTCTGCTATTTCAAATACTTGCCATCCTCATCTTCTTTGTTTTCATCATTGCCTTCCTCTTTGTCGTCTCCTTCTTCTGCAGCTCACCTCTTGTACTTTATTTTTGTCCTCTCCCTCATCATCTTCTGCTGCTTAATCTTTTGCCTTCACAATAATATGATTTCTCCTCCTCTTCTTGTACTTAGTCACTGTTTTTTTTTTTCCTCGCCATCTTCTTCTTCTCTAAAATTCCCCTTCTGCTTCGTCATTGTTTTCTCCCTCTTCCTTTGTCCAATTCTTCTGCTCCACAGTTTTCTTTTACTTTTTTGTCGGTGTCCCCCACTTCCTCCTCTTTTTCTGCCCCTTCCTCCTACTTCTCCTTCGTCTTCTTTGAAGAAACCGCAACCGACAAGTGGCAACCTTACTGTTTGCACTGGAACTGACCGAGAGCACAAGCTACCCAACCGGCGCACCACAACACAGGCTATCATAGCGAGCCCATAACAGTTTACGCTATAAAATTGCTTGGTGTTGGTAGGGACCTTGTGCACTCGCACGTGAAATTTTACACCTCCCTGCAGCTTTACTGGGCAAGAGCTAGGTATACCTATGCCCCTATTCACCATTATGATCATCATGTCTACGCCAACTGCATGGCAAAGGACCTCTCCCCTGTTTCTCCAATTAACACTATATGCTCTGACTACTATATGAATGCGCCATTTAACCACGAGCAACACAATACTCAATGTCTTGACTGAAATGCCATTCACCTCATCGAACCAGCCAAGATTGAGCAGATGCACATTGCACAACCTGCAATTTCAGCTGGGCCACTGCTACTTCATGGTTTCTCAGCATAGTGTACAAGAAAGCTTAGGTGCAGTACAGATCCGTTAATTCGACGTCAGGTAATTTGATTTTGTGGTTACATTGGTTTCAACTGAAGGTTCCTGGTCATCGGCTAACGTTGCAACAATGTTACTGAAGGTTCCTGGCCAGCTAACGTTGCAACAATGTTAGCAACTGGTGCAGAAGCCTGTTGGCTCTCGGGGGACATGTGATGCACAAGAGCAACTAAAGGTTTTGCAGACGGGATAAAAGTGACAGCAGGCTGCCAAGTGTACAATGATACAGTTTCAGATGTCCAGTGACTGCAGGTAGCCTTGCACTTCATCCATCTTGAACATGAATGCATCCTTGTCGGCATAGGCAGGGAATTCATAATGGGTCATCCAAGACACTCTAGGTGGACCAACAAGTTAAATGAAGTATCAGCCTGCATGCACATGGTCATCCTGATGATTCTGTGCAGGGCAATGACCATTAGGATATTTGCAATGCGCGAGAGCGACTGAAGATTTTGCAGGCAGGACAAAAGTGACGGCAGGCTGGCCAGGTGCGTGACGACGCACTTTAAGATGTCCAGTGATTGCAGATTGCCTTGCACTTCGTCCATTTTGAGCCTGAGCATGTCTTTATGGGTGTAGGCAGCTGAGTCATACTGCATCATTCTGGGCATTCTGGGTGAATGCACCAAGTTCAATAAAACGTCAGCCTGCAATCCCAATAATTGTGTGCAGGGCAACGACCATCTGGTGCAGGGTTCATATAGAATGCAGATGCCATAACTATGAGCTTGAAAATGCGTTGCAAGTGTGCTGCCCTTCCCTTGCCTGTTTTCGACAGCTTCTTTCCTTGTTGAGAATAATGGCCAGTGCTTCTTGCAGCCACCTCTTGTACACACCAAGAAGCATGGCTGTAGCAGCGTGAGGAAAGAAATAAACTAGGAGAAAGCATTACATCATGCAGCAAGCCCTGACAAGCAAATTAAGTCCACCCACCATGGAACCTCCCAGACGCAGTGTAATCGGCAAGTGTGTTTGTGCATTGATACTCTGTAGCTTTTTCTGGGGATCACATGTTTAGGCTAATGCTTAAATTCTTGTTTGGAGTGCCGTGCTAAATTATCCTTCCTGCATGTCTAGGAATCATGTTAAGTAATACATATAATTTGGCTAGTTGGTATGGGTTCATTAAAATCCTGCAAAATGAGTTTTTAGAAAGCCTTGAAAAGTGGAGTAACATTTATCAAGGAGAAAAGTTGTATAAAGAGAAAAAAAATTCCTCCTGGTTTTAGATTTCAACCTGGGGTGTGAATATGGCAACCAGTTCTGCTGAAGTCCACACTGTGAAAGAAGGTTCACGAAAGAAGTTGCCCCCTGCATCTGCATCTTGTTCTTGATAACAAAACAACACTGTTCTGACAGATAACACCAAACACTGCATTGCACTAAGGGGAATACATGCTATGGACAATCAGGCTTTGCAATGTGAATGTTTAACTATATGGACATCTTCAGGAGCAAGAGCATTGTTTAGCAACCCACAATGATGAACTACTTTTAGCAAGCTTCACTGTGATATAGCTTTGCAATGTGGCGAGGGCGACTAAGAGTGAAAAAAAAAAAAGTGCTGGCCGTGCAGTGAAGCATACTAACTCGAGTCTATACATCTCACATAGAATTACTGCTATAGTGAACATCTTTTATGTGCCCTTAAGATTCGAGACTGCATCACTGCCTTCATGTAAGCGGGCAATTGGATGACGGCTGGAAGAACCACCCAAAACTCAAGAACCTTGCTTTATTTCAAATAATATGCCTTTCATTTTCTCATTTATGATTTTTGTTGGAACAGAAGTCTCAGTCTTACAACATCGCTGTATAATCTGTCTTAGTTTAACAATGGTGAGAAATTGTCTAACAGGGAATGTCGTAGGAGCCAACGCTTTGACAACACAACTTGCCCTCATTGGGAAATGTCTTCCTTAGCAGCATGATAAGTGACACAGAATATACAGAACCAAAAGGGAACCTAAAGAAGGTTCTTAATTTCACAACTTCTCAGGGCTCCTACAGGCTTCTAGGAGGAAGAGCTTGAGGAAAGTTCTTTTTACTGAAGCAACATAATGAAACATGCACGTTGTCCTCAGATTTCTGATCAAAACCAGTTTTTGATTCACACGACTGAATGAAGTAGCTGCCATGTTTGCACATTTTGTTCACTATAAAGAATTACTATTCATTTGCAGCCTCCAATGATATTGCGGAAGCATCCTGCATAGATACCAACTAGCATCGGTTGGGTGTGTTTTTATAGAGCGGCTCTCTTTTTTTAAATGCAGTTCACTGTACAAATGCATGAAATAAATGAGGAAGGAAGCAGGCAGCTGCAAAATATGGATTTCTTCAACAAGAGCCAAAGGGGAAGAGAAGCAGCAAAAGATGCCAAAGAAGCCGTGTGAAGTGCACATTAGTTACTAAAGAAAATGATGAAGGAAGTAGTAACCTAAGATATTTTTTGAAAAGCTAAACAAGAGTGAACGCTCAGTGTACACTGAGTTGGAACCAGAAGAAAAAGATCAGAAAGTGCACTGCTATCATGAGCAAGTACACTTTGACAACCATATGCATGCAAGCATACACATACACACACATACACACACATACACGCACAGTCAATGCAGAATGTTCCAACAAGTGGGCTGTCAGTGTGCACAGGGCAGCGTTGAGGCGGAAGGGATATCTGCACACAACAACACCGTGGCTTCGAGTGGAGATCAGCATTGCCATTGTCAGGGGTTGCAGCAGTTTTCTGTCTGTCGTCCTTGGTGCACTCACATTTAATTTGTCAAATGTTTTGTTTGACAGGCTGCCTCCAAAAGAGTCCAGCATTGCTGCAAGCTAGTGTGCAACCTAGGACAGCCTGCTTCGGTGTGGCTGGGGATATAGGACTCCGTGGTAGATGATGCCATTTACTTCCATGGTCACGGACATGGTATTGTCAGCCTGGTTTCTGCCGTCACCTGCATAAACATACATGGGCATTGTCCATTTGAGAACTCAGGGTAAAAAGGAATATTTGCTGTCTTTACCGGCTTTCTTCCTTTATTTTTTTGAAGTTGTGATCAGCTTTAACACATAAGCAGTATATTAGCTTGATTTTAACAAAAGCACAGGAACTTGCAGCTACATATAATGAAATGGTCTTCACACTGCACTAAAGTTACGAAGGACACTGCATTAGGGAGGACATAATGCATGAGGGCTACACGACAAGCGCAAACTATCAACCATGTTTGGGAAGCCCAGTTGAATGACTGATACAGTGCCGATTTAATTACAAAGTGGGGTGGGGGTTGGGCAACAAGGTCTCCATAGTCTTTCTGCCTGTAGTTGTTGTCTCTACAAGTTAGAATGATGAAATAGCATACTGGCCAAGTTAAGAAAAATGCCATGGTGATGAAATTGACTGATTCATTTCTGGGATTTCTTGTCCCAAAACCATGATATGATTATGAGAGGCGCTGTAGTGAGGGGCAATAAAAATTGCGACCACCCGCAGTTTCTTAGCGTGGACTGACATTGCACAGTACACTGGCCTCAACATTTCACCTCCATTGAAATGCAGCCGCCGTGGGCACGCCATGATGATGAGAAGTGTATGCCAAGGAAATGTACAAAAAATCTGTAAATTGTATATCAGTAACCTAAAACAGCCACAGTTTTCACGCTGCATAACCAGCATAGGAGATTAAAAAGAATGTATACTCAGGGCTCATGGTATGCGTAAACCAAACATACTCGCGATACACGTAACCAAATTTAAAAAAGGAGTCATCACGGTCTTTTCCCAACTGCAGCACGGTGCAAGAGTTTCAGATATGCCCATTCACTGACAATATACTTTTGGTCTTTATTTGTCATTGTTTCACTGCCCCGCCACGGTGGTCTAGTGGCTAAGGTACTCGGCTGCTGATCCGAGGGTCGCGGGATCGAATCCCGGCCACGGCGGCTGCATTTCGATGGAGGCGAAATGTTGAGGCCAGTGTGCTGTGCGATGTCAGTGCACCTTAAAGAACCCCAGGTGGTCGAAATTTCCGGAGCCCTCCACTACGGCGTCTCTCATAATCAGAACTGGTTTTGGGACGTAAAACCCCACAAAACAACAACAACAACAACATTGTTTCACTGCACTGAAAAAAAAAAGGTGCTCATGGTAGTGTTATGCTGGCCAAAAACTTTGTCCTATATGTTTAAGTATAAACTGGCACATTCCCATTTGCACAAGGAGAGGTTCCGCAAATAGCAAAATATCAAGAAGGACTTTCCATATCACCAGCTATTCCATCAGCAGTATTGCATGCTTTAATGATCATTTTTACCAAATTTTGATGTTTTGCTATTTAAAACACAGATGGGCTCAATAGCAGTGACTTGCGACTCGTGTAATATATCTAATATAGGCCAGTGTTCTGTGTGATATAGTATAATATGGTAAAATGATATATAATAATATAGCCCAGTGTGACTTAATCTGAACTGAGGCAGTGGCCATGTGATGACACAAAAAGCTTCACTTGGATACACGAGGTGATACATGTACGGGCATAATGTAAGAGTACGCATATGGTGCTTTGAGGCTGCCAGAGAAGGCTTCTATATATAGCCTGATAGGTCTCTGCTCTCACACCTAAAGCTGCATTGCGCTTGGCATGCATCTATTACTTAAAAGGTAATGTAATGAATAATTTATGCACACTTGGACATGGGAACTCAGCCTAGTTAACTATGTGACACTTAAAGTAACGTAAGCATGATAAAATTTTAAACATTGCATCTGCACATTTTACGTTGCAATCTATCTTATGCTGTAGAGATCACTCGCTGATACTAGTAAATTTTTCATCAACATTGCCATTAAGTGATATACAATTAATCTGTTCACCGAGGACTACTACTTACAAATGCACTTCCTGAAAATTCTAGAGCGATGTAATGCAGCTCCTTCATGCAATGTTTCATAGAAAATGCTTGCTTCAAGCATCCTTGAATGGTTTTATCAAATCAGTCGTGGTGTTTTGCTGCTGCAGAAATGAGTGTGCCATTATTAATTAAGACATGTTCATGTGTGATGTCGCAGGATGATTTGCCCAGCTTACTTGTTCTAGCCCATGCGGCGATGACATGCTTCTTGTCAGAACTGAAACTAGCTGGCTTGCATCTCACTCTGCCAGGACATTGCAAATGATTTAAACCCAGCACTGACAGTTACTCTAGATGCTCAGCTTAAACATGTAATAATTTTACACTGAATCTGTGGATGACCAAGCAAACATTCTTATGTATTCGCTGTATCGAAGAACTTGTATGCTTGAAAGTTTAGTGTGCTTGAAAGGAAAATTCAACACCTGACATTGCTCACTTGTTTCCTCATTTTATCATCAGGTATGCTTGCCTCTACTTTTACATCCTTTTCTTTAATACACACACACACACGAGTTTTGCTCCAAGAGTGTACAACAATACTGAGTCGATTGCCTCTATGATATCATCTTTCTTATTGCTATGGCACAATTCATTCATATTATTTGTGGCAGAAGAGAAAGTGCAGCCTACCTGCTCTTATTTCTACAGTTTCTATTTATTGTTAGCTGTTCTATTGATCGCTTCCACTGCAGTCCATAGCTGCCACAGGCCATGCAGATGAAAACATCCTTCACAATGAGTTGTGTTATCATCATGATGAAGAATGTAAGAAGAGCTTTTCTTAATTGCATCCATGTAATAGCCAAGGAAAGCATAGTGGAAATGTTAAATTTGCTGAAATATAGAAAGTAATTAGCACAAAAAAACTGAAGACGGAACAAATATGATTCACCAGAGGTGGCAGCAAAACATAAGTCTGAGATTATGGGCCTGGTGCTGCCTAAATATGCATGAGAGAGCACACACCTCTACTGTTCATCTTGATGTGTGTTGTATGCATAGACTGGGCAAGAAGGTGGTCCTCATCTGCAGATATGAATCGCTTTGAGGGTGGGGGACCTAGCGATTCACCCAGGAGCCTCCGTGGGTCGAGAACTTTGTGGTCTCCACTGCCACCACGTGGAACCTCCAGGTTTAAGGCCTCTTGCTGTGGCACGTACAGCGACAGGCTATTCTCTTCATCACCTAAAAACAAGGGGAAATTAAGTTACAGTACAATAATGCACAGGATCCTTGAACCAAATGTTTGTGCTATGTTTTTTCCATCCTGGGGAAATGGCAACCTTATGATTGCATGGCAGGAACTTAGTAGGAGGATAGTGAAATTAGGCACAGCACAGTACAAAATCAATTTTATATACATCTATGAACAAGATGGAACTGTGATCAACTTTGGTAGTGAAATGAAATGGCTAAGTCATGGTACATTTACATACATTCACATGGTACCTAGACCTCCAGCAACCAAGTGATTGTCGCTCGGCCTGTTGCCTTGCAACACTTCGCTGGAATGGCTCAAGGAGGCGGTAGGAGCCAATGTGCTGCTGATTTTAATGTGATAGCACTAAGGGGCTCATGTCACAGAAAATCCAATGTCGGCGTAGGTGTCCAACATGGAAATAATCTCAAGCTACTGCTACACCACTGTTCCCCAAAGCACCAGACCACGCAAGTCCTCCACCGCAACACAGGTATGTTAGTGAAAAAAATTCAATTTCTCTAACTGAAATTCCCCAGAAAAATTGTACGCTATGACCCAACTAATGCCTACACAAATGATAGCTCGGACTGTAATTTTAATGTACGAGAAAACATAATTCTGTTATGAGGAGGCGATGCGAACAGGGCTCAATGACGCTACAGTGTTCACTCCTAAAGGTGAAGCTTAAGTGCCTTTTGTTTTTTTAGTTCTCTGCGTCCACTGAAATCTTTCACTTATGGTCAGCATCATGACAACATATCTGCAACATCAGCTCCTTAATATTATCACATTAAAGTGGTTCATTACAACAAAAGATGCATTTTTGATTTCGGTGACACATCCTTTGGTCACTATACGAAGTAGACCTTGAAAAGGAAGCAAAAGCTCTAGTTTGCTTTAAAACTTGCAAGACAGTACAAGCACACTACAAAACGATGGGAGACGTGCAGGAAACTCCTTTTATGAATGTTTCCTATAAGTTCTATCCGTGTTGTCAGGCCAAAGAGCATGCTCACTTTTATAAGAAATGTGCTGCCATGTGACGCGCCTAATGCAACAAGCACTCCAATGAGCTGGCTTACAATTAAAATTTGAGAGAGGCGTGTATTCCACTGCTGCAAACATGCATCCACGGTCTATATTGCAGACTCTCATTAATTCAAACTAGAGGGGACCCCAGAATCTCATTTGAATTATCAGATGCAGGCACAAGTATGACTCAGTGCAGCATGCCAGGAAAAGCAGAGACAGCTAGTTATCACATCCATTGTTGGCACCTCAGCGCTTACTATTTTTCTTCTCTTTTTTTCGAGTTGTTTTGAATGCTTTGACAAGTGCCGGCAGGCGACTGTTGTTATTTCTGGCTGTTAAAAAATATATGAGCAGGAATGTTAACATAGAAAGAACCAAAGCACCCGATATTTCTAGTGTTAGTATGAACTAACAGAATTGAACAAATGGTGCAGTCCAAATTAAGCAGCATTTAACTGCTTTCTTTGACTCCAGCGGTGTGGTACACCACAAGTATGCACCACAGGCTCAAACAATCAGTAAGGAGCACTACAGGGATGTCCTCCGCCACCTGCGTGATGCTGTGCGGCACAAGAGACCGGAGTTGTGGTCAACAGGAAATTGGCGCATCCATCACGAGTGCTCCTGCACATTACTCGCAGTTGGTTCAGACTTTTTTGGAGAAAAACCAGACTCTTCTAGTTCCACAGGCTCCTTACTCTCCTGATATGGCCCCCTGCGACTTCTGCCTGTTTCACAACATCAAGAGGCCATTGAAAGGAGCGCAATTTCAGACAAGAGAGGACATTATGGCTGCAACGACAGCTGAGCTAAACTCCATTCCAAAAGAGGCCTTCTCGGAATGGTTCGAACAATGGCAGCACTGCTGCGAGAAGTCCGTAGAGTCCCAAGAAGACTACTTTGAGGATGATTAGGTTTCCAACGCTCCAGTTATGCCAGTTTTTTTTTCTTCGGCCATACGTCACACACTTTTCTAGCAGACCTTGTACATCCTACGTCTCTTTTGTGTGAGTGTGTGACCTCAAGTGGCTTGCATCAAGCCTTATTGTAGATTAAAATGTTGCCTTAGTTCTCAGAGGTGGAAGTGCAGTAGATGGAGTTGACGTCTCCATGACGGCGTTTCACAAGCGCACACATACACAAGTGAGAGAATTGTGCAGGCAAGATATCCGACATGTAGATTCTCTATAAGTGTTCGTAAGCATCCATGCATGCACACAAAATTTCATAATGCTGCTAATACAGAACTCGTGCTGGAAACAAGTTCCTACAAAAGATGCTGTAATCCAGGAAGGTGAATAAATTGTCTGCAACTTAAAACATGCAGTACCTACAGGCTGCCAGCTATAACTCGAACACATTTAACCTCCTGCATAAACAGGCCAAGATAAACGAAGCGTGCACTTCTGTATGGTGAGGTCAGTTCGCCTAGTAACTCGCCCTCCTTGTGCATACAACTGCATTACGAAAGATAATAAAGCAACATGTCCCGCTGGGACAACTTGGAATAATCGGCGACGCAAGAGCACGGCAGCAAAGTTAAAGTTGGCCACGGATCAAAACAGATCAATCAATTTATCGAGCGGAGAGTGGTCGTTCCCAATTACTCGACAGCCGCACTTCAAGCAGGCCACGTCAACGACAAAGGCTCGCCTGACCTCCGGCACCAGGGCGCAGTCGCGGTAATCTAATATCGTGACCGGTCCAGCCAGGTAGAGAGCCGCAGCGTGTGAATACGCTTATTCAATAAACAATCTGCTCGCCGCAAGCCTCTCCACGGTCAACCCGATTAACTTGCCCGCGTACGTACACCGTGCGTACCTTCAGCCTCCCCGAAAACCCGCCCCGTTCTTCACCCGCCCACTTCCTCCGCCTTTGCTTTCTCTTTCCGCCGTGCGTACAAGATTTACTGAACCGCGCTCTGGACATAACAGCGGTTCCGTTCGATTAACATTCCAATCCAAATCTGGTTGCGAGTGTACACCATCGGTATAAATAATCGAACGGCAGCGCCTAAAACGGCGCGAGAGGCGCAAGATACCTCCGTCAAGTGGCGCGAGCCGTTGTTCCATCAAGCGGGTTACGGCCATCACCAACAGGCGGCGCCACGCGTCCCTCTTGCATAGCAGCGCGGCAAACATAGGCAAATCATCAATCAGAGGCAGCGGACGCTTACGTGCCCAGTGCTTGCCGAGCACGTGGACCGAAACGGCCGCTGCTATGATGACAGAGTTCATTTCCATTTAAATGGAGTCATGTTCGTTCCCTCTACCGTGACCATTTGGATTCAGGCGCTAGCCTTCTCATTCTCGTCGCTGGTAGGCTGTCTTAAATCAACTCTGGAACTGCTGCTGCTCCTGCTGCTTGAATTGCCTGACTTTCGTTGCCACTGGCATGTAATTACGTTCAGTATCGGGATCACAACTGGTCGCGCTCGGCTTTTCTAGAGGCTCCTGCGTTTCGTCTTGGCGCCTTTGTCGCTTTCGCTGAAGCATCGGGCTAGCTTGATACCTGCGTTTTCTGTGGTGACCGAAGACAGATGCTAGCGCTTTTTTAGCTGCAATATACATATATTTGGAACCTACCATTCCACTTCATTTTATTTCCATTGAGTATACACCAGGAAGTTCCATTTGTAAAGGAAAAGAAGAAATGGCAATAAACTAAACACCGCTAGCATCCCTACAAATTCACAGTTGGCCGCGTATACCAGGTAAGCCGGCTTGACGCCCGTCTTCAGGCTACAGCTAGACGCGTGATGCAGAGGCCTCGAAGAATGCAGTAATGTAAAAGAAAAACAAAAACAAAAGAACTTTCATGCTCAATGTCTGGCCCATATCCGGGAAGTACCTCTCGGGGTGAGAGAGAGAGAGAGAGGGGGGGGGGGGGGCGCTAGTTGGTGAAGCATGTTTGGAAAAGGAAAGGTATTCTGTTGTAGCGTTTCCTTTCAAGATTGCCTAAATCCGCACAAAATCACGCGCATCTTGGCCCATCGCCGTGTGGTCAAAGACAATGCAAAGCCAGGAATGCAGTTCCACTGCGCTCACAACACTACAGCTTGTCAACAGACATTCTTCACACGTCGAATGGGCAGAGACATGATGAGCGTACGACAGTCCGTGCATGCGTAGTTCACTGCCGACTCATTACCACAGAATTAAAGTCAGCTTGCATACCACTTAACGCACGATGAAACGGGTCACTTGTATATATATACCACAACGAATATCACTTTTTGTTATTGTTACCCGCTTGCTTAACTTGTTCTGGGTACTTTTGTTTTGTCACTATGCTACATAAAATAGCAGCTTGTATTTTTTGTGTCCCAAAAGCGTTCTTTATTGCAAATGCAGATTTTGCGTTAAATAAACTTTGAAACCTTCGTCTAGAACCGCTTGTGTAGGTGTGCTTTAGACTTATGAGGCCAATATTCCAAAATGTCCGCTTATAAGGATCTGTGATGAAAGATATAACAAGTCTACGGATCAGTCACGTCCATGCGAAGCACAAAATAATGCGCAATACCCGCTCTTGCAATACCCGCTCTTGCAATACCCGCTCTTTCTACAGCCGTAGTCCGGAAAGAAGCATGCTCTCGTGTCGGCAGCATCCAGTCAGTGAGCGAAGACGGAAGGAAGGACTGCGCGTGTTTCCAAAGCTTCGAGGGACACTAAAGGAAAATATTAAATTACGCTAGATTGGCACACTAACTGCGTACAAGACTTTCGCCGCTTTCCGCGCTCCACTGTACGATTTTAGAGGGGCTACCTAAACGCGAAAAACTTCCTGTGTCTGTTTCGGATGATTGCAACAGTAACCTCTTTTAACGCAGCTGCTACCAGAGGAAGACAAAAGCCTGAGAGCTACAAGAAGTAAGAGGAAAAAAAGCTATGAGAGGCCGTCACGTGAAAACCATGAAGCCTAGTCATAGAAAACTTAAAGGTGTGAATCATGGAAAATGGAGTCCAGTCATAGGCAAGCCGTAAAATAATGCGCGGTAAAACGCCACTGAAGGTTACCGCATCCAGACGACCTCGAGCGGTCCGGCAGCTATGAAAGGTCGTATTCTACCCTAGAGCACAAGTTTCAGTGCAGGTTGACTTGCAGAGGCTGGTGGAATCACGTGACGCCGCCTCCTGGTTCCCCCCGTCCCCCTCTCCATAGAGATCAATAGCTTGAACAGCCTGCAGAGCACTGAACATATGGCCAACGTAGTATCAAGGTAGTGTGCATATTTGAATGCACGTGCGCTGTTCGCGTTTATTCTCGCTCTTTTTTTTTTTCTTCTTCCTTTTCCTTTTCTTTCTGTACGGACAAATTTGCACGCACGCATGCGCAGGCCGTGTTAAGTACAGCCCGCCAAGCTCCATTAGAACAGCACGTCGTCGGCCATACCATGCTGGATACGCTGGTTCTCGTCCTCCTATTCACGTAACGGAGGCTTGAGCTTGTAGGTATTCCATCTGCCCATCTATCACGCACACACGCAACGCACAAGAACGGGGTGCAAAATGACTCGAGGTAGGCGTTGTTCTGAGCACTAGACGCAGGCAACGGTTGCTGGTTACAGGTTTCGATACGTCACTCACCTGATGGTGGTCCTCCCGCATGGTGCTGCGTAGGTGGCGGCGCGTGTCCGTTCGCTTGCCGGCAGACGAGGCTGATGGGCGATGGGTGATGGTTGCTGCTGCGGGATGCCGAGAGCGACGCCGGCCGTGGCCGTGGACATCATCTCTGCGTAGTGGCTATAACTGGAGCGTCGTCCCTCGCGCCGGTTGCCATCGATGGCCGCCTGCAGCTCGTCCGGCTGGCTCAGCTTCTCTTTCTCGCACTCGTACGGGTACAGGTATTTCATATATCTGCACAAAACACAGTAGGCCCAGACCGCTATTGGTGCCGTGACAGCTGACGCGCTGGTGGGAGTTAGCAATGCATTCGAGCAACAACGGTGTTGCTTAGTACGCCGCGATGAAGGCTCACAATTTCGGCCACTGGTGTCTCGTCCTAGCGTGTCCGAAAGTTTGTGCTGGTGTTACAGCTAGTGATAAACTGTCTAAATAATTACTTCCCCTGTGACTCGATCCTCGCATTCGAACGTCTATAAATGCTTATGTATGGATCGGAAAAGGTTTTAAATGCTAAGTTCTATCGTAACTTGCTGTTCGAAAATGTAAGTGGGAAATTGCGTCTGCTTTCCTTGTTCGGTATCTCTACGTGCAATCAGCCCAGACTGGTGTACTTTTAAAGGGAAATCAGTTCTCTGCGGGACATTGTTAAATACCTCCATATTAGCGTTTTGAACCAGTCCACAGAGGCCCTAGCAGGCTTGTGAACCAATCGTTATGGACAAGATAGTGAATTCCACAAGACAGCGGGGAACCACGACGTGGGGGGTAGTATCCCGCACAGTGCTAAAGGCTTGCCGGTACGGAGTCCCCTTAGCCGATGAATGCCGGAAGGACGCCGAACTCTCTTATCGAACCCTTCTCGAGCGGCCGTCGCAGTCGGACACAAGGACGGACGTGCGATAAGGGAGACTGCAGCCGATTTCCCGATCAACTCAAACGTCTTCCTCTCTAGTCTGTGCGGCACACGAGAGACGATATAGAGACGGAATATTTGGGGCAAGGGCCGGAGTCGAGGGCTCGTTGACGAACAAGGTTGACCCGCGCGAGAGAAAACAACGAATGAAAGGCATTCCCGACGCGCATATGTGTCGCATGTGTAACGCGGCACGATAAAGTCGGACGCAGACATTGCACGCAGGCAGGGACGATACTGTCGAGTATCTGTTGTGACGACCCTCCATGCCGCATGATGAACAGCTGGCATGCTATTGAAGGGTGTTACTACAAGCACTCGAAAGGCGTAGTTTCCAGGGACGGCTCTTGTTTTTTTGCCGATGTTGGGGAGTTGCGGTTGATTTTGCAGCACTCGGGGGGCGAAAACTGGACAATATTTGATGTGTGTTTGCCGGGTGCGCTGATAGGCATCGGGTGCCATGCTGCATTGTCCTCGATGAAGAATGACAAAAGGTAATGCGGATAACCGCTGAGAGGTGCAAAACAGTGGATGAACGATGGTCCATTGTGATAGGTTCCAATAATACATACGTGGGTTATGCTCGTTAAATATACGCTCTAATCACGTTCGAGCACATGGGATGGTCACGTTTTTGTTCTTTCATATGTGCCACTTCTTTACTTAGTCAACTGCTTCATTACGCGCTTCCCGGATTTTCCTTATTCTCGTGCCTACGTTCGCACTCGCCGATATCCGCACAGGCCGCTAAATGTCTAGTGCATACGTCAAGTGAATAATTCCTCCTTCCCCCCTGACACACACACCAGCACCACATTTGCAGCTTTCTAGGGGAGTGCTAGTAGCATTCTCTCATTCATAATCAATATCTTTCAAATATTGAACAGCTTTCTCTTTCTTTTATTTTTTTTAACGCAAGCCTGTGTTACCGTCCCAGTACTCACAGCATTAGCAAATTTCTGGCATCACGTTGTCCACTGTGAGGTTGTGATGCACGCTTTATTAAAATACGACTACAAGCATGTGAGACTGCCAAACGAACAAAAAAAAATATTGTCATTTGCGTTAACCCTTCGACAATTGACAGAAATAGTTACTAAAGCATCTTCTATGTTTGACATATATCTGCAGCCCGTTCCACTTAGTATGAACTGAAATCAACCATGCAAAGAAAAGCAAGCCTTCTAATTTGTCCCGACAGCCCAAGTTTATTGGTCAAACTCCCGTGCGAACAGAACGCTCTCACACGCCTGGCATACGTGACGGCGATAGTAGGGGAGGGGGTGACGCAAAGTCGACGACAAGTTCTGCGAAGAAGGCCGCCGACATTAATTAGGTGCCGTTCGCATACCGGCATCGCCCGACAAACGCAGCCACGAAACGAATGCGAAGCGGAGCAACACGTGCTTGCGAGCCCATCCGCACCGGCGATCCAAAAGGAATATCGCTGACGCGAAGTGAAATAACGAGATGGTCGTTATTGTAAATAAAGGGTAGCTGGCAAAGCCTGCTAGCGCGTCACAGAGAAACACACGATCGAGGAAAAGACGCGATGAGAGCTAGCCGCCACGCAATCGCAAGGGGAAATAAAAAGAACCGCCGCTACCAAATGCGAAGGAAATACGGCAAGAACCAACGACGATGCCGCGAACATATCGAGACAGGGTAATCCAATTTTATTCCAAAATGTCTTCCTCTATGGGTTTCGTGAATAAATAGCACGAAACGCATTCCGCTGCGTCGGCATCGGTAGATGGTAAGGAGGAGGCAGCACACACCTAACATAATGAATGTACTAGTTTAAAATGTCATATATCAATCGCTGCTACAAAACGAGGACGCGAAACGAGAGATGGGCGAGTCGGCATCGTGAGTCGCCTTGGACATGATAGGGGACCTACGTATTCGTCGAGACTTGGTTCCAGATATCTCCTTCAGATGGGTGTATACGTGCGGTACCTTAGCGAAATAAAATGTGTACGCACGCTACCAGTTTTTATGTGCGCTCTTCCGTCGTTGTTTTTAGCTGCGAAGGATAAGGGCAGGAGCATGTGAAGCAGCTACATAGCAGCTTCTTGCTCTTGTCCTCGCGTTAGCTGTGTTGCTGATGCTACGGTGTAGCTGACGCTGTGATGGAACCCTAATAAATTAATTGATTTGATTAAGCCTGTCGAAATGTGTAGCTTGGAAACAGTGTGGAAAGTACCGAAGTTATATCGGCGCTGAGGCTCTTCGTGCCGCGGTACTGGAGTAGAGCACAGATGCAAAGCGAAGAAAAGCTCTTGAAAGTCACGCAGCGACACTACAGCGAAACCACGCTGCTGCACACCACGTATAAGGGAAGCTCTCCGGCAGCACACGTTATATACAGAGATAGCTGCCGAATCAGTATTTCCCCGTTTAGATTCTTTGCAATAAAACCGTCAGATCCGCATATACATTGTTACGGGGCTGCGATAAACAAGGCGCGCTGACGCACAACCGAAAGGAGGCATTGCGAAATTCCGTACGCAGTCATGCATCAAAGGATCTACGATACGCCGCGGTAACGGCCCGATCCGTTTATTTGCTGGCCAGAAATAAATAAACGGCAATAAAAGTGGCCGCAGCAGACCTGGCATGGCGACGTACGTGCGCGTACACGATTGGGAACCTTATCGGAGCAGACATCGCGGCCTGGCTCGCGCTATATCAAGCCTCCCTCTTCCAGCTCTATTAGGGGGCCCATAAATATCTGGCGATTTCTTTCCCCCTTCTGATAGATCCCTCTCGTAACCCCCCTCCACCCCGCTTTTCCCCGAGAGGAGCCAGAAGCCTCAATCGGGGGGCTTTCTGTGCATACAAAGCGTCTGTTTTACTCCGCGAAGCGTCCACAAGGGCTGCCGTAATTAAGCCGCTCTGACGCTTCGCTTCGCCGGCAAAAGGCCCGGCTCGAACATTAATGCCACGTGCTGCAGCCGGTGGGACGGTGAGAAGAATTTGCACAGCAGGCCATGGCGTTCAATCCACGGGCGTGGTCCGATGGGATTAACAGGACGCGAGAACCATGCGCGCGTGGCCCTCGCACGATGGCGCGTCGAAAAGAAACACCCAGACAAGCTTCCCGTGAACAGCTACAAGGGAAGCACATGGGGCTACGAGGCCGCTCTGCTCCGTGAACCCTCTGCGAACGTCGCCAAAGGTCAGGTGATGTTCCCAGGGGCTAGCGGGTAAAACGTGCAGCGTAAACGCCAAGAGTAGCGTTATGAAGATATTTCTGGTTTACGAGAAGTCATCGTCACCAAGCTGACTAATCCCACTTCAGGTTCAAATTTCAACGCAACCACAAACCCCACAAGGCCTTTTGAACACGATCTCACCGATCCGAGATCCGAGACGGTGAGACTATAGCGTATATGCACTGACGACTCACTGTGTGCGCAGAGTGAATGCCGCCGATGTGATGGAAGAGGGCAGGTTGAGTCCCTTGGTGATCTCCCTCCAGATCTTCTTGTTGATGACTTCGACCAGGCCGCCTCGTGAGACGACCAGTCGGTAGAGCTCGTAAAGGTCCAGCACCTGCTTCGCCATGATGGGGATCCGGTTGACAGGCGTCCCTGCACGAACAACGACTGCATCACACGCAGAACACAGTGGCGGGTTAAAGCTGTTCGGCAGTCATTCCCAAGATTTGGGGACACGTGCAGGTGACGCCATCTCTCGGTGACGACCGGGGCACCGCGCGCTAACTCAATGGGCAATAGGCTAAAAATGATCATATCTGGCGAACAAAGGTAGTTATTAAAACCGACTCACGGATATGTATAGTAGATCAAAAGGACAGAAAGTTGAGCAAGTTGGTAAGGGTCCATAGTCAGAAGAAGAGGGCGTGCAATACAAGGACACAAGGGTCCGTGTCTTGCACGCCTCTTCTTCTGACTATATATAGTAGAGACCCACCAAACCATCGCACTAAAATTACATTACCATGGCACAAAATTTAGTACCATGCTAATTTAAGTGAGTTCTAGGCAAGCGCGACATTCCAAGACTTCCCAGGGGGTGAATACGAAGAGGTTTACTTGGAGCAGCAGAAAGGTTATGGAGCAGCTGGTACGACAAAGCGAGGTAGACACCCGATGATTAGGGATGGTTCGCACAATTTAATCCCATCGACACCCTTAGAACATCAGAAGCTGACCACATAGCTAAAGACTTGGGGCGTTTGCACCCTTAAAGCAATAACTCCGTGATCAGCTTTTTTTTTTTTTTTTCTGTGTTCTGGGGGCGGTAACCGGATCAAGACTGTAGTGGACCCCCACCTCCCCACTCCTCCTCTCGTTCCTGGGCGCGATTCCTGCTTATTTGAGGTTACGGTTAACGTTTCAGGAATAGCTTTTTGATGACGTCTTCAGTAGGTCTTTAGACGGGTTCTTCAGAAATCCCAGCAAACGGGATTATTCGAGTCTCCTCTAAACCGTATATAAGGCCAGCTTTTTGAAGAAGTTTCAATGACGTCAGCGAGACCTCTTGTAAACAGGAAACAAGGCCGACATTAGACGAGATATACGACATATTCTAGGCTAAAGCGTATTACGCGCGCCGTCTTTGCGACTTTTGTTAACGTCTCGGACATCCGTACCGAAGACTACATAAATCTTTTGTGTTCTAGCTAGGTAACAAACATGAAGAGCGCTGCTACACAGAGCTGAAATGTCGCAGCTATAGCATTTTCGTCCAGAAAGAACGAATCGTTAATCATAACAAGACATATCGATAGGCCGTGCCAGAGTGGAGAATTCCACCTTTGTTCGTGAACACCTCGTGCAGTTTCAACCAAATAACTAGTGGACGCGTAATTGCAGAGGAGGAAAGTCTCGCCGGTTTTGCAATGCCGTCTTACTACACTACTCGCTTGCTTTGACGCGAAAAATCTCCCTAGCTTCGCGAGGTCGGCACCCACTGTCGTCACCACCGCTTACAGCGCACTATCCCACCTCGCACGCAAGCGTAACCTCCGATCGTCATCACAATATTCATGCGCAAACAGTAAGCAAACGATACGGGTGCATTCTGATGCCGTTAATTTTCGGGAGTGCTCCTGGAAACACATAGCCACGGTGAAACTAAGTTTATTAATAACGCTCGATCTCCAATGATCAAACTTGTTATTTGTGCGCATATGAGTCCGTCATGAGCGCAATTATATATGCTCAAGCGGTTAATACGTGCTTTTAATTTATTATTTTCGTTCCTCGTAATCACCATCACGGATAAAGTACTACGCTAAAGCTATTCATCGGCACGGCTGTAGTACGCGGAACATAAAACAGTAGTGAGAAACTTTATCTACATTTTACTCATCTAAAATATATAGTGCGCAGTAAAGAAGTAAGACATTTTCCCTATATAAATATAGAACCACTCCTTTGGCGAGCCAATGCGAATGCTAGATGTAAGGTTCATGTACGCAGGTCTCTCTCTTCCTTTTCACTGAAAAATGCTACTAGAAGGACGTTGTCATCCGGACGAGAGCATACCAAAGTGATAAGCTGCCTTCGGTTCCCTTGTTCACTTCGGTTCCCTTGTTGCATGCACTTAGGTATTGGTTTCTGCATTCTAAAGGTAGAAGCAACAGCTCTCGCGTGTTCCTCTCTCTTTCTTTTCTTTGTGTTTTGTTGTGTGTGGTGTGCTGTGTGTGTTTGGTGTGTGTGTGTTTTGTGGTGTGTGTGTGTGGGTTGTTGTGTGTGTGTGTGTGTGTGTGGTGGGTGTGTGTTTGTGTGTGTGTGTGTGTGTGTGTGTGTGTGTGTGTGTGTGGTGTGTGTGTGTGTGTGTGTGGTGTGTGTGTGTGTGTGTGTGTGTGTGTGTGTGTGTGTTGTGTGTGTGTGTGTGTGTGTGTGTGTGTGTGTGTGTGTGTGTGTGTGTGTGTGTGTGTGTGTGTGTGTGTGTGTGTGTGTGCAGGCTTCCTCGATGTCCTCGATATGCCTCGACGTTGAGACATAGTTGTTGTAGGAAACCCTATGATTGAGGCACCCTATTTTGGTACAGTGGCAACACATCACCGGAGTGTTTACAAAGTGTGGAGGAGCTTCGGCACTTGGAGGCTCTTCTTCGTAGAAGCCTCCGAGCAGCTGCCGACGTCATGTCGCTTGACTCAGCGGTTGGCCGCTTACGCGGTTTACGGTCACAATAACAATTATCATTGCTACGGGACGATAGAAGCCCATAAAAGCCGCGCAGTAAATCTAAAATAGGTTGTGTACGGGAATGTCGCGGATGAAGGAAAAAAGAAAGTTAGGAAAGGGCGTTACGTCACAATCTTGAAGCTTAGTCATAAAGAAATTTAAAGGAGAGAATCATGTGAAATGGGCCCTGATCACGTGGTAGGAAAGCGGTGGATTAATATACGGTCAAGCGCCACTAAAGGCTACCACTTGCAAACAAACTCGAGCGGTCCGGCACTAATCCTACCCGCAAAGAAGTACATCGCACAAGGAGTCAGAGCCTTGCCGAGTCTAGCGGAATCGTGACACCGCCTCCCAGTTATCTATTGCCCTCATCCATGGGCGTTTTGGAGGAAGATGTGCTGTCAGTCCAGGAGCTTAGTTTCTGTTTGCATATAAAATTAAGAAAAGAAAGATTCAGGTTCGGCGTGTTTTAACGGGAGCACGCAATATTGCAGCCATGCCGACCCCCCCCTCCCCTTTTTTTTTGTGATTGGTATAAGAATATGATTATAGCAGGTGCTGTCAACATTTCGTTGACGACTTCGTTGGCTGAAGACTGTACTCATTCGAACTACCACACGCGATACAATCGCGCGCAACTCCTGGACGTGCGGACGCCTTCATAACTCCATGGCATATAAGTACATCTACTGACAGCGCTCGTGACGCGAAGCGACGCGTTGACTGCATTTGGCACACCTACCATGTACACGTAGGAAATGGCCTACGACAAGAAGTGCAACGCATCACTCGCGATGGGTATGTGTTGACGCGTGCGCTGAGCTCTGAACAAATCAAGCACTGGGAAGGCAGCCATATGCCTGTTGCATGCTGCGCTAGCCATTTTTGCACAATGCTGAAAACACACACACACAACACACACACACACACACACACAACACACACACACACACACACACACACGAAGTTACGTGTTCGATAATCACAAGGCGAACAGCCCCGCCACGGCGGTCTATAGTGGCTATATGGGACTCGGCTGCTGATCCCGAAGGTCGCGGGATCGAATCCCCGCCGCGGCGGCTGCGTATCGATGGAAGCGAAATGTTGAGGCCCGTGTAGTGTGCCATGCCAGTGCACGTTAAAGAACCCTGTGTGGTCGAAATCTCCGGTGCCCTCTACTACGGCGTCTCGCATAACCATATCGTGGTTTTGGGACGTAGAACCCCAGAAATCAATCAACCAGGCGAACGATGGGCGACGTTATTCGTTCTCTCTCGTACACGTTTTCGTAAAGAACGTCCAACGTGCTTGTAACGGTTGAGCCACAGCGTCACAGAATCACAGTGTCCGCTTGTCTTCGCGCTTTTGACTCAACGGCAGCGAGTGTCCTGACGCTGGACAGAAGTGTCTTAAGGCGGTGCGGCTTAAATGACCAACGCCTGCATAGCAGCGGCTAGCCGGTGCCGTCACGCGCTCACCGCCAATGCGCAACAGAGCACGGCGATCTCGGCTCACCGTGGGAAGAACGGGGACATGCAGGCATCGGCTGATGGCAACGTTCCGCGACTCGCGTGAGACATTCTAGAACACACACGAGGCGGCGTGCCATGCATTGTGGGTGCGAGGAATTTCCGGGATTCCCATGTCAACCATCGAGCTTTCGGGAGAGGTGCCTGTGATCATGAAACTCGATAAAATGCCAGCAACGCACAGTACCAGAAAAAAAAAATTAAGACAATACGCAATGAGCAGGAAGAAAGAGTTTCATGTGCAGTAAGAACGCACGCCCAGCCATATATCGCAAAAAAAAATAATAATAATAGAAAGAGAAGTCCATACGACGAAAGGAGAAAGATAAAGAAAAGGATGAAGGAATTAAAATTTTATGTTGAAGATAAAACAAACTGATACACGCATTTCTTTATTTGTTCATTGTTGACATTATTTTTTCAAAATGCAACATGGTTCATGCCACCGCAAGGAGTGTGTGTGCCAGCATTAAAAACAAATATATCGTCATGACCATCTATCGCAACGACGACACGCTATGTGCTATTTTAGTGCTTTTAGAGCAGCGGCTGAGTCACGCTTATTCGTAGCATAGATACTGATTCGACCTGTGGTTCTATACAGGGATCCGGCCGAATCAGGATGCGGGTTTGCGCATATAGATTATGCGTCTGGTCCGCCATAAGAATACGTCAATGACGTACGCAAAGGTCACCACTGATAAACCACTTATTTCTGTCGCTGTAGTGCAAAGTAGCGGCCTAAAGCAAGCAAATAAATGCTATTCGTATAAGCCGCACAACCCGAACAAGATAAAGAAAGGCACATAGCATGCTAGAGACTGCATCGCTTGCCGGGCAAGCCACCGGCAGCTTCGACCGCCGTGCCTTTACGTGGCGGCTTCACGGCGAGTCAGAGGAAGGCCTCTACTTGCTAAAGCCAAGAAAAATCTCGAATCGCCTCAAAAGTAAGGGGTCGGGCCGGACCGCAATCAAGCTGAGCGTAGCGGATGACGACGACACAACGCAAAGCGGCGGCTACCGTGAAAGACGTGCGGGAAGGGATCGCATATATAGAGCCACGCGAGAGACGAGCCGAGTGGTCAAAGGCCCGTCACGAATAACTTAGCGACGTCCCCGCAGTGGAGAGGCCTTTTCAATCTTTCGGACAAAACGGCGATGCCCCGCGGGGTCAGGAATGGAAATATGGCCGGGACAGCGAGGACGGCGAATGCGAGCAACCACGAGAAAAAAAGAAAAGGACGGCACGCATACAGTCGGCTATCGAACGAGCGGCGTCGAGCACACCGCGGGGATCAAAATCCAGCATGTGCGATTTTTCCATAACTTAAGCCCCTAGACCAGGAGCAGAAGGACCAGAAGCGCGCTTGCGAGGATTCCTCCTGAATCAAGAGTAGGGGAAGGACGAGGGAGGTGCGCCGTGCCTCGCACACGCGAGAGGGACCAGTCGCGGTCAGAAGGCGCACGACGTCGAAGGCGCCGCGAGGGGCAGGTATACGTGTAATGCAAGCAAGGAGCCCGCAGCGAAGGCGAGAGGTGCCGTCAGAAGTTGTCCCCGCGGAAGGATGACGATGGCTCGCGTGCGGCAGCACGGAGGGCACGGCCGATCGCGCGCGGTAGCCGCCACCGAAAGCGCGTGATCACGCCGAACTTTGCGCGGCAAAACCGCGGAAGCGAGAGGTGGACGAAGATCGAGGGAGGTGTAAAGGAAGCTGCAAGCAGGGACGAGTTGCTGGCCAGCAGCGCCGTACAGCCAACGGAAGCTGCGGCGGACGATGCCTGGAGCAGAGGCGAAGAGCCGACCGTGCAGAGAGAAATGGAAGGGGGAGGCCCCGCCAGAAGACGTGTCCCGGGCGCTGCGACAGCGCTCGTCATCATAATCAAGGGACGCGCGGCCGATATTATAACGGCGGGGGGTTGGCTATTCTGCGAGAGCGGCGTCGCGGTGTCCCCGCTCTCTTCTGCCGAATTTCTTCTTTTCCACTTCTGTTTCCCCCTGGGAAGAAGGAGACGAAAGGAGAGCCAGAAGCTGGTGGACTTCAGAGGAGAGAGAACCGGTGTGCGAGCATCAAAGGAATCATCTTACCTCAGTCACAGGCTGATATATGTCGCAACACTGAGAACGGGAGAAAAAGAAGAAGAAAAGGGTGTCGCTGGGAACGTGAAAGGCGAGTTTGGACCGCATGCATTCGGCGACACATTGAAGGGAAGGGAGTGCAGCAAAGGGACGCGCCGCCGCTCAGGATTTCAAAGATCGGACAGCGATGAAGACAAAATAAGCCTCGATGGATATAACCTGTATACCGTCGAATAAAGGGGCTGCAGGGAACGATGCGGCCAGAATAGCGACCCGCAGCGCATCAGAGTGAAGGCGCAGTTGACGGCGCCTCGAAAAGATTAGCAGCGGCCACACAAGAAGTCGCGCCCGTTCGGCAGGTCGACACGGCAGTCGATCAGTAAAAACGGGCCACGCATCGGCGCGGCGGGCATTATGAATAAAGAGAGAATAACGCCGAAGCCAAACTTCAAGCATAATGGCGCGTGCTTTATGGCCCTCAAGATGCGCGCTCATTCTTCGGTGTAAAATCGTATACGCAACGCGCGTTGATGCTCTCACATGACCGCCGCTGGGAAGTCTTTCCTTCCCATGGCTCTCTCATTCGATCTTTCTGGCGGGACGAGGTAGGCGGGAGGCAAGTCAGCAGAAAAGCGCGCGCATGCCGCGCTGTCGTAACAGACAATGCAACGCCGACCTGAGTCGTGAATGTAGATGTGTTCTTATTTTTGAGCGCACCGAGTAACGCTGGAAGACTGTGCGACTTTGTATAGTCACTGATGAGAATCGTTCTTCGACATTTCCCGGCAGCGGACAATCTGGAGTGGTGCACCGCACCCCGCATTCTGAATACCATTCCGTACCTGCTCTACGAGATAGTAGTAGTAGCAGTAGTAGTAGTAGTAGTAGTAGTAGTAGTAGTAGTAGTAGTAGTAGTAGTAGTAGTGGTAGTTGAAAACTTTATCTGCGATTTTGGTGATGTCCCAGGGAGTGGATCAGGGAGCTTCCTCAGGAACTGAGATTAGGTGTTCTGTTGTTTTCTGTTGTTTTACGTCCCAAAACCACCTATGATTATGAGAGACGCCGTAGTGGAGGTCTCCGGAAATTTTCGACCACCTGGGGTTCTTTAACGTGCACTGACATCGCACAGCACACGGGCCTCAACATTTCGCCTCCATCGAAATGCAGCCGCCGCGGCCGGGGTTCGATCCCGCGATTCCTCGGATCAGCAGCCGAGTGCCATAGCCACTAGACCACCGTGGCGGGGCAAGATTAGGTGTTCTGTAATTGTCAACGGGGATATGAAGCGCCGGATACATTGAATTTGTTATAAGTTCTGACAAGGTAAACATGGGGCACGTACGGAAATCTATGGTGCGGAGCCCTCAATCCAGGGCGCCATCCGCTGGTGCAATTCGGCTGGCTCGCTCAATTCAGTCGGCCTTCAATCTCGTGCGCGTATAGCCTTGCACGACCAACGATGCTCCGAGATAGTCACGTGGTTCCTCCCTCGTTCGATACTGATGAGTGTCCCAAGCGCTTCTTTTTCCTGATTTGCTTTTCTGCAATTGCAGCCTGCCAGTGCTTCATTCGTTCGTAGACGCCACCCCGATAAACATCGCGGTTAAGAAACGTCCGCAATCTAGGAACATTCTGAAAGTGGTATACGGTTTCGTCAAGCCTTGATCAGCACCAACAAGAAGGTCACGCGAATAAGCTGGGCGCTATTTGTTGTCATTTACATCAGGCACCTGCAATTTCAAGTCGTGCAGGCTTGTTCGTTGCTAGCGATACTTGGCCCGTATTGAAGTTAAAAAAAAATGTGATACCGGCACGTCAGTCTGCTTCGGCAGTGGATCCTATTCACGATTTAACACTGCGTAATAGGCGTATTTACACGGCCTCTGGATGCACTGCGCGCTGTACTAGTCCTATCCGCATGAGCGCCTCAGTTCATCGCTGCTAACGAAGCGCGCAGCAGCTGGGTTTGCCAGCGCTGCACGGCCGGGGGTGGGCAATTAAAAAAAAAAAAACGCTCGAAATGCAAACACATGCGGAGTTTCTACCTTCTTATATCGGGCAAACCTCTCACCTCGGCGCGGCCGCCTCACTCAAAGACGACGGCACAGCGTGTCGTGGGCCCGTTTGCCGAATAAACCTATTACACGGCCTTCTCCCTCAGTAATCCCATCAACCGAACCATCCCGGCCCTTTTTATCTCTCTCTCTCTTGCTGGGTTTGTTTATTTGATTTTTTTGTTTCCTCTCGTTCCGGCTGACTCGCCGCCCTCGGCTGCATCTGAAATACCTCGCGGCGGCCCCGTGCACCATCACAGCCCTGCAAGCTGGGCCGAGCGCGCGCAAAGAGTTATACGGTCCGCACCACGCCCACACGATGTGGAGAAAAAGTCACGTGGCCTGCACTATAAAAACTCTCAGCAGCGCTCGGCCGCCCGCATAACGGCGATCGTAAAATGACGCCGTCAGGCGCCGAAGGAACAAACACGCGGCTTCCACGCTGGCCTGTTTTTAATTCTCGCCACCACGTGCATCGACGCTTCCTCGGCCGTAGACACGCGGCGTCAGCTATACACGAAGAACAAGGGGGTCAGGCGACACAGGGGGCCTCAACTCGCTACTTCCTGCGGAACTGGCGCGCTCTGAGGTGAGGGGCCCACGTTGCCGTTGGGAGGTTACAACCAGAGCGAAGAAGGGCCCTCGGCGAGACCAACAGAGAAAAACGACGCGTCACAATGATAAGCCTGCGTTGTGAACCCTGAAAATGTTTCTTGATGCAGCGGCAGTGTAGGTGGTTAGGCCAATGCCAGCAGCAGGAACGACAAACTACAAGAATCACCAGCCAGTTGATGATTGACGTAGAACAAACTCAATAATAAAGCATTAATATTTAGAATATCATATTGCTGAGTCTAATGGACAGTGGATTTGCAGTGTTGCATATGTGGCATCGTTTTTGCAGTGCTTCCGTCCTACTCGATGACTCATCTCACCTCTAGCCTATTAAGACAGGTCAAGGAGTACGTTCACATCAGACCGTATGTTGCAGTTGCGTAACTGAAGCCCACGAGTCGTGAATTCATGCCTGAAAGAATGGCGTACTGCTATGGCTCTACCCACTTTGCTGTGGCTCTTGCTCCCCTCGTGTTTTTCCACATTTTCATACGGCCTGTCTCTCTTGCTATTATAAGGATTGCCCTTACTATCCGCACTTTTCATTCGTGTTAAAATGTAATAATAAAAGAACTGCACTGTTTGAAGGAAACGAGAACACATTTATAAACCTTAATGAGTAGAAGTGTAGAGACCCAATGTTGTACATATGTATATGGATAGACACTCATGGCAGCATCGCGCGAGGGGCTTCCTCCAAAGTAATAGAGCCCGCTACAGAGTCGGCTCGTGGGCAGCAGCGACTTGGTCGCAGCCACGGCGACGGGGGCAGAATCCCGCACGGAAGCCCCGCTCGCGATGAAGACCCGCAGGGCGGACCGTCCTTTTCACGAGAATCCCCTCGGCGGCGGACGCCAATATCGCGACGTCGCGCCGTCCATTATAGGAACGACAAGAGCGTAGATGCACCGAACGGCATCGCTTAATAGCGTGTATATGCTACTGTCACTATGCGGCCACCTGCAGTGAAATGAGATACAGCGAACAGGTGGTTCTACGCACTTCTATGCGCAACGAAAAGGTTATAATAGTTTAGCGCGGCTGCATTTTACGTGGGTAATCTTAGTTGCTCTGGCATTCACTACACATCTTGGGCGGCGTAAGTATTCCAGGATCCATGGCCTCTTCAATCTGGTATGGAGACATCTCCTGCACAAAGCATTTCTATCCCCATTCAGCCGACCTTTATTAAGTTGCGGTGCGGTTAATTCCGCGAGGGGCAGGGAGATTAGCGTAAGCACCTTTAACATACTCCATCGTTTTTATTAGTGCATAGCCAACATCATCCATCGCGCTTGACGCTGGGCAGTGCCTGCGCAATAAACCTGTCCGCCAGCGTTGAGTGGCTTAGTTGCCGTCCGTCTTGAACACACATAAGGATACTTTCCAAGCCGTAGTCAGGGGAAAATGTAACTGTGCTAAGACGATGTCGCCTGTCCCGAAGTTGCCGTCCAGCAGCCATGTGCAAGAAGAGAGAGAAGAAGCGCCTCATCAAAACAGCCATGGTTATGCAGCGCTAAGTCATTTCGCAGTTGTGTGTTGTTTCTTACATTCGTATTCGCAACCTCACCATGCACGTATTCCGTTAACTAGCACCGCCCGCAATACGGCACGTGCAAGGTACGAAGTGCTGTCGGAGTCGGGCATCTGGCGGTCACGAGGGCATTCGCCCGCACGGGACGTGTTGCAGCCCGACCACGCGTCTCTTTTTCTAGCATCACCTCCGATGCAGACGAATGGCGCACGCGAGACAGCGTGAGGCGGAGCTCGAAACAGTGGGGGCGACAAGTGATGTCTTCCTCGCCCTAAAGATACCTCGGCACATCTCGTGGGCCTTCGTATACCTGCCCACCCTGGACGCAGTGCTACAGTTCTTGCAAAACGAAGCGACGAGCTTGCGAGTCGCCAGAGCAGTCATTACGACAGTCGTCGTCCGCCAGAGGACCCACGCGGAGAAGAACCCGACCAGGCGCACGACAGGCCGCGCCGTGGGCCAGGAGGTGACAAATTTGGATCCTCGCTGCCCATTTGTCACCCGGGCTCAGTGGACAGGCGGGGGTGCCGCCTCGCTACAATGTCACCTCCCCGCAGCGCTGCTCGGTAACAAGCGGAGAAATGCCTGTCAAGATGGCGTTCCAGTGGCACATTCCTCAAGCGCTGAGAGTCTTCTCCAGCCAAGGAATCGACAACCGCGTCACAAGCAGCAGCTTCCAATCGAGGCGAGCCTCTGGTACCAAGGCGGTGGGTCCAAACCCCCTTCATATATATAGCCGAGAGTCTAGACTTTAGAACGTGTTACTCCCAGCCTCTTTCTTGTCTTCTATTTCCTTTCCTTTCAAGCGTGTACCCGTCAGTTTCGAACGTGGTAGGCAGTGTCAGCGAAACAAGGACAGGCAAAAAGCGACAACACAACAGCATGGTGCCGTTCACTTATTCTTCATATCCTAGCTTCCTTCTTTCTCTCTGCCCTATACACACCCAACTGGCGTTCCGTCAAACATGACGCACAACGCTCCTAAAGCAGCGTCTTCACGATTTAAAAGTAACACCCAGGCAGGGTACTATTTATAGTACGAGATACATTAGGAGCCTTGAGACAGAATACACACAAATCTGGTCTGATCGGAAGGGAGCACTGGTGCGTACCTGGGAAAGTGAGCGAGCGGGCGATTCCTTGGGAAGATGCCACAAATCGAGCCTCTCTATCGCTGGACGTAAAACTTGCTATGCGAGCAATCCTCTCGCGGCCAGATCGAGAAAGGGTTGGCAGCGAGGGATGATGCCCTTTGTAGACTCACACGAGCATTGCAGTTACTACGACGAATCGCCACAGGCGCTGCAGACTGGATACAAGAAAGGCTCGTCTTCGCAGACCGCATAAACATCAAAACCTCGGCTTAATGTCAGTCGAATAGATCGGGGGGCTTAAGCCGCCTTCTTGATGCAGAGCGGTAATTGCGTGACCGCGAAGAATAAGCCTTTGAGAACAGCCGACACTGGTGTCACATTTCACCCCCCCACCCCCTTTTTTCTTTCTGCTGTTGTTGTGCACACACTTACTTTACTCAAGCATTATTCGTGCTACTATCGCGATGTCACCAACCCACTGTCTATACACGACAAACAAGCCGGCTTCGGGACCTAAGAGACACAGTCGCCAAGAAGTCCCCAATTGTCGGCACCCGGTGAAAGGCGACTACGGCAGACCATAGCTCATGCTTCTTCTAATCCGCTCATCAGGCTGGACATCCAGACAGGGCCACCCGGCTCGGCGACACGTACAGCAGTGCCAGGGCGAAAGAAAGCGCAGTTCCATTTGTCTGTCATCGCGAATTGATACAAATGCAGACATCGGGCGCGAGGATCTCGCAAGAAACGCGCGGTGCATCAAGGAGAGCAATGTCGCTGGGAAACGCGCGCACGTAGCCAAGAAGCGCGCCCGGTAAAGGAGACGCCGAAGGACACACAACACAAAATCAAAACGCGGGGATCAATGCGAAAGCACTGACCGCGATGCGATGGAAAAGCCAGGGCATGAAAGGGGTGTAAAAGAAAAGCAAGGCCTCTCGATGGAGGCAATGCGAATGCGCCACGTTCCCGCCGCCCAATTTATAGCGGTCATTAGGAAATCTGCCGTCGGACAGCGGCGGCGACAGATGAAATCATCGGACGCCGAGGGCGCTTTGCACCGACGGCTTTTCGATGGGGACAGTGCGGGCGAACGGCCTGTGTCGGCGGCGAGGGGCGACGGGGGAAAGGGTAACACAAAGTTTGCGCTACCGCGGCAGACCGCAGCAGCGGCACGTCGCATATCGCGGCTTCCTTGTCCCTTTTCGCCGTGCCGGCGCGAGAAGTTCACTGTAATCGCGGCGTACACCGCCGCCATCGAACAAAAGAACAAGAAGAGCAATCCGGCGACTCCATCCGCCGTATAGGTTTTGCTTTCATGAGCGCGGAATTAGCGCCCGGCTTTCTCGTTGCGACCGCGCCGCTCATCAGATACTTACGAAGAGCAGTTTGGAGGGGGAGGGGGCTCTGATGAATATACGCTGCGGCCGGTCCCAGATGGAGACGCATTCGCCGGATTCTTCTCCTCGCTCTCTTTTTTTCGGCACAAACGCCGCAGCCCTCGTCGATGCCGCCGCCGGTCGGGAGTGGGTGAGATACGAGCGTCGCGCGCGACCGATTCGCGCCGCTAATGCGTCGTCGGCGATGCGCGGTCGCGCGGCTGCGATGGTGGCACGTGAGAATCGTGTGGGGTTCGATGGCCGCCGCCAGCTACTTCCTCCCTGCTCCTTTGGAATCTTTGCGAACGGAGCCGCAGAGTTAGCGCAGCCAGATCTTCACCGCCGTGGGTTACGCGGGTGGCGCTCACGAGGGCCTGATACCTTTCAATGCACGGTCCTCAAAAGGCATAAAACTACGAATGCGTATTCTGACCGTTCAAGATGCCAGGCCGAGCGAAAGAGAGGAAAGGGGAAGAACGCAAAGGAAAGGATGGTAGGTCAACCCTTGCACCTGGCTTGCTGCTGTACGTACTGGAGAAGAGAGGAGCGGGTAGAATGGGGAAAGGAAGAACGCTGTCCTCACGAGAACATCTATGTGTTGATATGCACTGAAAACTGTCCTGATATCAGGTGTCAGATGGGCTATGGTGACTACACGAACTTGTCGTTATAGCGTATATGTGCATATACGCCGCATATAAAAGTGACGGAAGAACATTCGCACATGTTTTGATTGTTTCTCAGAGCCCCAGCAACGTCATAGACAGCTCTGCATGATTGTCGGTAGAGTTGGTACTTCTAAAGTTCGTGCTCTTACTCATAACGCGTATGTGGCAGGTCTCGTGAAATCCGGCGACCTCCTTCCCACTTTGAATGCGCTTCACTACATAACAACAGTGTACAACGGTGAAAAAAACGTGCTGGCTCTATTAGAAATTTCATCATTTCTCCCCTATACTGAAACTGTATTTTCGTTAAAAAATGGACACAATTTTTGCAATATGTAAGAAGTAAGACTGGCCCTAATTCGTGCATTTTACTGAAAATACGGAAGAGTTGGCGGGTAAGGACCGAATGACCTTACCTGTTCTCCAGTCATACGGATTGTGCCGGTGTAAAGTGATTGCTGGAAAATGAAGGCTTGGATCGAACTGCACGACCACTTCATGTTTTTCAACGCTTTAGCATTAATTCGATCTTTCCACAGGATGACATCTACTCACGACCGGCCACTCGCCACCATCTGTGAAGCGGAAACTACACAGCCATTGGATTTTGTCTATGCTAACTTATGAGACGGAAACTTGCAGATTAACAAAGAAACTCGAGAAGTTAAGCACCACACAACGGACGATGTTATGAAGAATCACAGGCTTAACATCAGCAAAAAGGAAGACAGTAGGGTGGACCAGAGAAGAGGAGAGAGTAACCCATGTCCTGGTCAAAATTAGGAGGGACAAATCGACTTGGGCAGGCCCCATAATGAGAAATACAGACAACCGATGGTCCATGAGAATGACAGAATGGACACCAAGAGAGGGAAAGTGCGGCCGTCGAAGACGGAGAGTGACATAGGTTAATGAAACTTAAAGAGAGAGAGGGAGGGGGGAGACAAGCAAAAAAATGGAATCAGCTCGCGCACGACAGGTCCATATGGAGCTCTTCGGACTCGCTCGTCCTGCAGTGGACATAAGCCAGGCGGCCTGTCTTAAAATCAATGCTTTATTAGTTGAAAATCGGAAAACAGAAAATCTAGGGTTACAATAAGCTTGTTTGGAACAAAAGAAAAGAGTAAGCTTTGTGTATGCTTGTAGAAAGCTGTGTTGTTTACCAGCACCGTTACCCTTCTTCGAAGCAAAATATGAACATCAAGACATTTGTAAGCGAAACAATGTTGTTTTTTTTTTCTTTTCTTACTCAAGTGTTCCAAAGTGGTGTTGAACCAAGAAGAACTAGATCTCTAATTATGTCGGCCTCTCACATTCGGCGAGTTTGAATGTATAAGTTTATTCAACGCACCATTTGTTTTGAAAACCCGCAGTCGCACACGGTGCGCTGTCCTTACCACCCAGATATCTTCCTTCGTGTGCATATACAGTCTGGCCTCGCTAGTACTGAAAGTCTAGCTGGTTAATTGTCGAAGGACAGTGGTAACAGAGGATGCCCTTCGTCGCCAAAGAACTTGTAGCATGCATCAGTGCCATTCGCGTCAACGGAGGTCACCATTAGCAGCAAGAGGCCTTCTAATACCATTGTAATATTGAGCCTTGCGAGGCGTTGAAACGACTGTCACATACCAGATGCTAGGTTTACTGATGTTGAGTGCATGAACAAAAGGAGTGGCGCTTCAGTGCAGACTCTACTACGCGCTACGTATTTGGTCTAAACCAGCGCAGAAACTAAAATTTCTAGCAGTCGACATATCCCACTGCGGACAAAGACAAACAAATGAGTGACGTGCTGGCTCGAAAGACGCGGCTCGATCCCAGCCGCGGTCCACGTACTGTTCGATATCATTGCTCGTTTAATGGTCGAAATTCCTATAGCTGTCTAGCACGGCGTGTCTCATAATCACATCATGGCTCTGAAACGTAAAACCTTAGCTTTTATTACTGATAACTGACGGGAAACTTATTGGACTACGTCTACTGCCCGCAAGTGATCACCCAAAGGCCCAAATAGGGATCTCAGCGGACGGTACTAGTAAACATTCACACTACGCACTCTCGCGAAAGCATCGACAGCTTTCTTGGTCACTCCTTCAGCATAATAATTTGTTCAATGCGGCAGTCCTTGGATAGTCCTTTCAAACACCCTGGAACCGCAATGTCACCCTTGGAGCAATACGCTAAAAAGTACCATCGCGGTGGACCAATCCACCGCGATGGCTTCTCTTTCTTTTTTTTTTCTCCTGTAAGAAAGGAAATGCGAAATAAACTTGAAACTTGAAAACTTGAAACACCATCCTCGGCAAGTGACAACTTGCAGTAAGTTAACTCGTTCGCTTGCATTACCGCGTACAGGAAGAGGACGAAGGCTCTGATTCGTGCCGCCGCTGACCGTCATTGTACTAACCCATGCGGACCCAGCTCTTTCAAGATTTCACTTGTCTGTATGCGCCGAACAATGCGCTCAGCACACGAAGTAGCCAATTACCGCATGCTCGAAACTCACTCACTCCCCAGGACGCATTGCCGGATTAAACACAGCTGCGGCCTTTGTTGCGTCTCACGCGTACGTTCCATTGCCAACAACGCGCCATTCACGCCCTACGTAGAGCCCGAGACAACGAATGTCCCTCGCCTGAACGTGAGGCGCCGTCAGCCTAAAACAAACGGGGCGTCTACACATGCACGTCCGTCTCCACGTAGCACAGTGCAAAGACAACAGCCACAGGGCATTGTGGCTCTTCGTATACTATACGATACGATCGCAAGATCCGGGGCACACGCCAGGCTCATCCCACGTCATCACCTCTCCATACATACCACCCTTTGTTCCACAACCGGAGAGAACGAAATGGACGCGCCTAACGGTCGCTGTCTGTACGAAACAGATGCGCCGAGAGCTAAATGTCTTTACAGCGTGCAGGACGCATCGGAGACGCCAGATTCGAGAGCGGGTAGTAATACGCCACGCGAACATCGTCGACGCCATACCGCGCGGAAATGGACTGTTCGATGGCAGAAACATTGCGCCTGTCTTATGCTCCGAAGGGGGCGAAACAGGACCGCGCAGAGAATCACGCGCGGCCGGCCTTCGTAGCGAGTACACGCGCGCGCACGTTTTCGAGAATGGTCTGCCGTGTGATGCCTTCCTCACGCCTCGGCAGGCAAACAGGATCGTGCGCGCTTGCAGCGCATATAAACGTACGCGCTGGTCGATCATGGATGATCGCGGATACGACCGCATACAACCCACGGCACGCTCGAGGTGATATCGCACGGAGGTTGCATACCCGAAGCCATTAAACCCCCGACGCCTTAGCATATATCGGCGAATATCGAACAGACCATATATTCACATACATCAGTGTGTTTTTCTATTTTGCCATTCTTTTTCCTTCCTGAGCAGGGGAAGGAAGCACTGTCAGCACGTCGGCTGGAAATACTGCGGGTCTTTCGTTTTCCTTCGCTTCTTCAAACGACGCGCTACGCGAAGCAGAGAAGCGCAAACCAAAGCCATGGAAGCAGTATTACGAGAGCGACTGGACAGAGAACGAAAAAAACAGAAGCGTCGTAGTATTACATTCATGAGGAAATCGCGCGAGATGTGTTACGTGCTCTGTGAGGGCAGATGTAAAACGAGCATACATAGAGGGAGTGAATTAGTTTGGGCTTGAACTAGAAACAGCAGCTGCTTTATCCAATACCCATACTACCGCACTTTTCATTGGACACGTCGCGAAAACCGAAAGCGGCATATACAAGTATGGGAACTTGAAAGGAATCTTAGACTGCTGACAACACTGGGAGTCGCCGGTTCCAGTCACATACAGGACAACATTCCTAACAATCATGAGAAAAGCAGCAGTTATAGGTTGTTCCTCAAATATGTGCGCAGGAACGCAGACGGTATAGAGAGTCCGTCGAATAGACGTCAGCATACACATTGCCGTTATCTCAAGTCTGAAAACGTTAAATAATTCAGAAACTTTCCCTCGCCTCATTTGGAGGCTTCGACTTTGAGAGCCGCCATTTTCTGTCACGCCAGAGGAAGCAAGCATTCCGGGCTTGGTCAGGCAGCGAGCAGACCTCGGCGATAGCGCAGCTCATTTATCGACGTCCGACCGAGGCGCTTTCTAGACAGGGCGCCACCAAGAGCAGCCGACTCCAGTGTCCGGCAGACAGCGGCAATCTTCGCTGCATCCCGTAAACGTTTCACTTTCCGTACGTTCGCTTTCAGCTGCGCGTCAACATATGGACGCCCCGCAGCCAGAGCGCATCGACGTGGTTGAGGAACGCTATCTGCGAGGGGCACTGGATCTTTTGTAAGTGGTATACGGGTGACACAAACAGCTGCTACGTATAGCTGTCCATCAGGCGGATGTGACAAGAGGAGCAGACTATACGTCCGCTTGGGGGCGAATGACGTAGCAGACTTTCGAAAGATGGACGCGTTCTGCACGTTCCTTACATGCGTGTATACGAGAAAATGAGTTGCTTGTAGACTTACACGTAAGCAGAACCGACGGGGAAGCTTGAACGAGGGCGAAAAAAATGGAAGATGGCTGCGGTGTACGAAAACAGAAAAGGGGCCACGCGGATGCCTAGTGCTGTGCCAACGTCACAATACGGAAAGCTGTCTTCGTTACAAGGAACGCGTTTCCAAGGTGAAACACGTCGACGGCATAAGGATGCGTAACAAATAAATGAAGCAAATGAAACCGAGGCGAAATAGAAAATCACAGCCGTTTCAGTTTGGTAGCTAGCAGACAAGCGCTATGTCTGTGTACTGGACACCCTTATTGTGTAGATAGCCCCGGAGGCAACCGCTTCATGCAAGCTCGCCATTAGCGCGCACATTCACTCTCTCCCTCTATCAAAGTGCAGGGTAGCAAATCGGACATGCGTCCTCTGTCTTTACTCTCTCTGTCCCTCTCTAGTTTGAACTTAGGCAGCACAAGACAACAGTAGTGCAGCAAACAACACGCTTTCTTTCTGCGGGAAAGTGGACCCGGAGCAACCGAAAGCGTGCGTATGCTCTTCAACATTTTGGTCTAAGGCCGTCAGTTAGATGTATACCTATAGGTACACATAATAATCACCGTCATCAGCGCATTCTACGTCCACTGCAGGATGAGGGTATCTTTCAATGATCTCCAACTGAAGTCTGACCTAAAGAAGGAAATGCACCGATAGCACTTGGCGAGAAGCAAAAACACATAAATCCGCTTTGGGGTTTATCCCTGTCAAAAGCAGCTCAATTATGATAATCGCCACATTTGCCATATATTCCGAGCAGGTGGACGTGACCTGGTTCTGGCTGCCCTCCCGCCTAGCTCCTCCCGCCCACAGAAAGGCTGGCGGCAGTACGCCTTTCGCGCTACGAACAAGCGGCGAGACATCCATGCCTATTTGGATCGTGCACGACTCAGCAAGAAGACCATTGGCCGAAGCTGGAAAGAACTTGCGACAGTAGGAAGGACCCGCAGAACGCCCCCAGAAATGCAGCGATATTTTCCGACAGAAGGACGCGCCGTTACTGCAGTAAGCTACAATAAAAAAAATGGGAGAGAATAAAAAAAAAAATAAAGGAGAAACGGCTATACGGCAAGCGAACGCAGCACTGCAGCTCCGAAAGACCAGCCACGTACACAAGCGATGTGTAGTATGTGGGATGGGCATGTGATGACTGTAGGAGACCTCGTGACCTGTGACCTCGCTCGGCACTTCGCTCACGGAACTCAGTTCCCCCCTCACCTTTCCGCATGCGGTTGCCACTGTTTCTTCTTTGGGTATTTACCTTATTGTTTTGCCATTACATCGCACGTATACGCTCGCGCACGTTCTGTATACTAACGTCAGCCTTGTTTCGGGAAGTGATCTGTTTGTTTATGCACGCGCGAATATTAAGTTATAATAGCATAGCAGGTATGGCTTTGGCTGGAAACGATATAAGGAAAAGAAACTGCGGCAAGCCCAGATGCTGGAATAAGTTTAGCACAATTACAAAACAGAAAAAATACTGCAGCTTAACAAAATATTGCGGTAACATGGTAAAGATATTCAATTCCTCATGAGAAGACTCTTGAATCAGTACAATCTGTTATAAGTACGAGTTTTCCGGTCTTATCTCTCTAAAACTCGGTAGCTTATCATGTCACGTTCAATTTATTGCTGAGTGGTTATTACGTGTGTCAACCCGACTGCAAAATTGGCGCATTGATTGGTTTCGTGGGTTTAACGTCCCAAAACTACGATATGACTGTGAGAGAAGCCGTAGTGGAGGGCTCCGGAAATTTCGACCACATGGGCTTCTTTAACATGCACTGACATCGCACAATACACGGGCCTCAACACCTCGCCTGGATCAAAATGCTGCCGTCACTGCCGGGATTTGCTAATTAAGCACAGAACTTGTAGCTATTTTACAAAATGCCACCTGGTGATATTATTTTCCGGAACTCGCATCCGTAGAACTTCAAGCCGTGTATATTGTATCAATAATATAAAATTACTAAAAATAAATTATGGGGTATCGCCTCTGAGTAAGCACACAGGAGCAAACAGTACATATTTAAATATACAACAGGTGTTTATGCATTTGCCTCCATCGTAATGCTGCCGCCGTGGTCGGGAATCGGATCTCTGTGTTCGAGCGAAGACTACGGTGATGTAACAATATGTTTGGGCAAACTAGTCTAGTCGAATATCGTCTTTAAGAAAATTGCACGTTGATGCAGCAGCCGCTTACATTTATTGCCACATTTATTAAATGATCCAACAAATAATGCGTTAAAATTGAATTCTTGAAGCACAGGCTGCGGCACAAGCTTCCCGTTACGGTAAAGGCGTTATAAAACAAATTAAGCCGTACGGAGTATTTAGCTGCGGCTGTACTAAATGAAAGCATATCACCGATGACTCACGAGTGAGGTCTATATGCTGTAATCGTGCAGATCGCACACGGAAACACGCGCGCACAGCGCTCTTTAATCACAAGTGGCATCCAGCAACAACCTCAGGCAGCACTGCTCCACCGAGAAAGACGTCAGTCACGAAACGATACGTGTTCTGCATTTGTAATAAGACGCCGGACTTCTCTGCCAATAGCGCATACAACTCGGACGGAGGAAGTGTCGATTTTACAGAACATTAGAGTATTTTAGCTATTCCGTAGATTTTACGTTTGCGGATACCGGCGGTGTCTACAGCAGAAGCAGAACTGCAGTAGCGACCTCTAGCAGCTCTCGTCGAAAGAAAATAATGAAAGTACTGCGGGTCAATTATTATCTCAAGGCCAATGCTCTAATCACTAGCAGTCAAGCAAAACGTACGAGGCACAGTAATATCAGCTTTGTGTGTTTCTTTCTGGTTAGGCTCCGCATCATCAGTTGTCGCTACCCGCGCTGTCGATCGCATATACACGTTTCCAATAAGCCGGTGTTTGTCCGGACACTCAACTGACGCGGCCGAATAGTGCAGCTCCCTTGGCCGTCCCGGACGAAAGCCACGGGCGCACGCCCTGGACACTACAAACACTGCGATGACCATAGTGATGCCAGTGAAAGAAAAAAGAAAACTGAAGTTCACGTTTCAGTAGATTACAGAGACCCAGCACTGGCTCGTTAGCAACCTTCGATGTACAGCACCTGCAATGTTAGACCGCAAATGCCCACCGGCTACTCCCTCCCCGACTTCTCCTTCCATGTGCCTGCCACACACATTCTCCCAGGTGCATATGCAGAGTGAGATATCATCAATAAGCGGCTCGAAATGCATGCATAACACCCACCACACTGCGCAGTTTTCTCCATATTCCCTTCTGCGTTGCTCGGGTACTGCCCGTGAGGCAATAACGCCGGCGCGCACCTATATGTCGTGAGCCGGTAATAACGTTTTATTAAGGCCGTAAAGAAATGCGCGCGAGAAGTAGCGCTCGTTGACTGTCTAGGGAGAGAGGTATGTTGGGTCGGGTCTCCATACCTTGTTGCGCGCTCTATATAGAGAACCGATTTCTGATACGGCGCCGAGGCCTGTTTGAAAGGCTCGCACCTGCGGTAAGTTTCACGCTGGAACCAAATATATGCACCGTGACATCACCTTAAAAGGAGAACTTCCTGCATATCCGGCGAAGTGGGACAATAATGAAAACTCCCCCTCGTGGGGGAATCAGTGCAAGTCGGTACATTGTTGCGTGCGTGTCGATGTACCGCGCTCTCGACGGCGAGAGAAATCGTGTTTGCTGGACGAGACTTGTTGCCCTGCTTTCCGCCGACCTTGTAAGCTGGGCGCGAGCTCGGCAGCGCGGATCACGATTTTGATGTCGATAATGCTTCATGAATATATCGAGAAAGACGGGAATCAATTCAGCACGACTGCGAAAAAACGTTTAGTGTCTTACACACATGCTACACTTTTGCTCCATGGCTGAGCAGCCTCGAGTCGTTCTGTGAAACAGAGCATTCGCTTGTCAGTACCTTTTACGTACGGACGACGCGGATGTGGTACACAGTTTTACGTGTTTTGCGTAACGCAACCAGCGGACCCGAAATTGCACGTAATGCAACATCAACTTGCCCACAGTCTGTTCACTTCCTATATGTGCTGCACTTTTAGCACGTAGTACTGTTAAACTCAGTATGGCTATAATCACGAGAAACAGCCCACCTCGTTTCTATAGGTTGACAAGCGCCCAGCCTAGACGCTTATGCCGAACGTCAAATGACACAACGCCGGCCATTTGCTTCACATTTGCACGCATGTGCATGCCGCATCTATAGTCGGTCGAATACGTCTGCAAATAATGCAGTACCGCTTCTCCCAAAATCACGTCATATCGATCGTAATAGTAATATCTTCCTTTAAGGAAGCCGCTGGTGGCTGCAGTGGACATTAATGCGACTCAAGAAAGAGGATAAGCGATCGATGACAAACAGTAAGACGAGCATTTCGCCCGAACAGCACGGAAAGCGGAGAATCGAAATCTATACGGCCGCATCGCGCGACATGACGCCGCGTCAGACGCAGATGAAGCGGGCGCAGGGATCCCGATGCCTGCCGGCTGGAAGCACGTAATCGGATTACCGTCGAAATTGACTGTCACTGCATTCTCCCGGCGATGCCCCGCATCCAACACACAGTGCGCGGGCGCAGCCCGTATTCATATACTGGAGGCGCGTCCTCCGAGGCACTCCTTCGCTATTCCACACCGCTCATGGAAACGCAATTTCCATGCGTCTATCGGCTACCGTGCCTCAGATCAGAGTGCGCCGCGCGTCTTGTCTCATTCCTTCTTCCCCCGCATTCGCTGTGTTGTTTTCGTTGGCTTGTATCCTGCTTGTATCGGGCGTGTAGGCACAAGGGCCCTTCGAGAGTCGTGAGGCTCTCTCGCACGCCCTCTCCTTCGCAGTCAGGCGCCTGCTGCTCGCGACGGCTGCGCAGAGATGGACAAATCGGAGGACTACGAGAGCAAGGCGATCGCCCGGGAGGGCGACAGGCTTCGTTTCCTGTGAGGCACCCTCGGCAGGCTGCCGGTAGAAAGTGATGGTACGCGGCAAGCGGTAGCCGCGCGCACTCGGAAACACTTATATTGCCTCATTTACGTCACGTGCCCTCTCGGTTCTTTTGAAGTGTGAACCACATGTGTGCGGAGAGGTGCGAGTCGGCACTGTTGGCTTGGATCATGTTTACACTTGAAGGATGGAGCGATTGCCTTCTTGTGGTAAGGCCCAGCTGTCCGTCCCTAAGTGTTTTACAGCGGAAGCTTTTAAGGCTTTGCTACAATAGCCGAAATTCCACTATCAACAAAACTTCAAAGCGTCTGACGCACAAGACAAAAACATTTTAGTGTGTGTGTGTGTGTGTGTGTGTGTGTGTGTGTGTGTGTGTGTGTGTGTGTGTGTGTGTGTGTGTGTGTGTGTGTGTGTGTGTGTGTGTGTGTGTGGTGACACCCGCCCCTGACAAAATGCCAAACCGTGTCACCCACGATTCTGATATGGCAAGAGTGATTTTTCAGGACATTAAATGTCAGCCACCGGTTCTGGTTCCGACGACGAAGACGAGGAAAAAGTATGAGTAGGAAAAGGATAAGACAACGCTCAAAAATAGAAACAAGACAGAGAAGAGGACAACGAAGAGAAAGAACATGACTAAGAACAACGGGAAGAAGAAGAGGAAGCATAAAAAGCACACGATAGAAGAGGAGGAGAAGCTGGAATAGAAGTAGACTGTGCTGTGTCATCTACACACGCCTGGGAGTGCATGTGCGTGTCTCTCTCTATCCCACTTCCTCTCTTGCGTTCTTTCGGCTCTTGCACCTTTCCGTAAACTCACAGGTCTGAAATCAAGCTGTCGTCTCCTGTCGTTGTAGAGGCCTCATTAATGGCATATAACTGGGTAGCGTGAGGAAGCAATGCTCTGGATGTTTTATGAGATACTGTGGAGAAGCACTGATTCAGTTTATACTGTTACATAGGATTCTGTCACACGCCTTCGAAGCTTTCGTGCTCCATATCTTCGCCGTACGCGATCCACAGTAAGTGTCCTGTGTACGCGTCGATTCAACTTCATGAAACACGGGCAGGCGAATCCAAAACAACGTGTCGACAGTTGTTTTTCGGTTGTCATACTACACCACTGACAAAACTGAAATTTCTCACGACCCCTCCTGGGGTCACGAAGAAGGGCTGAAATGAGCCTCCTGATATTCGTTTACTGTGCACTCTCTATAGCACGAACATTGTTTGGCAAATACGAGCAGGCTGCGCGAAAAGTAAGCAATAATTCACTGTCAGGTAGGCAAATGCCCAAGCCGCTGAAAGCACCCCCCCTACCCCCCGGCTGAATGGCACGGAGAGCATGCTCACTCGCAACGGGGTGGCTAAATGAAACCAGTTGCCACCGCAGAGCGAGCAGGGTCCGTCCGGTCAACCCGGCCCCGTCGTAATGTATCTCGCGCGGCGGAGCTGCTTTAGGGCTGTTTTTAATCTCAATCGCACGTAAAGCGCCCGCCATACATCAGCCGATCATGGCTCGCGCGCCAAGTAAGCAGGGCCACACCCATGCATCGGACTCCAGCAGAGTCGAGACGCGGCCACTCTTCTTTCGGGGCGACGACGAAAGCGAGAGAAGGGGAGCGCAGCAGCGGCGGCGCCATCGGAATCGACGACGATGCCAATGAGCCGGGCCGCGGGCATTCAGCGTCGCGCTGCGTGCACGCACGCACGCGCAAACACGTATATGGACGCAATTCGGATGCGGGGAATCATTTACGAGGAATCTCTGCGGCCCTCCACGCTGAGGAGGCGAAGAAAGATCGAGGCCCTCGCCCCCTCGAGGCATACGGAGACGGCCCCCGGCACGTCCGCGCTACATCCATTTCAAATCCAGTTTCTGTATTCAATTACGGCCAATGCCAGCGAAATTAATCGCTGGGGCCCACGTCTCCTATTTATCACACGGGGGTCCCAACCGGCAGTGCCGAAAAACTACCATCCAGCTGCAAGACGCGCGTATGTTTGTCCCGAGCGCCGAAAAGGAAGTGCCAAGAGGGGGGCCTCCGCCAAGCAAAAGACAAAAGCCCGATCCGACGACGGAAAAATGAGCGCGTGGGTAAAAGTCGTGCATTAATCAGAGGCAGCCGAGAGACGCTACGGAAATAACTTTTCACCCACAATGCCCCCGCGCTCTCGCAGCGTGGCCCCTTCCTTTGCTCTTTAATTGCGATGCATTAAGGTCTCGGAAAGCACTCGGCGAGGGGTGCACGACGAATGCAACACCATCTCGGGCCCAAAGGCAGCCTGTCCACGCGGTGGGGAGAGGGAGGGTAAGTAAGCGGGGAGGCGAAACGCCAAACGGAAACGTAAACTTCATTAAGCCGTAATTAATTGGCCCGGCGAGGACGGTCATTGGCGAGCAGCGAGGACTTTCACAATGTGTACACACGGAGCCTCGCAACCTTGTCGACGGGCGGTCCGAGGCGCCGTATAATGAGAAATATGAGCGAGGACTGCTCCATTGTGCCTCTGGCCGATGCTCCTGCGAGCCTGCGACGACACGTGGGACGGACGGTCGCGTGACTTGGCTGCGCTCATTCGCCAGGAGAATTACGCAACGCGCTGGGAAACGCACGAGAACAAGTGCTCGTTAAGTGTTAGTGTGCCCTCCTCCCCGTCAACAAGCACACACACACACCGTCGCATCGCCGTTGCTTTCGCCGAGTTTATCCATTCGTTGGCCAAAAGACTGCAGCAATCGGTATCGTCCGTTACACGGTTGCGTTATATAAAGCTGCGTTTGAGTTGAGGGCTAAACTGTATACGAACACAACACGGTTCTAGAATAGCGCAACATACCGTTGCCTCTAGTTACAAGCAGTTGCTACGTGAGAGCCGGCTGTCCCATCATCACAATTAATATTGTGATGATGGGATAGCCGGCTCTCACGTAGCCTACACTCCCATGTTTCCACGTTTAAACTTAAAAAAAAAAAAAAAACGTAGTTGCTTCTGATGGTTAGTCAACACAGAAGTCTGTGAACTGTGCGCTGTATTCTTATTTACAACGCCACTATAGAGACACGTTTAGCAGGAACATTTTACTTAACAGGATAGACCCAGATGAAAGCGCCGTCGCAAGTTAGATAACAACTGTCAAGCGTCAACACTATCCTGCGTACTGTATAGGACAACTCGTGAAGGTAACTACATGAAGCTCCCTCCACTACTAAGCTGTATTCGCCAGTACCTCTGTACAACGCAACGAACGTTTACCAGTTTCACCGGCTTCCCAGTATACTATTCTGCAGTATGACGCTGCAGTGCGAATGCACACAATACCGCGCTATCACGCTAGGATCATTATCGCTGAAAATGCAACCATTTGCGTTAGCTTCCATGGTGAGGCCCCATACACATGAACGAGCGTGATTGGCTGGCTTATCTATACAAGATGCTAGTCAGCAAGAACCCATGAGTGTAGTGGCAAATACACTGCTTTACGGATGCCAACTACGTTCCAACGTGTCTAACGTGCATCATAGGCTGTAAGTAGGTGAACTTATTTCCATATCGGCAGCTCTCGGGAACTGTAGTGTGGTGCGCCGGTACACGGGGGCATGTGCGGTTTTGTGGGGCCTGTACTGAACCTTTATGCCACCAAGTGTGCTATTTTATTATACGCCTTTGGTATAGAGAAGGTGACTTGTGAAGCATTTCGGCCATGAAGATGATAGGTTCAATAGCAACATCCTATCAAGGTGATGGGATGTTTCAACATTTATGTGCTGGCTAACTGCAGAACAGAAGGTCCCGTTCATACCTCGTAAGTTTCCCGAGCGCACACTAACAAATTGAATAGAACACACCACAGCAACATCTATTTGTTTCCACAGGGTGAATGGGTGGCAGCTCAAACATCAGGGGAACTTCTTCGGAATGTAATTACGAACTAATTAGGACCTCCTCAAGTGGAACGACCTCACGACTCTATAATGGCCGAATCACGGAGCGCTGACTGGACGCATCACGCATGCCTTCGCTCGACTACAGCTTACCACTCGCCGTGTATGCATGCGTGTACGCTCGTATATACACCACCTTGTACACATAACATGGTTGCCAGATTGCCGTTTCGATTACCGTCCCCCCGTCTGAAGGAGTCTTGAGAGAGAGTAAATACGAACTCATGTGATTAACAATCGAAACCCTATTTCTTCAACGACAGCATCAAAAGGGCGTCACAGGGTCCCGTTCGCATAATCTCATCGTAACAGAACTATGTTTTCTGGAATTATGTTAGCTTACGATTATTCCTACGTATTTTACCTTGCAGAGTGCTTATTCTTCCGGAATCGCAATGGAGGTGCGGGAAACAGGAGAGAAAAAAAAATATATGGGAATCGTTATTGTACATGCGTGTGCAATGCTTGAGGGTCCCTCGTTAACTCAAACATGAGCCGTCGGAATTTGCCATCTTAAATTTGCCTGGCCTACGAGGCGTCCGGCACTAATTTCGGGGCAAGAAAAGATTGTTAGGTCGCGTCATTAAAAAAATTTGAGCCCTGCACGACAACCTTGTCCAGTTCATGGGCGGCGCGTATCGAGAATCGAGAGTAGTAACACATCTGTCCGGTCGTACATTTAGGTAAGTGAAGGCGATTACACGTTGTAGTAAAAATCCTCGCGTGGTCTTTTAACGGCATATTTCGGCTGACACGGGCTTGCTGTACGTGTTCCATATACAGCGGCGCCGTCACGCCACTCGATAGATTGGAGTAGTCATGCGTTGCCGGGCGGAAGACGAGAAAAGGAGAGAAAAAACGCAGCTTGGCGCCGAAGTCACGCAACCACCTGCAGCACGCAAATCAGGGAGTGCGGGGGAGAAGTAAGGGGGTCACAGCGTCGTGCCACGAAAGGGAACCCTCAGCAGGAGCGCAACGATGCAAACAAATCAATCGGCAAGCCCACCCCTCGATCCCTATCAAGCCCGCGATGGCGCCTCCCCTCAGATCGAAGCAGACGACGACGACGATGGCAGACGCGCCTCGCTCCGGCGAGGACAAGGAGGCCTCGGATGAAGAAGAGAGCCAAAGAAAACAACACCGGGCCAGCAAGAAGGAGAGACGATATAAAACGGCTCTCCTGCCAAGGGGGCGGGACTTAGGTAAAGGCCGGCCCCCCCTTTATATTTTATTTTTGTAGCTTTTATTTTCGTTTTGTTTCACGCTCGCCTCACTTTTTTTTTTTTTTTCTTCTCGGTGTGCGACGAGTGTTCCCGCTGCGGGAAAGAAAAAGAATGAAATGAGCGCAACGAAGCGGTCTTTTCGCTCGCGCACGCCGGAGAAAAAAAAAGAATAATAAAAGGCGCTGCGGTCGGCAATTACCGTCGCAGATTCGTTTTTCGTGGCTAACTAAAACTGGTACAGTGCTCAGATATGCAACCCTCTTCGACTAGCGATAAATGTGTTCACGCATGCACCATGATTTAAACTCAGTGTTAGCACCGTATTCAGTGATAAAAAAAGCAATTCGACTAGCATTAAACGTGCACGCGGTGTCCAGGTTCGCGTATCTTGCAATAATAGCTCCTAAACATGGATTCGTTTTTCCTTCAGGCCAGCAATCGGGGCTTGGCAAAATTGAGTCAGATGTTTTTTATCTCTGCGGTTATAACACGCACGTGGCGGGTGCAACAGAATCGATAAGGTGGGCTAGTTGGTGCAGCATCACGCTCTAAGAACTGAGGGCGCGGTAACAGGGACGACGGACGAAGAAAAACCGAAGGGTGTGTGTTTGCCGCACTGCTTGTTTCACACTTGCCCTGACCGCAGTCGGAAATTTATGCCAAAGGCGTAGTATACAATATGCGGGACATACTATTCAAACATGTGCAAGCTGCTTACATCGTACGCATAACAATGCTTCCGCTGGTGCGATTTTCGGTTTTGAAGAATTAAAAATGAAATGGTTTTAGAGCCCGGAATTTTAGTCCACCGCTCACTTCGACAGAAAACTATAGAGGTGGCATCACCGCTTCACAGCGATGTTGTGCGTGGAAGTGCCTGAGGCTTCGGCGTTTCCGTCCAAACCGATAATAGAATAACAGAACAAGAGGGGTGCGCTCAGTGCGTCTATAACTTACTGAAGGCAACAAACATGGGCTTACAGAAAAAAAAAAAAAAAGAAAGCTTGCCACACAACTTTCGGCCGCAACGTGCTGAACAAAAAACATCCAGGAATCAGCATTAACTGCATTTTCAATCAGTTGTTAAATGAAGTTAGTTGACTGCCATGCTGGTGGGGGCTACATCCAACACACAAGGCCAAGTTGAAGAAGATGGTACTAAGATGCGACGATGCGTTCGTTACAGAAACGTCCCGAAGCAACGTTGGCGCATCTAAAAGTTGTCCCTAACCCGAAAGCACATGAAAGGAAGAGGCACGGGGAAACTGACAACGGTAGTGAACTTTAGGATCTACCGAAGGCCCTTACTACCAATGCTGAAAGTACGACACCTGCCGAATGACAGCAGAAGCAAAAGATAAATAAATAAAAATGAGGGAAGGGCGAACGGCCACGGGGAGCAGAACCACGGCTGGAGTGAACTGTCGACACAGCACACAATGGGGAGCGGAAGCGGGGTAGAATGGGTGCGGCAGGGCAACCGGCACACGCGGCAGAAGAAAGAGCGTAACCGGGGTCGCTCGACATCGTGCACGAGAGTTTGGTGAACAAGGGTTCTTTAGAGGCGACAGCCGATCAGTCGAAGACACCCGAGTCATCATGGCAGGTTGCGCTTGACTCACTGTATGCCTTGAGGGTGCTGCCGGGCGACATTTTACAAGGTGATCTTCATCAGCCCATCTTAAGTCCGGCGCAGGACCAAGGCTTCTCCACAGGCTTTCCAATTTGCGCTCTCCTGAGCGAGTTGATTGTACCTCATGCCTGTGAATTTCATCGCCTCACCTAACCGCTTGTTTTTCTCTGTTGCATTTCCCTCTCTTTTCCATAATTCTATATGCTCTATACTTCTACACTATAGTTCTATACTTCCTACAGCATGTAGAAGTAAAGCAGTCCAAAAAAGAAATCAGAGGAAAGCAAAACATCCAAACGCTGTGTCTGTCTTTTTATTGACTTCACGATTAATAAAGCCTGCTTTAGAGGAATGGTAGTTCGCCTTACATTCGATTACAAACCATCCTAACCCATACATGAGATAGACGCAAAGTTGCAAAATAGACTGATTCAGCACTGGACGCGATTCACTGTGCGCGTACAGTAGATAGTGCAGCTATGCGCAGCTCCTCTACTTTGCATGTATGCCTCGGACTGCAGCGATCATCGAAACGTCCCAACCAACGTGTCAGATTGTCGTCCGGCAGACACTCGTCTATAGATGCCGACGTAAGGCAAGTTCTTGTATTTGTCATACGAATTGGTGTAATAGAATACCCTTCTGCACTGGATAACCGAATACAGCGATCTTTTTCGCCTCTTTAGCGATTGCCACAAGCGAAAGTCCCCCGAGCCACAACAAAGGGTCAGAAATGGCGGCCGAAACTGCAGCGAAGTTCTTATTTCTCAGGCAGCGACGAGGCTCACACGAAAAAAGAAAAAAAAATCGAGGCATGGGAGGCGTAGCGGCGATGGAAAGCACAACAAGAAAGAAACGAACAAGCTGCCGTCTCCTCCTAACCCAGCGAGCCAAGTGTGGGCCATTTGGTCGGATGTGGCGGTCGAGAAGCCGCGCTTAGTTTCCCTACATCCACGTCCGCCGCGGTTCCTTCGTTTTCTCGTTAAATTTCTCCTCTCCAGCTGCCCTATCTTGTTTACTCTCCACTGTCTCTCGCTCCGGCGCGTTTTCTTCTCCATTAATCTATCTTCTCCTCCAGCAACAAAGCAGAGAAACACTGCGAGATATTTGCACCAAAAGCACTCAAATCAGACGTATGGAAAGAAGGAAGGCTATGGACGCCTGCCTATCGGCAGAAGAGAGTCGGCCAACTTTCCCTCCTCTCCCTAGGAGACAGTCGCGCATCTAACCGACAGCGTTCGAAAACAAGACGAGGATAAGATGCCAATGCGAAACCAGCAACAGAGAGAGAGGGGGGAGAAAAGGAGAGAGAGCGAGAGCATCGCAGAGATCAAAACTGCTGCTCCATCCTAGCCGAGACTGTAACCACCCCTGTAGCCACCGCCCCAGCAAGTAGATCAACCGGCCGGAGGAAACTAAAGAAAGCGAAAAGGAAACGGTATTTCAAGGTCAACCGAATCGCTTCCCTCCGGAAAAAAAAAGGTGAGGGGGGGGAGCCAAAGGAGCGAAGGGAGGAGCCCGCATTCTGTTTGCGGCCGCTCTTACCAGAAACAAAAAGTCGACCGCAAAGAAGAAAAGAAGGCACGCAAAAAAAAAAAGCCCGCTCGACGGGAAGTCAAGCGGCCGCGGGTTTTTCGGGAAGGGAAAATATAAAGGTTCGGAAGCCCAACCAGAAATGAGCCAATGGGCGACGCCTCGCAGCGGGAGGGCTTCGCCTGCGCTGCTGTTTCTCCGCTCGGCGGCAATGCCACTTCGCACACGAGCGGAAAGAGAGGACACACGCACAAGAGGATAAAAAAAAAAAAAGAAGAAAAGAGCTCGCCGATATCCCGGTGCCGCTTCCTTTCCCCACTCTTTCCGCCGTGCCTCTTTTCCTCGTGTGTGTCACGGGGCCAGGGATCTCTTTTTGAGTGTTTGTTCAAATTCGAGCACGCATGCCCATCGGCCGACGCGGCTTTTCGGCGCTCGCGGGAAGGGGGTCTTTGGAGGCGCCCCCCGGACCTTCCTCCTTTCTGCACGCCGCTGAGCAGAGGTTGTTTGGGCAGCCCCCTCGAAATCGGCCGCTTCTTGGAAATGTCTGGCCTATCTCGGATTGCAGGAAACGAAGTAGACAGCAGCGACGCGGCGGCGGCGGACGGGTGGCCGGCAAAAGAAGGAGGATAAGGCAGATATCGGGAAAGAGTATGAAGAATCCGGTCGGACAAGGAAAAACAAGAGAAGCTATAACGGGAGAAAAAAGGGGAAGCGGGGAGGACGCCGATAAAGCGTCCCATCCGAGCGGCTCCGGTGGATTAAACTAAAAATGAAAAGGAAGCGAAGTTTTCGAGAAGGAGGTCCGACAGGATCTGCGCATCCCACATCTGCACTCCCTGCCTCCCCTCGCTTTCCCCTACATTCGGTAAGCCCTCCCCCATCGCGCTGCCTGCCAAGCGGCAGCCGTGTGTGTATATATATGTACGCGCCGCCGTTCGTAGGGAGAAGGACAGGCTTATTGATGGCGCCAGGGATGTTGTGGATCGGCTCCAGTGAACGCAGCCGGTGCATCGCGCTTGTCAGTAGAAGGGGGGGATAAGGGGGGAAGCGACTTCGAGAAGGACTGATTCGCTTGCCTCCTGCGTTTCCAGTATGGAAGTTTTGTGAAGTGGGAAAGGAGGAATGAAATGTGCAGATGGGGTGGCGGCTCGGCCGAGGGAAAGAGGGCGAGAAAGGTGCCGGCTGATTCCGCTGCCGGCCATTTCAAGGTCGAGGAGCGCAGCGTGCGATGGAAAATAACAATCTGGCGCTCCTGCTGGCCTCTCCTCCTCTAGAGTGTTTACCACGGCCGAAGCCGATGGGCGCCTTGTGTTTTCTTCGCGACGGAGACGGTCGCCATGAGGGGAATGATGGCGACAGGAATTCGGCCCCGTCGCTCGTTAAACCCCTGCGGCTCCGCGTCGTCGAGAGAGGTTTGAACAATCTCGTTCGCTTGTGAAGGTAGTAACCATAGCGCGGCAGCGTACAAATAACCGGTTTTCTTCATTTGAAGGTCTATGCGTATCGCCTCGCCACCTCTCGTCAGCTTGAAATATGCTAGTTTTAAGGTATGGATACAGACTCCGGAGAAACGCGCCATGTTTCGCTTCCACTTTGAGACTCCACGCCGGCAGTCGAAAAGAAGGGAATTGTCCATGGCAGTTTATCTTTCCTGCTACGCCTTCGTTGTTCTCTTATTGCATCAATTATGTACATACGCTTTAACAACGCGGAAGACATCAGCCACGCGTTCTAAGCGGCTATGGCGCTCCGTTGTGAATTTTCTGGAACGTTGTGCGATTGAAAATCATTCGAGAGCCGTCCACTGTGCCGTGGCTCTTAACCTATCATACAGTTTCAAGGCATTGCACGCTAATTTTTGAAAGTATAAGAGAAATTAGGGCAGCATGGGATACGGAACAAAATTGGAATATATATATATTAATGGGACGAGGTGGCACGCTTGAGGGCAGCAAGGTGGGCGTTCAGGGTTTCATTTCCTATTCGAAGATTTTCGCAGCTCGCCGCTACTGGCAGGATCCATTACTGCGGACGTACGTTCTCGAGTTCAATACAACCGCCTATGAGGCGCCTATTACGGCGATCCACGGTGACCGCCCCGAGTGGAATGCGTAAACCAACGCAAGAAAGATAGCCGTGCAGACGCCAAGGAGCGGTTAAGAGGAAAGCGTCTGGCGAGAAGAAGGCCGAGTACATAACGAGAGGCCGACGCGATTCAAGCGCGAAGCGACTCGCCCCGCGATCGGCGCGGAACGGCCCCGACGCTGATAAAATATGCTTCCCGGCACGTGCTGTTCTCAGAAATAGATTCGCTCGGGATGGAGGCGGCACACGAAGCCCAGGAACAACGGTGGCATAGAATAAGCGGGTAGTAATGCGCGAGTACGCCGATAGGGAGAGCTTTTTGCCAGATGCTGTGAACGCTGCACATTTCGGAAGTGGTATAATTTCGAGAGTGTGTTATGATTTATAATGCGTTCCAATTCTAACCTGCATATCCTACGCGCATTCCGGGCACCGACCGAGCTCCTAATGCGGGCGTATGCATCGACACATCCATGGAGGCAGAAAACGTCCTCTAACGCCTTACACGCGCTGCCTCTTGGGTAGGATTGGGCACACGTGGTTGCCGGACAGCTCGAGGTTGTTTGGTGCGCAGTAACTTTTAGCGCGCTTGGCTATACATGAATCGCTCACCTGTCACGTGACCAGTTCCTGTTTCCCATGATTCGACCCCTTACACTCTCTATGGCTAGGCTCCGAGGCTGTCACGTGACGTGCCGTTCTAACTTTCTTTCTTCCCGCACGCTTACGAAAGGCGCTACATTCAGTGCAAGAGTTCTGCGATTTTCACCTACCAGATGGCACCACAGCACTTAGCGTTGACCATGCGCTAGCGATAAGGAAACTCCAGCCGCATACGATAGCGAAGCAGCGGCCATTTCGCACGCGTACACCGTAAATGAGCCAAACGTTATACGAACGCTGCCTGATGAGTCAACATCGGATCATTGCGAACGCATTCCGACAGCGGGTGACAGACAGCACAAAATTTGCTATTAAAAAAAATGAAAAGACTATCCCGTGCTTTTGCTCTGAACAATAGTACCAGAGGTGCAGGACATCCTGCTTTGTTTCACGGATCACATGACACTAACGGCGCATTGGAAACACGATAGCGATTTCAATACAGCACAGAAATATATTCCCCCCACATAATGCAAGACTCGTGACTTCGACGGGTGAAATATTTGAAAAAAGGAAGCCAGTGTATGTAAACGCTATATTGCTAGTAAAAAACAGTCTGATGTGATCCCTCGCCCCTGTAAATTGACCAATTTGCATATACATGCGCAACTTATTTACAGAAAAAAAAATATCGCAATTATCTGCATAAAACAGCGTCGCCCAGTTCTAAGTGAGCTCACTGTAGTGGTAGCTTAAATATGGTGGGCTGCAGTTGCGCAAGGCGCAGCACCGTCATTGCTGCAGCGGCACGTCAACGCACTATACATGAACACCTGTACTGTGGAAGCAGTAGCAAGTCATTGCCCTTGGACTTCGCTGCGTGCTGACGGGCATAGCGCTAACAGGTCGGTGCACAAAAGCAGCCCTCCTAATAAGGTATAGTATCACGCAAGTACAACAGGCCAGCGACTTGGCAACGAACAGACGGGCGCATGCGCAAACGAAGCCCTAAACGACGATGCCGCGAACACCGGCCACCCACGATCAGAGTCAGGGAGGGGGGGGGGGGGGGGGGGAGCAGTCGGTTACGAATACAGGCACTGCGCGTTCACAATAAGAGAAGAATCCAACGATGCGGGAATAAGAAAGCGCCACCGAGGCAATCGGGCCAGGTGAAGGCGGTGGGGAGAAGCAGGCCATCGGGCAGGCAGTAATGACAAGCCGTAGTTTATGCGACGCCTCCGTCAGCTCGAACGCGGCGAGCGGCCATCTTGTGGTGCGTATACGCGCGTAGTACACATATATACACGCCCGCGTACTTACGCCAGTGAATCATCGCACGCTGCGTCGCCGCATCTTCTCCGCCGGCGCCGCCGATCAAAACCGCACCGCCTCCTCCTACTCGCCTTATTTCTTCTGCCCTTCGCGTTCATTTCCGAGAAGAGGAAAAGCGAGCGACGGCCGGAACGCGCTTAGTGGGCGAGGAACATGCGCGGAGTGGTGGTGCGTGAAGGAGCGACAATCGCGATATGTGCAACGAGCCGACACAGGGGGGGCTTATGTCAAAGCGGTGCTGCCATTAAACAGCTGGCAAGGTGAGATGTGCCCTCGGTACTCCCACGTATTCTCTCCTCCTCGCTCTCTGCCAGCGACATCTTGCAGTTCCGAAGAAGGTGAGCCCTCCCCCCCTACTTCTTGATCTTTCCGCAAGCATGAGGCATAAAAGAATTGTCTACGATATACAGAAGGCGGCACCGCTGATGCAGCGGGTATCATAAAGAAAGGAGAAAAGAAAGCGGCCAATTCGAAGGAAAAGCAGAAATGATGGCGAAGCTTCTCTCAACCTCCGCGTTGAGCTGCGTCGTTCATTTCTTGAGAGAGTAGGATACGAGACAGTCGGTGACCGCCGGAACCTGCCGACAAAGCGGGCGTCGATCGAAGGAAAAAAAAAAAAGAAAAGCTCGAAATCCACCGCTATCTGTGGTCACGTGCACGGGAACTACGTATCCACATAGAATAATTTCTGCGAACGCATTGCAGGCGAAATAAACTGAGTAGAAGACATTCACAAGTTCCTCTTAAAAACGCGTGGCAGCCAAATTTTGCGCATCTCACGCGCGTGTACCCTGTTTCGTCGTGGGAACAGGCATCGGCGGGGGCAAAGAAAAGTGAATGCTTATTCGGTGAGCAGTGTTACCGTAGTGGGGCAAGTGCCATTTATCAAGGAAAAAGCAAGCAAGCGTTATGGGTATGTGCCAGACTTGAAGGGAACAACAACAATGCTCGATAATACAGATGTTTCATCTAACCTACGGTAACCGAGAGAAATCGTCTTTTGCGTTAGTATTCTGGAAGAATTGGCCAGGTATTCTTCTTGGAGAATTCATCTTTCGCCTCACTCGTCGACAAGAAAAAGATTGCCACGTGTCGCCGAACGAGCCCCAAACAGTGAATCGTTTAGGGAATGGGTGGTTGGGTGGTTCCTCCAGCTTATATTTCTATGCTCTAGTTTTCCCGCGTTGGCGTTTGAATCTCGAAGTATAACTAGGTATATTACCGCTAGGCGGCATTGCTGCGGTTCAGTGTGCGCAAGCCTACCGTTAACAGCGCTCGTTGAAAAGAGCAGACAGAAAGAACGCTATGACAAGGAAGAGAGAGAGAGAGCTAAACAAATCTGGTAGAATCCCCTTTATAAGTGTTACCTCTTGGCTACAGCGTACATTCGGTCACAACCATGCGTACAGCAGCAGTCGTACCCATACGTAGGCACGTTTAACTTAACCATAAACTTCTCCACTCGCCTTGCCGAAGGCAAGATTTCTCCGTCATTAATGTGTTCATCACATACGACCACCGTAAGCGAAATGACGCCAGTTACATCGTGATAATAGGCAGCGCACAACAGGTATCGGGGCAAACAATAGCAAAAAAAAAAATACAAAGAAGCGCTGAACTGTTCTAAGCACTCGCGCTCATCGTCTTTGTATTTTTTATTGTTGTCCCGTCACCAGTTGTGCACTGCCTATTGTCATGTGACCAATCAACTATACCGCCAGTACGTCTTAAGTCAGATTATTTTCAACGATAACACTCGTGCTGGGCGTCCCAATCTCTCAGGTATTCTGACTATCCTCGTGCAAAACTAAAGCTGCCAAACCGATAACCTATTCGCAATCTTTGCGAGACTCCCGTTTGCCTGCTTTGTGACTAAAAAACTAAAGCTGTCAAACCGATAACCTATTCGCAATCTTTGCGAGACTCCCGTTTGCCTGCTTTCTGAAATGCTGCGCTATGTGGCTCTACGTGAGAACCGAGGTCTTGCTTGGCCGGCGCTCCACGGATGTGCAAAATACAGAAGGCCTTCTAAGGGTCTCGTATAATAGGGATCTTACACTGCGAACGCCGCATAGGTTCGAAGCGTCGCCTGTTGGCCAGCTCGTCAACTTGGTCATCCCCCGTCCGCCCTCGCTGCAGCTCCGGAGAGTCAGGCCTAACGTGACAGCCGACGCCGTAAACTAGTTTCGCCCCACTCCAGTCGTATCCTTACTTTTTATTTAGCTTCTTCGGTAGCAAAACTCCGCGCGACCCCACCATGCATTTTCATGAGCACGTTTGCCGACAGAGCAGGAATCGTACAGAAAACGCGCCGCCACCGAGGAGCGTAGTTCAAGAAGGGTGAGTGGTTGTATATACGTCCCGAAATAACCTCACAAAAGGCCGCACATTTGAGCTGGCACCACGGCCTGGAAAAAAAGAAAGAAAGAAGAAGTCTCAGGTAAGCTGCAGCGTCGAAAGTTTCTTTTGGCATTGGCACCAAGACTCGGTATGAAACAGCCATGGTAAGACATAACAATATAAACTTCCGGGACATGCTGCGTTTTAGGGGCGAAGCTCCTGTTAGTCTAACCTTGTCACGCGTCAGGCGTAACCCGCGTGCTGGGAGGCACGCGCTCGCGCTCGGCGTTCGCCTCGGCGCGTGCCTCCCGGCGCTGCCTCCCGACGCGTGCCTCTGCTGTCTTGTGTGAGAGAGAGACAGAGAGAGAGCGAAAGGCGCGTGTTGGCTATGGGAACGCTCTTTCTTAGAGGAACGCTGTACCAGCTCGCAAAGGAGAACGCGCCTTCACCCGCGACATTCAACGTTGGCGCAGGCAGCGTCTCCTAGCGAGTTTCTTGATTGAGAAATACCGACTGCTCGCGTTAGAGAAGCGTTCACCGGCAACCCATATATATGTATATATGTAGGCACTGGATCTTGACTTGCAATGAAGTGCCGGTGGGAGATTTCACTTGTGCATAGTTGAACCATGAGGATTCGTAGCGTGCGCGTTAAATTCTGGATGAATTCTGGAAGTTCTGGATGAACTCGGCACGATCTACGATGAACCTCCCGAGCTTCGCCCACTCACCATCATTCACTCCGTGGATATGCTGTAATTTTTTTTAACGGGACACCCGTTCCCCGCATGAACAGTACCGTGATTTACATTCACAATAGCCAATCGGTTTGAGCTATAGGAGCAGTGTGTCGGAACGGAACAAAAAACCAAAAAGAAAAGCATAACTATAGCTTTGACCGCAACCAAAACGCAATCGAAACGCTATTTATTATTTTGTTCCGGAGTGAAACCGGGTATCGTTTATCTGTTTTCGGTTCAAGGCGAAAGTCAGCACCGCTTAACGTCAAGCAACGCCAACATAGCCCAGGTAGCACAAGACACAGCTGGTTGAGCGCGCTTCTTATATCCTGGCACTGATGCCGCTCAAGGCATTGAGATCGCGGCAGGTGCTTGTGCGGAATGACCTATCGTTGCGTTTTCTACTGGCACTGCTCTTCGGTGCCGAAGTTCGCAGTTGCCCAAATGTGACACGGCAGAATAAATCACGCCCCACTATAATATGACAATGACAGGCCTTCAGCAAAGGCCGCGTTGCAGCTATATTCCAGCTGTGTCCTGACATTAGAGGTGCATGTCTGCTAGATGCGCTTTCCACCTTGTAAGAATTTAGAAATTGGAGAGCAACAAATATATCACATTTCTTTCTGTAGAAGTCGGGGAGGAGAGGGCAGTTTCAGCGTTGAAGGTCGTTTCCTCGGAACAGCGTTTTAGCGTTTCGGAAAGTACACTCGCTGACGTGCTGTGCTTCCTAGATCATGCTCAATCCCTTGAGTGAAGGCACTCATCTGAATTAGAGTTATTAGGAAAATTAAATGTTCTTATTGACAATTTGATTAACAATTTCGCATGCAAATAAAACCCGTTACGAACCGTGACGGATCTCTCTCTCTCTCTCTCTTTTTTTCATTCCGGAGCGAAACCGGAACGGCACTTTTTTCAGGGGAACTAAGCCAAAACCTTAACGAAAAACATTTGGTTCCGACACCCTGGATAGGACTTTCTGTAAAATGCATTTGGTGGAGTCGCGTGATATCCCGTTCAATACCTGTCGGTTCAATATCTGCAAGAGCTTCCAGCTAAGCTGGCGACGTTACGCAGTCCATGGGTAGGTAGTTACGCTTTCCTGTCCTTTTCGACCGCAGTGGCGTTGCGCCATTAAGCATGACGTCGTAGTTTCGATTCTCGGCCGTGTGGCGGCTGTGATCAAAACTTCGGGGCTTTGTAGCGTCACAGCCACTGGGGCACCCGAGTGTTTAATCACGACGCCAAACCACCGATTCTTCTGTCGTGCTCCAAGAGCTTGACACATGCCTCCTGTATCACAACCGTGGCATGCTCGCGTTATCTGAGCGACGTCTTTGTGCTGCGGTGGAATATCCTGCCTGCTAAACAAGTGCAGTCCGATATGGCAGCATATGTTATCATGAGGCAACTTGCATAAATTGATGCGGCATCAGAAAAGGCGCCCGCAGGACAATGCCTTTACTATGGCTGCACAGTCCTGGTGCACGCAAAATTCGACACACAAGAGCCGAGTAGCCGCAGATCTAATGCAAACGCTCGTCCGCACGCCAATGAAGGAGTGGTCCACGTGAGAGTTACAAAACATCGTGGAAAAAAGAAAAAGGATGAAAAGTGATCACGCACCCACAAGTGCAGCCACGCACGCACCACCTTCACGCGCACAACAACGCATCCGCGAGAAAGGCCGTGCGGCGACAGAGCGCGTTTGAGTGGTCCCCACGGCGGCGGTAAAACTTGCGCCACGCGCGCCAAACACGACTCGCTGCACGTTTCGATTAGAGTCCGACCGCGTGTGTACATACGACTACGCAGATACGCGGCACGGGACGCAAGGCGGCGTGCTCCCCACCACACACCCGGCTCCCCCGCTGAGAAAACGGCAGGCATCGCGAGGCAAGCAATCACGGTTTTAAGAGCTTGAAGGGGGGAAGAGGACGAGGGGGGGTGCCCCATAAGGGGGGATGCCAGGGGGGTCCGGACAGAAGGGGCCCAGCGAAGAGGGCGCGCGCTTCGGCGACACGGGCTCACTCTCACGACGTTCCATCATATCAGATTGGCGTCATTTGCATAAAACGAGAAGAAACAATGGAGGAAGCCGAGCCTTGCAATGTGAGAGAGAAGGAACAACGCCACCTATCACTTGTCGACTCTGCCCCTTTTGCAAAACCTCTTCGGCGAGTCCTCAGTCTTTTGTTTTAAAGCAAGAGCCAGCTCGCGCGCTCCCTCGGCGACCGGAGACGATGCTCAAAGAAAGGCGGTAAAAGAGTAAAAAAGAAAATAAGAAAAATTATTGCAAGAACGGATGCGATAGCGAGTACGAAAAGGTGGACCGCGTTGTTTCATTCGACGCTTCGAGACCAGCACTTCCCTCACGCCGGAGTCGAGCCGTGGTTTTTTCTAGAGATGCGGCGGGAAGAGGCTGTGGGGAGGGGAGAGGAGCCCGGCGTGGCTGCTGCAGCCAACGTGGTTGCAGCACGATCAGTACACGGAGGTACGAGGACACAGCCGCGCGTTCACTCGAAGCAAGTGGGCTAGACGCGAGCAAGAGCGAAATGTCTTGCATACAAAGCGACATGTAATGCGGCCGATGAAGCGCCACCGAGAGTCATCGATGGTGAGCTTGGCAGGTACTGGAATCACGCAGGGAACAGAGATGCAGGGCGGAGAGGTGTTACGAAAGCAAACAGAACTCCCATCGCTACCTGCCAATGCATGCAGTTGAACACGGCCTGTAGTCATCTGCATGGCGAGAAGTGACACGTGCAAGATAACAGTCGTACAATTCCACGCTATGTACCGAGAATTACCGCGGTAACGCGATCCTACTAACTAGGTTGACGATGAAAACCTGCCATGAAGAGCCTTCTTTTTGTTGTTGCCAGGCGCATGTTCAGAGTGGGTGGTGAAAAAAAAAAGTAATTGCGAATTTTCATAGTTAACGATGAATTTGAGCGATGAGAGTGATGAATTTGAAAGAAAATGAGATGGAACCATGTGTCAAGAACATTGAGGCGAAGTTGACTCGAAAATATTAGCAGATTTGTTTACTGTTTTCTGTCTTAGATTTGCTCAAGCAAACCGCGAAACGTTTCGAGTGCCACAGAAAATGTCTTTGAACAATATTAGCGTTCGAGTCGTTTATATACGGATGTGAGGGGAGCGGGCTTTTAATATTTCATTTCCTATCCACATTCCTCAGGAACGGTATTTCCGCGTGCTTTCTTCAACGCAGTTTTCGCGAGAGAGTTGTTAATCTATATTTCAAGTTTTGGGGGAGATTGCTACTCTTCGAAAACAAAGTAGTACGTAAGACAGAAATACCGGCAACATATGGGCGCCGCGAAGGCGATAACAGGATGGGTCTGGTCAATGCACCGCGAATATGAAGTGCGGGTGCGCATGACAGAGCCCTAGCATTAAAACAGAGTCGCTTACGAATGTGTGTGGACACGCCGACGCTACATGCACATTTTGATTTGTGTTCCTACACACTAAATTTCAGTGCGGGCAAGCGCTTCAGCTGTCTCGTCTAATTCTTTGTTTCTGTCGTTTTGCGCAGCGTTCCTTCATATCGGGGCACACATACAAAGCGCATGCAAAGAGGCAAATGCGGCTAATCCATTTCGTGGCGAAGACGAACGCGTCCTCCGCCAGAGCAGGACGTCTCGCGCGACGTGCAATTCCAAGTAGCAGCAGATGGAGCGCGGTCAGCAACGGCGTAACAGCGGCGCGACAGGAATCGGGGCGCAGCCTCGGCTGCCGGAATTCCGAAGCAGCGAGCACCGCCTCAAGCGCCCATGCATCGCAGACGACGCGGACAGAAGCAGGACTGAGGTGATTTTCTGTGCGAGGACTCGGCCGTTCAGGCAATTTCGCGCGCACACTTTCGCGTAATCTCGTGCACGAAGCCGCGTGCAAACCTTTTCATAACGACAAAACCGCCACTTTGCACTGTTGCACCAACAAATAGAGTGACGCGGCATGTGTGTTGTGTGTCGTCCCCGATGAAGAAGGAGACTAGCCGATCTGTCCTTACGATCTTCGCGAGTCCGCTGCTTTCGAAGAACGTGAATAGTTGCGGAAGCTCAAACGTTACGACTATCTGTTGCCCCGACAACATAACCTAGTGATGACCTATGTTATATATATATATATATATATATATATATATATATATATATATATATATATATATATATATAGCCCCGCCACGGTGGTCTAGTGGTTATGGCACGCGGCTGCAGCCGCGGTCGTCTCGGTGAAAGCTGACGGATGGCGTAGCAGCATCAGCCAGTTCCCCCAAGCTACACAGACGGTATGGGGCCGCGTCGCACTATATGGGAGCCTGTGTGTTTGATCCGGCCGATGCCCAAGCATAACCGCGGCGCGGAGTTCGGCGGTTACGGTCGCCTCACCGGTTCTCACTGTTTTCGTAAAGCTTATAACACCGGACACTGCGAAGTTTTCGCAACGGGAACTGGAAGTAGTTACACTCAGACGGAGAAAGTAGGGGATAAAACTGGAGGGAAATGAAAAAAAAAAAAAAGAATGACTACCACGGCAGGCCACGCGCCGTCTTCTCCCAGGATCGCCCCTCGATTCTCGTTTCCATCTCGGCGCATATCCGTTCCCCGTTGGCCCAGCGCAGCTAAAGGAAACGTAAAGCAGCGAGAGAGAGAGAGAAAAGCGAGCGGCCAGTTGCCAAAATAATCATTCCAATGGCCGCGCGCATGCATGCGCACATCCAGCACGGCCTCGGCAGAAGACACAGCGCAGCGAAACGCAGACCGGCGGGCGATGAGATGTGTTTCTCTTCTGTCGAGAGATGTACGGGCAAAAGGGGGGGGGGGGGGGAGCGATATAAGCGGGGCGGACCCATTCGGCGTATAAACGTGCCTGCCGCCTTGGGTATACACGTATAAAATAAACCCCGTCCGTGCCGTACGCGTGGATCCCGGCCCGGCCACGCTTAGGCGCTCACCGGAGGGCTCTCTCTTTTTTTGAGGGAATTCGCATCTATATCGGAGTGTTGACGCAGCCAGCGGCGGGCCAGCCGGCGAGAGAGCGAGCGAGACACGGAGCCGGTCACCGGAAATCGAAAAATAACGGCGGACAAATAATCGCTTTCCCCGCAGCGAAAACGAAATCGCGGGCGAAAAACGCGTATGTCCGACGCGGGGCAGCAGCAGCAGCGCGCGCCACTTCCGGTGGGTCGCAGGGCGCCTCGCGGGGAGACCCCACAAACAAGGCACTGCTGCAGACTGTGAATGGGGGAGCGAGCGAGTTGGTTTCGCTTTCGCTATAGGATTTCACTGTCGCTGCGGTTTTGCAGAGGTCCGGGTGATATCGGGGTTGTTCAAGTTAGAGAAATGGCGCGCGAGTTCGGTGTACAACGTTTGTTGTCCTCTGATGCGCATTTGCAGCAAACAGAACGACGTTGACATCCCTGCGGCGACAGTGGCATTCCGATGGAGGCGAAACGCTTAGAGGCTTGTGTGCTTGTATTTACGTGCCACGTTAAATAACTCCAGGTGGTCGAAATTTTAGGAGCCCTTCGCTAAGGGGTGACTGTATTTTCCACTCTTTCATCTACCATCCTCCACGGACGCTGATGCCGCGCTCTCTATACAAGGGATGCAGGAAATAGCGTGCCTTCCATAATCGAATCAATTAGGGAACATTGATGGGTATCGGAGAGCGCTGAGATGTTTAGCGTCAGTAACACGTGCCGACCGTACCTGCGGTAACACTAAATCAACTTGCGTAACTGAAGTTATCTGGCGACCTATTTTTGGCTGAAATCATCTAAGCCACCGATCTACGCCACCGCACGCTGAAATGCAAATGATCCGCGTGGTCTCAACATCCAGAAAGATCATCAGGTTTCCAACTGATTCCAACTAAAAACACGAAAACACACGCATAAATAAAGACACACAACTCTGCGCTTTCCGGCGATATAAGTAGTGTCAACGACGGTTCCGGATAGAATTGTACCGAGACTCGAACGATAGCAGCTTGGAATTTGAACAGTGCTCGCCGCTTCAGTGGCGAAAGGGGCGCCGAGAGACAGAGATTCCAACAATGCTCGCTCACTTCGGACTGCCAAAAACACAACTACCATAAGCAGAACTCACTGGCCTCTCCCTTAGAAGTTAGCAAACAGCCAGAAGAATATAGCCTTTCTTTATTATAAAGGCCGCGTTTAGATTTTCGCGCAATCGCCAACGTTCTGGCAAGTCGCTGAAGAATTCCGAACATTTGACGCACAGTCTTCCGAAGTCATGGCAGCAAACTTTCGAAGAACAACAAGAGTCCACGACGCGGACGTAATAGACGTTATATATAGTATTGAGATGTTTCGCGGCGCACAAGTTCATATTCGTAAACACCCCAGGAATGCGACCGCCGTGATTTTGTGCTTGCCCGAGGAAGGCGCCGCGCAATAGCTGGGAATGTGCGCGCGAACAGGAATGTAGAGAATCGCGAGGCTCTATGACACGACTCGCTCAGCGAACACAAAAGTCGCTGCGCGGGATCTTTTCGATCCACTTTCAAAATTTATTCATGCATCCAACTTCGTATAGGGGCAATGTCTTTGTATAGGGACAATGATTGCATCAGCGATGCAATCCCACCCATTCTTACGCGTGCTCTACACATGCGGTTAACATCGCCGGTCGGATATTCCAGAATAGCCGAAGCGCCTGCCTCGAGCCAAACATAAAATACGTGCCCTGTCGGCGCTTCCCGCGAAAAACGGCCTTAACGCATTTTTTCGGCGCTCGTTCCACGGCAGTCATTCGTTCGAGAAAGGAAAATATTGGGAACCGTTCACGTGTCAGCACGCCTCGTGAAAGAAAAGTACGGGAGGTCTTCCAAGGCAACTTTCTTTGGCGGCGTACGTCACACGCGCGCACGAAGCTACATGAGCATCTGCTCGTCTCATTGCGCCGGTCTACTCCGCCTCCTCTCGTGTATGTATACCTACAGACTTCATTGCACGCACGGCGTCTCTACGGTCGCGAAACCGCCAGGTGCGCGGGACACGCGCCCCGAGACTTCTATGCTCTACGCGGCTTTTCATTTTGATGTAGCTGAATGCTGCGCGTTTCCGGCCCGGCCTTAAAGTTTCGAAATAAATCGCGTGCACAAAATCTCGTGAAGCGACAGGTCAGATTGGCTACTCCGACTACGAAATAGGAATGTAACGAGCGTAAGCAGCGTGTTCATTCGGACCAACGGCTTGTCTTGTCTCACAGCAGAACTGTAAAACAGAAAAAAAAAAGAAAAGCGCCTTAAAGCTTCATCTAAGAAGTCTAATGGTACATTAGGCTCGCTTTGCATAACTGTTGGCCTAATCTCGCTCTCTCTCTTTCTTTTCTTTTTCATTCCCACAGGGTTTCCCGCAGGGCTCATTACGGGGATACATATAAATACGAAACGTACAATCCTGTGATTCTGTAAAGCCCGAATACAAAGCCAGCTTGCCATTCGCTGTACACACGATCAAATAGCACGCGCGCACCCGCAGCGCAGCCCGAGATGCTACAAAGCTAGGCGGGGAGACGAAATTAAACAATTCGTTGGCATGAAATGGAATCAGCGCGAGCCACACGGTGTAACTTAAATATTAGTGAGAGACAGACCTTCGTCCTGCACTGGGCAGGACTATGACTACGGTGATTATTGTAGCGATGATCCTCGTCATATACGCGCCGCGCGAGCCCAGCGTTGGCCCTGCTAGGTTTTTCATGGCACACTGCCCTCATGCAGAGGTATGCGGACGGCTAGCGGTCAAATATGCGGCGCGAATTATAAATAACCACAAGGGTCCTTAACGATCGGCAGCGCACATTCGGCTAACAATTACCCTTCGTCCCACATGCTGCGCGCAACAAAGCCGCTGCGCCACTAAAGATTATCGAGGAAGCCCTGAAGCCGAGAAAAAAAAGAAGAAAGACTACAGCCGTCAAGATCGCCAAAGTAGCAAGGAGAGAGTAAACTATGTCCACGCACGCACAATGACGCGAGAGTCCATGGACCGAGCACCTTCTCTCCCTCTGTCTTTTCTTCAAGCGACACCGCGGAGGGAGCCTTTGTTTTGTCCGGGTTCCCGGCGACCGATGGGTAAGGAAAGCGCAGAGCGAGCACACCCGACGCTGACTGCATATCTCGTGACCGTATCTGCGACTCCCCTATTATATGTATAAAAAGAGTATGGCTCGCCCGCAATCATTTCAGCTTTTGTTATCAGCACTCGAGATCACACGAAAGAGTTCCTTCTCTCCCTCTCTCTCACTACTCCGCACTTCGCCCTATAAATGGCACTGAGCGCTATCACCGATGTTTGCGACACCGCAGTCGATTCCGCGTTTGACTCTGCCGTCATTCCTTCTTGCTTTTCAAATCCTTGACGCATCACAATGGTAAAACGATTAACGCCCCGATGCCTGGCAAAACAGTCGCAAGAGTTTCCGCAAGCCTGGCGAGAGAATGAATTATTGGCGATACAGTGCGAGCTTTAAAAAGCAGCTACTTCTGTTACTGTTCTAGCCGTCATCTCCGGCTATATCAGAGCCTACACAAAGCGAAAAAACGGGCCCTTCATTTTCCCACCACTGTCCAGAAGTGGCATATTATTGGTGCGTGCAAAACTGTAAATGGATCGCCATAAATCGAGGACAGAACAGTTGTCTGGAGCAGTTAGCTCCATGAAAGGTAGAGTTCCGTGCTAAGCCTAACGTGGCTGCCACTTCTGTCGCCGATGGGGAGTAGTAGGCACGACAGGCCCGACAGTCTCGCAAAAAGTCCTCGCGAGTGCCACCGCCTCGTTTCCGATGCCAAGTGCGTCGCCGGCCGTCGCGAGGGCCCTTCGACAATCTGCGCGCATCTTAATTCGCGGCATTTTCCAGGGCTGGACGGAGGAGGAGTTGACCACAACGACCGTTGTGGGAAGAGAGTCGCCGAGTGAGCGAAACCCGACTGCATATCATCGAAGCGTCTGGCGGCAAAGCGAATTCGGACTTCTTCACAAAAGGGAACGGACAGTGTGCTGCTCGCTTCCGCGTTGCGCGCTTATTGTTCCGAGCTGAGACGCGAAGCGGATGACGGCGATAGGTGGCGGCAGTGCTCTCACACGGTATAGCAGAGGCGTACGAGAAGGAAGGTGCGCACCGGAGAGAATACTCGGGGCGGCGTAATAAAGACGCGCGGAAAAGGAGGGCGCGTGACTGCTTCCTTACACGCGCGCGGTTCGCCTGATTAAAATGCGCTTCACGCCTGTCGGTTATAGGTTAATTGTTCGCCGCCACCGGTGGAAAGTAAATGCGGGAGCGCTCGGCTGCGGCGGAGGTTCCACTTCAACGGAGATTCGGATTATTGCGCCAGTTTCTCGAGCAGGGCTGGATCCCGTATTCGTTATCCGGAATACGAAAGAAACACTCCGAGAAAGCATGCAGGGCGTACAAAGTGCCATGAGTCGCGGCCACATATGCAGAAACATTCACGTGTCACCATTCACGACAGTATATTCCCGCAGACTGCATGCCAACAGAAACAGTTGGCACGATCCTCGTTAAGCCTTCCGCTAGGGCGGGGCCAGACATGTATAGCCGGTGGGAAGAAGGCAAGCGAGCAACATACACAACCTTGTGTCGTAGCTAGTGTACCCTCTACAACTGAACTTTGCGGTACTTTGAGGAGGCCTAAATTGTTAAAAAAATAATTAGGAAGGTTCTTGTACAGTGTAGATGAAGACCTTGTTTGAAGATATGCGTGGCTGTAGATGGAACGTACAGTGGATAACAATACAATTGTAGAGGCGTGGCACACTGTCGCTCTTGTAGTCTGGGATTCTACTCACTTCACGTCCTTTTTTTTTTTTTTTTTTTCATCCAGCACGTCTAACATTTCACGTTTTAAGAGGCCGAGAAAGAAACCAAATATGACTGCCTGTTGAGTTTTCTCAAGGCGTTGTTTAGTACCACATCAGTAGGGCACGCAATCATCTCACGAGATGGTGTAATTCCGAAGAAACAACGCGCATCGAGCGTGGTAATTACCGTACTACCGACGCCGCATGAAAGGACAACGAAAAGGTCCAGCCACGACGTAATCGTATCTCAGATCGCCAACCGCGGCCAGAAGGGCGAACGTGTCTTGAGCTCATCGTCAGCTCACTCCGGCGCGAAACGATTGTCCGCAAGCAGCCAACGCCCATTCCATTTCTCGGCAGCGAGTGTGCGTGCATTTCGGAGACACGAAGAGTTTTCACATCTCCGCGCGCGACTCCCGCGCGTTTATTTGTTCGCCTTCCAAGTGGCCACGTCCTGGCCACCGGCCAAGAGTCTCGAGCACGCGCGGCCATAACGCCTGTCAGAAGAAGATTAAAGTAATCTCTTCTGCGCGATAAGCACGAGGTATACAATAAAACGATGGGCGTGCCCCCCTACTCGCGTGTACATTTGCAATACTCTTTCGCGGGAATCAATACTGCTCGACCGTGTACGGGGACACGAGAATTTCCAAACCTACACGAGCGAGGGAGGAGGGCGGCTTTGGGCCAACGTTACTTTCGCGCCGAGGCTGTACCTTTGCTCCGAGGAGCGCTAGGTTCGGAAGGGACACGCGCAAATTTATTTTGTCGCCACTGGCAGCGCGCCCCTTTCACTTGAGGTCTTTATTGGAGAACGCCCTGGCAGAAGCTATTGAAACGAAGAGAGCTCTCCATCGGCAGGGCCGCGTTTTGCTGGCCGGTCGCCAGGCGACTAATCCTAATGCAGCCTCCCCTGGCCGGAGCTGTTGTCGATTGCACACGCTTTCAACGGCGTCGTGGATGGAAACCGCGACGCCTTGAGAGAGCTCCGGTTAGCGCCGTGCTGTCTCAACGACAGCGAAAGTGCGACATGATGGCCACTCGCGGCCGGAAAGAAGGGCCAGTTTAGAGCGTTCAAGGCTTGCGTGGGTCCAGGCGGCCCTCTGTGGCGAAAGATAACTACCGTTCAAGCTCGTTATGACGTCCAACGCCACTCTTTCCGGCCAGCTATAAAACTGCTGCGTTCGACACGGTTTTCTGAAGCCAAAACTCCTGAACCATGCATGGCCGTATGGCCGTGCATACGTCGACTGTGATGGAAGCAGCGAAGGCGTTGCTAGTGCCCCCTGGTCTCTGCGAGCACTTTTAGATTTGATACGCCGCCTTCAAATGTACGCGCGTTTTATCTTGCTGCTATTATCTTGCCTGCCATCCCTCTTTGCACACCTTTATTCCTCTCCCCCATTGAAAGGCAGCAAAGAGAACGTGTGTCTGTTTAACATCACCACATTCCGCTGCTCATTTCTCTCCATATGTACTATGGTCTGCATCGGAGTGTCACGTTCTGATTAAAGAAGGTCATCACGCGACTTGACCACGTGTAATCTATAACGTCACTATAAAGCGCCTCGAAGACGTCTCGTGCTGTTCTTTGGCGGTTAAAGAACACGTAGCAAGCGAGTTGAAGAGCGCATCTTCTGGGGCGATTCAGTCACGTCAGATAAGGAGCAGCCACGAAACTTTATGAGAGGACGTCCACTGCTGAAGTGTAGCAACAAATCCATACAGTACCTTCCAAAATTTAAAACTCACCAAAGCCTTATGAAAACAGAAAAAAAAAAAAGCTAGTCACATGGCTTAACTCAAAGCGGTAACGATGAAACTTACCTCGTTTCTGCATAAAGCTGAAGAGGTCGTCCAGGAACTCTTTCCTTTTGGGCTCGTTGCTTAGCTCGTATAGCTGCAAAAGACATGTGTATGGTACAATTATTTTTTCCACACACGAACATCAAAGGTCGTTGCTCGTGGCACAAAACTGTACGATCGCAATAATTTATACGGAAAGGACCGCAAATACGCAGCAGTGATTGCTATACGTATTCTAAATCGCCGATATTCAAGACAGCGTTAAGGTGTCTTACATGATATTTCAAGGCGGATATTAATGATAATGCGTCCTATAGTGATGTCGCGTTCAAAGCATGCATTAGCAAGATTCAAGAGTACATCCAAGACATAGTGCACACGTCACATTGACGTCTATAGGAGCATGCTTTAGGCAAAACGGCAAGTGTGAATTTCATTTTTTATAAACGAAAGGAGGGGAGACTACGTTTTTCTCTTTGTCAAGGAAAGAGAGAGAGAGAGAAAGAAAGCCAACAGACTGAGCCAAGGGGAGGTCAGGGTGTGTAGTTTGTACTTTCTGAGTGAAGTGTCCACACTTCACTCATATATGAGACCCATGTACGGACAACTTTCTCTGGCTGTGCAGCCAAAGCTAGAAAGCCGGAGCCCGCTACATAGTACAAAACGTATTGATGTCCTTTTTTTTTTTTTTTTTTTCTGACGCACTAAAACGCTTCTGACCGAAACAGTGGAGGCAGGACTTCAGTGAAAGGCATATCTATCGCGCTCGGGGAGTAGTCAGGAAAACAGGCCGCGCTTTCGAAGCAAACTGCCAAGCGAACAACCGCCACTATTCACAGTGGAATACGGTGCGGTGCGCACACGGCCCCGCTCCACTCATATTCCGCCGAATGTCGCCGATATACTGCAGTTCCTATTTAAGATTAAGCGTGTATTTTAGTTATCACAGCACACGTGCGCTGTGCGACATCCTCATCCACTCTAGAAGCGTTATCAGCAATAAATAGAAACGTAGTAACAGCTTCTCCGCAATTACATAACGCAATATATATACTTACTAAATATTGTGTCATCAGAATTAATATAAACTAAGGGCGCCGTCATTCAAACCGATCCCTCAACATCGAGCCTCATTTATTAAAGAGTGCAAGCCAGAATATGCGAAAGTAAACACAGAAAAAAGAAGATCGTTAAGATCAGGGCGAGTGTAAGTGCAAACACAGACAATGCATAGCTGGACATGCTGATGATGATTTCGCTTTACAGTAGGCGAGAGAGGGATACTGGTGGGGGGTCAGAATGTTTTACGGCAAGGTCGAAACTCCCAAATGCTCGGAGGTGGGGCTGTTTTAACGGGCGCATTTGGTGCGCAACATATATATGTACAAGGAATATACGACTGCGGCGTTGTGAGCACTGACACCTAAATGTAGACATCCCGGTAACTGGCGGCATACTGCTGCTGCACGAAAATTGCACGCACATTGTACATGCCAGCCTGTCTACCGTATACTGTTGCCTCCGACGTCACGAGTCAACATCCTCCACTCGCTTCCCACTCCCCTCTCTATGCACGATGCATGTAACCGTTCACTCGCGTTAGCTGTTACGGACGCAACGCAAGCGCCGCAGTGCGATGATGATGATGATGATTATGATTGTGGTTCGTTTAGGAAAGGACGCTAATTTCTGCAGCCTATGTAGGGAGCACGGCTAAGCGTCCGTGGGGGTGGGGGAAAGGGAGTGAAAGAGATAGAGAGGAGAGAAAGGCCGTAGTGGAGGGCTCCGGAAATTTAGACCACCTGGGGTTCTTTAACGTGCACTGACAACGCACAGTACACGGGCCTCTGGCATTTCCGCCTCCATCGAAAATGCGACCGCCGCGGCCGGGATCGAACCCGCGTATTTTGGGTGGCAGCCGAGTACCGTAACCACTACACCACCGCGGCGGACTAAACAAGCATTGCCTTTTGCAGCGTGCCTGAGAATTGAGGAACAAGGCTCTAGAGAAAAGAACGCATAGCGGGCACCAGAAGCGAGGATATTGGAGAGTTCTGCCGCGTCCGCAACATACAACACGCTTTGTCCGTTAACTTATTACCGTGTGAGGATATTGGATTGCCGGAGCCATTGCTGGCTGTTACTAAAGTAATAACATCCTGCAGCGTTATGCTCAGCTACAGTACAAATTTTAATAATAATAAATTCTCGCTGACACAATATTACGGAAGCGCTTCGAGTTGACGATTGTCCCACTGCCAATGCTTTACGCCGGCCACTGAGGAGAACATGCAAGTTTTTTGCTATGTCAGCTTAGGCGTGCCTGCAGTTAGGCTTTATAGATCACGAGATGTAGCTACCAGCGTTGTTGTTCCCGTATGCTGTTCCCGTATCCCATAATCCGCCGGCAGCAAGAAGTCTACGCACCAACCATAAGACTCCGCGCTACTTCGCTATGCGGGCTCGCAGAGTGTGACACGGGAGAAGCGCCGCGAAAGCACCAACATTCGACGAGCGAAGCAACGCAACATCCGAGAGTTCAGGTCGACAAAGATAGCGCGCGCCGCTGGTGGGTACTCGGTGCCCGGATCAAAGCTACAACCCCCCCTCCGAAACGACCGCGGCAGCCGCTGAGAGGCGACACGAAGAAAGCAAGAGGCTCGCGCGCGAGATGCGCAGCAACCACGCAACGACGAAAGACACACAAGGGTTCATCAAAGCAGCCCTACGAGCTGAGGGAAAAAATAATAATAATAAACGAGCGGGGCATCTCAGAGGCATGCGAAGAGGAGGGAAGGGAAGCAGAAAAATGGCCGAGACGAAGGGAACGATGGAGTCACACCGGCGCGAGAAGACATCCTCGGGAGACAAAAGAGCAACAAAACCGCCCAGGGGGGGTGTTTCGGCCAGTTTCACTCGAATACACGAGGCGCGGCGGCAGCTCAGAAGAAGAGAGAGGTGGCAAAACAGGCCGAGAGGAGGAGGAGGCGGCTCCACCGAAGAGACATTCGCGCTCGTCGAGATCTGTCACGCGAGGAGCTTTAAAAATAAATCCGCGAATCACACCTCCTCGGGTCCTTTAAGTACACTGACGTTCGGCGTGGGGATGTGTCTCGCCAACTCGGCGTGATTTATAGCGGGTTAATTTTGGATAACACCGCGGGCCACGTAGATGGGAGCCCCGCTGTAGCCGCGAGACGAGAGAGAGAGAGCCCCGAATAAGCAGGGAATCGGCCTGCGCGTCTGGTCTGGCCACGAAGGGGGCGAGTTCTTTTCCATCAGGCACTAAACGTGCCGGAATAACGGCATGCGACGCGTGACGCGCGCAGCAGACGCGCTCGAGAAAAAAAAAAGAAAGAAAAGAAAAAAAAAGGGGGGGGGGGGGGGCAATGCGAATTGAGTGCAGCGCTCCCCTTGCGGTTTTTGTTAGTGACGTCAAAGCACCGGTGCGCGCCGCCGCTCACGTATGCGCGCCACATGCTTGCAATCATCGCGCCTTTGATATACGGCCCTGCGCGAGCCTCGCGAAAACGCGCTCCGTATTGAGAACTCGCGGGCGGCGAATTCAGCGAACACGGAATACATGGGCCAAGACGAGCAACTTGTACGTACTACGTGGTAGTTGTGTATGTTGAGGGGGCTTCAGCGTGCAGATCGCAAAAGGAGCGCGACGCCTATCGAACGCCTTTCGGCAAGTTTACCTGGTGTCGAGAAAAACCTACGGCAGGATAACGTTTGCCTCCTAATTCTGCCCGCGAAATTTGTGAATGTTTTCAGGGGAACACACGTGCTCTCGAGAAAGCTTCGCTCTTACGTGCTGAGCAATAAATAAGTAATAAATAAATAAATAAATAACAGATTTGGGTTAGCAGGTTACTCCGTTCTTGCATCAACAAAACCTGCACATGGGTGCGAATTACCATGAGCGCGAGCGCGTGCCTGACAAAAAGCCGAGGCGGAAGACAGCAGGAAGAGGCAATGTATAAACACCGAGGTCGCGACACGTAGCAGACCTCGCGCGCCGATATCGCGACGCAATCGCGTCCGCTACTCCTCATCCCCCGCGCGAACACGATCGCGCTCGATAGCACACACTGAGTGCGCGCGTGGGGGGTGCGCGCCGAGCCGTAAACGGGGACCCGTCGGCGTAAGGGCGAAAGCGCGAAGACACGACGTGCAGAAAGAAGGTGCCGCTAAGAACGCTCTCTTTAATAGGAGCGGCTGACGCGACGACGGTGGCAGCTGCTCGCTCTCCGTCGACGGGGCAGCACGCACTCATTCAGGCGAACGCGTGTGTGTATACATCCGCACATCAGTGTGTGAATGTCGTGGCGATATGGGCACCATTACGTTTAAGGCTCGAGGACGGAAATCATAAATGTAAACCCTTTCGTCTCATGATATGCGCTCAAACGATCGCGTATGTGTGACCGTACTCAGTGATTTCCCTTGCACGCCCAGAAGGGGAAGGGGGTACACCCACCCACTCTCCCGCAACATTCAAAAGGCACCCCCTTAATTTGTAAAAATTTCTGACAAATTCAAAACAGCAGCCGCTTCGCACCCGCACTTGATATTTAGACACATCCCCTAATTTCAATTGAGAGGGACACCTGACCGGACTTTGAGAAAGTGGTGTCATTTTAGTACTAATGCCGGCAACGGCTCTTATTGCTGGGACACTTTCGATCGGATCGACGCAAAGCAGCGTCATACTATCAGTGGCGTAGCGCTGAGAGAAAATGTCAGCTCTACAGCGAGGACGACGACGGGTGGGGAACGTGTTTGATAAAAGGCCGAGTCCGGGTGGTGTTTTCGCACATCGGTTTATTGCCAGGTACCATTTCACACGGCGTTGGTGTTGTCCGTTTTCCGCTTGCACGCAAACATTATTTAATTTTTTCCTCTGCGAATAACTACCGCGGCCTAAAGCTTGGGAAACTGCGGGACAGAATTGCAAAAACAGCCGTGCACACTGCTTTCCCGACGCTATGTCAACCTCGCAGAAAACGTCGGTGACATCAGGTTCGCTGCAGCTGCGTAAGCCTTGGCCGACCGAGACAGCTATCGCACTCGAGTTAAACGTATTCCGGCGCATATGCTGCGAGACCGCGATAGTGCGCGACTTCGTTTATATACGTTGCACTCCCCCCTTTTCCGCCTTTGGATCCGTACCGAGGCGCACGACCGCGATTCAGCGCGAACGTGGGCACAACGGGACCGATCGCAAGAGCGGGCCACCCACATTCGGAAATGCGAAGCATCCGCACCCCGTCGCTAGGCAAAGAATGATCCACCATTCTGAACAACGCATGAACGAACCTTAATGCTTAAACAGGGCGCCTATTCCCCTTTCCGCAGACGCAGGCCCTCGCAGCCTGCCCTTGATCGACGCCCACCTATAAACGTGAGGAGCCACGCTACCACGCTGAGATCACACGGACGCGAGCTGGCCTACGAAGAACATTTAACGCTTTTGCATATCGGAACGTTCGCCGCCTCCACCCTCGCTGGATCTACGACACCCACACAACAACACACTGAGGAGGATCGGCCAAGGCTGCGGAATCGCGGCGAAATTTTGCGGAGGAAAAAAGAGAAAAGACCGCGGTCCCGATGCGCCCGCAACGCCCCGTGTCTCGCTTAGTGTTTCCCAGCACGTGCGCGGCCCACAGCTTCGCAGTGACAACGAAGCGGCGCAGAAACAGCTGACACACTGCGCAGCCTCGCCTTCTTGCGCCGTTGCGAAATAACATATAATAATAAATGGATTGAGAATAACTGATAGAATGTCGCGCCTTTGCAACTAACACGCGAACATATGCTACGCGTTAAGAGGGCACTATGCTTAAAACGGGACGATGAGAACGACTCACGAAGCGACCAACTGCGCGTGCCGCATGCTGTCCAAGACGGAGAGGCAAGCGTCACTTGCAGCTCCAAAACGAGCCCGAACCGTGAGCATGCACAACGTATACGCACGCACAACGAAAGGATTGTGATCAACTGCATCGTATTTCCGTATGCAAGAGCGGGGAAGAAGCGGTATAGGAAATTTACACCAGGTCCAGGTACGACAGCGCAGTACAGCTGTAAGCCTTGACTCGCAATTTGATACCGGTAGCGTGTAACCAACCAATGTGTACGCTCTTGCAAACACATTCGCGGATGGCATACCGTATACATATCTACAGGTAACCCAATTACATAGGAACAGCTACACGTCGTTGGTTTGTTTGTTTGATTAGGGTCGACGCTATATATGCCGCGTAGCACGCTTATTGAGGAACTTTCAAAGTTCCATCAGCCATACGCTCTCAACTGAGTTGGCACGCTCATGCGGCTCCTAATCAAAGGCTTTCGTGTCCTGGGAAAGCTTGCAAGCACCCAGTCTAGCGATCTTACGTCTATACTTCTATTCCACACGCAGTGATAATGCGTGTAATATTGTCGCTCACTTCAAGGTCTGCTTCCTCGGGTTTCGAATTATCGGTTCTGCAGCGCGATCCTGAATTCCTGTACTTTCCGTCTTACTGCTAACTCACTGATCGGCTTCCTTCGTACTAGCTTTCTGCGGTCCCTCCTCAAGTATAGCCTAATTCGTGATCTTACCATCCTGTGGTCACGGTGACCTCACCTTCCCGAGAACGTCTATATTCTGCACTACGCCAGGGTGATCGCACACAGTACGAAGTCTATTTCATTCTTATTCTCCCCGTACGGGCTCTTCCCCGTGCACATCCGGTTCTGTCGTATTTCGAAGAAGGTATTCATGGTGCACAGATTATTGTGTTCCACGAACTCTATTAATAATTCCCCTCTGCTATTCCTACAGCCTATGTCATAGTTTCCAATTGTCTTGTCTCCAGCCTCCTTCCTGCCTATGTTAGCGCTGAAGTCGCCCATAATTGTGATATCCTGCGTCTTTACTTATTTCCTATTCGACGTCCCCTTCATAGAACCGTCCAACTATAGCTGATCGTCGTGACTGGATGTAGGCGCTCAGCCCTAAAGCGCTTTCAATTTGTGTCTCTTATTAAACGCAATTACAAGAACGGCTACCCCTTCCTTCAGGAGAAATGAGATGTAATGCGAAGGCAAGATTACGATGATGATGATGATGATGATGATGATGCATCACGTACACTCTCAGGTCTGCACCCTTGTTGCATACGTTACTGAAAGAAGCGTGGTGGATAACGGCAACGAGCGTAAACTAACAGAAGCAAAAGTGGAACGCCTAAGTTACTCCCTCTTTTCCTTTTTTTTTTCTTTTTCTCCTCCCAGCCTGTGTAAAACTCTATCAAGGCCCTGTCGACAGCTTCCCGCTATTTTAGTAGCGTGGAAGGTACTTATCCGAGCAGTCTTGTCTGTCGTTACCCCGATCTTCTTATCCCTCGACGTTGTTGCGAGCGCGTTTGCTTGCTTCGTTTCTTTCCCTTCTCCGCGGCTTTCTTCACCTGCTCGTTCTCTTTCTCTGTCACTCTTTCGCACAACCCACCGCTCTGCCTTCCGTCAGGCCGGTGAGGCTCAATAAAATACCGTTTGACGTGCGTTCCTCCTTTCCCCACTCGCAGCCCTTCCCACATCTACCCTTTCTCTTTTTTTCTCTCTCTCTTCAGCACCGTACAGGAGCGCCTCCGCTCTACGGCCTAAGTTGGGCCCTAGACGATGTATACGCAGGCGCGGGCGAGCACCAGGAGAGACAAAGTTATCCTATAGTTTTTCTAGGTTCTTTAAAAAACGACCGAGGAGAAAAAAGAAAGAAAGAAAATGATGAAAGAAGCAGCGGGGTGTTCGATGGATGCCGACGAAGAAGCAAAAATATGCTGGAGAATGAGGTGGAAGGAGATACCGACAAAAAAATATTTTTATGAAAAAGGGGGAAGGAAGCAACCGCGAGGACCGTAAGCGGCCAGGCCACCCGCATAACACACGCGTGCCCGGATGGATGCGGAGGTTACGCGGAGCTTCTGGAAACGCACAATTTTGCCGCGAGTGTTGGAAGCTATTTTGTCTCTTTTTTATTTTCTTTCCTCTCTCAGTGCAAGCCTCTCGTTCTCGCTAATGCCGCCCGCGTATAAATATAGCGGGACCGCGTTGTTGCGGTAGCCGTAAGCAGGAGATGCTGAAACCCCAGGCTTCCCGAACCTTTAGTGCGCTCTCGGCTCGTGGCTATCATCGGCTTGTTAGCCAGATCAGCGCCTGGCTTGCAGCTCCCGCACTGGTTCGGCCGAGTACGGACCTCGGCAATCCTCTACAGGTCATCGCCCTCGGTCGGTAACTAGACTTTGGGGAAAAAAAGCTCGATAAAGTGAAAGCTTCCTCGTGAAGCGATAGCTATGCCCAGAAACGGCGACACAACAGCAGAAAGGACGCTCCACGGAAAAAGCGGTCATTGAGTCCATCTTGTATGTCGTGCATATTTAAGAAATCACCAGCGAACAAACTTACTGATGCCGGCGTAGATTTGCTCGTTGTCACATTAGTTTGTTTACTTCTGACTTCATGTGCCGCACCATCAACCTGGCTCACTGTGCAACAGTTTTACGCGCCAAAACCACGACATGATTATGACGCACTCCGTGGCGCGCGTCTAAGGAATAACGCAGCAAGCTACTTGGTCCTTTTGCCGCACTAAACCCAGGAAGATTGCGAATTCCCAGTGGAGTGCAGAACACCGTCGTTGGTGCCTGATCGTACTCATGTGAGCTCGCGTTGCCCCTATTTCCCTCCTTGCAGTCCCCATTACCGTACCAGCAGTGTAGGGTAGCAAACCGGAAGCACGTATCTATCTATCTATCTATCTATCTATCTATCTATCTATCTATCTATCTATCTATCTATCTATCTATCTATCTATCTATCTATCTATCTATCTATGTGCACGGGTGAAGAATTTGGACCCGTCGAAATGCGGCCGCCGTGGTCGGGAATCGAACGAGCGTCCTCCTCGAGGTAAGTATACGACGCCTTAGCCGCTGTTTACCACGGCGGGTGACGATCAGTCTAATGCACGCGGCGCCTCTTAGGACGTCCGAGTAGTTGGCTTCGATAATCTGTGGCAGCACGCACCGCCACTGCGAGAAAGCAGCAATGTTGGCAACCTCACAGGTCTGCTTTTGCGACTTGTGCCAAGACAAAAACTTTGCAACAAAGCCATCTTGGGAATACCCTCGAAGCAGCTTTCCACAAGATACTGGAACCTTGCGGCCTGCTAATTTTGAGCAGGAAAAAAAATAAAGTAAGCAGTACGACTGGAAAGGGGACAACAAGAAAACGAATGCCACAAGACAGCGCTCGTCCTGTGGTATTCGTTTCTTTTATTTTCATCGTTCCGGTCGCCCTGTCTTTGTTTGTTTCTTTTTGCCTCCTCTAGAAATATGAACCAACTAGCCGCCATCAAGTTGTTACTAGTGCAAATTTTGAGTACCATCCCTGAACACAGCGAAGACGGCTGAATGTCGCGCAGTGCACGAAGAAATCAAGGGAGTAGGCCTCTTATCTAGGCAGCACTTCAACGCCTATAGTACGGAGCAGTGGGCCGTGCAGCCAATGTCCGTGGAGCCCTGGACGTAGGGTCCCACCTATAGAAGCCCCAAGATCACCCTTCTCCACTCCTTCCAATGCAGTTACTCTCCCTCTCTACCATTGCGGCGCGTCTGAAACTCCTAGCTTTCGTGGGGGTAACATTATACACCTATGTATCGAACTGCACACGCGCGTTGTGCGGCACCCTCGTCGCTGAAGAAAACGAGAGCGTCCTCATCGACAGCCACAATCACGCTCGTCCTCGTTGCCAGTGAAAGGTCGATGCGAAAATAAGCCTCGCTTTAAGTGCATCAATAAACAACGGCTTTGAAGGGAGGTCCTGATACACTCGCGACCCGACAAGCTTCGCGGAGAACACACTTTGCCTTCCCACCACGCATTATTTTCGCTATGGTCGCTCTAGATAGCAACTTCGAGTGTATTCAATGCTGCCGATTACTGTTTCCATGCGCGGCGTGAGTCACCGCACCACAAAGAAGCCAAACGGCCCCTTCTGCGCAGTAACAACCCTTCAGAATATGAACGGCTATATCGCACGCTCGCTTTCCTTCCTATAGTTGACTACCGATAGATAAAGCTGAGATAGCTGCCTTCTCGTGATGGGCTTGCTATTCCGGTTAAATTAACTGCAGCCGTTCGGTTGGTGACGGAAATGCGCTGTGTTACCGCAAGTCGTCTGAATATATGATGTACCGTCCAAACTAATAGACATCTACAATAAGGAGCCTATAACTTAGGGTGGTAGTACTGACTCGTTTGGGTGACCTCCGACTCGTAAATACGGGATTTCACTGGCGCAGCTGCAAAACTTACGCGTTCGCTAAAATCATCTTTCCGTCATCTTATACAGCCTGCAATATAAGCCTCTCCTGCGTGCATTTCCTGCAGTCAGAGAGCTAGTGTTGACCGCATTGCGTGGTGTTGCACTCGGCAACTACCACCCAGATCACCTAATTTTTATAGCGAGCATCAGTGGACTGAGGCTGCGATGTGTAGCTCGGCGCCCGAAGTACAGGACCAGATCCTCCTTTTTGGTACCGGAATCGACACATGTGCTTAGATGATTATGAACATTAACGAACTATACGTTGCTGTGGAAATAAACCGCAAACGCAAGGTGTGGTACGTGCATGCGTCGTAATCAGCTCGTTTCAGCGATTTGATATCATTACCGAAAACCAAATGGCGCACATTCAGGTTGCTCCAAGTTATTACAGCAAAGCTCCTGCACAACGGTGTGCGTACGGAAGCGGTGAGGGACGGTTACGGTTTGCGTTGGCATGCCCGGTACCGAACGTCACTTAAAGTGAACTAAGTATGGCAGTCTGCCTCACATGGCCCATAACAAAAAAAAAAAAAAAAAGAAAGAAAGAAAGAAAGAGCCACCTACGCAGCTTTACCAAACCGTCGGAACCTGGAGCAGCCTCTCGTGGACGTTGGTATAGAGCCAGAGTCCTTGGTAGAGCCGACGCATTATTCAGTAAACTGGTCCTCGTACGTAGCTAGTAGCAGAGGAAGGGCTATGCTCCGACGTGTATCTTGAGTAGCGTTTGCAGGGGTCTCAAACACGCGCCTCGCGTGCCGCATGCGGCCCGCGCCTTTCGCAAGCAGCCCGGCGCACACATGAATGTCCTTCTCATCAGCACCGTCGTCGAGATTATAGTCAATCTGGAGATCGGTAGAGATATGAGTCTGGAATCATTACGCCAAATCTAGTACATAAATAGACCATATACGATGACCTCCTCCTTTCAAATGGCAACATGGGCTGAAATTTTACCCCCTTCCCCAACACACTCCCCTGCTCCCTTCTCTTTACTGCTACAAACTTCTTCACTGTCCCGGCCCTTTCGGAACTAAATTTCGTGGATACGCCCCGCTAGCTGAGCCAGCTTGAGAGCCCTGTTTTCGACCTATGGAAAAACTGACCCCTTGAGCTTCCGTGCAGTGTCAGAGCTCCATCGTGTAGCTTCTCAGTCTTTGACGCGCGGGTTGCTTGCGTTAGCATACATATGTTACCTCTCGCAGCAATGATTAAAAGTGTGTGTAGTGCGAAGGAGAGACGAGGCGGCACTGAAGCCGCAGTCACAATTTGTGTTCCGTGCAAGTCCGGCCAGCATCGTAGTCACCGGGAGGAAGCGAGGTGGCCGAGGGGGAATGTGCACGTTCCCATATGCAGAGGGCAGGTGAAAAAAAGAAAAAAAAAGAAAACAGGAAGCGGAGACCCTGCGGGCGGAAGCAGCTTCGCAGCGATCCATCAGCGACACGTCACGACCATCCCGAGAGACACCAGGACGACGTCGGCAGCGCCCTCGCGCAAGGCCGGGCAGGTACACACGCTACGGCCACGAGTTGTCGAAACTCGCGACACTACTGAACGGGGGACACGGAAACGTGGGAAACGTGATTTCGCGTAAGAACGTACGATATACGAACGATGACGAGGCTTAAAAATAAATAAACGTGCTTCTTAGACGAAGCCGATAAGCGAAGACGTATCGACGTTCAGGTCCGTAGAAACTAGAAAAGCCCGACTGAAACTTGGCACAGTGGCCCGACGCCTTTTGGATCTCAGTGGTCTGGTAGGCAAAGTCTACGGCATATTCTGTCTACAACATCAGCATTTTCGCTCCCGCATTGAAGCGACAACATGGGATGTCACTCGACTCATACATTATCGACTTGTCGCCGCGGGGCGGCAGGGCTACTCTGAAAGAGCCGATTAATTGAGCAGACTGTCCATTTCGTCACGCACTTACAGTGTATACCGGGAGAGCGAGCCAGCAGACCCACATTAATTTCGACTTCCGGCTGCCCAGCCCTACGCAGCCAGTGCACAATGAAAGCCAGGCCATTTAGTGGGCTCTTACAGAATACCGCTTCGGCTGTGCACACTTGGCATCCAGGGCGGCTTCCTGTCATGCTAAGGAGCAAGACAAGAAGTGTTACTCTGTATATACGCGGAGAACATGTTGAAGCTTCAAATGGATGCAAGAGTTCACGTCCGTAGACCTGAAAACATGCACTAAGCTGAAACTACGACATATAGGTATACAAACGAACTCCGTGTCAATTCACTTGACGCCGGGAACCGTCGGCGATATACACCATAACTTCCAGGAATATGACTTGTCAAATTCTCAAGCGGGCGAAGTGCCTCGAAGTGCTTGAAATACTTAGTACAATATGCCCATATGTATGTAAGTGACACATACGTACGTGACATCAAAAATGCTCGTCAGAGCATTTCCCAAGATATTAGAGAGAGAGAAGGTACAGAGAGAAACAAAGAAGGGAGAGGCAGGGAGGTTAACCACATACCCGTCTGGTTTGCTACCGTGTGCCGGTGCAAGGGGGATTCTCCATTGCCCCAGCGCATGGGGAATACAAAGAAGGAGCTATACAGAACATGGGGGATACAAAGAAGGAGAGCAGAGAAAAGGCACAGTGCCGCCTTATCCGAGAAATGCCCTGAAAAGTGTTCAAGGTAGAGTGACAAGTAGAGATGTACGGGTCTGCTTACATAATGTGGGCTATATCATCTCTAGAAATCCTCTAAATTATTTTATTTTCGTTGTTCCCTGCCTTTTGTAAAGAGCAGCAGACCGCATTCACCTATGGCGACGTTTACCAGACAACTGCGGTGATGACTGCATATCCGCTGATCTCAATAAAATATTCATACCAAGGCTCGCTTTGGTACTGTAATCGTCTGTGCACAATTGTACAATTTCATGTCATCTAATTTTGCTGAAACTGCATATTTTACGGAGTTCCCGAGTCGTGCTCTTGAAACCGGCACACCCCGTGTTTACCCTGCATCGGCACCTCGCCGGGCAAGCGGTAAGAATTGACGGGCTATCCTTCAGCGGCGCTCAAATCATAGCCGAAATAGGTCCTGGCAAGTTCTCAAACGCTGACACAGCTCCATGCTGTGTAAGCTGTTCACGCTCTCTCAGCAGCGCCGTGTGGACTGCGTTTACATTACGGCAGGAGAGCTTGCGACGTCACTGTAATGTTGCAGGAAACGGCTGCCGTCTCAATTTCATTTTTATTATTGTTTCGTTTTGTATTATTTAAAATTGCTAACGAGTTTCTGAGCAAACAGAACCACCCCTACCTCTTATAGCAATGTCAATACCATTTAACAAGGCCATATCATTTTACTATTAAAAAGGTCGCATGAAGCGAGCGTCGAGACTACTAGTTCCATCAGGCCGCCTCCAAGGAATGGGTTTACACGCTTAGGGACATGCATGAAAACTCAACACGCTTCGTCGAGTTGAGGTATACACTGTCATTTTTAAATCACACGCGAAAACATCAAGCTCCCCTGTTGGTACCTTTATCGGCAGCTGGAAATAGCACCGGCCAGAACGAAGAGCAAGCGCGGGCACTTTTCAATAAAAGGTGTCGCCGCTGCGAAAACGGGGCGCACACAGCCACAACAGACACACGAGAAAAGCAATCACGAAAGCAAACGGGAAGCTTACTTTGCTGATGTCGTCCATGCTGCTCACTCGGCCATTGGAGTCGCCGCCGCGGCTCGACCGAGACGATTTGGGAGGGGGGCTCTGGTGGGATTGGTCGTATTTTGCACGGGTTGGTGAGGAGAGAGGATGGGATGGACAGAGAACAGACAGCATTCAGAGTGCGAACAAAGACACAATGCACACACGGACCAACGCAGGGCCCACAGGTTGCGCCATAGGAAAGGTAAAAAATGGATAAAGACATATGCGCACATTAAACAAAAACAAGGGGCATGAGAAACAACAGCGGTACAAGATAGCACAAGCTGCACACAACAAATTGCGAGGCAACAAATACATTCGCGTACAAGCCCGATCACTTTTCCTCCGATGCGGGAAGTCATAATAAAGGGTCTTGCAGCACCCCTTGTGAACACAGACAAAAAACGCTGCCGACCAATTGGGAAGGCTCCTGTGAACACGTGAGTCAACTGCGCGAACCTGGGAGTGCGCAATTTGGTTTTAAACACAGCTAGAAAGCGCCCCGCCCCTCCTTCCAACATGTGACGTCACATGAGGGACCGACTCAGTCGCTTGAGACAGAAGCAGCATCGAAGGATTATGATCGCCGAAAGGTCAGCTGCTACGCTTAATTTGTTCCTTTCGAATTTGACAAATAAAGAAAAAATGTGCTTATCTCTCCTAGATAGCAACTAAAAAGGTCGAGCGACTTAGTCGGTGCCTCAGGTGACGTCATACGTTGAAAGAAGAGCGGGCGCTTTCCGGCTGCGTTTGAAACCGAATGGCAAGCTCCCTGGTGCTTGCAGTGCACTAATATTTGGCTCACTCGTTCGCACGAGCCTGCAAGACTGGTCGGCACCGTTTTGTGGTTATGTTCAAAAAGTCTAGCAGGGTCCCTTTAACGCTTTCGCTGCACGGTGAAGCTTCACACATTTGTCCTTGAATTGCGAGTGACAAAGCATATCAAGCGATATCTAATTATTAAGTGGTTCATTCTATAAAAGCGTCAACAAATGTAAAACAGTAAAATATGAAAGACAAAGGACGCCTGCGCACAATGATGCGTCGGCCGTATCGGTGCACGAGATAAACCAGATCACCTTAAACGTTTAGGAAGGGAGCGCATATTCGACTGTTGCGCAATGGATTTCTTAATGCGCCGTGCTTATTCAAGGGGATTCAAGCGGCTTCCCTGTTCGACTCGAGAACCTAAAATCTCCCAAAGTCCATCGGTGGGGCTCAAGCGGAACTCGAACGTCGTTACGTGCCCTCATCTAAAATGTTCTCCAGTGTCAGGCCGAATTGTACACCAGAGAAGTAGCGTGTCTTGGACAGTGCGAAGGGGATATTTTGTACTGCAAAGTCAAGCCAGCAGCGAGATGGACATAAACGGGGCCACCACACAGCGTAAGCACACCGGCAGACATACGCACACAGGCGCACAATCACGACAAAAAGTGAAGCGGCCGTCCAAAGAAGACCAAAAAAGAAAAAAAAAAGGGGGGGGGGGATGAAAAAAAAATGAAGGGAAAAAAAAAGACAGAATCGGACGACGTCGGCGAGGCGCGGCCAGCGACATTACACGATCTTTCGCCGAGGTAATGGTGCGGCGGCACAGAGAGGAGCGCGGCGCATTAATCCGAGATTTACAATGCGCTCCCGCCAAACGCCGGCATGCGGACACACCGCGCTCGCGATGGCCGCGGCGCATTTGGGAGGCAAAAGAGACTCGCAGGACGCCGCCGTCCCACGCGTTGAGCCAAGGTCAGCTGCCACGCACTCACAAACACCGCGCTACCGGACCTGCGGATTGCGGGACAGCGGCGGCGGTGGGGCACGCTTCGAGAGCCAGCAGCGCCTGTGGAGCGGACGCAGGGCCGTTCTGGGCCCCCGACTCAGGCACCTTCACTTACGCGAAACAATAAATACGCCGACACTGAGATCATTAAAGCGACAGCGTGATATGCCCCATTCCATGGAAAACGTGACGTCGTCAGCGGCGGATGGCAGCAAATGTCACATGACCAAAATATGACGTGTTAAACGACGTCGCGCGATGACGTCGTGTGATGTCATCTCACGGACGACGATATAGCCGCTACATTCGGACACACCATGCTTAAGCATTCAGTGCACATAAGGCGGCTTAAGTGCATGAGTGACACTTAATTGAGGACTCAATAGTCACTGTTTGCGTCATTACAGGTTCATTATGAAAAGAGAAAACAAAAAAAATGTTTCGTATTTCAGAACTCCGCATCGAAAAGTATGCGATACCGAGTCGCTTCTTCTGCCTCATTGCGTGCAGGAATTCAGCACACCTTCGCGCCTGAGGTAATATAGATATGCGGGGAGACCTCACACATGACTGACACCTAAGTATACGACATAGCGGACATCGACGGCCAGCACTTTGATGAAGCTCCTCGCAGGAGGAAGAAGGAGTTGGGCAGCATTCGCGATTATGGTGACAGTCGAGGCACGGTCGCTCCATTTCCAAGTGCCTATACTCCTCCCGGCGGCCAACTAGGCAACCGCGCTCACGCGCGTGTTTATATTGCGCGTGTACACCTGTAGAGTGCAAGAGATGCCGCCGTCGCACTAGCGACCTGTCGCTGCCAGGACCCAGCGTCCTTTTCTCCTCCCATCACGGGTGCCGGCTGCGCCTTTGAATCCTAGATGTTAGCGTCACGAGGAATTTAAATAACAGAGAAAGAAAATGGATAAGTATATGGGAACAGGAAGAGGGAGGGTATAAGCGAGTCAGCGATGAGAACGGCAGTATGTAATAGCGCCATTTTTCTTCTTGTCCCGAGAACCACCTCGAGAAAACGAAGCACCGCAGCATGCAGATGACGTGGCGCGACAGGGTCAGAAACACCAGTTGATGTTCACCACAGTTCATTGAGGGATGCAAGGAAACCGAAGCAACTGTGTAACATTAGCACACATTACATTACCCCACGTTAATTACACCTTTTTCATATGCTTTATTAGTTACAGGATGTAAGGAGATCTAGGCTCACAAATAGAGCGCCATCCACTCCCGCCCCCTTTCACTTCTTAGGTAGGTCGTAGAAGCTTCACAATGGCACATCAAATGACGTTATCGAGTCGGCTATGTTATCACACATCCATAATTGATGCGCACCTGCTCCTCTACTGGTATTTGTATGTCTCGCTTAAGTGAATTTAGATATGCGTTTACTGTTATCTTTGACTTTTGCAACATCTTGCGGTGTGCGCCGCAGTATAACTACTAAACGCATGTGACTACAGAGCTTCGCTTCTCTTAAATGTGCGCATAACAAACCATAGGCTATCGCTCACTGCGCCAAAAATGGAACAATTTCTCGAAGCCAACGTCGTAGAAAGCGGCTGTAACCAAACCCATGACCTACTCGCTGAGCGTTGACCATTTCAACATTTGATCTTCCTTTGAACGACTTCTTCGGACACACGAAACTTCTCTTTAAAGGCGCAGATTTGACAGCAGATGGAAGAAACACACGCGTCCTCCCGTAACCGGGCCAACGTAGCACTGTTCCGCAAACGTACCCTGGTGTACGTATGCCCCGGAATTAATCACCGACGTGACATTCGACTCGCCCCGCGTAACAATCTCCCATGTTTTTTTCGCGTTGTATCCATTACGGCTCCTTGTAACCCGCCGCTTGTACAGTGGTCACGCCCAAAGGACGCAGCATTCGCAAATGCGCGCCAGAAGGACCCTCTGGACGACGATGAAGTGGCGGGCCAGCGAGCAAGACAAAGGGAGAGAAGCCAGTCTTCCTATTACGGGAAATGCTGAACGCACCTCGCATTGTGCGCAGGCACACAAGATGAAATGCCCGCTTTGCTATTATATAGCTGGTCCGAGGAGAGCGCCCGCGCCTCTTTTGTGCTTGTTTTCTCCCTTTCGCCTCGGCATAATGCGGAGAAGCGGAGGCGCAGGAGCGTGATGGATGGCGCCTGCCTCGGAAGTCGGCGGCTCGGAAAAGGAGACATCAGCCAAGAAAGCGCCGGTGTCCGCGGATGACCAGCAGCACAAAAGGGCACACAACAGGTGCGCCCTCCTGCCGGGGCAGAATGCGCGAGAAACAGCGCGGAACTTGGCGCTACAACAGCGTACCGATCGCAAAAATAAAAGAAGGGGGCGACACAGTCCGGGTTTCAAGAGAGCCACGAGGCGCAAAACTAACCCGTTCCTCGGCCAGCCGAATTTCCGTCTCACGGTTTCCGTATGCGACGAAGCGCGAAGTTAACCGTAACGCGGTCAATATTTACTCGACGTCCGAAATTTCGAATCACGCCGCAAATATAACAGGACGGCAACTGATGCGCGGTGTAAATGCGAACGCGTGGCTATGGAGTTCACAGTGAAAACGAGAACAAAACCGTGTGTGGTCCTGCTACGGTGGTCTCGTTGCTATGGCCCTCGGCTGCTGATCCGAAGGTCGCGGTATCGAATCCCGGCCGCGGCGGCTACGTTTCGATGGAGGCGAAATGTTAAGGCCCGTGTAATGTGTGATCTCAGTGCACGTTAAAGAACCCCAGATGGTCGAAATTTCTGGTATCGCATAATAATATCGTATTTTTGGGACGTATAACCCCAGATCGTCGAAATTTCTGGTATCGCATAATAATATCGTATTTTTGGGACGTATAACTCTATAAACCATCAAAACCGACAGTGTTGATATGCGACATCCTTGATAAAAAAGTAGCATCATTAATATCCTTTAAAAATCGCTTCAGCGACGTGTCCTCTGTGTTCCATCCACCGAAAACTGTAAATGTTATGCACCGTTCCTCGGAGGAAAACTGCGAGCTCCGTTTCAGCTTACAAAAGGCGTACCCATAAACAAAGAAAGAAAGAGGAAACAAGAAGCGGAGGACGTAAAAATAGCAAGAAAGTGGTAAACCGTGGCCACATCGCGGCACAACAGACGACGCATATCGCTCGTGAGGCGCTCAACGAGCCGTGCTCAATGCTCCGATGCGCCTGCCCCGGCTTCTTGGCTCGCCCTTTTCAAAGAGCACACGGCCCGATAGGGACGAAAGGGCTCTGGCGGCGGCAGTGGCCCGCGATCGTGCCTCTATTGTCATCGTTCTCGCGAATGGCCCCGAGCAGCATCAGCAGCCGCCGCGTTTCGAACGGGGCGAGGAAGAAGAAGACGCGACCTGAAGCCGTTTGCGATGCGAACGCGACAATCGATAATTGGTGGAGCCAGTCGGGTGGAACCGGCGCGTCCCATTCAGAGGAACCTGCGCCGCCGCCGAGACGTCAGCGTCGCTACAACGACGTCAAGGGGCCCACCTTTTGTTCTCCGCAATCCGCGTACGACAAGCTAACAAAAGCCGCCGTTGCAATGCCTTCTCCATTCGGTCGGGCATATTTATGTATTTTTCTCCGAACATCTGTGCGACGTTCCTATACGAAACATCGCCTCATCTCACTCCGCCCAGCAGAGCGGTGAGTGCGTTCGGCTCGAACATCTCGCACCCGAATCCGTTGTCCTGCTCGTTATCTCGCGCCGGTATTGTGCACCTTTTGTATCCCTCGATATCCTGATCACTTCGATGGGCAGTCCGACAATAAGAGGACTCCTCCTTTCTTCGAGCAACCGCGCAGCGCTGTCCTTTTCTGCGCTGTCTAGAACTATCCCCTCGCCCGTAGCTTCTTGGGCAGACTTTGTATTTACCGAGCAGGTCGAACGGGCTATCAAAGAGAGGACGGTATGCGCAAAAGATTCAGCGGGCGAGAAAAAAGAAGAAAGAAAGAAGAGCAGGCATAGTTCGCTGCGTCGCTCGCGCTGACGGTGAAATCGGCGCTTCGTTAGCCGGCTGTCGAACCCACGCGCTCACGGGGCAAGAGGACTCGCTTCCAAAACAAACGACGGCCAAAATGAGGAGCAACAGTTCGGGCGCGCAAGAAGAATGGAAAAAAAAAAAAAAAAAGGCCGACGAGGGATGCGCGAATGGCTTGTTCGAAAATAGCAGGCATTGGCCGCTCGAACGGATCATTTGAGATGCACACAGTGGAACTCAGTTAGGATGCCGAGACAAAGGGGCGCGCGCTGCTTGCCACGCCGATCGCGACCGGTGCCGCCACTTCCTGCCTCGTCGTTCGCGGCCCGCCTCCCGACGACCAGTTATCCCCGTCACGCGGGTGCAGGAGAGCGCGCGGCGCTCTCATCATCGATGATGCTCCATGCATGGGACATCCCGGCGCTGAGAGGAGTTAGCGTAGCAGTACCATTCACGCGCCGACCAAATATCAACGATGGGGACCAAGAAACACGCGCTCACACGGATTGCGCGACAAATACCTCCCTCACCTATATACCTTTATTCTAACTTTTAAATCCCATCCTTCCTGGGAACGGCAACTGCAGCAGAAAAGAAGGAAAGGAAGACGAGCGTACGGAACGATGGTAGTCGCTTCCTGTGCGGGGTATATTGCGTGTGACTACGCGCAGTAAGCGCTCTCTTCGCCCGAAATATGTCGGTGTTCAATTTTGCACACGTTATACCTCCTCTACAACAGTGCGAGCTTCATCTGACATCTACGGAGCCCTCTGACGCTACGCTCCTTTGGGCATCTACGAAATGTAGTGGCGTGCCTTGTTCTATACCAGAGGCGATTCAGTACATCGAGAAGGCCCAAGGAGAAGTCTCAGCATGTACTGCCTGGTGGCCGCTGATTTAATTGATCGCCTCACACTCTTATCTGCTAACTAGCGTTCACATGGACTATCCTGTCGCAATGGTTTATTACACGTAAGTGTCACCAACGGACAAGCGAAAGGAATCCCGAGATCTTCACGCTGTGCGAAGTCGTCAATCCACCAGCACCAAAGCTCGCAGTGTGTACATGTTTTCCTGCCGCCAGCGTGCTTTAGAGATGCAGTAGATATATGCTCCCGATAAGAAAACTTGGAAAACCTGGCTTCATTGTGTGTATAGAGAGAGAGAGAGAGAGTATTTTATTGATGAATCCGGAGATGTTAGCCTGGTTAATGGCCTGGCTTTGCCCGTGTATTGACATTTCAGACTGACATACTGCAAATATTGGAATAAAGCTATAGGTACAGAACACATGAACATCTAGCCCATTTGAAGTGTTGACATTAAAAAATTAAATGCTACGAAACAAGAAGGGACAGGTTATAAGGTTACCGCTAAAGCAAATGAACATGCCGACTTCAAGCCAAGTGGCACAGGGCCTACAACCAAAGCAAGCATTCCCTGTGCGCTATCATCGACTACGACGCTAGTACGAATACCAGAAAACCATGAGAAGAGATGCACGAAGTAGTCTATAGACGTGTCGGGCACCACTGAGCTACTTGCACACTGCAAGGAGCGACAGCTGCATCATGGGCCTCGCGCACCGAAACCAAAAGACGCGGTGGTCGTATTGCCGAGAGAACGCGAGCGTGGGTGGACACAGCGTGAACGCAAGGGAGCGCAGCGGGGCTGGTCATTTCCGCAATCGAAAGAGGCGGAATCGCGGGCTTCGAGACCGAAGCGCACTCGAACAGGCGAGACACACACAACACCCTCTCCGACGCCGCGCAATCATTATCGGCCTCGCAGTGGCGAGCACAGAGGAAACGCGTCGTAGCGAGCCATTTCCTGAAATCATTATACCTTCTCGCTCATCCTCATAGTGAACGCAAGAAATGCCCACACACACACATACAGATACACTGCTTACATCGACTTTGCTAAACTCGCCCCTTCCGCTTCGCAGCTCCTTGTCGGGAAACAACAGCAGTCGGTGCGAAATTCGTAACCAAGATTACGCTATATTCAAAGCACCGCGTCGACATTAGATGTGAGACCGAGAAAAGTGGAATGGCTCGGCCTTTTCCATAGCGTAATGCCGGCTTGATCGACGCGTGGTTTTGCGGTGCGCGCTGTGTACACGCTCGATGCACGCGTTGCACGTGGCGTACACTGTTGGCGGATGCAGAATCGATTGAAGTGCTGAGGCTGTTCCCTCCTTATCATGACGAATTGTACGATGAGCGGTATAGTATTAGGCTCTTACTGTTGGATCATTAAGGCAGAATAAACAAGTACGCACGCAGCGATGAGAGATGTCTATTCGATCGCTCAAAAACAGCGCACACCGAACCACCCTGCTTCTACCTTTTTTTTTTCCTCGCCTAATTTTCGAAATATGCAGAGAAAAATTGGGCCACAGCAAACTAAGCAAGTGTCGACAGAGAGAGAGAGAGGCTTCCAAATGCGACTACAGTGCAGTTTTACACTAATTGGTATGTCGATGGAAAAGAAATGCCGATTCAGTGACATATAGGTGCGATGAGAATTCTCAGCAGAAAATACAGTGGATGACAACTGGTAGTACAGACGAAAGTCGGTAGAAGTGTCTAGTCGGCCACGCCTCACTAGCGCAAGCAAAGGAGAAGCAAGGAAAGAAAGAAAGAAAGAAAGAAAGAAAGAAAGAAAGAAAGAAAGAAAGAAAGAAAGAAAGAAAGAAAGAAAGAAAAAGAAAGAAAGAAAACATCCCGCGCACAGTGCGGCAGCTCACTCACAATGTTCGCAGGTAGTCAAACACACAGACCAAGATGTTTCAAAAGAACAAGTCACACTTTGCTATATGAAAAGTGCTAAAGCAGATGTGCATTGGCAGTCAACGTGCGGATTTCGATATATCCGTGTGTTCTTTATTTTTCTTTGCGTGTACGAGGGCTTTCCTACCGACCCCTATAAAGTATGACGCAATTGCTGCGTGTGCAAAGCCCTTTCTCGGAATATACCAGAAGGTGTGATGGTGACAGCAGCATGTGGTTAACAAAGCCGCCTTCTGAAGTTTCGCTGCTCGTATCCGTGGTCGTGAGAACGAAACTATAGGCCCATCGTCAGAAAATGATCAAAAGCATTCTGCTTCTATCGCGTTTTGCCTCAGCTAATAGAAAGCAATAATGAGAAATCATGGAAACATAAAGTACCATGCAATGGCGCTTGTCACATTCGCTTACGTTTCAGCTAAGGGAATGAACTATCGTGAGCACAGCTGCGCTCAGTGTTAGTACGGCAGCGTTAAGCTATATGTAAACTTTGCGGCACATTTTGGCGACATCCAAAATCTGCCGCAAGCGAGAGCAAAAGCCGAGAAAATAAAAAAACAATACGGGCGGGAGATAACTATGAAAGCGGCGTTCTTTGTCTCGTCTGCGGCTACAGTGCATGTTCAGAGGCAAATCCACTGCATTCATTTTTGGCTCCTACATATTCCAGCAGATATATACTTTCATGCACCAGAAGTGTGAGAATGCCCACGCTCTTTAGAGGCCAAGTTTTCATACGCAACAGGTTCGTCAAACTGGCGTCGCTGCTGACGTAGTCACAGACTCTTGTTTTCTGAGGTCAGCCACGTGACGAGGCGGTTGGAAGAAGGCAGCGCCTTGGCGAGCATTCAAGTTCCAGGTACCCGGCATCTACATGGTCCGACGGCTTCGGCAACAAGGCGCATTGGAGACGAGAGTGTTTAGCAGCACTGCCAGCTGGCGCAGCTCATTCGGCACAACCACATTTCAAGCAACGCGGCCACACTCTCCTACGACACCGACCTAGCCGCCTCAACGCTTGTTCCGACAGTGGAAAAGAGAACGAGTATTGAACGCCAGTCAGCCGGCAACAAGGCGCGTAAGCGCGGGAGCGGTGAGCTGGCGGAAGAGGTCGGCCCATTCATTCACGACGAACGGCCAACAAAAAGAAACAAGTCTCTCGTCAACAACAACCGAGGAAGAAGAAGAGGCAACTACGCTGCCGAACCCTACGACGTCGAGAGTAGCGCGGGCCACGAGAAACGAACGAGGCAGAGACGTACGGCGCCATTCAGGGATGTAGCGAGCACGCGGTGGGGCTTGCACAGGTTGCTGCGTCGTTCGACAGCGGCAGCCGGAAACGCTCGACCTCCTCGCCCGCACACCGGGTGGCGATACGTCAATCGACGGAAATCAGGCAGCGGGGAGACGGACGAGGGTTCAATTAATCACGCCATACGACCGCCACTAGCCTCGATCAGCGACAAAGGCGACGGAGGGAAAGGGTCGCGAGGAGACAAAACGTGGACCCGCTGTGCCGTGACTGGAAGAACCAAGCTCGAGAAGACGATGGGAACACATAAGCACCCATCCAATTCATTAAATGTCACAACCGTACGAAGCTGTGGTATCAGTCCGCCGGGACAAATACGCAATCTTGGAACGAGAAAAAAAAGTAAAATGTGCGATTAAGGGAAGCGAAGGCTTAAAGAGACGCCGCCGCGCTTGCTAAGAAGCCCAGAACACACACGCCCTGACCATAAAAGTGGTCATCCGAAACATTATAAGCGTTAAACAATGGAAGTTGAACGTCCGTTGCTTTCTATATTTCTAACGCGTGTCCGAAAACTACATGGTATAGGTACTCTGCAAGATGCCATATTCACGAAATGTAGTGTAAGCGCTGATTGGACAGCGCTCGTGAGCTTGCGGATCGGCGTCAGTCGTAACATTTGCTATCAAACCCCCATGCAATCAACGCGCGCCGCAATGGACATTTCGTGGGCACTTGTAGAATTACCCCAGATACAGTGTTATTTACGCCCCGCCACGGTGGTCTATTGGCTAAGGTACTCGGCTGCTGATCCGAGGGTCGCGGGATCGAATCCCGGCCGCGGCATTTCGATGGAGGCGAAATGTTGAGGCCCGTGTGCTGTGCGATGTCAGCGCACGTTAAAGAACCCCAGGTGGTCGAAATTTCCGGAGCCCTCCACTACGGCGTCTCTCATAATCAGAACTGGTTTTGGGACGTTAAACCCCACAAAACAAAAACAAAGTTTTATTTACCGTGCCCGAAATGTAAACATCCGTTGTGTCCGTTCTAGCAAGTGTCCAGCCTGCCGTTTGCGGACACCTTATAACGCGAAGCATCCCCACTAAAGCGAACTGCGCTTAGACACTTCTTACTAGAAGCCCACCGCCGCAGCCAGAGTCATCTGACTAGATGCGTGATACGCTCGACGTCACAGTGCCAGCGCCGAGCAGGCGTACACGGAGCTGTTCTTTTCCTCACAAGTCGTGCACACCGCCGAGACAAAGCCGCTCGGCTCCTCGCGCACGCTGCGACCGCCCACGTGCACCTTCGCCTCCGCGTGCACTACGAGAGCGATGCGCGCACACACACTCCGGACGCGCTCGAAGCGAGCGAGCGAGCCGCCGGAGACGGGTCGAAATTAACGTCGATCAGATGCCTATTCTGTCGGAACGGAGCGCCGTAGCCTTTTCGCGCTGCTGCGGCGGCGGCGGCCCACCGACGCGGCGCGTAGATCCGCGCAACCGCCGCCGCCGCATAAAGACAAGGGCACGCCGAAGGCTCTACGAAGATCGTCGAGATGTTGATCGATCACCGTCAGCGCGCGCGCCGCGCTCTCTCCGATTGTTCCGGGCATCGTTTATTGCCGCTTCTTCCCAGGGCGGTGACGCCGCCGGCGCAGTCCTAACCGCGTCTACACCGCGCGCTCAGGAGCTCCTAGTGACTGTCTCGTCCTTTAACTTTTCCTGGCTCTTTGCTCACCGGTTCGGTTCGCGATCTTCGACTGTATAAGTGTCTATAAATAAACAACAGAATAAGACCATACCCGGCAAATCCCCTTTAAGACATTTATGCTCGGCTGAAGACTGCCTGATGTAGGGGCCAACTCTACAGTAAAAAAATTAAAAAATGCTCAATGGAGGAGGACGCAAGGAAGGAGATGCGATGCGGTACGCACACAGAGCAATGCCAAGGGCACACTCGTGCCATTTTTGCAAAGCAGCTACGATCCGCCGCAGCGTCAACTGCACCCCGCAGGTTTCGCACAAATAGCACGGAGCTCCCTACGCTCACTGAACTGCCCTGTCGGTAAAGTGGCCCCGAAATAAAACGTAACGCCAAACACAGGAAACAACGACGACTCGATTATCGTCATGGCCCGACATGCGAATGCGGCCAGAGCATTCCTGGAATAAAGGGCCCTCCCACATATGTAGAGTGAGGTGACCCTGACCTTATTAAAGAGCTCGGCACTGTTCCGGCAAACATTCATGTGATTAATTCATTTTCGGCATCAAATCTTAACATCAACTAGCTATATAATTGCTATACATTGCACTACATCCTTCACAAGAGAGCAGGTGGCATATTTGAGGATGTCCTGTGCAGCCTTCAGCTGTTAGTGCAGTGAATGGCCAAGACGACGAAGCTAACAATTCTGCGTTGGTGTCGCTGACAACCGAAGGGCAAACAGTAGCCGGCGCTCCACGCATGCGTCACGCGGGCGGTATTAACGATGTTTACGAACCGCAAATTGCTGGCAGAGGGCAAAGGCTGACGCCGGTCGCTATAAGCTTTCGTGTCTTCCCTGTGCACGGAGAGGGGTCGTTCCCGCACGCTCGACTGTTGCATAAGAAATTCCTACACTGTGCGTAAATCGTTCGCTCGTTCGAAAAACGTCCCATTCGAAGCACAAGCGTGTACCACTGACAGAAACATGCATGGTACACAAGCACAGACCAAGTATTCCGAACTAAAAAAAAAAAATACATACCGCCACTTAAGTGCACTTTGCATTGTTACAAAAAGCAGTGAATCGATGCTAGCATGCTCACAAACTGGCGTGTCGTATGCTGAGTTCAGATACATTCAGTAGTCCCGTGAGCCGTAGCCACACAACTCGAAAATAATGCACAATTCCCACTTTGCACTAGAGGCGATACGCTCAGGGAACAAGCTACTTTTAGTTAAACAGGTGGCAAAGTGTAAACTGTTTCGAATAGATCGCATAGCTGTGGGTTACTGAGACTCCGAGAGCAGCTCACGAAAAATGTTCCCGAGTTATCGCTTCTCCGCGATGACAGTCCTGTTAAGGAGAAGCCTAATCCCTTCAAATGCCCTAGGCGAATGCTTATGTGTTACCGCTAGGTAATACAAGTGTCAGAAGTGTAAGAAAGCACGTTATAATCGCTGTTTATATATACAATAGAGTTTGTCTACGGGTTTTACATTATCAAAAAATAAAAAAATTCGGAGGTAAAATTCGGGTGCATTTTTCAAGGTGATGACGGAGCACAAATCGGGTTTCTTTTCTTTTTCTTTTTTTGAACCAAACCGCAATTCGGAATTTTTCGGGTTAAATTCACAAATGCCAATTTACACATGAGAGTCGTTTAGCGCGCACTGTGCTGCAACCAGAATGTGAAATGACTACAGTATGGAGTATTCAGACAACACTGTGTGACGTCGTTGTCCGGAGACGTGGTGGCTAGAGCGTGTGCACCGCGAATCCCGTGCGGTGCATAGAAAAATTGCTGGTATGTGGTTTTCGAATTCGGGGGTAGATCGGGTTCAACCGTGCTCCCTTAAAGCGTGTAAGGCCAGCTAGTAGAAATGCCGTACACACGAAAACGTGCACACAGTGTGCTAATTACATGACAAAGTGGCGTTGTACGGTACTCGAACGCGCATCACGAGCAGACAAGAAAAAACGTTCACTTACCACTTTGAAGTCTCGACTGAATTCGGTGTTCTTTCCCTGCAAAGACCAGGAAAAGGGGCAAATTAGGTAGGTGAACAGCAACGTGGTCTACAGCAAGAACTAATACGCGAAAGAGGGAAAGGCTGGTCGTAATATAATATTCCTGTTCGCTATTCTACATTTGGGAAAGACGACAAAGGAAAAAGATGCGGAGAGGGCAAGCACACATGCAAAAATAAATAAATAAATAAATAAATAAATAAATAAATAAATAAATAAATAAATAAATAAATAAATACAGACAAGAGCTGCTCTGGATGCCACAAGGGAAAATATTACTCATAGGCACACCAAAATGAAATCGGCAATCAGTTTTCTGGTATTGAGGAAGCCAATAGTTACTTTAATAATCTATGTAAACTTCCTACATATGATAACATAGCAACGATGAGCTTGAACATCTTGAATTTTTAAAAAACTAGGTGGCGTTGCTCATAAAATGAAATCAGAAGTCAAGATATTGGATGTAGCGCCCGCCTCCTGTGACAGACTATATACCACGGAGGCATACTATACTACGCCTTCGCGAGACCGTGACCATGAGTGACAAATTAGCAGATGCCAAAGCACCCGAGACAGCCACTGCTGTCAGGTGGTCTAGTGGTTATGGCACTCGGCTGCAGATCCGAAGGTCGCGGGATCGAATCCCGGTTGCGGCGGCTGCATTTCGATGGAGGCGAAATGTCGAGGCCCGTGTACTGTGCGATGTCAGTGCACGTTAAAGAACCCAAGGTGGTCGAAATTTCCGGACACCTCCACTACGGCGTCTCTCATAATCAGAGTTGGTTTTGGGACGTTAAACTCCACAAATCAATCAATCAGCCATTGCTGTCACTCGCTGAAATAACTAGCGCAAAACAAGTGTGGCGGCTCGACACCATGTACACACGTAACACGAATGCGCGTTCGCACTACAGAAACAGGTGGGCAAGAATGAGAACCAGCGCCAGCGCACAACATGACTTTTGCACTGCTATACCATATTGCAGTTATTTATTCAAAGGACGAAAAGATATTCCTCGTTCTGCAAAACGTGTCTTTTTTTTTTTTAATGGTGGTAGTGCTATCTTTTTATCGGACTTCTATGAAGCGCTCAAAGAAACACAACGACACTTGTGTAAACCAGGGCGGCATAAAAAGGTCCTCGCGCGTGTGGGATAGAGAAATGACCAAAGAAAGCAGGAGAGTGGGGAGAAGGGTCGTTATTATTAGAGTCTGTGCACGTCCGCACCACGCTCCCGTCATGCGCGTGCATAAGGAGTGATTCGGACGGCCTGTCATTCATAAACAAGCGTCAAAGAGTAGCTGTAAAGGAAAGCCACGAAGGTTGAGAAAGAAGTCTCGCGCCCAGACGCCTCGAGGCGCCGCGATAGCAGGCGCGGACAAGCGAGCAGACGTCGGCGGCGTCGAAAGGGTCGGCAGACGACAGGGAGCAATCGTCACGATGGCGGCGGTGGCCGAAGCAGCGAAAACGAAATAAGGCGGCATTCGCGGGCGGCAGCCATGGCCGTTTATTAGAACCGTATATTTTCCTCCGCCAGGACAGACGCACAGTCGTCGCCGGTGTCGTGGAACATTCCCCGGTGAAGAGCGCCGCCGCTGCTCGAACGGCCGGACCACACCTAAGTCCACATCTCAGCAGGCGATGCCCGCCGCCGAGAAGCAGCAGAGGAGGGACGCCGCCAGATGGCACCAAAGGAGCCCAGCCGCCTTCAGTACAGAGCTTTTAATATACGCATTTGCTATTCACGCTCCACTTCGCAGACTGGTATACCTTTCAGCACCCTCGTTTTGAAAACACCGGGTGTCTGTGTCGCTTTTTATTTTCCATTGAACGCTAGATGTGGCATGGTTGGCTAAGGCTACAAAGCGGGGGAAAAAAAAAAAATAAAAGACGAAGGAACTCCAAACGGGATCATCTTTCTGCTGGAGACTTGTAAGAGAAGTGTACGCAGAAGGCGACTGCCATAGTCGCAAAGTGCAGATACTGATCTCATACAGCTATATAATTTCCTTAAAGATACTATCTACCACTCGGGAAAAAATTTTTTGGTTGTCGTGAGAATGAGAAGATCGTTTCTTACACTGACGGAAACGAGTACGCTTGTACCCCATAAAACAGGAATATCTTTAACTGGGCCCCGAAAGTCGAGAAAAAATGACTGGTGGCGCCATCCTTGGTGACGTCTATCAAACTTGAAGTGTAACGAAAAATCATGAGGTACCCATGCGGGTTCATTCACCTTGCTTAAAAGCAAAAAAAATTTATTACCTACAATTGCATGTTACACACTTCTGGTAGCGTGCCTTCGCGACAGAGAGTAATTCAAATCTTTAAAGTCATGTTCAAAAAACCCAGTAACCATTGTTGCCAGCTTCCCTATACATGCACAAGGAGTGACCCCGAAAGTCGAAAACTTCTGTTTTAAGAATTTCTGCAGACCTTCCAGAGAAGCCACTGCAAGCTTGTGCACTTCGAATAGCACGCTTTCTATTGCAATAAAAAAAAAAAAAAGGAAACCTAATCGATGAAGGACGGTAGACAGCCCCCTGAGGACTTCCCAGTACTTTCGCGAGTACCTTCGTGACCGAAGGCGGCACTTTTGAAATGTATTAAATTGAGTATACACAAGAAGAAACAGGCACACATGCGCGCACAGAGAGAGAGAGAGAGACTACGTAACGAGTGAGCACGCGCTAATCTTTGAGCAATCGGCTAATATTGTACTGGTCTGTCCGAGGTTGGTTCGCGCGCATTCGGATTCAATTGTGAGTCTCACTGAAAACCTTGAAGCTTCCAAACACATAAAGCGGGCGTGTAGGCACAAGATGTCGGCCACAGAATCTGCTTCTCTTCGCACGCTAATCTCGGTGCCGCAGCAACATTCACCTGTGGCCGCACTGCATTATAAAGGTTCCAACAAAAACATGACGACGCGAAAATAGAAAATTACATGTAAGGCAAACAAGTCAACTTCGCTTGGAGTAATATGGTCGAATGATTTCAGCTTGCGAGAGAAGAAAGGCTGTAACATTTTCACCTTATGTGAAGGGAAGTGAAGCGTGTGGTACGAGGGCGACATCAATTGCATATGAAATGTCAGGCAAGGAAAAATGCGCAAACCCTTTCATTAGCGGGAAAATGCAGGCAAGCGAAGCTTGGCGAGTGCGTGCCTAACGTAGCCCATTTCCTTTATTCCCTCCCTCCCTCCTTACTCCCTTCATTCTTTCTTGCTGTCTTTCTCTTTTTTCCTTCCTTCTTCCTTTCTTTATTTCGTTCTTTCTTTCTTCGGTACAAAATTCAAGAGATTTACATTTCATTTCTTGGCTGGATGTGTTCACATCTTCGTTTGCCGAGCGTTAACAGGTGCGCGCCTTGACTTTGATGCTCGAAACGCAAGAGAAGAATGTGCATGCGCGCTGCTTTCATGATATTGATTTTTTTATTATTCGTCGCATACCGACCACAACGCCGGCACTTGCGACGCGTAACAAGCTTCGCTTGAATTCTTTCCGTCGCGCTTTATCTATGATGCACGAATACACGGCGAAACAAACTCGACTCAAGGAGCTGTGCAGCAGAGAAAGCACCGGCCAGAACACAACTTAAAAAAGACATTGCCTTCGTTTGGCATTTTCCTTCCTCCTCCTGACAATAGGGAAAAGTAAAATTATGTGCTCAGGTCACAGTGTGCGCGCACGCGTGTGCGTTTCCTTTGTACACTAAGCAAGGACGAAAGTCCATTACTTCCAAATGTGCCCGTATACTATACTGTGGTGATGAGCAAGTATGCCGATTTGCGCAACCAACAACCACCAAATTCCCCTTATCCTTCGCTATATTCCCTCCAGGGCGCGTTACTGCCGTTTGAGAATAATAATAATAATAATAATAATAATAATAATAATAATAATAATAATAATAATAATAATAATAATAATAATACCACTTGACCGGATTTCACGCGGCAAAGCGAGCTATGATTATGAAGCACACCTCGTAGTATAACTGCTTAACTGCGGCGAGCAAGTGTTACTTCCTTGCCGTTACCAGCAACAATGAGTAAATGTCTAACCTTACCGCTACTAACTGCAAATAAATAGGCGCAATAAGACTATTTAGTTCATATTGGCTGCTTGCAATGCCTCATCGAGTCGATTCCATTTGAAAGCGCAGTGTCAATAAAAAGAAAACGGCGCGTCACTGTCCGGTTACACCAATTACCAACCGCTAATTACATCGTGTAGTTACAATGGTGAACAGAGTGTGAACAGAGTGCACAATGACATTGAGCTCACAATGTACATAGAGGCATGAGCAAACGATGCACTCACGCACACAAATAACGTCAAGCGTTCTACGCGACACATACCGCAACGGCTATATATGGCACTGCAGTTGGGTAGCACAAATTGGACCGGTGAGAAAACGTCAGTTCACATGCACAATGCATGTTTTGGACAGAGATTCTTACATTTTTATGCTTATATAAATGTGTGTCACGGAGTAGCACAATACTGTTATTCCGACGTATTCAAGAATAGTCCTGTTCGTCTAAATTTTGCAAAATAATGCAGCATCTTTAATTACCTTCGACTCCTCCACTTTTACAATAGCAGAAGGGTGCTTATACAATGTTGCGGTTGCTTAACTATAACAAAAACATTGTGCTTAATAATGGACTCAGTGAACATTTTATTCCTTAGGTTTCACTAAGAAGTGGTAGTTCAACCGAGATTATTTCCGTTACAAACTTAGGAGGCCAGGTATTAACGACAATTCTGCATGCACTAAACAGGTAGCAAAAATCTAGTCCCGGTTCAAGAGAGGTAGTAAACGCCGCAGTTACTACACTTTGCATGCCGCCAGTAACTCTTTGTTAGCGTCGTAGTAAATAAAAAAGGTACCAGAAAAGGTATAGCAACGACCTAAAAAAAAAAAAAAGAAAGATAGTAACAGTTGCAGTTACTACCTGTTCGCTCGCAGTTACTGACTTCTTACCAACTCTTTCTTTAAGAGTGCATAAGCGCACATCGAAATGCGACAGCCGTGACCGGTTTCGGTCCTGCGAAATCCGAACTTCGCAAGCCGACACCAAGCTGCGAAGCTAACACGGCGGGTCAAGACAAGAAAATTTGGTTTCACAACGTCATCGAAAAAAAAAAAAAAAAGCTAAGGCGCATCTGCTTATATTGTTCCTATCCAGAAAGCATTCAATTTCTTCTAAAGAGAAATCAGGCACTGCACTACTCCCACCCTTTTAGACTGAAGCGACAACATAGCCACTGCGCCACCTACAGCCAGCCCACAACAGCAAAGCAGGCAAGCCGGTTTCGCAACGGAGCGCGAAGTAACGGCTCTAAACTAAAGAGAGATACAAAGGCAAGCAAAGAACCAAAAAAAAAAGTATTCTCAATGACTGGCGTAGTGGAGAGCGCAACATGGTCCCCCAATTTTCTGAACTCCCAAACCGAGGCGCAGGGAACAAGCGCGCCGGGCGTCGAATCTGGGAGGAGCGGTCACGGCGGACGAATTAAAGCCTATTAGTATAGCGGAGTAAAGCCGTGCGGTGATCCGCAGAGCGTGCCCGCGCGTAAGTCGGGGCAGCGCCTCGAGCCAAAACGGGAGTCGCGAACGACGCCAGCTTGTTTACGCAGTGGACCAGACACGGCGTGATTAATGAATCAATCACGGGCCCGCAGCGACGCAGAAGAAGAAACACCGAGCGCATCAAACACCGGCGACGCGCCGAGCTGTGCAACATCCGGCCGCTTCCCTCTCTCATCGCGCTGTCACAGCAACCGCGCCCTCGGCTTCAAAAGTTGGCCGCCTCATCGAAGAAGTTGCGTCGCAACCGACGTACACGCTCGGACAGCTTTTGTCAATTGTGTCGAAATTGGAGATACAGTAGTTCCTGACCCTGGCTGCGAAAAAGCAAGGATTTTTATAACATTTGAGAGATAGGTCTTGTGTGCGTGTGCGTGTGTGTGTGTGTGTGTGTGTGTGTGTGTGTGTGTGTGTGTGTGTGTGTGTGTGTGTGTGTGTGTGTGTGTGTGTACAGCTCTGCAAGATCTGGCCCCCTCTAGGACACGTAATAAGAAGAATGCAGAACGGCCCAGGAACTGTTATATGTGCTGAGCCTTATTAACAGATGAACACACACTTGACAATGAAAAAGTACAAACGCTAGGATTCGAACCCAGAATCACCCGCGATGCGACGGTATCTGGGAGCCCTGCTGATCACACAACCGGCACGTGTAACAGATGCGGAAAAAACAGGCGTTATATTTTCACTACACCGCTTTACAATTTGCATACAACTGACTGACGTCCGGTTAAACAAAAGGTGCTTAGCAGGCGAAATTAATCTTAAATTACCATAGTCTCCGTTTCACTGCGCTTTTGGCTTGCATAGGGTTACTGTATAGCCTCTCGCAGGGAGGCAAATTTGCGCGCCTCCTTTACATTCGCTGCTCACAACCATGCACCGCGTAGGAACTGCCGCTTAGGCGCGGATAAACAGGTTGCGATCGCAGCTCCGCCGCGTCACTACTTTTTTAGAGCTTTATTCGATAACTAATAAAGGCAGTATCCAGGCCACCGTTAGCGAAATTTACCTGAATTGCTACCCTTCCACTCTAGCAAAACGTAACTCAAAAATATTCTTTTCCTTATCTTGAGCTTGTTTACCGCTACTCGCTGACATTTTTTTCGACAAATGGCACCCCGAGGCCGTGGGTGAAAAGACATCCTGCAGGTAGGGGACGCTAAAACGCCAGGACGTTTATCATCGCTGACATTAAATAAATCAGCAATCGTTGTTCAAACGTACACATTGAATCAGGTGTTCATCGGTTGTCCCTGATAAAGCGGCTATAACACCGGGTTAGTGCAGTTGGGCCATGATCACATATGTTACGAGAAACTTGTATGCTTCAAATGTGACGTTTACTTTCGCTCAAGACGTTGGTTGCTTTCGCGCTCAAGATGGCGGACCTACGCGCAGCTCTGCTCCTGTAGGGAGCATATACAGCAAATATAGGCTCACAGCGGTGCTATCGCCATCTAAGAACGATAGAGCGAAGCTGTAGATTGTGGTGCTAATGCGCGCCGGCAGCTGGCGCTTCGGTAGCCTCAGCGCTACTCAGCGCCTCTATCGCACAGGACATAGCAGCGCCGAGCCGGCGCGTTGCTCGGGCAATGTACAACTACGGCCGCTGCAAAATTTGTCTGGTTGTGCGGTCGACATGGTAGGCAGTTGTGACGCGCTCTGCTCCAGGAGCGCAAAAGGCAGCCGCCGACATGCATATGATGCGCCCTTCGCTGCAGCGAACTGTGTGTTTACGGAATGATCCGCTGACGAACAGTTCGGTTTCGCTTGCAAGGTTTCACCGTTTGCCGACGCTCCTGGTTGATGGCAAGTTTGCGCAGGGCTCTGGCGCGTGCAATGCAGTGTCTCCGAAGAAGTGTCAGTCCTTTGACAAGTGTAACTGCCGAGGATCGCTCTGCAGTGTCAAGGTGCCGCTGATGTCTACATGCAACGGGTTCACGTGTCGAGAGCATCCAACCCATCTCCCGCTCCTCGATTCGCCAGACTGCCGCTTACGTACTCAACACTTCGCGAAGACAGGTCTCACTTTCGTGTTATACCGATTCTTATAACAGAGGTATCAATCACATTTTTTTCCCTAGTTCGCCAGAAAGAGATGCACGCTTTCCTTCAACCGCCGCCCCCTTGCTTTCGCCAACATATTATACGACAGTCTAGCTGGCTCCTAGAGGTAGACTAGTATGGCGGCGAGACCTAAAGCTACAATGGTGACAGCACGGTCAGTATGGTTCGCGATCAAGAAGCGCTTACTCACATATAGTGATGACGTAGACCTGCCTGCGGGGCGCCAAAGAAATGGAATGTCCTACGGTCATTCTTCCAGGGATAAAGAAAGGAGGAAGTTATGGAATTTGCAGTTCATAGAGCTATCCGCAAGGAGAGACAGAAAAAAGTAACAAAGGAACGAGGCGTGGCCACGTAGATACATAAGAAATATTGCTAGGTAGGCCCACAATCGACGAGGCCTGCGTGAGGCATCTTCCCGCCGAAGGGACGACAGACCAAAAAAAAAAAAAAAAAGTAGTTTTCCCCCTATCGAGCAAGATCGAAGACATTGCCTCTCGGAGGTAACTAATTAGGCCGCGTGATGGCCGGCAGCGATCGCCCGGCGCGAACAAGTTTTCGAGGCCTGAGTCACAGAGGCGCAAAGAAACGGCGTCTGCCGCAAGGGACCGGAGGTGTAGCTCGTCAAGACACAAGAGTCCACGAACAGGCTGGAAGGGAGTGTACGACAAGGTTGCTCGCGGCGCGAGTAATTGGTGGTTTCGTTCTCTCTCGCCCCTCAAGAAAGTGTTCTCTCTACAACGGTTTTATGTCGAAGCGCGGTCGAGAATACCATCGATATACGTACGGTCATCGCGGGCGACCTGCTTGTGAAGTTGAGCTATGCACGAGGCTCCGACAAAGCTGCCGTAAATAAAGGGAACGCCGCCGTTCCTCGAATCGTTCCATGTGCAATGCCGGATTAGAAAGGGCAGAGCACAACGAGCCTGCTTGACAAACACCCCCGTATAGTCATCTGCAACTTCAGAGTTATGACATCGAGATCAGGCTAGAATTGACTGCGCAGTGGACGCAACTCAACGCGGGTAGCCGATTCTGGCCCCTTTTCCTTCTATTGATGAGACAAAGAGTCGAGCGGATGTTTCGCGCGCAACGTGAAGCCTCGATTGCAAGCATTATTTTGTTTCCGTTTAAGCCACGCCCCGTCATCTCCATTAATTGCTGACGTAAAGGAAATCCAGCGCACGGTACAGACCACAGTAAATATGAAAAGTGCGGTGTCCGGCTTAGAAATGCGTCTGCTATTTCGTTGTCGTCACGCATGCACCGAAGCCCATTTCCGGCGACCTTGGTCTCAGAAATACGACTGGGGAGTACGCAAAGCTTGGCCATCTTCGTGCACCGGCCCTCCAAGAGGCTTAATTGCTCGGCACTGATCGTACGTCCTGTTTTCTATCAATGTACGGTTGTCTGGCAACTTTCTAAGCGCATTTATAATACTTTTACGGTGATAGTTCTCGTCCTGCGACTGATGTCACAATTGTATATTGCGAAATTGGAGTTTCGCGGCGCTCAGCTATGATACTCTAAGAGGCATGGTATTCACATGGTGCCTAAACCTGGTCTCGGAATTCGTGAACGTGTAGCACAGCTCCAACTGCACAGTGATTTTTTTTCTTTTTATATTCTTTTTCGCACACGGGAGGTGCAATGGTAATGTCGTGTTCATTATATTAGTGTGGCCACACTGTCACCAGAGATGCAGCGGGGATTAAATTGGTGCATCGCAGGACTGGAGTGACGTAAGAACGGTTTTACCGTACCGGTCTTTCATCTGAACAGCCACAGAACATAGCGCAAAGCTCTCAAGAGGTTCGTGGTCAAACAGACAATGCTATCAGCCGCTTACGACTGCTCATACCGTGCTAAGCTAAACGGAAGATGTCCCGGTGGTATACGGAGCCTTTTCCTCCGGGAGAGGGCTCATTGATTGCGTGCTCTCGCAAATTTGCTGTCTTCTGTTGTTTGGAACTGTTCCCTCCGTGAAAAAAAAAATAATAATCTTTTATTACGTCCTTCGAGGCGCGATGACCTGATTCAACATTCTGGTTTGATGGAATGGAGGCAAGAAGGACGCTTCAGAAGGAACGTAGAAGCAAGAAGGACGCTTCATTTTCTAGTGACTAAGATTAGTGAACTTATAGTAAATTGTTCTACGGAATAAAACGCGAATGAAACAGGCGAACCCGCTCCGCAACACTGCATGATTCAGAAAAGTTGAATAGCAGGCTGAACGTCCTTACTAATACGAAAATACTCCATACATCTCGCCGCGCGGTGCTGCCGAGGAGGCAAGTGCCATCTGGGTAATGTTCACGAGAGTAACCTACCCGGGCCAACGCCTGATCTATGTACAGCTAGCGCTGCCGACTTTTTCCGCCATGGTCATCAACGCCAACATCAACGCTGGATTTCCTGCGACAAGAGCGCCTTAAGATATCGCGTTAAGAACGGCTGCATATGCGGCCCAATGTTCTTCGCCGAAACGATGCAGTGTTAAGAACCCTCGCATACACTATACGCAAGAGCGACAGGTCAACGCCTTCACAGTGCGTAACGCACGAGAGCAGTGCGAATCGGAAGTGCAATACCGGGTGCGGAAAGCGCAAGGGGAGACCAGAGTCCAATCGCGATCTTCCTCGGAGATGAGGAGGGCCGACCTAATTACGACTGTCTCGCGAATCCCAAAAAACCCGGACGCCACGGGAAGCACCACCCCCCCCGCGAGACCGCCGGTTTTCGGCGTCCCTCGCACAACCAACAGTCTTTCAACAACCAACCGTCTTTCATGCTGTCCGCCGCTCTTTTTTCTTTCTTTTCACACAATTCCGTACTCTTTTTCTTGCTGGCCCTTCAGAGCTCCTTCTCCGGAGCCAAGATCTCGGCGCCGCAACTTCAGACGTTGAGAATGTCGGACAAGACGGTGAAAAGCGGGGCGCCTTTTGCGAGGAGCTGCAGGGGAAATTCGGCGCCGCTCGGAGAGACGAAAAAAACTGCAATCCATGCCCTGTCATCGAACGTTCCTAGCTAGTCCCTTCCCAGTAGAGCGAGTGACCAGTTCTTAGGAGTGCTTGCCTGGTCTATTTTCCGTTCTCTCTTCAGTCTTCCGGTGGTTCAGTGGAATGCCATCGGTATGATCCTAACACATGCGACAGTATTTCAGAGAAATGTATCGACAAGACAGAGAGAGAGGGGGAGGAAAAAAAAAGGTGATGCTGCAGTTTGTGTGTACATTGTTTACCCGTGCACACAGAAATACATACATGCAAGAGCGCACATATACGACGAAATAAATCCTTGCTACGCCTATGAACAAAGCAGTACAAGGCGTATGAAGCTAGGACAAGATTATAGTGATTGTAACGACCCCCCCCCCCCCCCTTTTGTTTTTTTAGGGCACAATTGCACATTGATAAATATTTCATACTTTGGGCGAAACTGCTCGAGTCTTTATTTTCGCAGTAGAAAGGAAACGTAATAGCGCCGTCTTGCGGCTAGCACGAGAAAGGGGTAACCTTTTAAAGTTTTTTTTTTTTTCTTCGGTTCAGAAAGACTTGGTATGTTATTGCTTTTGCCATTATTAACAGGGGTGAGACAGCAGAAACAGACTTGGGAGCAATTTTCGGAGCAGCGAAATCTTCATTTTGGAGCACGAGAACCTTGATTTGGTGCAGCTCACAACACTTAATATGATGTCTTAAAAAGTCAAATTTGGAGCAGCCCAGGCAGTCAAGTATCTTTTTCACAACCAAGGGTCTGTACAAATCTCAAATTAAAAAAAAAAAATTCTCGCTGCACCAAAATTGTCAACACACAATAGCCTTCTAGTTAAGACCACTCACATGATTTCGTGAACTATACTGCTTTGACGTTTTGTAGATTTTCTTATTTAGCTTACGAAGGATCCCTAGCACTTCTTGTAGGTTAATGTGTGTTCTCTTTTATCAGGAGTCTGGTCACTGGATTTTGTCAAGATTTTTCTGCTTCACACCATTACGAAGAAACTCATCTGAGCTTTTCACCAGCGCATTGCCTTCTATGGTAACACTGCAATACTGTAGCAGTCGTGATACCCGCGAAAGTTAAAACCTTAAAATTTAAGACGACTCATCCGACAACATCGACGGCAGCAGAGCTCGCAGCGATCCTTACTGCCCTTCATTTCATCAGAGATGAAGCGCCACACAAATGGACGCTTTTCTGCGACTCCAAGCCAGCATTGCAGTCCCTGTTGTCTCCTCTACGCCGCGGACCACATGAACAGCTGGTGTTCCAGGTTACAGAGATGCTGCAACATACAGGGAAGGCAGGCCACAAAATATCTTTTCAGTGGCTTCCAAGTCACTGCGGGATTATAGGCAATGAACGGGCCGATCAAGCCGCCCGTTCTGCACATAATATGGAACAACTAGTACCCATACCATTGTCAAGGACGGACGCGGCACGGATGCTCCATCTGCTTGCTCGCAAGTGTACTGTATCGCAATGGGGTGGCACACATTTCACGCATTCCCGACTTCACTCTCTCGATCCGACCTTAAGCCTTCGAGTCCCACCCAAGACTTGCCGAGGAGAAGCCACGCTCTTATACCGACTATGGTTGGGCGTCGCTTTCACAAAAGCATATGCGTTCCGCATAGGGATGGCCGACACAGCAGCCTGTGACCACTGCGGTCACGAAGAGACCATTGAGCACATTTTATGTGACTGCCCACGATACAGCGTAGAGAGGCAACCTCTTCGCCTTGCACTCAACAAACTGGACGACCAACCATTGTCGGAAGAAGGCATCCTACGCCATCGACTAGACATCACGTCGCAGAAGAAGGCCATGCAAGCGCTACTGCGCTTCTTGACATCTACCCGCCTTCGTGAACGTCTATAAGTGGAACGTTCTTTGTGTGTGTGTATGTGTGTGCGCGTGTTTTTTGTTGTGCTTGTCTTGAATCTTGTACCCTCTCTCAGCTGTCATCTTTCTAACCCCCTCCCCTTCTCCCCAGTGCAGGGTAGCAAACCGGAATCTAATATCTGGTTAACCTCCCTGCCTTTCTCCTCTTTTCTCTCTCTCTCTCTGCAATACCGTGGTGGCAACTAATCGTGGAAGATACTCCAATTTCATGTAGATAATGGCATTTCACGTGTCTTGGTTCCACATGTCTTGATTTTCGTGTCAACGTATGCTGATACGAAAATCAAAGCGTCTGCAGCAAATCTTGGACGCCTTAGATTCAATCACGCCATGCACGTTGCGCGACTCCGCCTTTTCTCCCCACTGACGTCAGCACCAAAATACTTGCTTTCCAGGCTGTTCTGGACCAGTTTGGAGCAATGTTCCCAATTTTCATGCTTTTGGAGCAGCTCGGAGCAGGAAAACGGAATTGTATCAAAACTGTGCAATATGAGCAGCTGTCTCACCCCTGCCTAGGTTGCAAAAATCTTGTTGAAATGGACGATCTTACATATACGCTTATGCTATCAAGCAGCAAGTTAAGCGGGACGCAGAAAGAAGACACACTGCCGTGTCCCTCCTGTGTCCTGCTTATTTGCGGTACTTGATAATATTGCTTAAATAACAACATGAAGGGAGTCGAAAAGCACACACACACACGAAAGACAGTGATATTTGAAGACCTCCGGCGTCACATGAGCACCGTAGCAAGCAACATCACTAGCACGCCGTGACGCTATAGGCACACGGGGATCCGTTCGAGAAAGCTTCAGCAACACAGAAAGATAGTTTGGGCTAGCTGGTGACCAAGTACTCAACCAGACTGATTTGATTTCTGGGGTTTTACGTCCAAAAACCACGACTTGGTCGTGAAACACGCCGTACTGGAAGTCTCCGGAAATTTCGACCTCCTGGGGTTCTTTAACGTGCGCCGACATCGCGCAGTACACGGGCCCCAACACTTCGCCTCCGTCGAAATGCAGCCGCCGCGGCCAGGGATTCGATCCCGCGACCCTCGAATCAGCGGCCGAGTACCATAGCCACTAGACCACCGTGGCGGGGCGAAGTACTCGACGTAAAGTTCGGACGTTGCAGTAGAGAACGAATGAGATATATGCAAAGAAACGTACGCTGCGCTTAGAGCGGAAAGACAGAAGACCAAGTACGCGCGCGTCTCGGAAAACAACACCGTTCACGAAGAGAGTTCAAGGTACGCTCCGAAGGCCTCGCGAGAAGCACGCACACACGCACACGGCCGGTCGGCGTCGTCAGTCGCTTCGGGGAAAAACATCATCGCCGGCCGACAGCTCCCTCCTGGCCGTCGGAGATCGCGCGGCGGCATATATTGCGGCGCGGGCTCACACTCGTCGTGATATCCTGGCCGGCGATCAAGCGAGGAGAAAGAAATATCCCCTCCACATGATCGCGCTATCGCGTCGCACACGCCCTCTTCTCCATTGCCAGAAAAAGAAAAAAAAGGGGTTCAGTGGATCCGCGCCCTTGTCATCGTGAAGGCTAATGCACGCATGGGCGGATCACGCCTCTGATCGAACGCCCGCTCACAAGGACGCACAAGGGATTACATGGCCCTGCGCGGGAAGCACGCTCTGGCGACCGGTCAATCTGTTAGCACCCAAAGCCGTACTACGCACGTTGGCGCCACTTTGCCAGACAAAAAATCGATTGAGAAGTCTCCGTTAAGATTGCATATGACGCATTGGTGAGAAAGCGAAGCGGACGCAATACGAACGACAACGGGCGTGGATCCGAAAGAAACTCGGTTGGAACATTTGTCGCAGCGTCGTTTAACGCGTTCGGTGTAACGATGCAAGGACTTTCTTCATGGTCGGCTCGCGGGGGCCTCATCACATCCACAAAGTCCGCGGATTTCAGTTTCTTGTTGCGATCGGGAACTCCATGTCAGCACACACACGAAGGCAAACTCTCGCATTTTCCGGAAACGGGAATGAAGCTGAAAAAAATTAAAAAAGAGAGCGCTGTATTTTACCCTCGAGTCCAGCAGCTGTTCAGGTTCAGTGCAATACAGGCCGTCGTTCCTCTCAGATCGGATCATACTAGTGATGCATACCACAATTGAAGAAGTGCTATCAGGACAAGGGGGAGGGGGGGGGGGTGTATAACGGTCGCGGCTCCGTGCGTAACGCAAGAGCGCTGTTATCGCCCCTTGCTGTCCCCGATACGGCCGGAGTGCGAATCACGGAATTCTGAGAAATGAAAGCAATCGACTCGTGCAGCAGCCAGCGAGGATCGGAGAAAGTAGCAGCGCGCCACCGGCGCGTCGGCCGACTGACCTTTCCCCCCTTTAATTTGACCGCCGCACCGCGCTCAGTGGTCGCTTATTCCCCGAAGAAACGAGAAGCCCAGAGATGGGTGGGGCGCCGCTCACGCTTCCTCCCACAAACCCCGCGCACCATGCTCACCCCAATTTTAACCCTACGGTTCGAAATGGATCTCTCATCTACTTTCTACGTTTCTACTCACCTACGTTTTTGAAGAGACGGAAACGCGAAAGCGCTGAGTGTCCATGTAGGCGTACCGGTGCCCGATTTTAGGCAGAAGACTGTCATTTCTGTTCAAGTTCTCCTTTCATGTTGTTGTTTCCTTTCCTTTCTTTTTTTTCGAGAAAAATGAAGAGGGGGGGGAGGGGGTGGAGCACATAACTGAATGTATAAGCATTTCGTACGAAGTTGTAATAGCGGCAACACTTAAATTCGTTGTTTGCACCACTCGCTGCAGTTCAGAGGGAGAGAGAGAGCCACACCACGTGCTCTTCAGAGCAAATTTTCCCAGTGACGTAATCGAAAACCGATAAGCGTACGGATAAGAGATCAGGACAGCGAAGTACAGACGCACAACGTAGCCATGACGACGGCTCCCGATATTTTTTCATTGCAAAATGTCTGCTTGAAGATAAAGCAGCTGCTTCCCCGAAAGAACGTCTCCAACGATAGCAGAAGAAAGACAGAGAAGATTATGTAGCAAAAAAATATCGAATTAGACCGATTAGTTTCCGCACTTAAGGCGGTGTGCAAAAGCAGAGCGCAATCGAAATTTTTCCGCATTGTCTGTGTAAGAAACGCGACTGCGGATGACGCGTTGTACGACGAGAGCCGCCAACTCGTCAACGTCCTCCTCCCTCGGTGAATGCAAAGTGTCTTTCGCAAGGCAAGACGATGCACCACGTCACGGGGTCTGTGCGTTGGGCAAACAGTGGGGGATATCAACGAGCGAGCGAGCACATGCAGCCAGGAGGGCATCCCTGGAAGACACGCAGGGGGAGAGCAGCGATACATGATGACCTTGACCAAGAGGGCGGCATTTCCGGGCCCACTCTCTCCTAATGCCAGTCTTTGAGAGCAATGCCGGAGGAAGGGGGGAGACCAACTGCAGGCAACATGTGCCCGCCAGAACAAGGAGGAGGAGAACGGCGAAAGTGAAGTACTCCAAATGTTGCAGCCGGCGTGGCGAAGTAAACACGCACAACGCACACACACACAAAAAGCGAGGGAGTCGATGCAGGGGCACAACGCGCGCACGCGAAAGGCACGGCTCGGCGAAAAGCGAAACCAGCGGGGTTGGATACGCGCCGGGTCCATTAGAGGCCGCACGAACACAACGCTCGGAGATCGGCGCCCGCACTGCACGCAAAACAGCTGCCGGAACGAAGGGATGATGCGGCGGCTAGAGGGGAAAGATTCGGCGAAAGTGTGCCGCCGAGCTGCTGCTGCTGCTGCTGGTGCGGGCGGCCAACGGAACAATCGCGTTCATCCCGTTCGAAGCACACCTGAGCCTCAGTTTCAGCGGGGCTGCGAACACAGCCAGTTGGTTATGTATAATGTGGTCAAAAGTAAAGTGGGCATAAGAGCACGGTTCGGACAAGGCGACGCTACGACGACTGCCATAAGATATCGTGCGGGGACACATCACTATAGCCGTAGCAGTGGGAGAGGGGAAAGGTGGCGATGCGACTGTGTGCTTTCAAAGTAAGTGCGTTACTGGCTGTGTGCCGACGCGTCTCTGTTGAATAGAGAGAGGAAGGAAATGGGAGGGTAAAGCAGAGAAGCAGAAGGGAACAACATTCTGGTTTGCTACCCTACATTGGGGAACTGGAGGATGGCGTACAGGAGACAAGAAAGCTTGAGAGAGAGCCGACACGATAGTAGGATGCCCTCGCTACATAGCAGGGGGACGATCATTCGCCATTGCATTAGGCCAGCCTCGTAAGCCATGACAACTGATGGCGACTAACGTACTGATACAACTTTTTTTCTTTTGTAACTTACGTGCACAGACGGGCGCACCGTATTCGCACTGTCCGTAGACTGTCACGCCGCACCGCGGCGCACGGCAGAAATACTACGAGGAGGATAGGCAGACGACGCGCTGTACTGTTCGTCGCCGCCGCACTTTCGTGTACGTATTTGCGCGTGACGCCCAAAAAGCACAACAGTAACCCCGTATGCTGCGTGTCCCAGTGCACAAAATGAGCTGTTCACAGTGAGATAAGCCTGCATTCCTCCCTCTAAGATCCGTTGCGAAAGAAGGAATGGATAGTGAGGTTTCGCATCGGAAAGCCTGTGACGCCGCCGATGAGAGCGTGCAGCGCACATTTCCCTCCCGGTAATTTCTTCTGGAGCAATGCTTTTTGGCTAAACCGCACAGTGGTCAGGCTTTATGTCGCATTTACGGTGAAAAGGCCGTTTCTGTAGATGCGCGCACCTGCTAGCGTGGCAACGCACCAGTTAAATGTAAGAGACATCTGCGAACCACTGCAAGCCGCAAAGTTGCTTGTTTGCGTGGTATACTCGCATTTTTTTTTTCACATATTACACGCAGTCCCACACAACAACGAATGTTTATATTTCAGTCAGTGCTGACATCGATTCACATTAAACGGGCATTTTTGATCACGATCTAGGCCGATCCTGTTTTGGCTCTATCTGGAACAGATGCTGGTACGCGTGCACTGTTGATCGCGTGGTCAAGCATGATACACTGATCTCAAGACGATCGGCATATGCGCATCGCGATTCGGCTCCGAACTCCTGATTCGGCCCACGCCAGCGCTAAGCTCTATCATGATTACGTTGGACCATGTAGCAGTGACCACCGTTGATTGCGATTAAGAAATGTAACCCTGATCGATCCCAGTCGCTATCACATGTGCCCGTGTGACGCCACTATTTACTCACTTCGGTAGCTCGCTGTGCAGAAAATACGGTTAAAAAAATATCACCCAGTCGGTTGCGATCTACAGTGACAAGCTGCGTCCGTGTGACACAAAGCAGTTTGCACGCGTGTACTTTCAACGGATCCTGCGAGTGTCTTCTCGATGTACGCGAAGAGACGCACGGCACGCCTCTGGATCCGCAAGTGACAGTTTTTGCTCACATATTTCTGCCATTTCACTGCGACTTCTTCGCGGTGTGCAGACTTCTTCGTGCTGTGAGCACCACGTAAAAAGAGGCTGATGTCAACAGCTCTGCCTTCACAGAAGCTTCCAAAATGGTCGCTAATGAAATCGGCTTCGCAAGAGGAAGCTAATTTGTGTCGGACATGGTGAGAAACCCGTTGACGCTTCTGTACGACACGCGGCGAACGGCGTACACTCCGGGCATGCGGATAGTCTATCCTCCTCCAGACAGACATTTTGGCTCGACTTGCGCGCCACCTATAGTTCGCGGACATTGCGAATATTCGCGTTGTACTCTCCACGTGACCCAGTGCCGTTGTGACAGTGCACGCTGCCGTCAGAGCTCCGAGAACGTCTCATCGTTCCCTCGCTCCCACGTAATATGCACCCGCAATACAACCCCGGCCGACGTAAGGCTAGAGCAGCCGCCCTCCTCAAAACGGCTGCTGCAATGTCCGATTCGGTAGCTTTCGTAGACGCCGCTCAATACGTCAACTTCAAGCACTTCGTCGCAGCCGTTACGTCGCTGCAAGGCGAACACCTGACTTCTGTAACACTCCCCAACTCGGATGCAGACCGCGCAGAACAGGTAGCGATAGCATTAGCTCTGGCGACTACGGATCGCACAACAGTCTACACAGAATCCACAGCCGCAGCTCAGGCCTTTCGCGCCGGCTCGGTTTGTAAAGAGGCCGCCCGCGTGCTCTCGCGTGCAACGTGGGCCGATACTAAACACTTGATCTGGTTTCCCGGCCACGTGGGCCAAGATGCTCACCCCCTCGTCCCTAACGCCAACGAGCTAGCTCACTCCCAGGCGCGAGACCTTACTCGCCGCGCCAGGAATGAGGGCGGCCCGAGGCCCAAGGTCGAGCTATGGCGGCCGGACCCGCTCCTAACGTACAACGAAATTTGTCAGCACTGCCGCCTTGAGCGCAGAAAGTTTCCTCTACCTCACCCTCATCTAACGAGACCGCAAACTCTCACTTTACGACTGTTACAAACAGGCGCTTACCCTTCGCCTATCTCTTATTCACGATTCATTAGTGAAATAAAGCCGGGTTGCCTTCAATGTGGGCTCCCGAGATGCAATTTGCAGCACATGCTGTGGCAATGCTCCATGCTGCGCGCGGCTGCAGGGTCTCCAGCCACGGAAGAAGAATGGACCGCTCTGCTCATCAGTCCAGTAGAGGACGACCAACTTCGGGCTGTCCAGAGAGCCCACGACCTGGCCGCCGAGTTCCGCCTCCCGGTCCCGTCGTGGACGCGGCCCGCGGACGAGCCCCCTTAGGGGGACTTGCTCTTCTCCGGACCAAATAAAGTTCCGTTCCGTCCCGTCTAGTACCTTCCGCGGTAGGTTTTTACTGGGTCTTCCCAGCATTGTTTGGCTTCACTAGACAAACCTTAATACGAGTCCAATATTCGCTGATATCGGCAGTATGCCATTCCTTGCTCAATCGCTATTGCGCGCTGACAATTACCGTGTGCGGTCAGTAATAGAGCGGCACATAGCTCTTCAGTGTGCATTTATCAAGTGGCTAGGCAATAATTAAAGCAGGCGAAAAAAGAAAAGTAGGGAAAGAGAGGGGGGCGGAGGGTAGAGGCGCTTACACGGATCGTTGAAACGGTGCGGGTTGTAAAAGATCTCGGACTGCCCCCTATATGACGGGCTTATCGTATATTTCACAGAAATCCAGTATCTCTTTCACCTCCTGCAGCCAAGTCCAGTCGACGACGAGAATCAAGTTGATAAAGAGGAAATAAGATATAACTTTCGCAACGCGCCGTATGATACATCAAAGCGCGCAGGCGTCAAGGGGGCGAGCGAGAGATGCAAGCATCGCGTCGTGAGAGAAACCGTAAAGCAATCAAGAGAAGCGCGCGCGAGCATCTCAGCCGAGGCAATTATTCCTGGAAATCATTCGCGGCGCATTTCCCGTCGGACGTATCTCGTCATACTTTCTTCGTATTCGCCCTCCCTCTCATCGCAGCCGAGGCCCGTCCGAGCGCACGCACGAAAGCCGCGCGACGGGCCGAGCATGAATAAAGCTCAATCCGAAGGCGCGCGGGGTAGATAAAGTAACGCGAGCGACAGAGATGATAAAAAATGAGAGACGAGAGCGTGTGGCAGAAGAGCTGCAGCAGCGCGGGGCAGTACAAAGGGCGCGCCACGATTAAGCACGATCCCTCTATGCCACGCGGGCAACTCTCTCGCTTCGCGCTGAGGTGAGACAGAGATGGAAGCGAAGAAACAAAATGAAGAAGAGCTGTTCGTAAGCGGCGCGGCAGCTATCCCTTTATACGGCAAGCAGCGTAGCCTCCCCTCGCGATGCTGACACACACACACACACACACACAGCCGCTCCCCTACGTGCACCATTGCCGCCACTATAAATCGGCTACGGCGGAGCGGCTCTTCCATTTTATGAGGCCAACTGCACGAGCCGGTGTGCGGGCGGCGTCCACCCATTGCGTATATTTTTTCCTGTAGTATTTTTTTTCGCTAGCTCCAGACACAAAGCTCCGAAGAACGTGTGGAAATGAGCCGAGATAAAAAGAAATATCCAATATAGAAAGGTCGAGCCTTTCCTGGTGAAAAAACAAGAGTATTTCACTTCCAAGGCCAGCCCATAATGCGCCATCACGGACTCCAGGTGCTGGCCTCCTCATCCTCCGCTGTTGCTGTCGTTGCTAGCGTTACACGCGTGATGTACAACAAAAATGCTTGCGCATTCCTATCACGCTTCGCACACGAACACCCACCGAGCATTCGTTTCAGACGAAATGGTTTCAAGTCAACGCCGTGTAGCACCGCACGAATGACTCCTATGCGAAATTATCAGTACGCTCTCACTGGTACGCTATAGTGTTAGGCACAGTAAGAACACAAGGTGTCAGTAACGGTTTCACGATTCTCCTTAACGTGCAGATGTGATGGAAGGAAACGAGGGCAGGATCGGCTGTTCACATATGTAGGTCGTGCAGAATAACGAGCTCCAAGTTGGGTAAGTGCACACTCGACGACGTCAGCGGTTCCATAGCCACAGGCCATTAACTATAAAGTCAGTGCGTCAGCATGGCAGAAGCACGCTTTAGCGCGAACAACAACAACAACAACAACACGAGTATGAAAACACGCTTCCGGAGATATTGCGCTCTCGTGGAAGAGCTTCGTATCGATGGCAATCAAGAGAGTGCGACCTCCGACCGCTGTCCAGCCAGTGTGCGCAGGCCACGCTGTTATCGGTCAGTCTGGGTGGGTCGTTGGGCTCGAGTGTCCGAATGCAGTGTCCGCACTGTTCGGTAGATTGCTGAAAGGGTCACCCAAACAAGCGGCCACGATTCTGTCGGCTCTTATGGCCATATTTCACATACATCGAAGCAGAAGTTTGGGAACTAAACTTGCGACCACACTCGCTTCTTTGCTGTGTCTGATCGCGCTTGTGCCCATTGCCGCTTAACAATCGGCAATGGGCGGGGAACAACTATGTCACACAGGGTAGCGACAAATGCGTTAGTTGATAATTCAGTTTCGACTTCGTGCGTCAAATCAGCAGCGTCACCTTCTGGAAAACCTTCAGAAGGATGTGGATTCCCCGTATGAGGAACATTTATTCCCCCAACAAGTTCGATCAGCTCAATGTTCTTGTATAAAAGTTAATCAATTTTTTTTGTTAATTACTGTTCAGAATTTCATCCCGTCTCATTTTCAAAGTAATAAAGCACGGTGAATGGAGTAGCTCCATGAAAATGAGCGCAGACGTCTGTTCTTAATTCTGTCATGCGATTTTCGGACGCATTTTCTGAAACACCCGAGACAACGAGTAGGATACCACGCACGTGATTGCCCAGGCGCGATATAGTGATCGCCAAAACGAGAAATCTATACGAACAGCACCGGCCACACATGGCAGCCTCATTAGGAGCAGAACACTCGTGGCTCTTAATATTTGGGAGTATTCGATAAAAGTGCCTATGAATAATTGTGATTCGGTTAACAAAAGGGCGCTCTTTTATGCAGCCGTTGCAGGAGCACGGCTCAGCTTCAGTGGCTTACGCGTGAAAGGGAGTGAAAAAAAATTACAGCATATCCACGGAGTGAATGATGATGAGTGGGCGAAGCTCGGTAGGTTCATCGTATATCGTGCCGAGTGATATAATTATACGAAATCGCTGCATCTGGATGGCTACTCAACCCCGAGAAGGGGGGAAAACAAAAATAAAACGTTTTGCCGTACCCTGCACATCAGACGTGGTATATTGTGCACGTGTTTCCTGAGCAGATTCCTCGTCTAGGGAGGCACGTTCCATGATCACGAGGCTCTACTGTTGGGCATAAGGAGTATACATGGCTGTTAATAGGTCTAACGGAGTAAAGAGAGAAAGTGAAAGAAACTGAGAGAAGCATTCTTTTGGCGTAGAGTGTGAAGTGACAGCTGTGTCAAATCTCACTCTTGTCCGTTTCAAGGCTGGTGAAGAAAAGATATAAATGGCGATCTGCTGTATTCACTGGCAGATTGCCAGTGAATACGGCAAGCATATATATCTTGCGAGTTACGTAAGTATTTAGTGTGATATTCCCTAAATAAACAGTGCATATTTAATTACGCATCAAACAGACGTTCCACTGAACGCGACAGACAGTCAGGAACGTATAGCGACTTATTCGCGAAGAAAAGCGAACCTTTCACGATATATACGAGGAAACAACAGAAATCGCGTCAACGTCCTTCGGCGCTGTGCCTTGTTGCCTTATAAAATTTGTGACTACGACTCCACGAAGCCATCTGCACAGAAACCACGTGAATCGACCGATCAATGCCGTCTAAGTTGAGCCCAGACTCCACTACTTGATAGCCACGGAAAGTTGCAGCGGCGTGGTTGATACAGGCGGCGATTTCATAGACGATACCTATCGAGCACCGTACTAAACGATGGAGGAGAGTAAGGGGGAGGCACACGGCCTTTAACCAACAAACTAAACATCGATTGCGTGATCAATCTGAACGGGGCTGCTGCGGACCGAGCACTTTCAGAGCAGTCCTTTCGAAGCAGATTACGGGCCCGTCGCAGAGCACACAGGCGAATCGGTCAATTATTAATTCACGCCGGTGCACACGTGCTACAGAAAGCTTTCAATTTGTTTCCCTCGATCGGGATCAGTCGGGTGTTTGTCAAAAGGCGCTCGTTTTCTCCCGCTATCAGTGGCCCCCTTTACGTCCGCGGTCGTCGGTCTATGAAACGAATTTGCTGCCTGGCATCCCCGTCACTTTGGAAAAAGGGGCACACGCGGCGCAGTTGGGCTACAAAATGCGATAAATGATCATTTTCGCGCAGCGGCGGGGGGAAACCCACACTAGAAACTTCGAGCTTCGGCCGTTATCGTAAAGAGTTCTTTCTGTGCCTAATAATGTCGCCCAAAAATATGCAAAAGAAAAAAAAAGCAGGCACAGAAGGGAACGCTGAGATATGACAGTAACGGCCACTGCAATTTGAGTTAGACTGTGGTCATGGCGCGGGTTTACGGACGCAAGCTTTCATAAACATGTCTGTATTTCGGCGCATGAGAACTCCCCCCCCCCCCCCCCCCCCCCCCGAAAAAAAAAAAGTTTTGCCAGCAGAGTGCTGTGAGACTGTGTTCTCAGCTTTATGGTGGAACGGCCGGCAGTCCTCTGCGGATTCTTCTGCGTGGGCGACTATCTTCAATAGTGTGAGTTGCCCAACGCGGAGCGTCTTAAAATGCCGACGGAGATGTAATCACCGGAGAAGGAATCATCCAACACAGCTGTAATGTGTACATTGATGGATTAGGACAAAGCGATTTCAGTTAAAGATGAGCATTTAGACGCTGAATATAGTACACTAAGTGGCTTAGCCTCTCGTCCTGTACTCACTACAGGCGGGAAGAAACTGTCAGCGCTGGACATCGAGCTGTGCTCAAGGAGCGTGCAGGCTTGCGTACAAATCTACACGGCCACAAATAGCGCTGATTCGCCGCGAAACAACAACAAAAGAACTGACGACGCTGTGTAGTCTTGCGTCGGCGACGTCGTTCCCGTGAGAACTATCCTGCTTATCAAGCTACGTAACACGTAAAGAAAAAGCGCGAGAAGTCACGCTGGACGCGCGCTATAACGCTGCTCCTTCATCTTCGACGCCGAACGGGAAAGGGTGCGCGCAAGAGACAAAACATGGGAGAGGAGGAGGGCAACGGTACGTACTAAATGATTCACCGCTCGGCCTCGCGGTTAATAAGGCGCAGTTATCAAAAGTGCGATCAGTTGCGTCCGCTCGGCCATTTCGGGCCATCATTAGTGCGTAACTTGGCCGCCCTTTTATACGGCGCCTCCCCCGCCTCGGTCGTCGTCGTGCGCCCTTTCCCTGCCTCGGCGTAGACAGCGCACCGGCGGCGGCGGCTGGGCTTCGAGCGTTATCGCTGGAAAGAAGCAACGTCAAAGTATCCACACTCCGTGACCGCACACCTATGTGGCGGGGTTCGTACATGGATCCACAAACACAATGATGGCCGGCGAAAAGTGAAGGAGGCAATGGGTCGAAACGGCCGCATAGGCAGCGATGCGATAAAACGATTCTGGGTTCCTCTCATTCCGTACATGCACACCGCATGCGCGGTCGCAAAACATTGTCGCATTCTCGCCGAAAGATGTTTCCACGCGACGTTTTGCTTCTTTCCGCTTTGTAGTCGTCATGACCTCAGATGCACGGCGGCGCCCGCGCGTTTTAGGCCTATATACGTCGCTGCGAGTTTTATCTACAGACGAGCGGCCATTACGACGAGCCCGAATGGTGGAAAAACGCCTGCTGGAGGGTGAGTGGGAAAAAGGCGTTCGTTTTTGGGCCGCGCGGTTATGTGACGATAAGAGAAAGAAACGAAGATAGCGAGAAAGGAGGAACGGTGAAGACTTTCAACGTAATGAATTGGGCCGGTAGCGCGGTGCTACTGCTTTCTGATACACACAAGAGCGCCAGAAACACGTATCAGCTATCTACCCAAAGTTGTAATACACCTGCTCAGAGCACCCATACAAATGGTCTGTTCGAGACGCACCAATGTGCCGCAAATGTATATTGGCAGCAGATAGCGTTGAAGCCGCGTTGATATAAGCCCAAAAAAGGGATAAAGTCCACACCCGCTATTTGTACGATGTCACCATAAACAACACAAGTGTTTACACAAGCATGTCCAACTTATCGAACACAACAATGTGTCAACATTTCTCACCGATGAAGTGATTCACAGGGAAAGGGAAACCGCCAGTCGACTAGGCGACTTAATTTGTGATGCCTGTTTTCATGCTACTGTATAAGAGCGAAGAAATGCTCCATATACATGCAACATGCAAAAAGGTGACGTTGTCTCTCACTGGAAGCTGTAACGAAGCCGTCCACTTCCGAACCCGCATCACCAAACTTGCGAGCGCACCGAACGACGCATTTTTAACACGCGAAGGAACTCGGCGGCGACCTTAGTGCTTTTTCCTTTTTTTTTTTTCTGGAAACTTTCGTTGGCCATCGCCAAAAAAAAGAGAATTCTCGAGCACTACCCGCAGTGCACACACTTCATAAAATCCGACACGAGATAATGTGAGCCGTCCGGCTTCGGTGGAAGTTTCGGCGCGGCTTCTTTTACGAGCATCGCAGCACCGCGGGCCACGCCCTCATCCGCTCGCGGGACCCGCGCGTGGACAGCGAGGCAGTACTGCACACACGGCGCGGGCGAACTCAACCGAGGCGTGCATGCGTTTATTTTCCTATACACTTTATTCTCCTATACTTTTCCTCGTCGCACGTTGTTTGAAAAGCCGCGGCGCACACACACACGCAACCACTCGGAACACGAAGTTCGCTTCGCGAGCATTTCGTGTTGCGAAGCCGAACGAAGTCCCCCTACAGCGAGACCTCGTCTTCGATACGGAGAGAAGGAAGAAAAATAATGGCCGCGAGAAAGAGCTGCGGGGATACGGAGACGACGCTGCGATCAAATATTTGCGTCGCCCGCGCGAAGAACAGTCTCGCTCGAACTGGTGGCAGATGCGGTTGCCGCTGTCAGGGACACATAACGTGCGACGAGCGGATATTTCCACGTCGACTGCGGAGGAAAAATATTGACCGTAGAGTTCCAACATTTCTGCCTCCCACCTCCTCCAGGAGGACCAACCGAAAGGGACACCACTCCTATGATCGTCTTTATCCGTACAGGGCGAAAAAGCCGGTGCAGCGACACGCGCAGAATCTGGAAAGCACACGGTCTCTCACCACACAGCGAAAAACCTGAACCCGCATTTCGCCTGCCGAAGTCGCCATTGTTCTGCGACGCGAGAAAATCCAGGCATGCATGTTAAACCTGCCCCCCCCCCCCCCCTCCCCATTCCCTCCCTCTCCCTTTGGCTGCATCCAGCAGGTAACAGCAAAACAATCGACGACTTCCAATGAGAGAATGGAAACGTTTTGAAATACTTACCATTGATTGCCGCACCCAGATTTCTCATGTCCGTAGCAGATTGCTGTGCCGCTGCCAAGGCTTGTGCCCGTAAGGGACCACAGTACGGTTAAAACAAGCACGCCGCAGTGTACTATACGTACAGTATGGCACGAGGGTGGAAAAATTCTTGAAGCATGGTTACTGCTTCAAGTCGCAAATGGGCTGTTGGATGGTTCACCGTGGCGCCAGCGGGACATGGCAATCCTAGCGCGCTTTATGTACCGAAGTCAATCGGCTCATCTGACTTGCCCAAAGAAGCAAGCAACATGAAGAAAGCGTGGGAACCTCGATGGAATCGCTAACTGGAGGGAGTCATGCAAGACTAACAGCGCATCCAGAGTGCGGTTGGAGGTTGGTTTGTGGAAAATACATGCCAGGATTGTACTAGTATTTGTCTAGGACAAAATGCAGCCGGTCACTCTGGCTACTCTACGATATGCGACCAGGGGAACCTGCGCGGAACTGCAGGACAGTGACAGCGTAAGCAGGAGGAGCTACTTTCTTAGAGGCCACTTTAAACGCTTGAGGAAACTAGTGCAAGTAGAAGTGGTAGGTATCTCCTGCGCCATAACTTATCATTTTGCCAAGTAGGGGAGTACCCACTACGCCATAATTACCAGTGCCTCCGTAATGGGTTCAAAGCTACAAAGCACGCAGCTCTGTGTTCTTTCAAATGATGCCTCGGCCTCGTTATACAATCCATTTTCGCGTCGTGTAGCGGTGCATTACTATTTTTCAACGTAACATTACGTTTGTTAATGCGATTCCGCGGGAGACATTATGCCTGTTTAGGTCTTTTAGCGATAATTTTTCAACCACAGGCGTAGCTCAGTGGTAGAACGCTCCACTGCCACGCCGAGGGCCTGGGTTCGAATCCAGGGAGAGGACACAACTTTAGTAGACGTGGCTACGTACATCACCAACAACGAACACCATGGGATGTACAGACCCACGTCCTAAGGAGCTTCGCCCCTAAAATCGTTACCTCCGCACACCCCCGCCCCCTCACATCCCGTAACCGACAACTCCAGCTACTACCTTTTTCAGGTAACAAAGCTACCATGCCATCCGTTCGTAGCTCTATTTTACTACGTAGGGTAGTGAACGTTGTGACAACTATTAGTACTCCAAGTGGGTAGCTGCAATAGCTGACTGCCCGTCGTGTCATTTGTGCATGCTCACATAGATCGCCGCCCGTTTCGATGCACGCATACTAAATTCCTGGTCGAACTCACGATCGCGTCAGTAAGCAATGTAGCATTAACACATCGCTTTGCGGACCCGTTGTGGGCACTGTGCAGCGCACTGAATGAAAGAACGAAAAAAAAGAAAAGCAATAAAGAAAGAAATGGGAGCGAGACAGCTAATCGTGCCGCATATCGAATGGCGACGGCCGTAACATTAGGTGGGCGAAAAATGTTATACGCAAAACAGTAAATTCGTTCCGACGACATTGTGGAATGCGTGCTTGCGTAGCGACGAAAACCGCACCGCCGTGCAACCGACGAACGGGTTATAATGTCCGTTCCATAAACGTGTTCGCATTACAAGAGGAGACTGCGTGTTGACGTCCGTTTCCTGTCGGGAATATAAGAGGCTTCTGGTTGCACTTGACAACGTTTGTGGTAGAAGCCGACGTAACAACAGGAGTTAGCGACGGCACACTACGGTAATTGTAGTGTACCATCGTTACTCAAGTTGTGCGCACCACACACACACACACACACACACACAGCAAGCTAGCTTCATCATTCCGAGATTACGCAGCTGAAATAATTTTTTCAGCATCACCTTGTTACCGACGCGTCAATCATTATTATAACCATTGATAACAATTCCAGCGCAGCGATCCTATTGGGCAGGTGATGCGATACAGAAGCCAAAATCCTTGTAGGTTTCCTTTCGCTCTTGGGACGCGTGGGGCACTTCATAAGGAAATTGCAGGCCCACTTTCTTGCGGTGTTTTCAAACGTTTAGATTCATAACAATAGCTAACGGAAGTAATTTCGAAGGTCGCTAATGCTGATCGATTCTAGAGGCAACTACGAGTTCTGGGAACTCTTGGCAAAATATTATTTGCGAGATTCTGTCTCATGCATATAAATACAATAAGATTAAGAAATCTATTTCTTAATCAATCCGCGTATTACTGCCAGATGTAAGGGCTCGATCTTATGCGTCCCGTAAGGATGGTGGACAGCGTAGGCCGCGTAGACGTTGCCGACAAACGACACACAAGTTGACACAACGCGCGCAGCCGATGCGAAACGGAAACCGTCGGCGTACACCGAATGGGGAGCGAGTGCCCTGCCGCTGTATGCTCACTGCTCGCGCCATATGCATCCTGCTTTAAGAAAGAGAACGTTTCCTTGAACGTGGCTGATCCAACGCACGACAGTTATTGCAGTGCGCCTCTGCACGTGCGGGAGCGGCGCACTTCGACGAAGGGCTCCATTAAAGGAGAAAGATCTTGCGACAGGCAGCGGTCTCTGTCATCAGGGCAGGCGTCCCCCATATAAGGGCACTGTGTGCGTGCGTCTGCGCGGGCGCGTGTGTGTCCCCTTCCTTCCTTCGTCTATTGTACTGTATGCTTTGCGGCGCCTTGTTGTGCCGGTGGACATTGTTTTGCAGACTTGACAAAGTTGTCTGACAAGTCCAATGGAGAAGTCGTGAAAGTGGCAATGCATACAACCTGTGCGCTAAAACATTGAATTCTACGCACGCACGGTGACTTCAAGGCCACCATTGGCCACTACGCCGGTTCTCTAATTGGCTCTCAATAGGTTAATGTTACCAGAGCTGTGCGGCTGGAAACGACGACTTTCGAAAATGAAATATACAACGAAAAAAAGGCGGGTTGGCGAGCCTTTTGTCAAGGTGGCCGGAACGTGGCGGTGAGCTCCCCACCTCCATTCAGATAAGCAAAGAGAAAAGAAGAAGCCTACGCCCTGCAAAGATAATAAGTACGTTCGTGCCGAAAGAGAAATAATAAGCTAGTAAGTTGTCGGGAAATGCCGAGTACGGATTTTCAGTATCGCGAAAATATGTCTACGCTCAGAAATAATTGACGATCTGCAAAATAGTGCGCTCCCTCTACCGAGCGGCGGGTTTCTTGTCGCTTTTCAGCGACATTTCTTGTTGCATGCCTTTGTCGACATCATAGCAGGAGTCACAATCCCGTTCTACTTTTCGAATATTGGATAGGCAGGTGATTCTTCGCAGAGGCTGATGCATGGGCTTGTCGGAAATTCATTAAAAAGGATTTACAGCGCAAAGACACAACGAGAAGAAAGAGGACGCTGTCTTAGAGCAAATTTTATTGCCACGTCCCTAACATGTGCTTATATGCACGAGAGGGCGTACCCGGAAGAAAGGAAGCGATGATAAAACAAAACAAATAAAAGAGGCGTACAACAGGCATGTCAAACTTACTACGCAAAACTGAAGTGAAAGTGACCAAGAAACTCACTATGTGTCAAGAAAGATAATTTCGCTAGGGGCGAGAGCTGCGAAGGGATGACTGCCCCAGGCGCTCTTGATGTAGTCAGTTTCTCTAAGCTCACGTGTGAGCTGTGAATTATTTCTCGCCAAAACGTGCGCACTAGTGAAGATTGGCATGCAGCCGCAGTCCCCTGCAATGGATACCCAAGTGCTTTTTTTTTTCTCTTTCTTTATAATGGACAGAGAGATCTCTGTGCTGCACAGCACAAAGATCCCTCTGTGACCACCATCTGTTCAGGTGCGGAAAACGTGGCGATATTCTGTCGCCACGTGGCCATTCTGCCTTTGGAATCCACTGACTGTGATCCCATACATTCACGATGTGTCACATCGCATTTCAAAAAAAAAAAAGAAAGAGCGGGCAGCGTGCAGGTGTCACAGCGGTTTGTTCAGCTCCGCAGAAGCTGGCGAGAGTTTGCAAGCGTGTCATCGACTCGACACCGCACAAAACTCTCTGCACTTTTCTATTTTCGTAAGCAAGCACGTTCACGCACCCGCTGTATGCGCACGGCCCACACTTAATGCATGCATTGCAATTCACCGCGACTGAGCAACGTTCAATCCAAGCCCCATCGTTAACATACCTGTTTCGTGGTGAGCGTGGAAAAAAGTATAGCACATGAAGCTTGACCTTCAGCCCCGTGGGAGAGTACGGTGTATTCACCAAGGAATGTTTTTTTACCTTCCAGCGACAGTGCCCCATTTCTTCCTCCAGTGGGAAGAATACAGAGCTCACTCACGCCACACTAGTTCAGACGCCAAGGCGCAGAAGGATACCCCGCCAAGAGAGCGGAGAGTAATCCAAGCCATTCTAACAAAGAGCGGCACACTAAAGCTGATGCGCCTTCCGGGAATCGCCGGAACGTTTCCCATTTCACTCTCACATCTTTTTTTTTTTTTTTACCCGATCCCTTCGTGGTCGTCTTCGCGTATCTACCAAAACATTCTTCTCCCGCTCTCTCTCGGCAAGAAGACGAGCGTCATTCATCAAGCAAGCGCTGCATCGACCATTACCCGCTCAAAAAGCGCCCACCGCGGGACACTGCTAGAAAGGAAATGCTTCTCGCCTGGTTAACCTCCCTCCCTTCCCTTTCTCTGTCTCTCTGCTCGGATGAGATCCTGCAGTGACAGAGGTAAGAAAAGGAAAAGAGGGCGGGGGAGGCTTTAGTTCGACTACAGCAGTTCGACAGGACCAGAAGGGTACATGCCCACCAATCGTCTTTCACTTCACTTACTCAAAGTGTTCTTGCACGTGTAAACTGGCGCTGAAAAACGCAAACAAAGAAAGAGAGGGCGTGAGAAATGCGACCAAGACACCTGCAAATACTGGTGCGCATTCGCCACACTTAATTTTCTGTGTGCTGAACTGTGTCAAGAAGAAATGTTCGCAGCAAAGCTGAAGTTCACACAGATCGGTGGCAAAAGCGCTGTCTGAGTAGCCGCAATTTGACGAATTCCAGAATAACGCGACTGGTTCGACCAAAACGATTTCGTTTCGGTATGTGGCGATAGAGGAAGCTCCCGGGAGGTTGTAGTTAAAGGAAGAAAAAAAAAAGACTCAAAAAGAAAGTGAAGCAGATCTCCCTTCTGGGCCATGTCATGGCTTGCATGCGCCCAGGAACTGTCCAGACTGTCCAGTCGATGGTACCAATGGGATATTCGTTGGCCGAGAGAAACTAAAAGCATCAAATAAGGTACACATACATGCGACTATGTAAACTACTTTGAGTGCAAATTAAGTTTAAAGGTACAACGCTCAAATGTTCGCCAGAAATCTAAATACTGCATGGTTAGGTAAGCTAAATGAAAAGAATGAATAAGCCCAGACCGAGCTTTATTTGGCTCCGACGTATTCCTGCATTTCAAAACTATGGCTTCAACGAAGTACCACATTACCCCCCCCCTCCTCCTCCTCCATATAAATATGTTTGGAAGGAGAGAGAGGGAAGCGTGCCAATCTACTCGTGGGAATATCAATTCCCAAAATCTTTCAATCTGTGTACGCAAGCGCGCCCAGAAACGCGCATGTTTCGAGTTTATTAACCGAATTGCATAAATGCGATACACATATCCCAGCGATTTTTTTTTTTTTACAATGTCACTGCAATGACTAGGTTCTACTGTCATGCGTCTTATACAAGAAAAGTCCGGTAATATCTTGATTTCTATTTAAAGGGGCTCTGCAACACTTTCTGGACATAACCGGAAAACGGTGCTGATCAGTCGTGAAGGCTCCTTTGAACATGCGAGCCAGATATTATCGCACTGCAAAGGAATTCGCAATTTCATTTCGAACACAGCTGCAAAGCACCCACTCTTTTCACATATGACGTCATATAACGCATCGACTAAGTCGCCTGTCTTTTTTTTTTTTTTTTTCTGTTGCTCAGACGGAGCTTGCAGCGATCATGAAACCATTCAATGTTATTTGTGCCTGAAAGTACTTAGTCGGTGCCTCATGTGACGTCATATGTTAAAAGAAGAGCGGGCACTTTCTAGCTGTGTCGGAAGCGTGCAGAGGCACACTCCCAGCTACCTTGACTGAGATGCACTGACGTCGAGAAATCGCCAGAGTTGAGCTTAATAAACACTGCCGAGTAGCCAAGGGGCTCGTGTCAAAGTTTGTAGAGCGTCACCGCGCCGCTATTTGTAACAAGTGACGTCACGTCAGGACATTACGACGGCTGTCTGACCACCTTGCACGGCAACAGGCGTAGAACGACGACTCCGGGCCCACTCGGTGGTCCCCAACAATGCGCGTTTCACAACGCAGCCGCGACCGCGGACGGGCACCGAGCTCGTCCCCTCCGCACTGATCCCTCCACCTACAACGGCGAACATGTGCTTGCACGGCTTGCACCGCCTTTCGCGGTCTCGTGCGTAGCACGTGCTCCCCGATGCAGCGGCAAATTCTCCATTATTTCTTTTTTTTTTATGCTCTATCTTTTTAACCGAAACGGGTGCAGTGCGCGCAATAAAGAAGCGCCAGAAAAAAGAAAGCACCGAACGAGCCTGTTTCGTCCGATCCCCCTCTCCTATTTCTTGTGCGTCCCCGCTACCGAGAAGTGTGGCCACTCACGGGAGAAGAGAGGGGGAGAAGGGGGAGTGATAGTGCGGCGAGGAGGGAGACAGAAAGAAAGCAAGAAAAAAAAAAGACGAGATGGAGATAAAAGCAAAGAAAGTAAAACGCGAGCAATGGAAACGGTTACAAAGGCAGCGCGGGTCCCGCGGGCGATCAACGCAGCGGGAGACCAGCGGAGAAGAAAAATTCCGAAAAGAGCTCCCCTCCCGCCTCCGCATATCCCGCTCTGCGCTTCCGATCCTTCTTCCAACGGGATGCCTTGCGCTTTGAAATGCAGGCAAGCGCCACTGCCATAAGCCCCTAATTGGCGGTTCCACCTTAATCGGAGTGTTCTCTAGAAAACGTGGGGACCATTCGGCATACGTGCGAGCGGCTAGCGGACGCGAAAAAGAAACGAAGAATGCGGGAAAAGACGCTTGTACAAATGAAGACAGTAACGCGGCGTTTATTTACGATCGACAATGACATTGGCGCCCATGAGGGGTGCTCGCAGCACAGACAATGATACTGGGGTGAATTATTGTGAATTGAAGTTACCTTTATCGTTGATGGTGTGTCATTCCAGGATCCTTATAATTTTTTTCCGGATATTACGGAACACGAGAAGACGATCGGTATGGGCAGTCTCTGCTTGCTTTGTCACTGGTGGGCTATCTATGACGCCGAAACAAACGCGGACAGCAATGTGATCAACGCAGATTAACAGTACTGCTCGGCCAGACACCGTGATCTATTCAAAGACAAAAAAAAAAAAATACACAGGAAGGTAATTTCACTTTTTCTAGAGAATGAATGCTGTTTGTGTGGATGCCCTCTATGCCTTCGAGTGGAGAACTTCGGAAACATGGCAAAACGTTACGAAAGACCCCGAAAGTAGAACGCATAAAAAGTGGGAGGCTATTCTAAAGTTTGTGGCTGGCGGCTCACGAGCACAACAAACAGAGACTAGCAGCTGGTTTGAAAAGAAACGATTGCTTCTGCCGCAAAACAACGAAGGCTTACAGGCGACAACACTGCTGGGAGAAAGAACGCAGCTGCTTGCGAGACGGGTTTCCAATGCTGGCCATGGATGGCGCTGTCACGCACGTCTCGGGGTCTTCCGCCGCTTTTCGAAAGATAAACGCGTCACATGCGTACCGGGAGATGCTGACGAATCTGTTCACTCGTCCCGCTAGGCAATGCTCTCCAATACAGCACCAAAGTTGATGTGACAAAAGCGATGTATCGCAAACTCGGGGCCTGGTGATCGCACTCGTTGGCCCTTACATGGTAGTGCAAAGAATTGAAACCGTAGCGTTTGTGAAGGTGAAACATGCGCCAATCTTAACATGCTCCCGTTCATCACCGTCAGAGTGGTCGGTGTTCGCGCGGTTCTACCGAACACTGCACCAGACAGGTGGCCGAACATAATATGCTCGCTCGAAGTAAATCGACAACACCGCAGGCGCTCCGTTATAATAGCCCTAACGTTTCTGTATTTTCCGATGAAGAGGACGGGCAACGGAAACAGTCAAAATAAGAGACTGGTCCAATTCCCCGCACGAGACATGCACGCGCCAGCGTGCAGGCCACTGCCCGACGTCAATTTTCTGCTTCCGAGGAAAAAGAAACGGGGTTCGGAAGGAAACGGTGGCACACACTAACAGCTCTCTTTCCCAGAAGGCAAGAAAAAGAAGAAAAAAAAAAGCAACGAAGAAACGAGAGAAAGTGCGATAAACAGAGCGAGTACAAGAGGCGATGCATACCGGCCCCAGACAGGACGGGCGCCACTGTTTTCTACTTAGCCAACCCATCTGTCTACGCGGCGGCTTCCTCTTTCCACAAGAGCAGGCCAGCAGTGCTAGGCGCGCTGCCTTGGCGAAGACACAGACAGAGAAAAAAAAAACACAAAAAGACAAAGAGATCTCTGCGGGGTCAGAAATTGCAGCCCTCTCCAACGGCTGGCCGGTGAAGTCGCATCGCGTTCTATGCTTCTGAAGCCGGTGGCACCAGCGTGCTGCTCTAATCCGCCTGGCGCAACCTCTAATTACGGCGCGCGATCGACTTTCTTTGCCCAATCGGACAAGCAACGCGCCCAGCTCACGGAATCCTCAATATGGACGCACAAGCGAGATGACGGCTCGGCAGCCATGATATCCTGAAGCACGCAACCTTGGATTTGTAGAAGACGCGCGCGCGCGCGTAGAGGCTAGCCGGTCGGCAGCTTGTCTCTCTCTTAGCCCTCTCTCTCTCTCTCTCTCTTTGGAAAAGTTCATTTCTCCGAGCATGATTCCACTCCTTCTTGTTGGTTGTCCTTTCCACCGACTCCCCGCATTTTTGCTCCATTAGCGAGGGCACAGACGCAGAGCAAATTCGGTCAGTTCAATTGACTAAATTACCATGTGTGGCCCAGCATGAAGGCACACATGCCGCCTGCATTGTTCATTTTTCTTCCCAGAATCCGGAAATTGCTGATGGGGTTCCTAACTTTACAGAATTTTCCCCGTTTACTTGTACTCTCCAAAACTAGAAGCTCGGACGTGCGCCATCTTCGGGAGCATCTGCAAACGTCCCATTGATCATCGTACTCATGGGCGGCTGCCTCGTGCCACAGTGCACTGCCGGAAACGCATTCACCATCACCGACATCACTGCCCCGCAAAGTCGTCACCACTGTGCCCACGTCTTCCAATGCTCTCACTCCAGAACTTCCCGTCGGTACAGTGAGTTCGCAGTGCCTTTGTTTCAGCCTGCCGCCACCTATATTGACGAGGGCGGTGGCGGCAGCAGCCGTCAGGTTACGGGACATAAACCTTCTTACGCGAGACATAAACCTCCTTTTAAAGAAAAAAAGCTTTTTGATTTTGCTAGCTGGCCAGGCCTCCTTTGACTGGTCGTTTTCCGCTTATTTAACACGCAATGAACGCGCGGGATGCAACGCCAATAGAGAGGCGATAGATCTCTTGAATGCGCCGTCGGCACCATCACACGCGGTGGGCGCGAGACAAAGGCGCAGGGACGGCCTTCTTAATGCGGCCCATCTCTGGTCGCCGATTTTTACAGCCGCTCTCCGCGGCACGTTTACAAAGCGACGCGTATTCCTTCATTTCGAAGCAACAGGGGACGAGGGGGATGTGCTTGTCGGTATGGGCTCGATTTACGACTGCATATCGTCGGCGGCGGGGAACTATCGGACGACGACGCCACAGCAAACTCTGCGGCACGAAGAACACGCCTGCAGCGCCCACACTCTTCAAAGAACGTCGTCGCGCCCACTATCCTCCTCCTCCTCTTCTTTTTTTTTTCTTTCACGTTCTCTTTTGCTTCTTTCTCTACTCTCTTTCATTGCCCGCGCGGCATGTAGAGTGAAAACGCGCGATTCATAAAAGCGGACTTTTACAACCCCCCCTTCCCCCCCCTTCCCCCTCGTCTTTCCGTTTTCTTTTCTTTTTTCTCCTCTGTGGATCCCGGCGGCCACGAGCTGACGCAGCCAGCAATCTTTCTTTTTCTCTTGTCACCTTCTTCCTCGGCATTTTCTCCTCCCGTCGAGTACTGCTCTATCGTCCTTACATGCGAGATGGGGTTGCCCGGCTCGGTACAGTGTACAAACGAAGCATATTCCACCGCGGTCCCGAGCATCAACCGGCGCAGGATCGGGTGTGAGTTTAGTTTCGGGAAAGCCGCCGCGACAGTGCCCTAAGGCTTCTCTCTGCTCGTCAGCCCTGCGTCGGTCGGGCGAGCGGCACTGTTTCAAAAATTGCTGTCTCGTGTGAGTCACGAGCGCATCTGGTTGTCAGCTTGCGCGGTGAAACGGCGGCTTCTACGCCAGGGCTATGACGAGCGCTCTCCTTCGCCTCCAACGCAGCCACAACATAGAACGAAGCCCTGGTATGCCCATCCCCGCTCTCGTTGCAGTTTACGAGTTTCTCATTTTTGTCGAAGGAGAACCTATGGCTTTTATTGAAGAGACCCGAAACTGGGCGAGACCAGAAACTTACCGATCATAAAGTGCCTGTAAATGAGGTAAGGAATGCTTCGAATCAGAAACACTGCAAAGTACCACGAGCGACAAGCAAGGAACGTTCTCGTACTTTTAGAGCAAAGCGAGGATAAAGTTTACGAAGTGCGACGTGTATCTTTTTTTTTTTTTTTCAACAGGCAACGCAACTTCGTCGGCTTGAGTGACAACGTAGCAAATATTCAGCGTTATGCACATTTAACTCCCTTACTGCCTCCGATACCGATAGCATCGCTTTTGTGTCACTGATGTCGCCATTGAGCTCCGCGCAGGTCGACAAAACGAAGGGGAAAAAAATTAATAATAACGTCGCATCTACTGCGCCACGCGTTTCCGCGGACCGTGAGCTGCGCTAGCAGATTTCGACGCTTCAAAAACAATGCGAGAAACGACGGTCAACACGACAATCAGCGTGCGGTCCACGGGCGAACATTAGAGGGAGTCGCCCCCTTTCGAATTTGCAGAGCGAGTCCGGCTTCTGTGCAGAAAGCGTGTAATGAGAAACGAGGGGAGGAATATTACTCGCTGTGTCAACAGCTATGAAAGAAATGCATTAATGACGGTGGCGCGATATACTCGAGATAATAAGCAAGCGGCGCCGCATTAGCCCACCGAGGAGCCCCGATGTCGCTCGACGGGAAAGCGAGGTAGATAAGTGGCGCTGGCAGAACTGCACACGCGATTCCCGAATCAAGGCAGAGCTGCGTATCGTTAGCCGCGAACCAGAACACCAACGCTGGGGTGACTGACACCAAAGAAGGAAGGCTGAGTGCGAAGAATCGTTGCGCTGTGGACATGGCGAAGGAAGAAAGATAATAATAACGCGTAGAGAGGTACGAACCAATCAGCGCAACGTCGCGCACAGATAACGCCTGTCGATAGCAACAACATTGAGACACGCTGTGGAGTGAGAAAACACGATGTCGTCAAGCGCCCGGGAACGTGTTTAGATTAAAGACCTTAGATAAGGTTTCCTTTAAAAGAAGAAAGACGGCAGACGACAACCTTTGCAACGCCACCTTTCTTAATGTCCTTCCTTGGGTTTTTCTCACACATCAGGTCTTTATTATGCGAGAAGGCAAAAATATTGACAACGGAACTTCACGCGTCCATTCGTTTCTCTGCTGCGTTTTTTGCGATCAATGGCGAAGCATAGGAACTGCGCCCTGTTCAGAGAGCTGCAGCTGTGTGTCGCTACTTTGCGAAAACAAATGCATGCAGATACAGATATGGCGATTCGTTCTATAGCTTGAGCTCTGAACTCAACAGACGGCCACCTAGTTCGGCGCTACTGCACATTACATGCTCGTAGCATATACATACCGGCGTATACATCATGGCTGACAGACGCAGTCGCGAAGAGGTTTGATGCGTGCATGCGCACTCCAGAATCTTAGCCACAGTTTAGTAAACTTTTCAAAATAAATAGCACATCAGCAGTCAGTAACCCCCCCCCCCCCCCCCCCACCTCCCTCCCTCCCTCAAAGCTTTGTTCCCTTTTCTCTCATCTAAAGTGTACAAGCACTAGATAGAAAAAAAAAAAAGAATGGATTACGGACTGCATCTCTCATTCTCTTCCTTACTGTATCGCACTTCGGACGGCACGGCAGCAGTCTCTGCAGTGTTTGGAAAAGCCACCGAGACATGTTCCAGCAAAAGAGAGCAAAGGAAACGACTTTGCTGCTCGGTTTTTTCAGCCGATCTGTCACTTTCCGTAGACACGTGGGGAAACGCAATCGGCGACCCTTTTCTCGCTCTCCACGCCCGATAGCAGACTTCGAGGGGGGAATTATTTTTCCACTGCGTCCCCTTATCTCATCCGCGTCATTATACAGCGCGATAACGGCGCCGCTGAGGTCGCGCATCAGCATCCTGTAACGACGGCCACATGCGCGGAGATAGCCCGGCAACGATCCCGCAGCGAAAGCACAGCGCCGGCCTAACCACCGCGCAGTCGGAAACGAAGGAGAATATGCACGAAATGAGTGCACGCCCGGACACCGTCACCCAGGCGGCGCGCACGAAACGTCAAATTTCGCCGTTATCGGTCGCCTACACGCTTTACGCGCGCTGTGTTACATGCATCGCCCCGATGCAGCGCGGTCTGCTTTAGACGAAATTTGCTTCGATTTCGTAATGTCCTTGTGCAATGTCGTTTATCGCGATAGTGACAATGCGTTAAAATTTATTATTATTATTATTATTATTATTATTATTATTATTATTATTATTATTATTATTATTATTATTATTATTGCGTACGATGACCGCTTGAAAGTAAGTCAATGCACCGTGCTCGTGAGCTTTCTGGGAGTATTACGCTCAACGACTGCAATAATAGTCCATAATAGTCGTTGAGCATGACACTACCACTGGCGATATAAATTTACATACATAATAGACTAGTCAACGAAAAATAACTGGCGCATATTGCAATTTACAAGTCGCGGGGCGTGAAATTCACAAGGCGTATGCACCTTGGGGATAAATGTCCCAGAACTGGTGTCACTCAGAAACTTCGTTCAAGGTGTGTGACGAAATAGATCAGCGCGGAAATGGATTGTTGTTTAAGATTAGGAACGCCGATAATTATTGCAGTACAGAGAAGAGCATGGCTCGGCGCTGTGGCCAAAAGGGAGTGAAAGAAGAGCTAAAGGGAGAGGACACCTACTCTGGATGAGTTACCACACGCTACAGAGTTTGCCAACTCAAGATACCTCTCTACCTGTTAGAAAAGCCCGTGGGCGCCCAGAGGCACTGAAATGGAACCCAGTAGATTTCACACTGTCCTACGCCTTTACCCTGAAGCTTGACCAGCTCCACGGTTATTTCGTTTTCTGCCGAAATGGAACAGCATTGACAAAGGCAGAGATCCACTTCTTTTGAAAGGCTCGTCTACTTCGAGAAAATATGGCAGGAATGTGCTTGATGCCCCGTCGCAGAAGCCGTTCCGGTCGCTTGCCTGGTAGGCAAGGCAAAGCTGTGGAGCTATACTGCCACATTCGCGTCCTAATCACCACTACCTTCTGCATACTTTCCTCAATTGCCGTTTGGGGTGGCTAACCAGAGACATCCTCAACTACCTTAATCTTTACAACGCTGTTTTTCTCTTCCTCCATCATTATACCTAATAAATATAAGCGAATCGAACCACCCCGCACCCGTAAAATGTGGACATACATGTGCTGAGACGGCGAGAGCTTAATATAGCCACACACAGCCTGATCCAGGATAGTCCGATCCGGGACAGGAACTTGACAGGCTTCGCTATTAGGAAACATACTGCACCCTACCGAGAGAGCTTGCGCTCACCAGCAATGAAAGCTTACCCCATTGGGCTTTGCCACGTCACTGATCCAGGCGGCAGCCAGGCTGCTCAGGGAGAACTGCGTCAGAGGGGAAGCGCCCCGCAGGGCCAATTCGTTCTCAGAAACGCGGCGGCGCGCACATGATCCATAGCGAAAATGTACGCTGGTCAAATTTACAACATTCGGTTCCATGCATCTAAGGATCGCGGAAGTTGCAAGCAGTCCCTACGCTTATCGGGGTGCTTTCGGGGAGGGCATTGCTACGGAAGGGCTTAAGAGAACTCGAACCCCAATCGCTGGCAGCATGTTTACTGTGCAATATCTACTCGTGCAGGCTGTGCAGGACACCGCACACATGCGCTTGATTTCGCAGTTTTGCGCTTCAGAAAAACATTATGACAAACCGTATAGGGACGAGGCCAGAGAATGAAGTGCCATTTGCATTTAATCGCACGGCTACCGGACCGTCCTCGCTTCGCATCCCAGTGCATGCCAGCGCACTGGGATACACCATCACGTGCACGAAGTTGCACTGGTGCAACTTCGTGCGCTTTAAAGCTGTCTGTGCGCACCCGTATCAGCGTTTTTGAGTTTCGCACTGACGTAATATAACTGCCGCTATAAATCGAGCGTAATCGAGCGTCGTCGAAACCAAACGCTGTGCTTTTGCCGATTTTCTTAAGACATCATCACCTACTCGCTCGTTGCGAACAATATGTCATAACGCCCTATGTCGTCAGCGCAGTCATGACACGACGTTGAAGCCAGTACGTTTGCGTTCTTGAGAAAATGTGCACTCCTATCTGTTATAAAATTTCGCTATCGAAACACCTCCCACAATGCCACATCGGAGCTCCTATGCAGCGCAGGCGCGGAAAGAAAAATGAATTAGCGCGGACAGGAAAATTAGGAGGGCGCTTTTCCTTCGCGCCAGCTTATCGGTCTATTTAGTCACAGCGTCCCATCGAGGCCTTCGTTTGTTGCCGATCTACTGTCGTAGTACGCTGCATTATCAGCTCGCCCAAACCACCGCAGTGCATTAAACTACACTACAAACCACTACAATGCAGCGCAAATGACTGCATGTAAGGAAAAACGGTTAAAGGAGTGTAGCTGTCGAGCTCCAATTTCCATTCGCGAACCTCATAGCTTTCGCTGCCGAAGCCCAAGGTCTGAGGCAACTGCGCTCGAAAAGAAACTTTGCTATCGATCTGAAAGCAGTGGCAGCTTTCATAAAATGACCTCTTCAGGGATGGGTGACAATATTCAGTAGTGCTTGCGTTCCTTCGTTGCTCATTCAAGCTTCGAAAAGCGAGGAATGAAGACGTTTAACGTTCCCAGTGACCAACGTTAACCTTATTCACTGCAATACGCTTCATCTTCCTAACGTATAACGGGCAATGTTTCTCCCGGGGGCGCTATACGGAGAGAGCGTTCTCGATGTCATTCACTGATAGGGGTTCCGGCGTGTCGCGGCATATAGGAAGCAAGCCTCGGAGATAAGCGGCAAAACGCTCTTCGATAGATAGGCGCCAACGGTCCTCGAGGGTGGAAGGGAGAGGAGGAGTGTTTGCTCACTTGGCAGACGACGACACAGACTTTGGGATGCAAACAGGTCTTTGACCCTGAATGCTAGCTGCAGCAGAGGCACGGCAGCCGCTGCGCTCGTGATTTTATACGCACACGTCGCCAGCGGAGATGTCAGCTGACAGGGGAACGCGCCGCGCGATCCGCCAGATATGGCGTCGCTGGAGCTTCGCAAGACGCACGTAGGATGTCACTACCAGTTGGCCACCGCAACGCTTTCGGCCATTCCTACCGAAATTGCTGGATCCCTCGGGTTTTAATACAACCTGACTGAGATGAATTCGTCGACGCACGTCCAAGATAATTGAAACAGACCATTTGAGAAACACCGCAGTGATCTCTGAAGTATTTTGTTCGTCGAGGAACATGCAAGCAGAACATGCAAGCAGTCCATTGCTAGAAAGTGAACGCGGATGCTGGTACTCGTAGACCCAACGTCAAAATCAACAGTAGAAAAAGAAAGAGGTTGAGCAACGTCTTTTAAAACCACTGCCAAGATTAGCCGCCGAACAGCAAGCAGGCAAAACTGCGCCACGGCTGCTCCCTCCTGATGAGGGGTAGCAAACTATAATTTCGGTTGACCTCGCTGCATTTCACGCACTCCTCTACTTATCACAGCAGCCGTGGCCTAGTGGTCACAGCGTGTACCTCCAATGGTTCTGTTGAAATGCGCCAGATACCGATTTCGATCCCTAATGCCGGCAGGCACCCAGCGGTTTTTCTAATAGGGAGAGGGGTTCCATGACGTGGAAACCGGTTTTACAGGGGCTGTATCGGTGGTGTATGTGGCCTCCTGTCTGTATAAGGCGGGCTCTCCTCCCTCTCTCTTTAATTCCTCTTTCCCTCCTCCGAACCACGCAGAGCAGGGAAGCGTCTTTTCCTCATCTTTATATGTCCCTTCTTTCCTCCTTGCTGTAATGACCACATGGGAAAATACCGCAGCGGAGCTCCCCCGCAGTGCTCTAGTTGTTCTGATGCTTGAGTGCGGACCCAAAACAGGCGGGTCGAAACCCAGCCGCGGCGGTCACATTTTCGATGGAGGCGAATATGCTTGAGGCCCGTCTACTGTGCCACGTGCCAGTAACACGGGCACGTGTGCCCTGCCTCAAACAAGGTCATGACCCGTCGAATGCATACGTATACGATTTTTTTCACGCGTATTAGCCTATTGTGGCGTCATTCGTATAGTTGCTACAGATGCGAAAGGGCAACGTCACCGGTCCAAGATGGCGGTACGTAAACGTGCGCGTAAAATGATCCGTATAGTAGTTGTGATTATCTTTCATAACAAATCAGTCAGCGATGCAACATACTCACATGCTTTCCGTAGTGCTCCTCGAAGGCGTACTTGCTGGGTTCTTGCGGCGCGCCGGAGACGGCCGTTGTGTGAGGCGTCAGCGTTGGCGGAAGGTGCATCATGTGCGGGGCACCAGCGGCCATGCCGAACAACGCGGCCGACGTCTGGCTCAGTGCGGACAACGCCGCCGCCGGGAGGGGCAGAGCCGCGGCTCCGGTCGCCGCCGCAGCACGCGCAGCCAGCGCGCTGAGTGGGCCGGAGTCCAGCACCCGCAGAGGACCCGGCGAGGAAGAGACCACGGCATTGGGAGCCGGGATGCGTGGCTCTGTGGACAGGCCGACAGCGTGTGGAGTCGTCGATCCGTTGCTGGTGGCCGGGGGCGTGCTGCTCGAGTGGTTACTGCTGCCAGTGTTGTTAGCCAGCGGGACGGGACTCCTGCGTGCAGACGAGGGGACGCAGCGTTCAACGCGCAATACACATAAGCACACAATAAAAAAAGACTGCGCATAAACGCTTCTTGTGGGTTTATGAAGTCGTGCAATGTATTTCTAGAACAGTCGCAGACTCGCAGAAAATTCACTCATTGCACTAAAATTCGACAAACACTGATGCCAAATCACTTAATTGTAACTGAGCTACGATATGACGTCAATCGTAAGAGAAGCAGTATCCTATCCTGGTGGAGCTTCTAGTGGTTCTGCGTAACGCCACTATAAAACTCAATCAAAATATTGGTTTCAGTTTATAACGGCATTCGTGAATATAAAGAACACACATGAATATTCGGCTGGCAATTTCAGTGTAGGAAGAGATGGAAAACACTGATTAAGAAGGACGCCACGCGAAAGGATATACTCGAAGCTATTAACTTAAAGCAAGAATTCGCACTGAAGGGGACCATGAGTGGGCGGATCAACACAAAGCGCCTCAGTCACCGGCTGTTTGCAGCCATTATATGCAACCACCAATTGGGGGCCCTAATTGAAAAAAGCTGTAAGGATATAGGCCTGAATACAAATATGCGCGACTTTTATTTAATGTTCAATAGAGTAGGACGCGAACAAGAATTCTTTATCAGCTGTCAGTCAGCAGAACACGTAGTGCTCAGCGATTGAAACGCGATACTCGGACCGCGTCGTAGCAGGCACATTCTGTACTGCTGGAGTATGCTGAGTGATCACAAAGCATCAGTCATAACCACATTGCTTCAGAAAGTTTCTTGCTTTCACTGAGTAGCACAGCAAATCAGATCGGTAACGCCATCGCAAAGCGATGACGCAGAAAGCATCGCAAGCCGTGTGCTCTGAGTATTGCGTTTCATTCGCTGAGCACTGTACACGAGCACATTTACCTCCACTAATTTGTTAAAGGAATTCCCGAATTGTCAAAAAATAAGTCTACAGAAGTAGGTTGGCGCACGTACCGTAAGCATAAGAGCTATGACAGGCAGCTCGCCGCCATTTTTCAAATCCAGCAGTCATTACCAGTGTTAACGTAAGAGGCATAATCTTAGAGGAAGAAAACACACCTGGGACGAATCTAAGAACAGCTTTGGATAATAGACCAACTGGAAGCAGTAGATATTTTAGTTGATAACGATACAGGAACTTGAAAAATGGACTAAGTTGGTCAGGTCATGTGAGTGAAGGTAGAAAACAGATGGTTTATCGCAATTATTTAATGAGCGAGTGCCCCATGGCAATGGACCAGAAGAAGTGGTGAGATTAGAAAATTTACGTTCGTCGGCAATGTCAACTAGCGCAGGACAAGGTCAACCAGACACCGATTGGAGAAATAAACAAACTCCGCGGTGTCACGAGCAGTGCGATTGTGATGCGCGCAGAAGCGGTTCGTCCGCGATGCCGAAGAAACCGCGCACAGAAAACCACGCAAACCGAGGTAGGTTGTCGATGCGAAAGGCCTTCGTCATGCTCACTATTACAGTTACTCACCCATCGTCCTGTCTGCTGCGGACGCTGCCATTGTTGCCCCCGTTGTTCGTGCCGCTGTTGTGCGGCTGGTATCGAGGAAGCCCTTCGGACTGCTCATCGTCGTTACTCAGCTCCCCGTCGAGCGGCGTCCGGCGCTCCTCGTCGTCGTCGCCAGAGCCCCCGTACTCGGACTCGTTGAGCTCCTCCTCCTCGGGGTTCGACTGCAGCACAATAAACAGGGCCGAGGTTAAGACACTACTGCTCGCGGGCAGCACCGGACTACGCTCATCACGCAACCTTGTAAACCTTAGAGAAAGCTGTCGGCAAGTTTCCGTGAGCTATAATACGAAAGTGGTTCAAGACAATGAATGAATGGATTCAAATTTTAAGAGGAGGTTTATCTTTACTTGCGTTCCTTAGTGTGCTCTAGTATCTCTACAGTACCACCTCGTAGCCCTACTCTCACAGTCTCTCTCCCTCTTTCTCTACTACTACCGGTTGAAATCGCTGGCCCGTCGGGTTGAGCGGGCGTGCAGTCTGATTGGGTCGTACTTCCCAACTGCACGGGAAGTGCAGCGGTAGTAATCACGTCACGTCCTTCGACATTCAGTAATCGGGAACTTTGCTCCCGCACCACGGGTGACCAGCTATATATTCAAAGCGTGGCGTGCAAGTGAAGGCTCATCATGCCGCGGGTAACAGCAGTTGGTGGCGTCCCTGCACGAACCCATTCGAGCTGGCGCTACTACCGTCGAACATGGGCGAACGGGCGAAGCGACTCGTCTGCGCGGGAAGTCGACGTCAGGGAACGCCTCACTGACGAACCAATGGGAGCACAGGGAAGAAGGCCGGGCCCTGCCTTCGTACGCCGAAGGCAATAAATCAGGACGCGCTGAAAGCGCCTCCGATGTAACGCGCCGCGTCTGCTGTAAACAGCCACGCATGATTTACTCGGCGTATAAGCGGCAGCAGGCGACGCCCTTGTGCGCGACGCACAGCACGACCCCTTCCGTTGGAAGGTTTCGAGCTTCCACGCCGAGCCGACATCGTCGCCACCAAGTTGCACGTATACTTCGCATTATGAACAAGTATGCACATCAAACATTTTCCATCTCACCACCACCACCATCATAAGTTTCCTATCAAGCACGGAGGTGATGATGCCTTCGCACTAGTCGAGCGATTCGTTTATCCGGACGTAGTTCCAGGCCTCCTTGTTCCTCGTTGAACCCTTACTGCAGAATCGATTGCTGTGCCTAAACGTTTAACTGAATTCCTACGCTTTCTTCCCCACAAAAACTGCATGTTGGTCCTAGCGTAGTGCCAATCTTGGGCAGTAACTAGTTACTAGTAACGCGTTACCAGTAACTAGTTACTTTTTTCAGTAACTTATAACTGTAACTAGTTACTTTTAATTTAGAGGAACTTGTAACTGTAACACTGTTACTTTTTACACTGTAACTGTAACTGTAAATACCGTTACAGTTACTTCCTATTAAAAAAATATCCAGCAGCAACATTTCTTAAAAGCAGGGCTCGGCAGCATCGCGATACAACACTATCGCGAGGTTTCTCTTAAATATTGATGACTATGTGTACCTCTGTATGTAGATAAATTTGCAAAATGTATTTGTATCTCACTAGTGGAATGCTTTCCCAATGCATCGTTTGTATCGCGATGCTGTGCAGGACACGGACATCTCTCGGCTTTATTTTTTCTTTGTAGATGTGCTGACGTGCTTCTAGAGCGGAAATGAAGACTTTTTTTCTACGAAGGCAAGCAAAGCACCGCCGGGTGCCGACAAAAAAATGGCGGGGAAGGGTTCTTCTCCCCGCCCCCATGCAGAGAAAGGTGCGCGACACCGCGGTATGGTCGGGCTCAGTGACGAAATTAACTGTTCTTCAGAGGCCGGTGCAGCATCCTCAATTTTTTTGCGTGGCCAGCCATTTATTCATGACCACCCATGCGGAAACCACCTAGAAAAAGGCGGTTTTCAAAGCCTCGCCCTCGTTGAGTTCTCAGAGCGACGGTACTTTCCAAAAAGCACTTCCCAAAGTGCCGGCAGCAATGGCTCGAAGGGGCCTATATCCTCTTTGTTGCGTCTGAGGATGAGCTCTCATTTCATTTACGAGCGTCCAGCAGCGCTTCATGGCACCAGGCTGTCCCAACGAATTATATTTGAAGCATGTTTTTACCGAACTTCGGCGACTTTGAGCGTATCTATCTAGCCGCCTATACGACTTTGTGCTCTCCTGGCCGATTGATATGCAACAAGATGACTGCATGACACACATAGATGACAGATCATAACATGAAAATCATGAAGTGCATGTCATGAGCGGCGTGGTTTACGTGCCACGGTCTTGGTGCTATCCTGGCCTTTTCGTTAATAGCATGTAGCTAAAATTTGTATGGCACAACTTGACTGCATGACGAACATAAATTTTATTTATTTTAATTTATAAATACTGCGGTCTAACTTAGACCATAGCAGGGTGGTACGTAAACATAAACACGCACAACGTACATTTGGGCAAAAAGAACAACGAACAATGGCAAAGCAATCAGGACAGGTTACAGAACACTTCAAGTCAAATACTCAACAAATGACACTTCATAACACAAAAATCATGACACACATATCACAAGCGGCATAATTTACGTGTCACGGTCTTGGCGCTCTTGCGGCCGTTTCGTTAACTTGATATACATACGAAAATTGGTATGGCGAGACAACAATATATGACGACCATTGGTGACACGTTCCAAGAACATGAAAATCATGACATGCATGAGTGGCATGATTTACATGCTACGCGTTTCGTAAATGGGATGTACACCAAAGTTGCTATGGAACGTGCACGACTGCATGACGAACGTTAATGACAATACATAACATTAGAATCATGATATGCGTGTCATGAGCGGCATGGTTTACATGCCACGGCTATTTGCGGCTATTTCGTTAATTTCATATGTACCAAAATCGGTATAGCGAGACAACAATGCAGTTCCATTCTACGTTCCTGACGCGTGCTTCGCATTTCCTTGATTCCCACGACACGTGGGATCTGCCATTTCTTTTGTAAATAAATTTCACAGTCAAAAAGTTGCAGAAGATGAGGCGTACGGAGCGGTTGCTGGTGTTGGGCTTTTGAGTGAGCGGATTCGAATCCTTCTACCTGGCGCTTTCCTACGAGCAACTTCAACTAACCGCATGCCTTCATGCGTTTCAGTTGAAAGAACTACAATATTTTGTTTGCGCGGTGTATTAATCTTGTACAGTAACGGAAAATTAACGACGCTACTTTTTAGCAGTAACTGTAACTGTAACAAGTTACTTTTGGAAGCTGAGTAACTGTAACTGTAACATAGTTACTTTTCTGGCTTAGGTAACTGTAACCGTAACACTGTTACCTTTTACTGGTAACGTGCCCATGAGTGCGTAGTGCACACCGATCCTTTCCTCTACCATTGATTCCTCGGTCACTGTTTAAGATAAAAGATACCATGTGTACCAATACGAATCATGAAGCACGTGCTAACTGGCCACAGTTAGCAGCGTTCGTTCTATGAACCCCCCACGGTCTTGTAATACTTCGTATACTGTCCCTCGCAAGTGCAAATGATGAAAGGCGGAGCAGGAGCACGCAACTCTGCCCTTGTTCATATCGCTGGCCAGCCACGGTGCCGACCAAATATGCTTTCTTTTCAACAGCACAGGTGCAAACAAATGACATTCTGGCGCTGTCCGAATATCCTTAGGCTTCTGCTCTACAGTGACCTCGATGCTGCAATTATCTCATTCATGCTCGTTCATCTCATTTGTGCATGAAAGGATACTCCAGACTATTGCCCAACCCCGTAGAGAAAAAAAAAAACGAAAACGTTCGCAGTAAATAACTTCACGTGACTCCTTGAATCCAATGCTGCCTAAAGGCAGCGCGCTCGCGAAATCCTTCCAAGTTTTTTCATAAATAACACGTATCTGTTTTCTCTGGCGGCCTCAAAAACGCAGAGAGAGGGTCGAGGTGAGGACAGAAAAGCAATCAGAGCTGCGCAGCGACCTCGCTAAACATCGTCTGGAAGCAGCATAAGCGAGTTGCTCCCCCTATATAAATGTACACACTCACAAAGCCAGCCATATTCGTGAGGCATTCCTAACTCCTCCTCGTTAATTCCGTGCAGCACTACAAGGAGTCGAGCGATCAATCGCGCAGTATATTTGAACTACAATTTCGCCCAGGGCCACGTGCGCTAGCCGCGAGAGTCAACGAGGCAAGGCGCGTGGGTGCCGGTCAGGAGTCAACAGGCGGCGCCGCGTTACTCAAGCTTCTTACCCGGCTGCAACGTTCACCGTATCGACGGCACTGTTTGCAATTAACCGATCGAAGCCCGAACGTCTTCCCCCTTGGCTTCCGTGCAGATGTATAGCCAAACATGTGCACACGTAGCTCGCGAGGCCAAGTATTTGCGCGGAGACTTATAGCGCCGCTGCGGGCGAGCGCGGGCTGCGCCCATGTGAGAGAATTCAAGGGACTGGCCAGACGCAGCAGGGGGGCCAGGGAACACGCCGAATCGAACGTGCACGACGGCCGCCACCTTAATCACGCGGGACCCGCTGCAATTAAAAGGCGCACGGCGCCGGCAGTGCTACAGCGCGAGCGAATGAGCTGCGAGTACGATTTCACTTACGCGGGCGCTCGTGAATTTGCCAGAGCACACACATGTACGCGGCGCATCTTTCAGGGGCGGAGGAAAGGTCCCGCGGTCTGTGGACGAAAGCTGGAGTGTACACTGCCGCGGTGTATTTCACAGCGCACGGGAAGGCGTGCTGTTGGACATCTGCTATCGCCTTATTCCCGTAGAGACTTCGTCCGGCAAGTGCCTGGGGCCCCTGGGACACGAATAAAAACCCAAGCCTGAAGAATTGGACCTGCATGTATACGTGGGTTCCATAATACGACACCCGCCCCCTTCCTCCCCTCTCCCTCCTCTTTTTTTTTTCTTTTTCATATTTGGGCTGTTTTGGTCCATTGACAACCATCGAAACTTGTTAGATTGATGGTCCAGTTCTTTTAGGAAGCATTATATTTTATGCGCTTCTTCACACATAGGAAATTACCCAGAAGGCAGTCCCATTAATTAGCGCCCATTTATGTCCGGCTGAGCGTGGAATATAAAAAGGCGCAGGTGATTAACTCCTCCACTACAAGCTGTCTTTCGTGGCCCGTATGGTGCTACGGAAAGTTGTCAAACTTATTTACATCGAACGGCGTCACCCACGTGTCACTTCATCTTTAGAAATGATACGGAATTATCTTAACAAACCTGGCCACTTTGCGATTGAAGACCTGTACTAATAAAAGCACATATAATTTTATCTCCCAAGGTGTCCATTTGACTTAAAGGAGCCCTGCAACACTCTTTGTGAACATAGCCAGAAAATGAAGCCGATCACTCATGGAGGCTCCTGTGAACGTGCGAGGCAGATATTATTGCACACTGCACTCACCAGGGAAGTCGCAATTTCGCTTCAAAGACAGCTGGAAAGCACCCGCTGTTCTTTCAACCAATGACGTCACTGGGGGCATCGATTAAGTTACTTGATGCAGAAACAGCATCGAATGATTTCATGATAGAGTAAGATCATCTTCTACGGCTTATTTCTTCGCTTTGAATGCAACATATAACGCGAACGTCCCAACCTCTTTTAAATTAAGAGTAACGAATAGAGTCAAGTGACGTAGTCGGCGCCTCATGTGACGTCACTTCTTGAAAGAAGAAGGGGTGCTTTCCAACTGCGTTCGAAACAGAATTGCTGGTTCCCTGGTGCGTGCAGTGATAATATTCGGTTGACATGTTCACAGGAGCATCCACAACTGATCGATACTGTTTCCTGCCTATGTTCAAAAAGTATTACAGGGCCTCTTTAAGAGCGTGCCAGGCGGAGCGGGAAGCGGTACGCGCAAGCACGAGACCACCTTCACAACCACCGCAATTTTTGCGCATCAGGAATATCTTGCGTGAAGTACGTGCAGCAAATCCCACCTGCACTCTACTGCATCCAGGAAGAAAAAAAAATTAAAAGGACAAGGCCCCTTCTTTGACTCTTTCGCCGTCTCTCTCACTCATACAAATGAATCCTGACCACGTCTGCCAAAACGCTAAAGACGACATTATTCGCTCGAAAAAATAAATAAATAAAAGAGGGAGGGAGAGAGGAAAGAAAACGAAACTAGTAGGAGCAGGTAGACATCTCGCAGTGGATGTGCTGCATACAACTCGGATGCGTCATATGCATAGAAAATGACGTTCGCCATTTACGCGGTACTGTGCCTGCTTAGCCCGGGAAATGAATTCATCAACGACGTTTTCTCTGCAGCGAAAACAGTAACCGCTTTATTTTGCTTCGCGTGGCGTCACGCACGAACGTTCCGATATAAATACAATACGTGAAGGCAAAATAGCCTGTATCAGGACAAATAGCGGATACGGTGCGGCTGGCTGAATCGACTTCGATAAGGGGCAGAGGCAAGAAGCATATGCCGGGCATTGGTCGGCATTGTGAGAATGACCGGGCAGCAACACTTTCGATCGAGATAACCCGCAAGCCAAACAGCGTCAGCCGCGAACCGGCTGATTTCTCGAAACTCTGTCCTAGATCAGCAACCGATTCCCGATATCCTCCAAACGCGCAAACACTTGTTCGGTATCAGCCCGCAAACCGGCGTCAGTCATCAATCGCAGAGCCACGTTTCACCGACTACGGAAATAGCCTCGACAAAGGTGTGACGCAGAAAGGAGCCTTCTTCGCCACACCTATTCCCAAAACGATACTGGGTTCGACGCTGTCCCACCGCTCCAACGAGTTTAGCACGGACACAAAAATATTTAAGCCATGTACCACGTCGTGAAAACCGTATAGGAAGAGAAAAGCTGTTCTTCATCGTTACTCGTAACACAACTGGCAAGGGTGTCTAGCGATTTACCCCGGGTGCCTTCAGGGATCGAAACCGCAATTTCGAGCAAAACCTTTTATCGCAAATTGGCCTTCGCATGATCACTATCACGTAGCAATGGCCTGAGGGCAAGAGTGGACCCAGCGCCGCAGTGGATAGTTGGTCGAGGGCAAAAGAGCGGGTTTGCATTTCCCCTCCTGCGTGGCAAGCACTACGAGATCATCCGACGCATTGGCACAGGCTCGACCTGCTCTTAAAAACACTTCACGCTTCTTACAGACTTAGCGCGTTCTTGAAACTATGGGCAGGGAGCTGAATCAGATGCGCGTCCGGCTTCCTAAACCCTACTCGGGAAGGAAAGGTTTGAGGGTTCAAGGAAGGAAAGAGATAAACAAAAAGGAAACGCGGGTAGGTTAACCATATGTGCGCGCGGTTTGCTACCCTGTAAAGGATGCAAGGACTAGATAGGTGAAAGGAGAGAGACGAAAAGAGCACGTCAAGTATACAGGCGGTCGCAGGGACCTGTCGGCAGGTACACCAGCGATGCTTTTGTTGCCTGCTATGCCAGCGATGCACACGGCCAGGGTCCGTAAATAAAGGAGGAGGAGGGTGCGTGCGTTGGCGTCATTTGATACACGAGCATGCTCATCAACAATGTAGCTGTAGAATAGAACATAAAATTTTACAAAAAATAAAAGTGGGGGAGGGGGGGGGGCTGCAACTGCCGAGTAATGGATTGCACAGCCTAAGCGACACTATAGCGGAACCTCCACTGTGGACAAGCTTGGGACCGCCGTGTACATGAACCCACGCACCATAGACAACCCGCAACCGAGCCACGAGATTCATCTGTCTTTCGTGAGACGCCAGAACGGACAGAAATAACTGCAGTCGCAGCGAACCACTGGTGCTGGCCGAAGAGAACAAGCCTCTCGACGGCAGAGGAACGTAGGCCTCGGAGTGCCACTTGCGCCATCAATAACTTTCAGGAAGCATCGGACGCGGCTGGCTACCGGCTCTCTCTCTCGACAGAGATTCACTGGCCTGAACAGCCATAGGGAGGAGCACGCCTTCCAGGGGAGCGCCAAACACACGGACCGAGTGGAACCGGAAGCGAGCGGTCACGGCGCCGGAAGAACATATTAACTGCGGATATTTCATTTCTTGGAGGACTTTTTTTTTTTTAGATGTACGTCGTAAAAATACTGTGCTTGCATATATCCACGAGATAGAAAAAGGGAGAAGGAGCTTTATTTTAACACCCTCTAAAGGCGGGCCATGGCACGGTGGTCGCGGCCCCTAGTCCAGGGTGCCGCTCGCCCTGTCCACCATGCATCTCTGCCATTTGGACCAAGCTAAGCTGATTCTCAGGGGCCGGGCTCGAGAGCAGTGACGCCGACATTTCGTTCTTTTTGCCCAACACAAAGCGCAAGGACGTCGGAACGTCAGACAAAACGATCGAAAGCCTCTATTATTTTCTCCAGGGGGCTTTTCCATAACACGTTTCCGTTATGCTTCCGAGTAGGCGTCTCATTACGTCATCATAACACCGAAAGTGCTCGCGTGGTACCGCAACATCGTGATTGATTGATTTGTGGGGTTTAACGTCCCAAAACCAGCTCTGATTATGAGAGACGCCGTAGTGGAGGGCTCCGGAAATTCCGACCACCTGGGGTTCTTTAACGTGCACTGACATCGCACAGCACACGGGCCTCAACATTTCGCCTCCATCGAAATGCAGCCGCCGCGGCCGGGATTCGATCCCGCGACCCTCGGATCAGCAGCCGAGTGCCATAACCACTAGACCACCGTGGCGGGGCAACGCAACATCGTGCCGTTATGTACACTAATACCTGCTCGTACGGTCGTGCGCTACTCCTCGTAGAACCTACTAAATTGAAATCACCTCTTAGCTCACTAGCGATACATAATTACAAGCTCAAGAAACCACAGGGACGGACTGAGTCTCCCAGGAAGAGTTTTAGGCTGTTTGCAGAATATGTGTGATAGAGGCCGAGAGAGTTATGGAAGTTGATGAAATGATCAGCAGGTAGAACATCACGACAGGCATAAACACACAGTCAGCAACAGCTCGATAAGGCGCACCGCTAGTTAATGGGAAAGAAAAGGCTATTGGGCCGTCAGTAAGCTGTAAGCTGAAGCAACAAAATAAACGTGTCCGAAGACCGCGCATTGTTTTTCGATCGAACGCGCAACGATCTAGTATCATGAGAGGGACACATTTACAGCACGACCGCCCTGCCACTATACAAATTAAAAAAAAAAAACTATCAAGAGACTGATACGCCGGGATACAAGTTTTATAATGATCGACGAGTTGTAGCAGACAGAAGATCTTGTAGCAGCCCGAAAAACGTAGCTCGAGAAAAAAAAAAAAGAAAGATCAACATCGCTACAAACACGCACCCGAATGACCACGTATACCTGCGCTTAACATCGCAAAACAAACAGCAGATCAAAAGAATGAGCGAGAAATGGGCGGGAGGAAGTCATTAATATGTACCGCATGAGCGCCGGCATTGCGAGGACCCGCTTTCACATGAAGACACCCGAGGGAATCGATTATCGTTGCTCTTGGCACGTCGCTCGTGTTGAAAAATACGACAGCCATATTCTGCGCGCACGTTGTCGTATTTTTTGCTTATTATTTATTTTTTCTTTCGCGCGTCCTTACGGCGGCGCTTGTCCGTTCCATTTATAGGAATAGACCAACGCTGCTGGGGCTGCTTTCATCTCGCATCGTTGAACATGGGTCGAAATCGACGCAGACAGCTCGCAATCACCGTGATGACTCTCGGCGGCGGATTAATGCGCCCGACACGCAGTTTGCTGGCGGAGAATGAAAAATCGAGAGATGGAAGGCATTAAACGACCAGCGAGCCTGCATGCCAGGCTGTCATGAAGATAGGTTGAGAGAGGGACAGGGGGGGGGGGGGGTACAAGTAGCAGTGCGCGGCGAAACAAACTTACGCAAGCACTCTTGCCGAAACAGCCCCCACCGAGCTTCGATGCGAATCGGCGACATGTCGACAGCTCTCCGAAGCCTGCGCCACACAAAGCAGCTCTTAATTTCACTTCCGTTCGTTAATACGTGTGTACTGTGTGCTAACTCGGCCTCGCGAATTTCTCCGAGGCGAAAGAACGACTGGGAGTTGCCGGTTCGAGACGAAACTCGAACTGCTGCCATCAAATAGCTGACATTTTGCGGCGGGAGGAGGGGGAAAAAAACAAGGGGAGAGGCCCCGCGCGCGTGTACGGAAGCCGCAACAACCACTGGTCAGACTTAATTGGCGGCGAGAGCTCGCGCCCTCACGCGCCCAGCGCAGCCCAGACACGTACCAAGCGCAGCTAAATGGCCGGCCGCCGCCACTAAACGCGCAACGCTCTTCACAACGAGCGATGATGATGACGACGACGCGACGAGGAAGAACGCCCGCAGCCACACGCATGCCCAGCGAAGCCGGCGAACGCCGCCGAAGCAAGGCAGCGGCGACATCACGCAAAACAGAAAACGAGCGCGACACGCAGTGAGATCAAAAGCACGCCAGGCGGACATCAAATCCATTAACGATGGGCCTTCGAACGATCACAGTCTGTGATCACGATGTTTTGTTTGTTTCTCTTTTTTTTTTTCCTCTCCTTATGTTGCGTTGTTTTATTGTACCGCTTCCTCCCCTTCGCGGGCGGCCCTCTCTGATGCGGCATCGTTTCCGTTTTATTTTGTCTCACCCCTAGCCGCAGTTCACCGCATGTAATGTCACTGTCGCCGCTTGGTGCGCTTAATCGCCGAGCGAGCGACATTAGGCGGGGACGATTGAATAATAGCGGGCGAAATCTCGTCTCGGCCCGAACGCCCGGATGGGCCTCGAGCTCGAATTCTTTTTCGTCTCTTCTCGGGACACGCTGCTTATCACGAGAGAGATGTGACACGCTATAGCGATGAAAGGTCGGACAGCAACGCTGGAGGCGCGCACACACAGCAGAATGTCGCCCTGATGCACGCCTCGAGGACCTGTCATCAGAAGAGTGCGTCGAGGACAGGGCCCATTGACCCTTCCTGCCATAATAAATGTCTGTGGGCATTGATTTGGTGTATATGTATGATCCCCCATTATTGCTGCCCTGATCATTATTTAATGACCTTGGCTATCTATCAAGAGATATTAGGCCTCGGATCTATTTAATGGGCGATTCGTGAATTGATAAAATACCATTCCTCAGCGATTAGGCTGGACGTTTCTAGAATCTTCTCCATTGGTCTATATCTCCGTGTCAGTGAGAGATATCAAAGTGTACCGTTTCTCAGAAGTGTGGACGTCGCTGGTTCGGCGTATGTTCGTACAGCTCCTTGGTCGCCGTCGCACGTTTTATACTCACAATGCGAACGTAAACACGCCGTTCTCTCTCAGCTCACAGCCGATTCATAACTGAAGGAGTGACAGTCTGTTCGTTCCCTGCTTCCACATAATGGTTATGCCGAACCCCATTCTAGTGACGCTGCAAATGAAAATAAACGCCGGCGTCACCTCCATTCCTTCGGCACTGTAACACGAACAAGCCTCCTTATGTATATTTACATACTTCCGTGCTCTTTCTCTACAGTATGCGAGCCAGCACGCCTCTTACAAGCAGAGAGGAGAACGTGCGATAACATTCCGTTTTGGGAAAGTCCTACGTCGCGGCGAAGGACATCGCCGTAAAACCACGAGCCATAACACGAACATCTCGGCTTCGCCAATTAGGTGTCGGGGACGCGAAATCAAAGCAAACCATGAGAGCACATGGGGACGTGCGAGCCACGATCGCGGTGATGTTGTTCTTAATGCCCCGAGGCTCGTCTGATCTAAACTAAGTCGCCGTACCTGTTGTGAGGGGACCGCACGTCTGTTATAGCTTTATGGGAGCAAAGGCGATTTCGTCCGTACCGGCAAAGCCCGGCTCACGTCACTGTATAAACGCCCATCAGTTGTCATGCCAGCAGTTTTGTGGATAGTGCGCAAGCACAGGAGCAGCGCAGGAGGCGCTCCGGAAACAGCTGGGGAGATTCTGTAGATAACCGCCATTCCTGCCGCAGTGAATGTTCTGAAGGCTTCCTTCCAAACGAACGTCCCGAATGACAACTCTGCCGACCTGTAGTGACGTCAAAACGTTTAGATAACATTGCAGACACATGTTTTCGTTTCTTCAAGGCGACCAAACCATAACAGTGGCGAAAATAAGCCACCCCATTATAGATACAAATCTTGTTAAATAAAACGCGACTACAGCTGTGGTCTGGATTTTTAGTCGTGTCGTATACACTACGATGGTCATACGATTATGCTCACTGTGGTATAAAAAGCTTTATTTTGGCCGAGCGGCCGTCGCACAACGTAGACGGTACACCTTCGCCAGATATATGAACGTGTGTTGGCCTATGCTACAAGCTTGTGAATTCCTATGGTGTACGATTGTTCGAGCGCCCTGCAAATTGAACATAAACGTCACTGGAACCGCGCGACGCAAACAAACGACACGCGGTGAAGAATCGGGATAGACGGCTTATTTTTGACAGTCGTTATACATGCCGGAGTTTGTTTTGACTTATCAGAAACCCTTAAAGAATGGCATGCCAACTTAAGATGACGATCCGCAAGGAAGCGGAAATAAGCGTTCGGTTTAACCAGACGGAATCCGCAAGGGCGCCGCCGGAAATGCACATGGCCTCGGGGTTTTGCAAAACATGCAACAGATTTCCCGCCCTCCGATGCTCACGCGCACATTCCATTGGGATCATTGTGGGAAGCAGAGTTCAGCGAGGAACAGAATAACTACCGCGGACGTCAAAGAAAATGGGAGGGAAGGACTGAAATTTCAAAAAATGGCGATGACCGCCCAGCTGCGAAACCACTGTCAAATCGCCGTCTAAAAAGCTTCCGCAACAACGACCGAGGAGGCAGCACATACGCAACCGAGGACCCGCTGAGATTCGCCGTCGAAAGCGCTCCCGCGACACTCGCGCTTGACACAAATGGAAGCGGGCGCGGACTCGTTAGGTGCGCGTCGGTAACGACCGTTAAGCGCGTTGAAATGAAACCGACCCCTCTGTCTCTCGCGCTGCGTCAGAGGTCGTAGAGCTCATGGAGCGCCTCGCAATGAGCGCCAGAATCGCGACACGGTGACAACGCTTCTGTCGCCGTCTCCGACGAGTTCGGTCGCTCTTTTTTGGACCCCCCCTGTCGTCAGCGTCTATCGGCGACAGCCGGAAATCGCTGAATCATGGTCGCCGTGTCCCTCGAACTCGGGTGGCCATGGTCTACACTCGCTAGGGCTGGCCGTGCGAGCACGTGGTACTGTCGAAGGCACCTCGTTTGCAGCGACATTAAAGGGACAGAGAAATGTTAAAGACGTGTTTGAGCAATGCGCAAACGGAGCTCCCACTGCGTTTTATGCACGTACGTAGCATTGCCTCGCTAAGTGACTGTCTCAGCAGCAAACGCCCTAACATTGGCGCATTGGGAATGTCACGAAATACGAAGGCGAGATCGACGCCAATGGCTGCCGTAGCGATGGTGTTTTCCCCGGCATACGAGACCCGATTGTGGGAAGGTGACGGCCTACTTTGCACGTGCTGATAGGTTGCATATGCGCGCTTGTCACACGCTCTAGGTAATTTTGAAAATAATGTCACGACCATTGTATGCACCTCCGTTGCCAACTGCACGGCGCTTGCCGCGAGGATCGCAATGGGGTGAGCGGTGGACTTCCGTAACGCGTGTGCCTGGACGGGTCGTAGCAATTACGAAGAAAAGGAGACGTTATAATAACGCAACGTGCTTCGGACATAGCTCAAGTGAAACGTACACAGCCTTGTGCGACCGACTATGACAACGAGGTGAGAATGCTGGAACACGTTGAAGAGACTGCAAAGACAAGCATTCGAGAGCGTTAGCTCAGGGCCACACCATCCGAATTATGTTGCATAGAAGGCAAAGTAAAGATCAGTATAAGACCAAGACAAGTCTTTCTATTGCGCAGAGGCGTTTCTCTAAAGTCCAAATCCCCAACATGCGCTCTTGCTTCTCTCAAATCTCTCCCGTTGTGTAGCTTTCTTGACGTACGCAGTACAGCAAACGGTAGGACCTGGATTCGTAATTCCAGCAGTTTAGCCGGTGTACCTAAACTAAAGCGGCACTTTCGCCCAGTGCCCACACATCGCGTAAAATTATCAAACGTGTTTGGTCACCGGTGCCCCTAACCACGCAGCTCAACTACCATCAGCAGTGCGAAGATCGGCATAAGTTAAGGATGAGAGCATACCTATGGATTTTCAAAGAAACATATACAGAAAACAATAGACAGCCCTTGAACGCGTGAAAAAGTATTTTCGCTCGAACCATGGATTCCGGTGCGTGGATCCGAGATGACCAGCGCAGCGCTATAGAGAAAGTGAAATCGAACGCCCGTCACGATTGTTTAAAAGCTCACACGGATACATGCGTATACGAGCTTTTCCGGAACGCTGACGCGTCAGCCGGCTAGCTCGAACATACGATCAGCACAATCAGCGATTACACTACGCCACTCGCACCATGTAATCTCGTTAAAACCAGTGACGTGGCACGAGCAGGTGAAGCCGGATGACGCCCTCCCACAGGAAATGGCACCTCGCAATTATAGAAATCGGCAACACCACAATTAAAGCCGTATGCGTGCACGATTGAATCGAACACGCGAACACCTCTCCAGTTTTCTTTTCTTTTTCTTTGTTTTCCATTTCTTTCGTTTCACTTTTTTTTTCTTTACTTCATTTGCGTACTACTCACTGACGGGGCGGCGTACAGTGGTCAAACTCGTAATATATATTTGGCCGGAAAAGCGCAAGGACATTTCGCAAATTACGCTAAGGGGGCGTCCTCCTGCCTTGTCGCGAGCGCGAGTTGTAGTGCGCAATTAAAAAAGAAAAAAAAAAACGCGCACAATACGACGGAGGAGGGGATCCCGCCGAAATCGCGCCGCCGCGAGGCCTCGCAAATCACTTCGCTCCACGTTCGGAGCTACTGGCACCGCGGGGCATCCCGCAACGCTTCATTAAAATCGCGCGCGCGCGCGCGCAGGTTGACCCCTTCTCCAATGTTTCTCTCGGCGGCGCGCCTAAATGGGACAACCAGCGGCCAAACCCATCCCTCTCCGCCGACCACAACTTGTAAGAAAGGAAAGGCGGAAGATAAAAACGCAACTATACTGCCGAACCAGCTACTCAGCCGACGAAGTTGCACGAGCACCGTCGAAACAAGCTGGAAAGAATAACTGAGCCAAAAATCAAACTGAAACACCGCAGATCAGACGACGGTCAGTGCGATTGCCACCAGACTGCGCAAACGCACAAAAAGAAGAAAAAGAGTGCGAGACATTTCGTCAGGCGCACCAGCGAGGAAATGGCCCGCAGCGAGGGCATTGAGAGCAACGCTTCAATTAAAAGCATCGACTGGAGGTGCCTCGCAGTGCGACGACAAAGAGGACCTGCGGGCGCGCACGCAGTCGAACCAGCGGGGAGTTGTCGCCGACCGCAGTGACTGCATCGAGTTGGTTAAGGACCGAACCTGTTGACCAGTCGGTGGCAGCATGCCGTATAGCATTTACATCGGCCAACCCCAGCGAGGAAATAAAAGCGGAGCGGTAATAATAATGACCGACCACGCAGTTGTGGAAGAATTCCGCGCGCATTCCCCGCAGATATGCGCCGAAGGGAACCCGCAATCAAGACAGAGACGCCGTCGCGGTGAGATCAGACCGTGCGGCCGCGAGAAATGCTTTTGGGAAGGAGACTGCGCCACTTTTGTGTGTGTCGGCAAGAGTATTATCATACGTGCATCGATTTCACGTCGCCTCTGCGAAAGAAAATTTTCGAGCACTGCGCACTGCGCTATCGCGTCACAGTTAGGGCGCCATGTTTGGAATGACACGGCAGATATTCAGCGCACACGCGCTATCATGAAGTCAAAAGCGCCGCATGTGCTCGGGCTTTGAGCAAAAACGTAAAACGTAATGCAACAATCCCATATAAATGTACAGGTCAAAGTCTGCATTCCCATTATATATATATATATATATATATATATATATATATATATATGTGTGTGTGTGTGTGTGTGTGTGTGTGTGTGTGTGTGTGTGTGTGTGTGTGTGTGTGTGTGTTCATCCCACATCATCCACTCACAACATTAAAGTTACAATAAATGTCCCCTTGATTTGCTTCAATGTCACTGTACTCGATTCAGTAATTAGAATAGTTGCACAACAGAAGCCGACATAATAAGTGTACGCAAAGCCACAAGTAGTACAACAGTGAATTCATTACATCTCCAGTTTTTCTGAATCCCTGAAGTAAAGGAGCGCATTTGCATGAAAAGGAAACCCTCTTGTAAACCTCAATGTGCCAGGGGACATCCAGTTGCTCTCTAAATATAACGTCGAAATTCAAACTATGGCGCCAACGTTACGGGTGCTCTAACGAGCGGTGCGAAGCCAGTGGCTCACGCAGTTATGCAAAGGATTGCGTAGTGCTATAGACATGAACGCACTTCGTGATCAAAGGGGAAATCCATCGAGCCGCGGCGTCGGTGATGACGATGCTGCGACCACGGTGGTGAAAGCCTGTATCGGCGGCCCCGTAATGAGAAGCGACGACAGGAGGAGGCGCCCTCATTAGCGAGCATTAAACGTCCGCCGAACAAGAATCCGCGCACGCGCACACAGGTGCATGACCACGGGCTATCTGCGACGACACGGCATGAGCGAGGAACAGAAACGGATAAATAAAGGCGGCCACTAACCGTTTCGGCCGAAAAGCAAGAAAGAAGGCGCCACAGACGGCTCCTATATCGTGGGCAAAAAAAGAAGAAAAGGAAGCCGAGGAGAGGGAGGGGCACCGTAGCAGCTTCCGATCGGCCGAGGGCTCCGCGGCGGCCCCATTAGGCCTAATCACGGTCAGACCACTGCCGCCGCCTCAATCGCCACATAGGGAACATTAAATTAATCTGCGAGGTGCGTAGCCCGCAGAAGGTTCGCGGTTGTCCGCCTCGCCCAGTAGCGCCTGAACCGCGCCACTCCCTGGAGCACCGCGCTTGCGCGCCTTGCATGCTGGCCGCAAGGAGGTGCCAGGCTTCCGTGAACGGTTGTGGCTTTGGCTCGTTAAGCATCGAAACGACGCCTCGATCGAAAACGCAAACACGCCGCAAAAACCAGGGTTGGGGAAACAAGAAGCATGTCGCGAGGCTTCCCCGAACCATGTCTTTGTTGATTTCTCTTTATAACCACTTCACTTATTGTCATTTCCCCATAGTGGGTATGTAGCGCGAACATTCGACAACGACAAAACGGGCAACGGTGACGACGGTCACGACAAACACTGTGGGCTTGTGGAGGCATTATACTCGTACAGAAACAGCCTTTGTGATAGAGTTCAGTAAACTCAGACGGTATGCATGCTAGTAATCACGATCGAACATCTGTGCGCATTGGAAAACAATGTCTACATCCGAGAGCGTGTCCTTTAGCTTGGAGGAGCAATGGAAGAAAAAAGTTGTGGGGCCCTTAAGCAGCACCAGGGTCCCTCAATACTTCTCAAAGTATTGAGGGACCCTGGCAGCACGGAAGCACGCGTCTCGATGAGTGCAAGGAAAAGAACCGAGGCGTTTCGAAACAACGCCCGACGCAAATATTAGCTTCGGAAAGTTGCAAGTATCTTTTGCGCCACGAGGTCGACAGCCGACGTCGACGTTCATCATGTACTGCGTGCGTAATACTATCCTCAGACGTCATTTCCTGAGGAAGTTGAAAGCTCAAAGTGATGAAAAAAAAAAGAAAAAACACATGCAGCGACGCCATCACGCAGAATACGACATCGTCACTACCATCTTTCACGCCTAAAGGAGCCTGCCTGACAGAGGTGCAGCAGGGGCAGCTCTATAAATTGCGTTAGCCCGTTTGAGAGCCGAAAAATTCTTTCCCCAAGCACTGTGATAAATGAAGCAAACCCTCGTGGTTATATATACACACTCGCCGCTTAGCCGCACCCGCCTTCTCCTTCGGAGAGAAGGAGGTCGCACCTCGACAAAGCGAATGAAACTTGCACGGGCGTACGCAATCGGCGATGTTAGCGCCACTTTGGTTGAACGCGTAAATCATATCAGACCGGCGCTGTCTCCTCACCGGTCGCTTTTTTTTTTTTTTTATAAAAGGCTCGTAACCCGGAGGAGTCGAGGAGGTGCTGACGCTACGCGCACCCAAGCAGCTGCGTTGAGGCCACGGAGAGACTGCCTCGTAAGTATTCGTACGGAGAAGCATCTGCGCCAAATTTAGTCGGCACATTCATCCGACGACTGTGCAACTTTGCACACACATAACCTTGAGAAGCGAATTCGCGTATTTCACTCGAGTTTATTATTCAGCGAGCGGTAGCCGTGGCAACGTCAGGACGCCAGTTGTCTTTCCAGCATGCGCTAAGAGGCGACAAAATACACGAACTTATACACGTATGCTATCTGGGCGACAAGCGGATGTAACCGGTTCCGTAAACTTAGCTGTTCGTTTACGAGGTACGAAACCTTGCCCATCTCGCCTACACAGGCGTGTTTATCGAGTGCTGTGGCTCAGTCTGGATGCCCATGTCATCACAGCACACGGGGAACGAAATATGCTGGGAACATTCAGAAACAGTTTTACAACAAATAAGGAGCAGTGTATAAAGACCTCTATGCAAAGCGTTTGCATTTTTTGCACATCGGTAAGTACGTTTCTATTACCGTGGTTGTAACTTCGGAAACATTGGTAAATTTGATCGCGGTATCGATTTTCCCTCAAAACCTCTCGGCAAACAAGAACAGAATCGGAGGAACCAGATGGCGAACGTAGCGGCACTCGGACGCGTCCCTTCCTAAAGCCAGGGCTCTCCCCGAAACTTGCCCGACTTCTGTGGAGAGGCCTCCTTTTCACGAGGAGCACGAGAAGAGGAGTGGCAGCGGGGAGGGCGAACAAACAGCCCCACGAGTCGGCGGCCACGCGTCCGGCGCGCGCGACCTGTTCAGCCGCGGCGCACGCGAGCGCTCCCCACGACCTCCCCCGAGTCGGGAGAAGCGCGCGCCCCGGCCCAAGCCCGAACACGGAGTCAGCCAGGCGCGGAAAGAAAAGAAGACGCCCGGGCAAGAAACACGCGACGACAACGGGAAGCGTTCACACCGTCTCGCCTCTCTGTAGCAGCTCTTGGCCGCCCACGGCCACTCGCTGCACCCACAGTCCTCACGTGAGTGCCGCGTCCACGTGCGGCACGCACGTGGACAATGATCTCGTTGCGTCGCACTTGCCTGCCGCTGTTTACGACAGAACGTAACAACTGACGATGTGCTAAGCCTCTGTCAACCAGTATAAAAATGGCATACTGCAATCACCACTTCCTCCGCGCGTCTCGGGATTTCCGAATATTACGGTCTCGCTGTGCTAAAAGGGAGCCTTATTATGCAAAATTTCGCCATAGCTTCAATTACTCCTTTGTTCACTTTGCATCGCATCGAATCACCGGCACATGACATAACTGAAGACTCGTCGGCACCCGTATCAATAAGGCAGCAAGAATTGGCCAAGGAACGGCACAGCGGAAGAGTTGGAAAATGCGGTCACGTGGCTGTGGGAGGAGGACATCGTTCTTGAGTACTTCGAAGAACGATCGTACTAGTGTGGAGATTTGCTGGCGCTTGTTACGAAAACAGTAAGAATCCCACAGGGCGTTGCTGGACGTACAACACGTACAAGTGCTCAAGTGAAGCTCATTATCTGTCGCCTGATGAAATCTGCGCAGGCAGCAATCACTGGCTCTGGAAGGCGACCGAGTTTGTGATGAGCGTGCCAGTCGTACGCTCAGCGAGCGAATGGCCCCGCAGCTTGCGTGAGTGAAGGAACCTTATCCTTGAACTGGACACCCGAAGGAAAAAGAAATGATGAGGATGGGATGACATTGCGTCGTGCAAGGGAACGACATCGCGACGCGTTTGCGAACGACCTGTAGCGGCCACGTCGTTCGCTGATCTGCGCTCGAAAGTCCTTCGCAGCGTGCACGCAGAATCGGTTTGCGCGCGTTCGCTGCTTCCCAGCGAAAACGAGCGAGGTCGGACTGTTTATTTGTCTCGACAATGCATCGTTTCGGGAAAAATAATCACCGCTCGGTTTCGACACGTCGCCTGCCGCCCTCCTGACGACAGTTCGGTCCGCGAGTGAAGACGGCGCCGCGCACGCCTTCTCGCTTCCACTTGCGACACACGCAGACAGCGTCGTCATGTGCTGTGCAACGCATTCCTCTTTATATGTACGAAGGCAGACGAGACGAATTTCACTCAAGGATTTTGCCTTTTTTTATTTTTTCTCGAGAGTCGTCAGTCACGTCGTGTGACGCAGCGTCCATAAGCGAAACATGCATATCTTATCACCGTCAACGCGTCTATCTGGTTATTAGAAGAAAAAAAAAACTGCTTTCATAATGTGTCCACAAGGCTGACAAAAATAACGAAGACCGCGAGTAGGACAGGAAACTAAATTTTAAGTTATAATCACTGTTCAATGTTTTCGTCTTGGAGAATCACCGGTCAGTACAGAGGGATCGCACTAAGAAATCGATTACGCGGGGCAGTGTCGGAGTAAGTAAACACGTTCTCGCGTGCGAGAGATGGCAGGCAAGGCGGAATGTATCTGGCGACAACATAAACGCCATCCGCAATGCCAATATCGATTCACGCATCCAAGCGAGCATGGCAAACGCAACATTACTAACTACGCAAACAGGCACGCCTCGTACCGTCATAAAAAGCCGAGATTTGCGCAAGATAATGCATGCAGCAAAATCGCGATCGTGGGGGAGAGTCGCATTTTTCAGATATTAATCCTCTCTTTACCTCGTTTTAGCGCAAACTCGAATAAAGTCGCACTTCGTTTATTAGAGGGAGAAAAAAAGAAAACATTACGCAGTGCAAATGCCTCCTTTAATGTCCCTCTCCTGCTTAGTTCTCCCTCACGAGCAGCGGGAGTGGACGCTCGCGCATAGCGTGTGATGCGTTGGGAAACAAAACTAAACGCTCCTTAGAAGAACCACTCCCTGCTCTTACGTGGCGAAATACCAATACGGACAACGCAGACAGCCGGGGAGACACGGTCACGAAAAACCCCGTCATTACATTGCGCGCCCCGTCCTGCCGGGCAGCGACAAACCCGCATCAACCGTCGCATTCGGATCGTGGTCTTTCCGCTTCTACCGCACTACCCTTTTTTTGTTTCCCCAAAAATGTTCCCCGTCGGCTAGTGACGCGGCACGTCCCCATAACGCAAGCCGCCAGAAACCCGCACGCTGCAAGCCTGCGCGGCCCGGCAAGCGCACGAGCTAGACAAAAGAATTACACGCTCGCAAAGTTCTCCCGCTTTTTCCGGAAAAAAAGCCAGGAACGGCGCAGAGGAAATCGCCTCCTCCCGGGCAACGCTTTGTCAACCGATATATGAAATTTGGCAACCGTCCACCATCTTCATGAACGCACCGGGAACAACCATCGCGCGCGCACGCATCAAACGCGCGCGTAACCGTGAAGCGCGACGCGCGCTCCCTCTTTGCTTCTTATGTTCTATCACGCGGACGCGAGGCAGAAAACTACGGCACGAAGTGGAGGGGGGAAGCGCGAAACAACGCTCCCTGCCAAAACGAAAACGGGCGCGATAGTAAGCCTAAACAAGCGTCCCCGGGCGGTGGGGAATTACAATCGACGCTCTCCCGACATCCCTACCAAATCTCCCTCGCTAGGCGACATGTCTCCCGCTCGCCCCTTCCATCGCGCAAATGGCTCCCCTCATAAACACTTTCGCCCAACACGTCGTGCCAGCAGCCGCTACGCGCGAACGGGGTGATGCGAAAGAGCGAGAAACAGTAAATACAATCCCGAGTCCCACGCCGTCGCTTTCTAGTTGCGTTGGATTGGCTCGCGGGGGGGGGGGGGGGGGGACTCGAAGGGAGGAAAAGGGGCGAATTTTTCGTAGCGGATGAAGAAACGGAGGCAAACTGGGAAAGCGCGCGCGCCGTGAATTACGCAAAAGGAAGGAGATTTAGATCCGAGAGAAGTCCCCCCGGGAAAACAATGCGGTACGTAGAGCGACAAACCAAACGTGCAGTAAGCAGACCAGAGGCGAGCTCGGGTGGGGGAGGGGGGACAGCGAGTGAAACAATGATGTGGGTGCGAGACGCGGGATAAGCGAACACAAACGAAGAGAAATGCGCAGTGGAGGGAAACAAGGCTGGTCTCCCCCAAAGCGTCGTCTACCTATTTTATACGCGTGCGCCCATTTTCGGGTGATGCCAGCTCCGCGCGCCCCCCTCGGAGCCTTTCCTGGGTGACGCCCCTCCCTCCCCAATATGAATCGTAGCAGCTCTGAGAGCACAAACAGAGGCGCGCGCGCGCGGAGACAATCAACGGAAGCGTAAATGACGCCGACAACGCGCGCGTGCATCACGCTTTATGATGGGAACAAAACGGGGTGCAGCAAAAGAGTGTCGCCCACAACCGCCGGACCTGGTTCATTCCAGGCGTCCACGGAAGGGAGAGACGGGTCGCGTCCGACACGCCACACCGTCGCTTGGGCCCCGGGAATTCCGTTATCTGTCAAGCGTGGCGAAACTGATACGGCACGGCGTGACATGTCCGCTATGCCGTCACGATGCTTGTCCTTTTTTTTAGTTTCCTTCGGCGTTTTCAGTGCACCCTTTTTATTGCATTAAAAAAAAAAGCACTGAAACAAAAAGACAAGTGAGCTGACGAATGCGAGCTCAGTCGGTATTCACGCCAAGTATGAGCTGTCGGGCCACTCTTGCATTTTAATACTGGATACTTGCTCTGCGTCGGTCACTTTTGACGGTAACTTTGCATAACGCAATAACTGTACTCACAACAGACCCTTTCTGAAGCGAAGTGCGTTGCGATCTTGGTTAGCGAACTAACAGGCACCGAATGCGTAGAATTGAAAATGATTCGAGTGAGTACGTAGCCTCAATAAATATTCCTCTGTCGGAAATTTTCGACGTTTAAGTCAGTGGAGAGTCATTTGCAAATCCGATACAATCTCAGACGATTAGGAATAAACCATTACATGACCTAGCGAAGCGGGGGTCGGCGGCGTGGCACCGAGTTGAGAACACTTATTTGCAATCTATACGCGTCAGTCTGCATTTTCGCACATGCACATGCAAAAATGACTCCTGATGCCCTTTTGGTTTCTTGTTAAGGAATCTTTAACCCTATTACTCAGGCTCTAGTGTGCAAAAAAAAAAAAAAAAAGAGAAGGAGAAGAAAGCGGTAACACAAGAGCCGTACAATCAATGAATGGTTGCGAGATCCTAGTTTAACCACATTTGGGCTGAAGGACCGCATTGTTACTCTGGCGCATACATTTATCAATAACGGGCGAAATGGACACCAGCGCGCCCTCTTGCGGAGTTCAGGCGCCCAAAAACGAAGCGCAGAGCATCAGGGCGTCAGCGAGAACACCCGGCGGACACGTGGCGCATCCACGAGAGGAAAGACGGAAAGGCGCGAGCATGCGAGTACGACGCGTCAGCTTTTTCTTGCTCTTTTTCTTTACCTACTTTCTTTTTTTTTATCTTCTGGTGTTTCATTTTTACCTAGCTCCTAGTCAAGGTGTGCGAGGAGGAAATACCTTCGCTGCTAGAAGATAATCCTCAGCCGACGACAGGTCTATACGCAGATTACTCGACGAGATTCACAGAAACCCCGTCGACAGCTCTTTTAATCTCGCTTGCGCTAAAAAGAAAAAAAAATGCGCATGAGGCTCTTCCTTAGGCTTTCCTCCTGCTCCGGCTTCGCCGCACACGCTTTCCTTCGCCTAAGACGCAGCTCGCAGTTCCTTCAACTGCGCCCCACCGCGACGCCAATCGACCAGTTTCTACGTGTATCAGCTTGTTTAACGTATATACTCCCGGAGTCATCGCCTACACGTGTGTAGCCCGTTATGAATAAGAAACCAGCGCGAGTCCGGATAGACAGCGACAACAGATATCTTTGCAAGCGAAGCACATTTCGAGTATTACATTAAAGATCACGATGTCGTGCGACTAAGTGTAATGAAGGCAACACCGTACCTACAAAATTCAGACAATGCGCCCGGAGGTCGTAGGTTCGGCGTTTACCGACCACAACATTGTTTTTCGTCCATTTTAATTCGTTTATACGTATGCCATAATTTCTACACTACGGTTAAAACCTTTAAATAATGCGTTTCTTGACCTCATTAGCTTGTGTCTAACAGATCCATTCCGCTCTCGTTACTACCGAAGCGCCCATTTTCAATCAGAACCACACGCATCTCCTTAACGTAACAGAACACAAACGTTCATTCCCTCTTGCTCTACGCCGGCTAATCCATACGCACGAAATTTCGACGTATCGGCAGCAACACATGGAACAAAGGTGGGAAAAGGAACAAGGAAGTCGTAAAATAAAACTACCACAACGACACCTGGCCCAAGATTTTAACAGCGGAGGCATCTAGGGGCCCACAATGTCCGCTGTCCCTGATGACGTCCGATGTCACGAAGGGAAAAAAAGGACCCATTCTTTCCCTTGACTCACTATCCACCCTGCTACAAGACAGTGACTATGCAAAGGACATCACCAGAAAGACAAAGAAATGAAACAATAAGAAATAAAGAAAGGAAGACAAGTCTCGGGTTGCGCAGAAGGGAGCCCCGCTCGCCCACTAACGCCACCCTAGCCCTCAGACCGTGATAGCGGTACATGATAGTGATAGCCAATTTTACACCCTTGTCCCAGCTAAGCTGCTCACTCAGGTTTCACGGGCGTGGAGCTCGCTTAAGATTTTCGTATTCACGACGGAACGCCTCGCCGATCTATTAGGTGTCGCAAACACAACTCACTACCACCGCAACTCTTCTCGTCGAGACACGGCAGATCCGCGACGCCCTCCTCTTTCGTGCCAACCAAAGGCGACGAGGGCGAGCGAGAAGAAAACAATCGTTTCCGTGGACAGAAAGGAAAACAGCTTATTTGTGGCCGCTTTGGTTCGACGCAGCTGTGTGCGCCAAAGTAGACGAGGAGGAAGCCGCGATGAGTGATGTCCATCCGTTAGGCGCTGCGCAAACAGTGTGCGATGGAACGCAGCACCCACGTAGACGACGACGTAGACGAAAGCGAGCATGATCGCATGAAGGCATGCGGTTAGTTGAAGTTGCTCGTAGGAAGCGCCAGGTAGAAGGATTCGAATCCGCTCACTCAAAAGCCCAACACCAGCAACCGCTCCGTATGCCTCATCTTCTGCAACTTTTTGACTGTGAAATTTATTTACAAAAGAAATGGCAGATCCCACGTGTCGTGGGAATCAAGGAAATGCGAAGCACGCGTCAGGAACGTAGAATGGAACTGCATTGTTGTCTCGCTATACCGATTTTGGTACATATGAAATTAACGAAATAGCCGCAAATAGCCGTGGCATGTAAACCATGCCGCTCATGACACGCATATCATGATTCTAATGTTATGTATTGTCATTAACGTTCGTCATGCAGTCGTGCACGCTCCATAGCAACTTTGGTGCACATCCCATTTACGAAACGCGTAGCATGTAAATCATGCCACTCATGCATGTCATGATTTTCATGTTCTTGGAACGTGTCACCAATGGTCGTCATATATTGTTGTCTCGCCATACCAATTTTCGTATGTATATCAAGTTAACGAAACGGCCGCAAGAGCGCCAAGACCGTGACACGTAAATTATGCCGCTTGTGATATGTGTGTCATGATTTTTGTGTTATGAAGTGTCATTTGTTGAGTATTTGACTTGAAGTGTTCTGTAACCTGTCCTGATTGCTTTGCCATTGTTCGTTGTTCTTTTTGCCCAAATGTACGTTGTGCGTGTTTATGTTTACGTACCACCCTGCTATGGTCTAAGTTAGACCGCAGTATTTATAAATTAAAATAAATAAAATTTATGTTCGTCATGCAGTCAAGTTGTGCCATACAAATTTTAGCTACATGCTATTAACGAAAAGGCCAGGATAGCACCAAGACCGTGGCACGTAAACCACGCCGCTCATGACATGCACTTCATGATTTTCATGTTATGATCTGTCATCTATGTGTGTCATGCAGTCATCTTGTTGCATATCAATCGGCCAGGAGAGCACAAAGTCGTATGGGCGGCTAGATAGATACGCTCAAAGTCGCCGAAGTTCGGTAAAAACATGCTTCAAATATAATTCGTTGGGACGAGGGCGAGGCTTTGAAAACCGCCTTTTTCTAGGTGGTTTCCGCATGGGTGGTCATGAATAAATGGCTGGCCACGCAAAAAAATTGAGGATGCTGCACCGGCCTCTGAAGAACAGTTAATTTCGTCACTGAGGCCGACCATACTGCGGTGTCGCGCACCTTTCTCTGCATGGGGGCGGGGAGAAGAACCCTTCCCCGCCATTTTTTTGTCGGCACCCGGCGGTGCTTTGCTTGCCTTCGTAGAAAAAAAGTCTTCATTTCCGCTCTAGAAGCACGTCAGCACATCTACAAAGAAAAAATAAAGCCGAGAGATGTCCGTGTCCTGCACAGCATCGCGATACAAACGATGCATTGGGAAAGCATTCCACTAGTGAGATACAAATACATTTTGCAAATTTATCTAGATACAGAGGTACACATAGTCATCAATATTTAAGAGAAACCTCGCGATAGTCTTGTATCGCGATGCTGCCGAGCCCTGCTTTTAAGAAATGTTGCTGCTGGATATTTTTTTAAAAGGAAGTAACTGTAACGGTATTTACAGTTACAGTGTAAAAAGTAACAGTGTTACAGTTACAAGTTCCTCTAAATTAAAAGTAACTAGTTACAGTTATAAGTTACTGAAAAAAGTAACTAGTTACTGGTAACGCGTTACTAGTAACTAGTTACTGCCCAAGATTGGCTACAAGACAGTGACTATGCAAAGGACATCACCAGAAAGACAAAGAAATGAAACAATAAGAAATAAAGAAAGGAAGACAAGTCTCGGGTTGCGCAGAAGGGAGCCCCGCTCGCCCACTAACGCCACCCTAGCCCTCAGACCGTGATAGCGGTACATGATAGTGATAGCCAATTTTACACCCTTGTCCCAGCTAAGCTGCTCACTCAGGTTTCACGGGCGTGGAGCTCGCTTAAGATTTTCGTATTCACGACGGAACGCCCCGCCGATCTATTAGGTGTCGCAAACACAACTCACTACCACCGCAACTCTTCTCGTCGAGACACGGCAGATCCACGACGCCCTCCTCTTTCGTGCCAACCAAAGGCGACGAGGGCGAGCGAGAAGAAAACAATCGTTTCCGTGGACAGAAAGGAAAACAGCTTATTTGTGGCCGCTTTGGTTCGACGCAGCTGTGTGCGCCAAAGCAGACGAGGAGGAAGCCGCGATGAGTGATGTCCATCCGTTAGGCGCAGCGCAAACAGTGTGCGATGGAACGCAGCACCCACGTAGACGACGACGTAGACGAAAGCGAGCATGATGACGAGGATGTGCGGCTGCTGCTGGCAACCGCCGAATGAGCGGTAATCTCCTCGCGGCGAGTTAGCGCGGACGTATGCAAATCGGTTCCTCCGTTTGCTGACGACCCCCCCCCCCCTCCTTCCTCGCTTTCTCTGCTTTCAGTTTCTTCTTTCGTGGCGCTCAGTCTCGCACACGAGGAAAGTGCATCGGCCGGACCACCGCTATCCGCAAAAGAACTTCTCGACGCGCGCGCAGCAATTTCTGATTGCCACGCAATAAACTATCAATTATAGCGCGCTCTTATAAGCGCCGCGGCACAATAAGCTATGTCAGTGAGAAGTCGCATGACATGCTCATAGCAAAAAAAAAAAAAAAAGAGAGAGAGAAAAGAAGGGAAACAAAAAGGAAAGTGGCCCGTCAAATAAATAAAGAAAAAAAATGTTCTGGCTTTTTAAGTGAATAATCTATAGGATAAAAATTCAATTTCCTCATCACTGGTGCCTGCCTCATATTTGGATTATTACGCAAACACGTGAGGTATCTGCGGCATCCCTCTCTCTTTCTCTCTCTTGCTTTCTTTCTTTGCCCTACCATACAACGTAAAGAACGCTAGGCTGACAAACAAGCCAGATTTATTTCGCAGGTAATGTTCTCCAGCGTGAGCCAGTAGCGTCAAGCGCAGCCGCACGCGACGCGTTTTCTGACAACGTCACCCACCGTAGCAGACCGTAAAGAACGCGTTACAGCAAACTCGCGCACACGTACACTACGTACAACATTCTACTGTCGATTCGGCGTGCGTCCTCATAAACAGTAGTAGCAACAAGCAAGCAAGTATCGATCGTTCGGCCGCGCCCCGCAGCAAACCGCCCTGCAAGCGCGTCAACCCCCCCGAGCGCGGTGCAGGAGCGGAAACAATGTGTCGCCCAGCCTCGCCTACCTTAATTTTCGCCCGAGAGACCCAAAATGAAATTATAACGTCTGCGCGCGCAGTTCTCTCGGTCCGGAACCGGGGCGACCGAGAGAGCCGTGCCGCCGCCACCTTTCCCTCTCGCGCCCCACGAGGCGCGCAAAGCAGCCGAAAAAGTGCACCGCTACAAACAGTTGACCCGCGAGATTTTTATCGACGCAGCTCCCCTGACGTCTCGCCGTTTCCATCTGGTTTCCAGGCTGAAGAGCTTTTGCGCTTCCTCATTAGAAGGATGGCGCCTGAATTCAGGTGTGCGTAGCGTGTCAGACAATGGCGGGGCTTGTTCCACTGAAGTTAAACAATCGATTTGGACTTATCAGTTATTTATTTGAAAAATATCTATTGTTGATTTAACCGTCACAAGATTAGATTAAAAAATGCCGATCATAGGATCATCGTTAAATATCGGCAGAAAATTATACACATATGAGTGTCTGCATGACGTCAGGTAATTGAAAGTGCTCTTCGTATTTCGGCCACACTGGCTCAACAAAATCTCCTGAAACTTGCTACTTTGGGTATAAAAGACGGTACGATTAATTTCTACCGATTAAGCGTCATGTAGGTCCCAGTAGACGCCGTCAAAATCATTGAAGTCACAGGTGGTGAACACGGGAAGTTCAAGGTGTGGTTACCAAATACAGCTTGTTCTTGCTCATTTCCTGCTTACAAAGCAAGTTTTTGCGGGGAGAGTCATGCTTGTGGTACTCTGAAAGTGTGATTTGTTAGTATGTCGGACTTGGTTTTTCTATTTGGTGTTTCCGTAAGCTTAGCAAACGAAATGGTTAGAATACTGGCCCCGCCTTGTCAACTATGTACTGCGACAAAACATGGACGACAATAACAAAGGAGCTCTCTGGTACACCTCACATGCTCAGGCGCACTCATCACATGACAGATGACACACGAAAAGAAAAGAAAACGTTGCACTCGTACGCCATGCCTCTGGTGATGGGCACGTGGATATAACGAAACGCCGCCCTTTGTCGCTTTTGCACAGGCAAGATCCAGTATAACCTAAGCGATCGCGAACCCTGAAAATGAACAGAACCGTTGGAGCCAGCGCACCTGCGGGAATGCATCGGGAATGCATGTATAACAAATACAATTTTTTTTTCTCCCTTTTCCAGGCTCGGACAAGTAGGAAGGAAGGAAGGAAGGAAGAGGAAAGGAGGAAAGACAGGGATGCTAGCAAGTGCTGAGACCGGCTAGCTACAGACGCACACAAAAGGAAAAGAGGGCGAGCTGGATGCAAAGTGAACTACATGGGCTACTAGGACAGTTGCTCGTCGGAAACGTACTTTCCACGGCACAGCTATGAGACACAGTGAATCGGTTGGAAAGCGATGACAGCAGGGGTTGCACTTGACCATCGCGAAAAAATTCCTCTAACACGGCAACAGAAAACCCGAAACAAGCGGAAAAATAAAATGAACAAGATTGGGAAAGCTGCAGAGATCAACAGAAAAAAGCTGCATCACGCCATGCCAGGCGCCCACCTCGACCATGGATAACCGGCTTTCTTCCCTCAAATGCGACTCGATCCTCTGTCAGGTAAAGAGGAGGGGAGGGATTCTAGGCGAAGATAAAACAGGTTTCGCGAGGCAGCGGGAATGTATCGCTCGCAGCGTGAAAGAGCAACCGATTTGAAAGCAGCGCCCCCACTGATACTCCGCCACTGCCGACTCGATGGGAAGCAGTTCTGGGAAGAAGTTAGAACGTTCAAGCTTGCGAACGTTGTTTGCCCTGCCCGATTGCCTGCGGCTTCATGGCCATCTTTCCCCCGCACTCTCTCTCTTTCTCACGTTCCAGCTCGTCGCTCTCCCCGCTTCGATTTCGGGACAAAGAGGCCAAGAAAGAAGATCCATCCGCTCTGCGCTTCCACGTAGCCGGCCAACAAATAGCAGCAGATTCAGTACTGCTGTGCGCGCTCCTCAGGTTGCAGATGCAGCCATTTTAAGAATAGTTGTGTGCCCGACAGAGAAACATGTTTGTTGGTGGTGTAACGAAGCTCTTGCATGCAACACTATGTCTCTTTAGCCAATTCCACTGAAAATATTGATGAGTGAAGATATTAAACGAACTTGAATTATTGTATTTTTCATTTTCAACTGCATACTATCGTAACTGGCGGCCACTGCATGCAAACATGCGTAGACACGCACCCGAATATGAATTCATTACTGTCGTGCAAAGCGGAGACGATAGCCTATAGGTAGGTGCACTTTAAACAGCATATTACTGCGACCGCGTAATTCAATTGGTTCGACGAGCATTTAGGTCAACGTGACTCAAGAGCTAGCTGCTAATAGTTCCATTCTATTAGCCGTTAACTGCTCCCAGATATTAATGAGGCAATGATCCCGTTGCTTACGTTTAATGGTGTACCGCATCGGGCATCCTGACCTGACCTGTTCGCGAGTAATGACGCCCGGAATGTAGTACATGGGCTGGAGACATGAAAAAAAATAAAATAATAATAATCCAGTTCGACTGCAGTGAAAGCTGCACGAGGTGCGGAGCGGTGATTCATCTGCGTTTGCTTGGTGTTTCTGTCGTGTTTATCGTAGGCGTGTTCGAATTATTTTCGCCTAACTTGATCTCATTATGCGATCAATTACCCTTAATATGTATATTTTATAGCAATATGCTAATCTGGTTTATTTATGCAGTCTTAATCTGGATCTATTTTAACCGGTTTTGGTCAGTTATTAGCGTGTTCTGGCCCTGTTTTCAACAGCTGTTTTCTCATCGTGACAGGGACACGAGACATTACACGCCGACAGCCGTGGCCCCCAAAAGTGTCCCGCACTTAAAGGAGTACTGACACGATTTTGCGGCGGCTCAAAATGTACATTTTTCGTTTCCTAGCCATGTATTGTTAACGTCCTCCTCACACGGAAGCCAGGAAACACGTACAAAATATTTTAGTTTGGTTTTAAAGTTTTCATCGCCCAGCATTGCAAATCAGCCCCAGCGCAATGGTCACTACGATGACGTATGAGCACAGTCTATTAAAAATCGCGGAAATCGTGTCAGAGTCGCTGGACGACGGTGAAATTGTCGTTGTTTGCGTACCCCACGTGTGACTGACCACAGACGACAGAGTTGCAGCGACGCTATCATGAATTGCTGTCCCTATACGTGACTCAGACGTACGACCGACTATGTTGACACGTCACTAGGAAACCGCCCCCTCGAAATCGAAACTGAAAGTGGGCTTTTAAGGAAGTCGTATTACAAATATAGTCATTGCCTTGCGAGGCACCCTGATACACTTTTTGGGGTTCTCCACGCCAGTACTTTCATTTACAGTAATAATACGAGAATGTCAAAAATTCGTGTCAGTACTCCTTTAGTACGCAAATTTCTGCGGCCCATACAAAGGAGCGTGGCGCGCAGTAGGACTGACAGGCAACGCAGCGGCGTAACGCACAGATGCAGGCGAGAGTACTCGTTGAGAGTTGGCTAAACGAGCGAGGAATAAGGTGCGGCAGCGAGATAATAAAATAAGAAGAGACACCTCTGATATCGCGCGCCGGCGCCACGAGATAACGACAGGAGGGTCATCGTCCGACGGGAATTTGCGGAAGGCCTCTTCCTCGCTCTCTCTCTCTCTCTCTGACGACAGATTTGAACACCAACTCTCTTTATTTGGAGTCGGGTCAGCGCTGGATTGATACGTCCCGAGCCACGAACCGCCGCGTGTGGTACCATGCTCTCATTACATACAGAGGAGAGAATTGGGAATCCTTTCTGAAATACAGAGGAATCCTTTGTGAAAGGATTGTATGTACCAGGCCCGAACCCAGGAGGGGTGCCCTAGGGGCTCGGGCCCCTCCCGAAATTTTTGTTGAAGGTGTTGTTGGTAACATAGTGCCGTGCTATTAACATAACATTTAAGATTATTAATACGGTTGCATTCAAAAGATAACTTATTGTACATACTGCAATTTTTACCGAGAACAAATAATGGAAATACATGTTTTTCTCAAATAGTAGAGGCCATCAGCCAAGTGGGCCCCTCCCGAAAAATATTCCTCAATACGGGCATGCTATGTACGGTATGTCACGGTATGCGGACATACCGTGACGGAGGAAAGCATATCGTAAGGCGCCGAAAGATATGGTTGCGTGAGTTCAGGTGCTTGTCGCTTATGGACACGTAAAGACGCTTCGGAGGCACAACATCCTTGCTTATCACGAAATCCGATGCACGTAATGAGATTTGGGGTAACACTTTAATAATGAATTTGAGATAAAGCGATAAATAGATGCACAGAGGACCAATTAGAACAGGAGCTCAGGGAAAGATAGACGCTTGAATTGATGAAGAGTGATAGTTGAAATACTATGAAGAACAGGGAATGTCGCTGTCAACTTGCCGAAACGGCAAGTTATCTGTGGCTCCTCTGACGAAGACAAGTCCACTTGTCGAAACGTTATCTCCAGCGACATTGCCTTTTCTTGGTCGTTGAAAACGACTGCTTCATCACACAAAGGACAAACTGGAGATAAGGAGGCAACAGTATTTTTTGTTATTTACTTTCCTGGCCCATCTCGGTGGCGTGGAGTTCGCTCGCATCTACTATGAACCAAATGAAGTTGTTTCACTCACTCTTTACTTCCTTTACTCCAAACTAAAAGAGCAAAAGAAAGGGAGGATAGAGAATGAGGCAAGAGGACAAGAAAACGTACGATGGGAAGAGAATGAACATCCCTGATCCTAGGATAAGAAAAAAAAGAAACACGATACTACAACTTGGTACAATAACGTCTTGCTAGTCAATAAGTGACGCAAGATAGAGGGAAGGGGGGAGGGGGGAATGCAGCTGTAAACACAACAGACACAGACAAAGAAGGCGACAAGACGACGCTGGACTCACAAGTGAATTTCAATTACGGGAAAAGCCCATTTATATTGGTGGTCATATCAGTTTCGTGAACGACGGCAACAGTACAGAGCAACAATGGCATTTCGGAAGCATTCTCGGCGTCAAATTTCGATGCTTGCTTTACTTCGCGTAATTCCCGGGACATTCAAGTTCAAGAGGATTTCTATTGTTAATTGTTTTCAGATGACTGACGTTCGCGTTCCTTCTTTTCTTTTTTTTTCATGTGCTTACACAATATCGAGTTTCTTTTTTTTTTTACCGAAGGAAGGCTCCAAGAGAAAGAACAAAGAGCTAAAACTAACAGGGCCCACAATACCACGATACGGCGGAGTGAGCGAGTGCAAACTTACCGTGGTCGATAATATTAGAAAGACGCACACATCGACCTCTGAGAGGCGTACGCGTCGCAAGATTGTTGCCAATGGCAGCCGTACAAACGTTTATTTACCGACAACTTCCGCCAACACGCCGGACGTTGATCGACAACGCCACATTTCCTACGGTTAATCGGAATAAGCTTATCGTCCTGAAAACCTAAACGGTTGTTGCATTTCAAAAAAAAAAAAAAAAAAAGACGAATGGGCTATCCAACTAGCCGTGCGACGCACTTTGTATGTGCACTATATAGCACACCTCGAAATCGTGCGATAGTCGAAAGCGCGCGTAATATCATATTGGACAACACATTTTAAAGCAATAGATATCGAAGACATCGTCTTCGGACGTATTCGCAAATTAAAGGATAAAAGTTTGCGTAGTAAAGTTCATCGCGTTCACAAAGTGTTTCAACCTCGCAAACTCTGATGGCGTGCCTCATACATATTACTAAAGTAAAAACTGAATGCATAATGTCTGAATGCATAAGTTCGAACGGTGCAAAAGAATGCAAGGAAACGAAACCCGGCGCTTCCATGTATACCTGTTTGAACACAGAATATATACTACATCCGTGTTCCACTGGCTTTATAAAAAAAACGTACACATTCATAACTGGAGCAGCTCGGGGGCCCCGCCGCGGTCGTCGGCCATGGTACTCGGCTGCTGATCCGAGGGTCGCGGGATCGAATCCCGGCTGCGGCGGCTGCATTTCGATGGAGGCGAAATGTTGAGGCCCGTGTGCTGTGCGATGTCAGTACACGTTAAAGAACCCCAGGTGGTCCAAATTACCGGGGCCCTCCACTGCGGCGTCTCTCATAATCAGAGCTGGTTTTGGGACGTTAAACCCCACATAACACCAAGCAGCTCGGGGAGGGAGGGGGGTCAACACACATCCCTCTAAATTAAATCTTGACTGCACCCCATGGCTCATATGGTACTCAAAATTCATGCCAAACTGCCACCGCCGAAAGGTAATCATAATATCCTATACTCGGCAGCAAAATGCTCGTAGCATTTCAGTCACCTCAATTTAGAATGAATTACGGGAGCTGTGGTTTCGTTTGATTTGACCCAATTCAGGCGCAAACAAGTGCTGGACATACATACATGCGATTTTGCAGGCGTCCCTGCGGTGCGAAAAATTGTACAAAGTGAGAAACAAAAAAAGAAAGGAGCGGAAAAGAAAGAAAGATTCATTCTATCATTCATAAGATGCATTGATCATCTTTTGCGCGGCAGCTTATGCGTTCGCGTGATTAAACGATAGTAGTAGAAGACTTTTATTGAAGCCCAATATTACAGGCTCAGCATTTCTACCGCCTGTGCGACTAAGCGGCGCTGAACTTCCTCCTCTTCAGAGCCAAGCCAGTCGAGCCAGGTGGTGATTGATAGGGAAGGGGGAGGGTAAGAAGCCGATCGCTGAGCAACAGGGCAGTGGAAAAGGCAATGCGAAAGGTCAGCATATCATGAGGGGCAGTTAGGACAGGAGGGGGCAGAGCGGTACTTGTAGAGGAAGAGGGGGTGGTAAGTGCATTCATTTGAATGTGCCTCAGAAGGCGAGCCTCCGGCACGGTGAGCGATGGATGAGGGGGAGGATAGAGTCGCCTGTCGAGGCGGAGCTGGAGGTATACATCCCTGATAGTTTGGCGTAGGGAGATCCTTCCCCCGCCCGCCAAAGTTTTCCCATCGTCCTCCGAAGGCTTAGGCCATGGGATCAACGGTGCCCGGTGGAAAATGTCGCGGGCGAGCTGGTGGGCCAGCTCATTGCCGTCGATCCCCGAATGACCAGGCACCCAGCGTAGGAAGACGGTGGAAGGCTGTAATGCGGAGACCGCCTGCTCGACCTCTCGTTGGAGGGAAGGGGGTAAGGTGCGGTTTTGTATGTGGCGGATAGCGGCGTAGGAGTCGGAGTAGACTGTATACTCTGCGAGAAAAGGAAGGGAGGGAAATGACCGTAGGGCGTGGACAATGGCGAGGACTTCTAGCGACAGTACATCTGGAGGGTGTAGGTATGGCCCACTGGTGTTTACATGGGCTGTAATCTCAACTGCGTGTCTTGCCGTCACAGATTCAGTGATATCTAAATCTCGCTACACCGTTCCTGCACCTGTATTTCAGAAGTGCTTACTGCGCGCGTGCCTGAACATATCTTTCGGTTGCCTCGTTTTATAAAGAAGACTTTCGGTTATGCTATATACACGTGCCTTCGTAAGAAACGTGGCGATTATCGACGTGTATTCGTTGATTAATACTATAGAAAAGTAACCATTCGAAAATGCTGCGGTAACTAGTAAGTTGCATTAATCTGATTTCTGCTAACACACTCGCACGCACAAGAAGGAACTAACTTCGACTGGAATTGAACGCAGAAACAAGACTCCCACCGCAGCGTCGACAAGTGGCTCTTAATAGCCCGTGCACCGGTGGACACAAAACGAGTCGCGGCAGTCTTGCACTGAGTGTGTACCGCACTCTCGCAACGACACGGGTCGCCAGAGGCAACAACACGGCCCACCGCGCAAGCCCGTATCTCAGAGTCTGACACGGCCTAATCCCCGACCCCTGCTGCTCGCAATCCCGACAGAGACTCGAGCCAAGAACAACACGAGCGATCAGCGGAACGACGACTGTGTGCCGCAGCGGCGCTGCAGAGGGACGCACCTTCGTGTTCGCGCCCACAGCTCGCACAAAGTGGCGGCTCTCGCGACGACAAGCAAATGCAGGCGTTCCTGCAAGGTGTCAGAGAGGATAGCGATACACTTGAGTACGAGTGTGTTGCTCTCAAACTAGATAGTGGCTTTGATTTCTCCATAATATGAAAGGAAAATTACGCGGATAAGGCGGATTGAGACGGAGTGAAGAATGTCGGCTTCAAATGGTTATTGCAGTGAAACTAATTCGGTTTAAATTGGTGAGTTTATCTGCAAAAACGTAGTCGTCGTTAACTTCGAGATAATAGGTTAGTTATTGCCATAGAATGTGAAAGCGTGAATTTCGATGTGAACTAAATATCTGCAAGACAAACAATGCCCGAACAAATTTTATTCGTGCAGGAAGTCAAGAGGCCGCGGATACTGAAGATGTTCTTTTTTTTGTGTGTGTGTTCTAGCCGCATTGGTCCGACGAGACTTCCTGAAACTTGAAACATTGCGTTTCTGGTCCCCACACAGATCAATTAACTTAATTTTCAGCGACTGATTTCACCGATTGAGAACTGCGCGCTCTATACGTACCATACGGCGCGAAAATATATGGCGCCACGACGATTTGGTGTTCCGAATATTGAGTTATTTCTCTTACCACGCATCGATCTTTTTTCGAGGCAAGAGCGGTGCTTTTGCTATTGTGAAAAGGTAATTTCCCGAAACGCGCAAAATCGTCTTTTTTTCCCCCTCTCTCTCTCTCTCTCTCTCTCTCTATTTTTGTGCCCCTAGATAGCGAACAGCCAGCATTTGCCAACATTTGACATCGTCGACAATTACCTATACTAGCCGTCATTGCCAATCACTCAGTCATCGTCCGTCATCTATAACGAGCCACAGCCACTATGTAGACAAAATTAGGTAACTCTAGCCAACGGTGCACGACATGAGCTAACGTCAACCAGTGCCGAAGGTGTGAGAGCAGATACAGTGGATGACGTTGGCTAAAGAAATGTCGTCCCCGTTGCAGAATGTGGGCAAAACATGTGTTCAAAAAATTGCGTTAGCTTGAAACAAGACTCTGAATTCCTAGGAACTTATTGTACGCTTCCAGGAACGCACTGATGACAACTGAAACCTACAACTGCGAGCAAAAGGCTGGGCACCTGCTTGTGATGTCCGCACTGAAGCGTTTCTTCCTAGTTTAGAGTTCCTTGTTTACGACAGATTGTGACATCACTAGTGTGTTACGCAACTAACGATATTATGAAGAACACTGTAATCGCTGCGACTAATGAGAACAAGTGCCAGATTGTATCGCTTAATCTAATCTAAATCAGTGACAGCAACGGCAGGTAAAGGTGCGCCTGAGTTTTCCTTTTGGGCGCGGCCGGAACAAGAGAGATACGATCTCGACAACAGTGTATTGATTTCGGAAACGCCGAACCGTGTGGCTTCCTCCAACCGATTTTCGTGTAAACTGAAAGGACAAAGACACTTCCAACAGTATCAAAAATAACAGCGAACGCAACTTGTTTGTACAAAGCGGGTCTCGCCTTCACAATGCACCATGCGCGACGACCCCCCCCCCCCTTCTCTCTCTCTCCATCCTCTCAGATCCCGGTTAGGGAGGGGAAGTACGCGATACTTCTAATCCACTTCACAGCATCCTCGCCGCAGCTCAGATTGACGACATCTCGCTCAACAAAAGAACTCCGGCCAACGGGGAGAAACGAACAGGAGCCCCCGCGATCAGGGTGAGACGCAGATGCAGGAAAGAGACAAAAAAAATAACAAAGGTCTCCTCCTCCTGACTGTGGATAGCGGCGGGGGAAATAAATGAACCGCCGGCGCCTCGGTGTCAAGCAAGCGATCTAATTCGGGAGTCGAGGAGCGGCTGCTAACCGAGACGAAATTTATGTCTCGCGACTCCGCCAACGTCAACGCCGCGCGAGCGCGGTCAGGCAAGGAGCGGCGCCGTGTCGACCCCGGTTCCTCCTTATAGATAGACGAGCATCCATCGGGACACCCTCCCCCGGCCAGCCTTCCAGGCTGCGATACCAGAAAGGGTCTCGTTCGGAGGCATAGCCGTACGGAAAGAACAGCACGAACCTCGGGAAGTGCGTAACCTTTCCCACTGCGGGCCCGTTTCGAGTGTCGGGTCGGGTGCGAGAAAGCGCCAATGCGGATTTATTCCTGTACCATGGCCCCCTGCACTCAGGATCCAGGGAAGAACAGAAGATGGGTTAGAATCGGCTGCATACAGCGTCACGGGTTATGACTTCGTGCATTTCCGATTCGTTTGCCCCTTTTCAACCATGCATGGCTGGAACCAGAAGTTTACCTTGATAAACATGGATTAAAAAATGCAGTGCACCTTTCGATTTTTCAATTGCACTTTCGACTGCCATGCATATTTGGCTACCTAGGTAGGATTTTTTATTCATGAACCAGCACAAACGTGTATGCCCTTTAGCGCACAATGTGCATAAGTCTTTCGCACTATAATAATAGAGTTGCGCGATGATGCAAACAGCAGAAACGAGAGAGAGAGAGAGAGAGAGAGAGAGAGAGAGAGAGAGAGAGAGAGAGAGAGAGAGAGAGAGAGAGAGAGAGCCGACGGTTTTCTTAATGGTTCCTGTGAAGGTATAGCATGCAAACAGCTACTTATTAGGCTCACGGACTAAACGGACGAAAAAAAAAATGTAAACAGAGAAAAGAAGACGCCGCTACAAAACACCGATGCTGAGTATAGACGTCGCGCGAAAAAAAAGAACAGCCTCTCCAGAGGCGCATTACTCCGGCAATGAATGACAGATGCTGGCTCGCCCAGCTCGGTACGCATTCTCAGCCGCGCCGCGGTGGGTATCCAGAAATTAGTCTGGAGAAGACGCTGCCAGCGGCGGAAGGATGCGAGTTGGTACAGAATGACACGTGGCTTGAGGGGATGACTGTGACGTCAAAAGAAGTAAATAGGAAGAAAGTATAACCCCGGTAGACGTATTTCTAGAAAGAAAAAGAAAGAAAAGTGCAGGTGCGTTGTGACTCATGTGGAGAACAGCTTGTCTGTCGCGTACGTAACACACCACGGTGCATGAACGCAGAAAACAGATGGACCGATGCCCGCGCGGTGTAGTAGAGGCGATCTCGAAACGGCGTCGCCCGGAGTAGACGTGACAAAAGTCGTATAGAAAGATAAGCGAGAGCAAAGACTGCCGAACGATACGCAGCCGGGGGCAGCAACACGTCGGGAGAGGAGGAAGGCACTATCGGGATGATGAAGAGATAAAAGCAAAAAAACGGAGCCGTTCCTCCTCCGTGACAGCTCTGCGATGCCGGGCTGCTGACCTCCTCCTCCTCCGCTGCCTTGTCTGCTCTCGTTCGCTTTCTCGGCTGATCTAAAAATTGCCACGCAGATGCAAGCATTCGTCCATCCGGAGTATCGCGGAACACGGCGAGCGCGAGGAAGAAACTCACCCGAGGCACGCGAGGCGCTCCTTGCGAAACAAACGGACTCGCAGGAGGTCACTCAACTCCGCCTGCCACAACACATCGAGGAGGAGCACGCGCACGAGACGCCCCAGAGGCGATCGGACCTCGGTTGCAGCTCGGGGAGGTTAATTAAAGCCCAGGGAAAGAGCAACGAAAAAAATATTTGTATCAATTGTGGCGACAAGAGATGAAGAAGCGCTAAGGTGTGATTGAGCGTGGGTCGTGAGCTTATGAAGATCAAAGAGCATGTTCCTTAGCTCGGTCTCGCGAATACCTGAATTCGCCTCAACAGTGCAGACGTCCCGCGAGATGTTCACGGTCACGCTAAGCCAAGAGATAAGAAAATCACATGAAAAATCAGACGTTTTGGCAGAGAATTGGATGTGACAATGTTAATGGAAATAAAAAGCGATGAAAAGAAGTTGCTGTTACTTTCGTGTAGCATCTGATTGGCCTACTTGGAACTGCGGTGGTTTACCTTCTAGCCACCTTATAGAATACCTTGTCTCGAGGGAAACGGGTCAATTAGCAGGCGTTATCCCTCTCGGCGTGATGCGGCGCTGACGGGTCGAATATGGTTACGTTTCGAAGGCCGTCGTCCTTTCCTACACACACGACCACAAGGCGTTCTCGCCACTCCGGCGAGGCGCTGGAAACAATGGAGCGAATGGGCCGGAGAGATTTCAAAATCATCGAAAACACTTTTCGCAGCTGCAGGGCCGGGCGTCTTTCTGCAACCGCCTTCCGACGTTACTCGCGAGGAGCGTGCGGCGACGTTTCGTAAGCGATCCGGCGGCGATGACGAAGACTTGGCATTCGCGCAAAAAAGCTACTTCGACGGCGCGCTGCGGGCGAAACAGCTCATGTCGCGCACGCTGCAACGACCATCCTCGCGGGGCCGAGTAGTATTTCGAGATCAGCCATAAACCTCTGCTCCGGCCGCACCCAATACCGAGCGCACACACACGGAGAGAGAGGCACGCGCTAGATTGCGGCGCGACGCCTTCGTTGGCACGGGCGCAAAAATAGGCGCCGACGCACCATGGTGAATCGAACGCGAGCATGCATGTATGTCCGCCTTACTCCACGTTCATCTTTCACTTCTTTTTTTTTTTTTCGTGCCGAGAGGTCCGCGATGCGCCCCGCGGGGCCGACCAGCCTCGAGCTCCGTGTTTGTTTACGCAGTGCGTGGGTTGCTTTCTTTGGACTCCGGAATTGTTGATTTCCGCTAGAGCGCAGTCGGCCACAGCGACGGCACGTCTTAATGATTACGCCGAGTTCACAGACAGAACGGAAAACACCTGCTAGAAATAGTTCCGCCGCGAGCGATAGAAGAGTGCACAGCATGGCGCGGTGGGCAGATTATGCGTGCGTGGCGCAAAGGGAAGGCCGCTATGCATGCAATGGAGCCAGGAATCAATCCTCCGTGTCTATACTTATGGATAGTGAAGCAAGCTCGTCTGTTATCCATCTAGAATGTCATTTGTCAGCACAGTACTGTGTAGCTACATGTCGTACACTGAAGGTCATACGTCCTTGTATACGTAAGGCAGCAGACAGTATCGGTATAAACTACAAGTAAACAGCTAGTAAGGACATAATAGCTCGTCGGTTTGAAAAAAAAAAAAAACGGAAAAGGAACACGCTATAGTGACCAAACTTGATCGACCTCGGCTCCCTTTCCCCTTACAGATCGGCACCCAGCTCAAGAGGACGACTTCTCTATCCGAAGCTTCCGCAGAGTGAGCTCCACGGAGCTCGACCCGCGACTTATAGCGCGCCCCGGCTATTTTTGAAATCGCGAAACGAACACACCGGGTCCGTTCCGTTCCATCGCACCTAAACGAAGCGCGCGGCTAGGACCCTTTCCCGAACAGCGTGGGTTCGCGTTCCCTCGCATAAATCCGTCCTCGGAAGCCATTCGCACGCGCGGAGAGCAGCGGTAGAGTGGCGTACGAAGAGTCGAAAAAGCCTAAGACAAGGCGTGGATGTATTAGCTTCACGCCAAAGCTACACAAGAAAGCAGGCCAGAGGCTTAGCCATGCGGACGTCGTGTTCTCTATCATGTAGTACGTGGGAAACGAAGAGGTGACCGAGTGGCAGAAACCCCGCAAAGTACCACCGCAAGCCATATGTAGCGAAGTAGGATTCGTTGCCCGATTTCTTACGTTCTTATGGTTAAGTAAGGAAAAATAAAAGAACCCCAGAACCTCTCGCATCGAGATAACTGGTTACTATACTATCGAGGCAAAACGCCGGCGCAGGTAGAATTTGTCAACGCTTAATGTTACCCGCCCTTTCCCGAGCGTAACAAGTCGGGAATGTAATCCTGATGCACTGAAACGAGTGCAAGGCCACCGACTGCTAGTTGTAAATAAAAAGGAACGCGACTATGCCTCAATACTTCCAAGGTCACCCCGCCGGAATCCGAGCGGAGATTTCCCACACTATTTATAATAGTCCTTGATCACACACACACACACACACACACACACACACACACACACACACACACACACACACACACACACACACACCTAGCTCTTCTCCAACGGGCGAGAAAAAGAAAGGAAAAGAACCCAGAGTGGAAAAAATGCCTCTTGTCCAGCGAGTAAAATGTCTTACTATCCAACGACCGGCAGATTTCTCAGATTTACCGTAAAAGACTGACTCATTGTGCGAGCCTTGGTGTCGTCACGCCGTGGCGCCACGGTGAAAGTCACACCGATCCTCGAAGGTGTCGATATATTATAGCTGGCTGCGCCGCGGCTCGCCGCCTGCTTCACGGACGTTCAGCGGCGAGAAAAAGTATCAAGATTGCTTTCCTTTATCGCTGACCACCATTGAACCACGCCCAGCTAATCGCCTCGGCGGCGTGTGCTTCACAGCCAGCCCTGCCGACGCCACAGAGCGCGTACGCCTCCAGCATCGTTAATCTAGTCATTGAATATCAAAGGCGCACCACCAAGTTGCCGCCGCCGCTGCTACGCACTGCGGCCTCGACGAGATTCGGAAGAGCGCGCGAAAAGAACGGTCGCTCGGTGAGCTGCTCCTCAACAAGGAGAGGGGGACGGGGGCTCTCCCGATAGCTTACCTGTACACCCCCGTGCACTTCCGTTATCACCGCCTCCGAATTACGCGAAGCGCTTTGCCCAGGAACACCGATAATCGAGCACGTGTGGTTCTCGCCCACATTGACGCTGGTCATCCTAGGCCATCGTAAAGCCCGCTCTTCCCGTCGTCCTTGTTTGATAGTTACGCACGCGCCGTTCTAGAAATCTTTAAACCAAGTTTGATGTCGGTGTTCTTCACGGGAAACATGAAAGGCAGGGCCTGACTCTACAAAAGTACCGTCCATTTCGTACGGGGTTCCGGGGAAACTGCTACAACGAGTATGTTTGCGTCAACGCGCCACTGCTCACTCTCATGTCATACCAGACTGCGTGCCGTAACGAGAAACAAAACAAGCGGGGCAGTAAACACGAGCCTCCGCTCGTTTGAGTTCCCTTGTCATGCCCAAAAAGGTGGACACGGAAATGAGCGAGAATTACCAACAGCCCGCGGCAGCAGAGGGCTCGCCCCCCATGTGGCACGCAGAAACGAGCAAAGAACGCAGGAAGCGGAAAAGCGAGCTGCAAAGCGCAAATACAGGCGCGAGCAGAACGCGAACGCGGAATGGCGCGAGCACGGGCAACCGACGGCGAGACACAGCATGCGCCTCAAGTTGGCCGCTTCTATCCCCGGAGTCGCATATAAGGCCGATACACAACCGAAACAGTGTCCGCGCGAGAAAAAGACCGAGGCGGCTACACGTCGAACGAAATACCTCGGCCTCAGCAGGGGGGTGGCTGGCTGGCGGAGGCATTATTTTCTCTTCGGCGTGAAGCATTTCCAATGTGGGTTAACGGCTCGTATATACGCGACAAGCATTGCGCCGCGAAGGCCGAACGCAGTCACAGCTGCCCGGCGACGACGATTGCATGCGCGTTCCTTAATGACCCTTTGAGTGGCCCGGCCGCTCGGCCGCTTCGACGCGCAGTTGCCGCGCCGGCGGCCCAATCACAACGGTCTCGCGGGTTCGCGGGCGATACGGCCACTCGCCGGCATCCTTCGTCGCTTCGCTTGGTTCATTTACTTTATTTGCCGAGTGCGCGCGAGGGTTCAACCTTATTTTTATTGTTATTATTCCGCTTTTTGTCGCGTATAAGCGCACCGTCGGCGAGCCATCAAGGCGCGCGAATTACTCAATTCCGTCTGTCGCTACTAATGTCACTGCCACCGGACCGGTGGCCTGTGAGCCGTAATAGAGGGCAAGAGGTATGTCTTAAAAAAAGGGACAGCCCGAGAAGCTGGTAAATTTGAGACACTGAGCTGCTACACCAAGAACGAGAGGTTTGAAGAAAGTATGTGCGTGCGTGTGAGCTGGGAAAAGGGGGGGAGGAGAGAGTTCAGCGAAGGAGAGTTTATTTTTTCTGCCTCTGCAAGGCGCCCTAACTACTGCTGTCGCTGCCAACGCTAAGGGGGAAATCATTTGAACTCTCGTAAGAAGAAAGAAAAAAAAAAATGCGGCCACCATTTTCTCAGGCCAGCGAGCCATATTGTCCCTTTGTCGTTTTTGATTTCGTTATCCCAGTGCGCCACGTTCCTTTTTTGCTTGTTTACTTTGCCTTCCACTGCGCCGTTCTTGTTTCTTTCGTCACTCCGCGGTATTGTCAGTGAAAGAGACGGGTGTGCACTAGCCTTTCAGCGTGTAATGACAGTTTCGAATGACTTCGCCGAAAATTGAACCTCCACATGAAGGTATACTACGGAATGAATTCCCCCACGCTGCATTACACACACACGGATCGCCATTATACCAGCGGGCGTGTATATCACCCCACTTATAATTCTGCTGCTCGTTTTCTTTTTTCTTTTTTGTCTCTTTCTCTGCGCTCCGAATATTCTCAGCACGCTATTTTAGAAACGAAGAACCGGCGAGACAGTTGCTTACTTCCCACAAAATGCGATAAGCGAACGGAATTTCCATTAGACGCCGTCGCGTATTTGACGATAAGATATAGTCGCGAGAAAAGCATGGCAATATGCGTTATTTTACAGAGCCTCCAAGGTGGAATAAATATCAACCCAGTCTCAAGTAATGTCACGCTACGAAATTCTAACAAGAGCGCGATTGAAAAGAGGAAGCGGAATTGGTAAGGGTAAATTGGTAAAGGTAAAGGTAAACTGAGTGTGTGTATATATGTATTTATGTTTATGTAAGTGTGACTGTAAGCGTTGTGTTAACATGTATTGATTGTACATACTATAATAATAGCCAAACGCATGGAGTAGCAAGCCAGGCTTCAAACAAGGCTAACGTCTCCGAAATCATAATTGAAGCATTCTTTCTCCCTCTCTCTCTCTCGCGTAAAGCAAGTATAAAAAGAAAACTGAAAAAGAACTAAATCCACAGCTAACCTATAGCTTGCATATCAAGAACTGCGCTTAGAAATGCACCCTATCAGAGCGCGTTCCCTATCGTAGGTTAAGCACATCGTTCTGTTTTCGTTTGATCAAAGAAGCAAGTTCCTCGCAGACAATCCCTACTATGTGACACATGCACAGGAGAGAACTTCACGCGCAGGCATCCAGTAGAACAAGTTCGCCAATTTTAACTTTTGCGATCATGAACTGATTAAAGTATGATGTATTAAGAGCCAAGACCACAATCTGGCTATCAAGAACGCCGCAGTGTTCTACTTTAGATTGATTAAGGCACTTTACTTCTTTTTTTAACGTTGGCAGCGTTATCGCGCTTCGCTGTCATCGAAATCCGGTTGCCGCGCCCTCCTCGGAAGGTACAGTGTACAGTGCCGTTTTATGTGTAGAGGTTGTGCAAAATCTTCAGGTTGACAGCAGCTATAGAATTCAATGCAGCCTAGTATTATATAATACAGATTTTGAACAAGTGTACGCTGGTGTGTTCTGTTCTGTACTCAAGAAACACCGTCGGCTATACACAGACTCTGAGCAGGATCTGTACATAACGTTCTGCTAATAAGCATGAATTATAATTCCAGTTCCTTGTGCCCTAAGCATGCGCACGCAAACACAAATTCATGCAATTGTCCTTACGCGACATTCGAACGTATACACTTAAAATTATTCCTTTTGGCTGCCTCTACAGGTGGTCTTGTCAAAGCGAGAGTACGGGCGGAACAAACGAGGTTAATTTTAGATGCTATCGCACGGTGAATATCAATAGGAGCCCGCAACAAGGCCGTGCGAAATTTAAAACGCTGGCATGTCGCCTGAGCCATTAGGTTTCGAAGTGACGCCTTTGTCGCGATTGTGCATTTCGCTAATGCCACGGACATCCATATCCGCTCGGCCTGTACCGAAACGATATTCTTTCCATTTTACGATCTGATAGCGTGAAAGGCAGTCTCCAAGCGCGAAAGCCCCGCAACCAATAAATGCGCGAAAATGCAGCCAGGTCCGCCACCGAGGAATCCGCAAGCCCAGTTCGGCGTTCACCGAGAGATAAGAAAAACAATTCGAAGCGGCCAAGTCCTCGAGACCGGAAGCACCAACGCAGAAGTCGCCCTTGAGGTTTCCGTCCTGCAAATGACACGCGCCAGCATCGTCAAAAAGGGAGACCGATGCGAGAAGAAGGGGAGTACGGTCGAAGGCCCCGTGTCCAGCTGTGGGCCAGCGCGCCTCTTGACCGACCGCCAAGACCGCGCCCCTAATCCGTTGCGGCACGGCGAGGAATCCCGGGTGCCAGAGTCACTTAGGCGCGCGTACTACGCACTCGGACTACTACTACACGCACCCGCCGGGATGCATACGCGCGTTCCCGGGCGGAATTACCTTATACGTCGCCGCGCATAACTGCGTACGGTGTCAAGAGAGGCGATGAAAAACAATCTAGGGAGGGACACGCGCCCGCGGAGAACGGCCGCTGCCTGGCCAGCGCGCTGAAAGGACCACCCGTGGACACACTTTCACATTTGGCGCGCTGTTTCGGTGCGAGCTCCGGATGCCAAACGAATCAAAGAGGGAAATGCGACTGCGCGTACAGTTATTGTAGGAATCGTAAATAACACAAGAGTCCGCCAGCTCATGCTTTCTAGCTGACTCACTGTAGGTGCGCAACAAGAAAGAAGAAAAGAAAATTGTAAGGGCAGGAAAAGCTCTACAGACCGACCAACACAAAAGCAACATTTTCCTCCCCTGAACGCCGCTTTGTTGTACAAAGTTTGAAACTTGCGAAGCCATTTAAACAGCGAGTGCAGGGAGTAACGCTAACAAACGCATACCGCGAGGCATACACCGATGGCTGATCCGCACGGTGTTTCAAGTTTTTTTTTTTTCTAAGTTCATTTATTGCTTCCGTCTTTATTTCCCTTCTTCCTTCCCCCAATGCAGGGTAGGCAGCCGGATGCTTTAATTCTGGCTAACCTCCCTGCCTCTCTCTCATTTGAGTCTCTCTCTTAGTCACAGTGCATGGAGATGGATCTGAAGAGCCCATATTGCTTAGTTCAGAGACGAACTACAGCCACAAATTTGCATATTTGCTGATATCCCAAAATCGTTTTCCTCGACCCGTTAATTTATAAAGCGCCTGACCAGTTCAAGAAACGTCCGTGTTAATCAGACCACAAAGAGAAATCAAGATAGGTAAGACGAAGATTTAACTCATATATGATTCAAATCGATTATTCAAATATCACTCAAATCGAAACTACTGGTGAGTACGTGAGCGTGCGGAGACATCGGGGTGGGGAGCAATGGCAGGGGACGGGGGATATGAATAGGCGAAGCGTTCGCACGGACAGTATGGTCTCGAAATCACCTGGCAAGTTTATCGTTCACCATGTACTCTTAAAAGTATTGTATCGCGTCCTGTACTCTGCGTGAAGAAAGTCGCGAATGTAAAATGTCGGGCAGACTTGTGTTATCTCCCGCCGAAGACAATGCACCATAGCATTGCAGCGCCTGCGAATGCGATACCTCGGTGCTGGACGAATCCGCACCAATGTAACGGCCGAATTACTGTAAAAGCAGACGAATGGGCCAAGCACGATAAAGGCACATTACTTGTTAGGGGAATAATCTGATAGGGATTGACGGCTCCCTAAGACGAACTTGGAATCTTAAGAACCGATAATGAGTGCGACGGGAAGGTAACAAAGGGCTTAGCGGCACAAGGAGGAGAAACAACGTGCCTCATACTTTTTTCATGGGTGTCGTGGTCGCACTGCACCAGACGCGTGTACAGCGAACACCGAGAAATGCCACAAGCCCACAACTATGCGGCAATCGCAAAAACTAAAAACAGCCCAGTGCCACAGTCGACGAGGGTCTGCCATGCGTATACTATATTGTCGCACAGCTCAACGCGGCCGCCCTGCGCGCGTACGCGAATGCGACGACGCGTTTGACACGCGCGGACGGAAAATGCGGAGAAAGAAGAGAGAAATAATTGGCAAGCGGATAAGGGCGACGTTACCTCGGGCCGTGATTGATTGACTGGCGTATCAATACAATGCCTCGGTGGATCATAGGCGTTATTGTCTGCCTGACTTTACCTTCGTGTCGCAAAGCACGAGCTAAAGCAAAAACAAAAAAGAATAGCGCAGGAACAAGAGGAGAATGTATCGTGAGCGCGCAACGCTTCGCTGAGTTGGCGTCAACATCCGCATTTCGCAGAACGACGTTCGCATCCCCCTAAAAAAAAAAAGCGCGTACACGTACTGCGTACGCTCTACAGTGGTCTCTCGTTGAAAACCCAATCGCCAGGGCAGCTAATAACGGTTTAAAAGGAAAGTATGTCGATGGTTTCGCTCGCTAACTGACGGTCATGCCAGGGCTACCGGAGGGTCCGCTAACATGTACACGATTTCCCATTACCCGCTCGCTTCGTTGGCCGTCTTAAGTACTTGGTAAAGCAGGGGAAATGCGCGCATTTGTAATCAACGACAGTGTTGCATTATCCCCGGCTCCAACCGCCGGATCAGCGTCTGTTATGGGAGTGCCCTCTGTTGCGTGCACAGCGGACTACAAAGCTGCTTGCTCGTGTGGGGCCGCGCTGGGGTATCAACCGGAACGAACGAGGGTGACATAGCAGGGCGACACCGATGCTGGCAACCGAAGCGGAACCACGAAAGCGCAGGGAATGTGGCCAGGAATGCGAGCGGGCGAGGGAGATGAACAATAATAGCGCTGAGTGAAGAAACAAAAGGGTGTGTGGAGAGGGGGGGGGGGCTTTGCATAGGAGATGAGAGAGGGGGAGGTACAAACAACCGTTAAGTCACACCGACAACCAAAGGTAGGCAAAGCCTAACAGACAAAGCTTACCGAAGTAACGAATGTTTTCCCGAATGAGGAAGGGACTGAGAAGAGAGTGACGGGGAGGGAGGAAGAAAGAGCAACGACGATTTGATCGAAGCGTGCGCTTGTAAACAGAAACTGCGGCAAGAAGGTAGACTTGTATGTTAACGTGCCGAAACAATCGCGCACGCAAAAGTGGCGCAGACGACCAGCTATTGTGTTTGTCAAAAAAAAAAAAAAAAAGACATGCCATAGCAGATGAACAGCACACCCCACTTGACGCAGTTAAAGCGACGAAATTGGAACAATGGAGTGTCGGTGTTGCAGCATTGGAACACTAAAAGAATGAAAGGTATTCGCTGAAGCACTGGGCTTCGCGATGGGTGAGGCGACAAAGAGGCGAGGGTGAAAACAGAAAGAAGTGTGCATTTCAACACTGTCGTCGCGCTGCAGCGATACGGAAACATGGTTCACAGAACGTGTCACTTGATGCCTGCGTTTGATTACGTTGACGTTTGCAGTTTCTCCGCATCGCTTGCCACTATAAGTGTTATGATAAAGCAAGGTGAGATGTTAAGGTGAAGGAGAAAAAAGAAATCACAAGATCCCGGAAGGACATACTTAACTGAAAGATAAACCTCTGGTTTGCTACCTGACGTTACGGAGACGGTAAAGAGAGAAAGTTGAAAAGAAAGAGATCTCGCTTTGTAGGAGCAGTGTCACGCCAAACAAACGACTGCACTAGATTACCGCTGTTTTGTCGGAGATGTGGTTCGTGCTTATAAGGAAGCTCGGAGGAAAATATTCTAAGATGTGTCTATGCATGCATTCGTGCGATTGCAGGCCGCGATGTTGATGATTAGTAAGGTTGGCCTCCAGCGACGCGTGTGAGCATTTGTGCAGCTCGTCTCTCATTTCGGGCCCAAGATCGCGCGCGTGAGTGTCAGAGCGTAGCGAATAGCTGCGCCCCGAGTGCGTGCGGCCGCGTATCAAGCACTCAAGCACCGGGGGTTAACAGCGCGCTGCAGCAGCGCGCGTAGTACATTAAATCTGCAAGACGGTGCACTTTGTGCATCACAGACAGACAGACAGTACGTGTGAAGCCAACGCGTGCGCGCGTGTGTGTGTGTGTGTGTGTGTGTGTGTGAGAGCGAAGAGTAACAAGCCAGCGTGCCAACACACTGTGCACTGCGGTTCCGTGACCATGCGCATACAGTGCTACCACCCTTTGCCAATGCCATGTCGGTAGAACTGTTCAGCATAACTTTCTATTACATGCACAGCGCTACTGGGCTTCCTTCACTGCGTTTCGTTCAGCCAGAACGACAAGCTAACTAGCCGGCGAAATTCAGGTCCGCCCGCCTTTTATACGTTCACGCTGTGTTACGTGGACGCAGTAAATAAATTAGGTGCCTCTGCACGAGAAATATGAAAAGCGCGATATAGCACGAGTAAAACCGGTGGTTCCGGCAGTGGCGCTCCAATTAACGCCCCAATTAAGCTCGAAAGAAACGGCGTCACCCGAGGCAGCAGTGCACCAAACGTGCCCGTTGCACACACACACGCACAACATCTGCGCGCGTGTCTCTCAGGGTGCACGCGGTGGCCCTCTACGCCTGGGTGGCCGCTTCACACGCGAGCGAGCAAGTCCACGGAGGAGAAACACACGAGGCGAACACACTGCCTGCGTCCGTGCAACAAGCAGAGCGGTGCCGTAAACGCAGTGCACGGAGCGAGTAACAGCAAAGCGAATCGTACTTCTCGTATATCGCCGCTACTTTTCTTTCGCCAGTTATAAGCCGCCTTCTTCATACTTTTTTTTTTTTTTCATAGCGTTTCGCACGTGTGACCTGCGCAGCTTCCCTCAGTATCTGATGCGATGTAATTACGACTCTGCCCAATAAAATCACTCTGAAATGCTTCCGTTCCGCGACTTTCTTCTGTTTGTCTTTGTTCTGTCTTGCAGTCTTGCGCCGGGCGAATGGCATAAGACGCCGTTGCCATAAGTAGGATGAGTGAGGCCTCACATTACATCTACTGTTTGCACTTCAGGAAGTGGTAAAGGATACAATGTAACGAACCAGGCTTGGACAGGCTAACTATCTTGCTATTAAGAAGAGAAAGAGAGAAGAACAGTTGCCACGCGCAAGCATACATCGTTCAGTCACGGATTGACGTTCGATAAGTATAACGGAAAGTAGATTTAAAGAAATGCAATGCTGCGCTCTCATTGAGTTGTCGACTGTTCCATTTGACATGCAGTGACGCTGTACCCGCTGCGCTGTTTGTTTGTTTGTTTGTTTGTAAAGGGCGTTTATTGAAGGCTGGCGTTAGGCCGGACCGGTAGCTTGTTCAACGGCTGAAAGCACGCGCCCCGAGAGCGAGCGGCGAGCACGAGCACTGTGCGTTAGATCCAGACCCACTAGATCACACCGGAGAGCCTACCCCACTATAGGGTTGGTTACTTTTCGCTACAGTTTGTTTGTTGCGAGTACCTTGTGAATTTAGCCATACCATCCCTTCAGACTTGTGTCACGGAATTAACTGCTATGAAGTTGAGGCTTCAGGAGATTAACAAACTGGTGCTAAAACGAATCCGACGCGCCCTGCTACCGCGCAGGACCTTGATCGGGCGTCAATCTGTAGACAACTAAAACGGGGTTAATTGTTGCCTCATTCATAAAGCACGTGTATCAGTGCCAACACGCCACAGAACACCCGCCCGTGCACAGATACAGACGAGGGGAGTTCTGTCGATCGCGAATAATCCACGTGGCATACGCGAGACATGCAGCACGGACAGAACTATAGCTGACGTGAAACAATGCGATGGCGATAAGTGCGTAAACAAAAAACAACAAAAAACGAGGTATAGGTACACAGTCAGCTCCTTCACCCCTGGATCAAGAAATGGACGCACGAGCAACTGGAGACAATGCCTCCGATTCAAACTAAACGAGAGAAATACGGAAATATAGGGAACAGAACGAACAAAAACTAATAAATAATAAATAAAGACATCCAATGAAAACCACGGAGGCACCGAACGGGCGTGAAACAACCACCCGGGAGTGGCAAATGCAGACAGGTATGCTACACTATCAGAGGACTCGAAGCCACGCGGTAACGGCGAATCAGATCTCCCCGTTAACAAGACTCGGGGAGCCGTATCACTGAGCGCGCGGCGCGCATACTGAGTGGCAAGCAAATCGGCGCGCCATGACATAGCGGGCTGTTACTCTTCGAGCAGAAGGGAGGGATGGATTAGCTACTCCAACAGGTGTCGGTACTACGACTCTTCGGGACGCGGCTGGCGAACGAACAGAGGTACATAACGAGAGCAAAAGAGTCGGGGAAATAAACAAAGGGAAGGGCTCCGCGCCAAGAGGGAGCAAGTAGAGCGTGCCACGCGCGGTGAGCGCCAAGTATTTCCAAAACTCGAGAAACCCACACGAAACGTGCGCGTGCGGCGGCACGAATAAAGAAAGTGCGCCGGTGTTCCTCCTCCTGGCCTGGCGATCGCTTCCATTCGGTTTGTGCGCGAGCGCTCTCGCGTGAATCTGCCTCGGTGCGCCTCTCACGAATATTCACGCATGCACGCTCGGCTGCTGGCGCCGCTGCCCCGTCGATTAGCCCATTTGGCCTCCTCCGCAATGTTACGGGCTCCCCTCAGGCAAAGCGGCCCCGCTCAGGTCTTGCACCGAGAGCTCACGGAGCGGTGCGGTTGACGAGATGCTGCCAGCAGCCAGCCGCGCCAAAGTTCGGGCGCTTATCGCGCTCTCGCGTATTAACGCTCCCCTTCATAAGCAGAGTATATATGCGTCCCAGCGGGCCCCATGCGTGGTAGCGAGATGCGAGAAAGCTCCTTCGCTGTACTATAGTGTCGTGTGACACATTGGATGCACCGGCGGGTACGAATGACACTCTGTGATTGATCTATTTTTCAATTTCAACGTTGCTTCTCCGTCAAGTCAATACGTTATTGTCTAGGAGCCCGCGGTAAAAGCTACCTCTCTAAACGTTGACAATGTCGTGGACGCCTACAACACGAAGGCGGCATTGAAGTCGCGTGAAAACAGGCAGGAAGGTGCAACGTTTGTAGTGTTTGAACAGCAAAAAATACACCAGTGCACTCGACAGCCTCTGTTCGCGAGATGAGCAAATTTTAGCAGCGTTAGTTTGCCTCTGTTAGCCAAAGTTCGAGCCTCCTACGTACCGCGAGCTCTGCTCAGCGATGTCTTTTCAACAGCACGGTCGACAACATGGCCCTTGAGTTTCGGCAATCTAGACTCGTGTTCCTCGCCATGTATCCTCGCTATTCAGCAAACAAACAGGTCTCCCGATCTGCTGAATAAACAGTCGCTCGTCTCTCTAAATCGCGAACGCCGTGGCAACGTTCGAGGCGAGCGTACATAACTGGCCCAAAATCGCATCATCGCACTTGTCTACAGCTCCGCTCGATCCTCAAGCAACCACGCAGAGATGAACACGATACAGTCGCGTGTCGCAACAGGGTGCGCGCCACAGCCACAGTAGACGTGCCTGCTTTATCTTTTTTTTGTTCCTTTATCGCTATGCTCCATGACAGAGACGCTCCAAACTATACAACAGTGGACCATAAGGAGTTCCACTACAGCTCAGAACCACTTTGAATAACGTCGCATCATCGGATTCATTTCAATTGTGTGCGACAGTGCTTCCATCTCGCACGAGCAAAAGAAAGCGTGCGACAGCTTTCCCGTTCCCCGCGACGATGTTAAAACAAACGAAGCCTTTCTATAACGCCGACGTGCATACGCACGGATGATCTTGCATCGCGGCCGCGTCCAATGAAAGCCTCATTCGCAGGCGCTGTTCCCAAATCGAATTTAAGAGACGACAGACGAGTCGAAGATTCGCGTTCCGTTCTACGCCAAACCTGACTCCTCCTGGTAACCCTCTCTCGGGCTATGCGTGCGTCTCGTAAGTACATATTCCCGACACTCGGGATGCTTTGGCAAAACCATCAACAACGTGCGAACGAAAAGACCCGTTTCCAAAGCTGTGAACTGAATCCGGGACTCGCTTTCTGAGAAAACAGCGGCCGTGTTTTAATCCAATTTCGAGGTGACGATCCAAAGAAAGGGGCGTCATTACACGGTTATTTCAATACAGCGCCTCAAAGAAACTTTTCTTCGGGAAACGAGATGAGCGAAAGCGCGCCAGTGTGTGTTGCAAGGGAAGCCCTTGGTCCGGGAGTATGTGTCTGTTTACTCAGAGCAAGGAGCAAGAGAGAATTCAGCGACTGCCGCACATACGCCAGGTCGACGGTGGTGCGATATCTTCCCGTCTCCTTCGCGAAACGTTGATTTAAGGCGTTACCGTAATTTCAGGCGAGCTATGGAAACGGTCGTAACTCGATTAGCCTTCGGGCACCCGTTCTTCGGGCTTTTTCTGCGACAAACAAGTCGATATTTTCGAACTGTGCAAACGAAAATCTCTCCATGCTGCGTATCCGACTATGGCATAGCTTGTGCCAAGAAAACTGACGGGATAATGTGTCACCCGTACGGTAAATGCGGTACCAGCGAACATAATTTGGGGCGACTTGTCGGGCTAGCTACTTTTCTTCCCTTTCAATGTTGGCTGACGTATATCAAGATGCGTCTCCTCTTTAATCGATTTCGACCGATTGGCAGGAAGGGTGCTGAGAAAAGAAGCCGTCAAACAGAAATAATACTCTCGTTCGAAATACTACCCATTCCGTGCGACATAACAACCGTAGCGAACCTTTCGTCAACAAGTGTAAATGTTCCCCCAGACCGGTAAAGCGGCAAACAATCTGTTCCGAAGATAATTGGAAAACAACTATAAAAAGAACAGTAGCACATTGTCTCAGAGATATCATCGCATTGCATCACCCGTACTCGTCACACGAGGCACACCAGGCAGACTGACGCAAACGTCACTACGCTGAATCCCACAAACGAAAGTAAAAACAGTATGAGAGACAGACTAATCGAACGTGTCGCTGATGATTGAGACAACTAAGCAGTACCAGTACTTGAACCACCCAAACGCGCTCTAGTGCAATTAAGAATGCGAGCTAAGAGGATCTAATGAGTACTGCTAATTAAAGCGACACTTGAGATCAGTACCACTTATGGGATGGGGGTTGGTGAACAATGAGTTGCGCCGAAGCGAAACACACGTGGTGGCGCAGTGAGCCTCGGCATTTTCGTACTAGCTCGTCGTGACGTGACAGATTTCCACAGCACTTTCTAGTTAAGGCCAGCGAGCGAGAAGGGTGGTTCTGAGCGGCGTTACCTCCGCCCTCTGACGCCGTAACAAAGGGCGGATGTGACGCCTGCTCGATTTGTTTCGTCGTCGCGTCTATAGGGTTGCCACATCTCAAAAAGAAACCCGGCCTGTCGGGAGGGGGGGGGGATTACTATATTACCGAAGGTCGCAGTTATGTTGATACAATAACCACGCTTTTACATGGTCACGTATTTTATCGTTGTTTCTTTGTATTCGTAACTCAATATAATGTACATGCTTGCGAAAACACATTGAGTTAACCAACTACTTTCCTGTTAGGCACCAAAATACGAGTGAGTTGGATATTGTTTGTAAAAATTGAGTGAGGTTTCCTTGATGTTCTGAATGCGCTGCACTGAAACATAAACGCACACACTCCGCGTTTGAAGAGCTCCGTTTTGTGTCTGAAACTATTAGATAGTGGAACTGTGCGACGTCAGTGCACGTTAAAGGACCCCAGGTGGTTGCAATTCCCGAAGCCCTCCACAACGGTGTCTCTCATAATCACTATCGCGGTTTTGGGACGTAAAACCCCAGAAATAAGTCAGCTATTAGACCTTGTGACGCAATATACACAAACGAACGTTAAGTACGCATATATCATGATAGGATGGCCGAAAAACCGGGAAGTAACGGCCCTTCATTGGTGCGGACCGGCAACTGGCCCGCAATGAAAAAAAAAAAAAAAAAAAGAACGGTCAGAAACCGGACAGCTGCCAACCCTATCGCGTCCACGTTCTTCCTACTCTTCCCCAGCTGTTTTCGATGACAACGCATAGCGCCAAGTGCACGTGAAGAACGCGTTTGGTGTTCGTTGTGGCCAAACTTCTTTTAAGTTTTTTTTTTTTTAACAGTATAGAAACTAGGGTTTATTTCCTTCGGTGTACAACAAACAGCGTGGGCGGACAAGTACGCGTTCAGTTCCTAGAACAAAGGAATGTAGCAAGTGCAATAAAAACAAAAGCTTTCATAATGATATGTTTCTCCGAACAAGAGCGCAAGGGCAGGAAGTTGATGCATCCAAATGCGCACATGTCAGGCTTGAGATATGTCGTGTGTACGCAGCTGGGGATATTCATTTATTGCTTTACAATCTTCAAACATACGAATGGACGCATATTTCCGGAGATGCCTTTTGGCTACACTGTCCATATGGTCATCAAGCCAAAGGGCGCGGCTGCACTGCTATCTTTCAAGGTCGCAAAGTAATAATGAAGTGCACGCGTTGATGATATACTTGAAGTGTTAATACCCCCGATGCGTTGAGAACGCACACAGAAGTTTTCAGTCCTCCACACTTTTCTGTATGAAGAAGTTTATTTCCTAGAAGACCGACCCCTTGCTTTTCTTATCTATATGCGTATCCCTTTAATGCAGTTTCGGTAAATAACGCATTGGGTGGTCTGTCAGCGGGCACTGTGCGCATAAATATAGACGCTTATCTCTGCTGAGGCGCGCTTTTAGTTTCCTCTGCACGATCTACATCTGAGATGCATCTTACACAACAGCGCTCAGCAGCAAACAGCCGCATCTAGTCTACGATAGTGAAGTAAAGGGCTAGTCCGTTGTGTGTAAGAGTGGACTATCGAATTGATGTCCTACTTTATTTGAACAAGATCGCCTCAAATTTATCTTGCGCTAAATGCGATACGTGTTCCTAAAGCCTGCAGCAGTTAGGACAATGGATACTGTTTTACAAAGGACACATATGGCGCATGAAACATTGCGATTCCCCAAATGCACGTCACGCGCTAAACAGCGTTGCTGGATATGAGACTTCGAGAGCACCTGCAGAATGCAACGGTGATCGAGAGCGGAATTCGCAGCCTAAGATGGGCTTTAGATAAAAGGGAAAACTCTCATTCACCCGCTTAGCACGGATCTCTCCCGCCTACACCTTGACGCTGCTATAGATTCGATTTGATCCATTCTGAATGCACGCACGTCTACACACTGACAAAGAATTCAAAACCCAAAACTGCACTCAATGTAAAGTAGGCGACAAAGGGCACTTCATCTAGCTCTGCAAGCGCTTTTGCGTTGAAAGGAGGCAGCTTCTGTACAGCATCAGGAAAAGAGGGTTTCCCCACGAACGCTTCCGACAGGTGCTCTCTCTCTAGGACCGTCGATATTTCGCGGAGGATGTGTCTCGCACTTTCCCGACTTTTCTGCGAGAGATTGGACTAAGCGACATATGGTGAAACGCGACACGTACGTGGAAAATTGCGGCGAGCACTAGCCGGCCTATCCGGCGAAGATAACCCTAAAGCACCATGGTCAACCATGTATATAATATATATACGTCTATATACACATGCATCAGCCTACATCTATCTATCTATCTATCTATCTATCTATCTATCTATCTATCTATCTATCTATCTATCTATCTATCTATCTATCTATCTATCTATCTATCTATCTATCTATCTATCTGTCTATCTGTCTGATGAAACGAGTAGAACACACGTAGCTCTCCAGAACTAAGGAAACATTTTTGATTTGATTGATTGATATGTGGGGTTTAACGTCCCAAAACCAGTTCTGATTATGAGAGACGCCGTAGTGGAGGTCTCCGGAAATTTCGACCACCTGGGGTTCTTTAACGTGCACTGACATCGCACAGTACACCGGCCTCAACACTACGCCTCCATCGAAATGCAGCCGCCGCGGCCGGGATTCGATCCCGCGACCTTCGGATCAGCAGCCGAGTGCCATAGCCACTAGACCACCGTGGCGGGTCAAGGAAACATTTTTAAATCAAACTAAAATGTCTATCTTTGACTGACTCCATGCTCCTACATATTTAGTGCTTGTGGCTTTCATCACGCCCCATATAATGCAATTAGCGCTATTTTTTCTGGCCTCATGGTATATTCCTTTCTCGATCGCCCCTTCGTAACGAAACTGCGCCTTTCATTCAATGCGCGCACATTAATGAAAGATAAGCGTAGCGGGCGACTTTTATACACCACCGCTTCACTGTTCTTATCGCAGCGTAATGCTATAAAACGCTATCAACGCTGTCCACACGTCTGCCAGCTTGTGTCAGCAGACGTAGATCAGCCATTAACGAGTTCAAGCTCATTGCATGCGCGTTTTAGGCAAGCGAAGGCGCCCTCACGGCGGCACGGAACTGCGGTCATTCAGCCGCGGGTAGGCAATAGCTGGGGGACCGCCCTTGCCCGGTAGTCTCACAGAGTTATTACTTTTGGCTTCCAGGTTTGTTCAGTTCACTGCGAGTAGCAGTTGTGGGTATAGGCAATTGCTCGATTTCGTGCGCCCCTTCGGTGGTTCGTCACGCTTTTTTGACTCAGGCAAGGCGCGAAATTAACAACGAGGTCATCCGGTCCGCTGCAGACTGGAAGATCATATACGTAATCGTCGTGAAAGCTCGGATTGAAAACGTTGATGGGATCAAGCAGGGAGAGTGTTTCAAAGCAGGTTAATTTCTTAGCGTCATGCAAAGTATTTACTGTACATTACCGGTGGGTGCGAGAGGTTTCGCGAATTTTTCCTGGATCAAGGAGTCACTGCAGCCTTATTTAAAAGTTGAGAAAAAGTTGCCATAAATAATTACAATGACGCAGCGCACTTGCATGCATGATCAGGCAAGTACGTTTTGAGCACACCAGTGAAATTTATCACCAAAATTACCGCTAAGGGAAACACCACCCGAAGCTGATAACTCGCGAATTTCAGCGAGCGTAAATATGTATTATAAAAGAGGAAAAGACGGCGCGCAGTATAGACGGAATGGTGCAGCGCTGAAATATTAAATGCGAAGCATTTCTTAGAGAACTTCGGCGAGTTTGAGCGTATCTATCTATCCGCCTACGACTTTGTGCTCTCCCGGCCTTGTCATCAATGGGATGTATACGAAAATTGGTATGCCACAACATGACTGCATGACCAACGTAACTGACAGGTCATAACATGAAAATCATGACATGCATGTCATCTGCGGCATGATTTACATGCCACGGTCTTGGTGCTCTCCTGGACGTTTCGTTTAAGGGATGTATACGAAAATTGGTATGCCACAACATGAGCGCATGACGAACATAAATGACAGGTCATAACATGAAAATCATGATATGCAAGTCATTGCGGCATGATATACATGCCACTGTCTTGGTGCTGTCCTGGCCTTGTCGTTAAAAATTCCTATGCCACAACATGACTGCATGACGAACATAAATGACAGGTCATAACATGAAAATCATGACATGTATGTCATGAGCGGCATGATTTACATACCACGGTCTTGGTGCTCTCCTGGCCTTGTCGTTAATGGGATGCATACGAAAATTGATATGCCACAACATAACTACATGACGAACAGAAATGACAGGTCATAACACGAAAACCATGACGTATGCCATGAGCGGTACGAATTACGTGCCACGGTGTTGGTGCTCTTGCGGCCGTTTCGTTCACTTAATATGTATCAAAATTGGTATGGCGAGATAACAATGTCTGCTGACTATGGGTGACACGTTCTAAGAACATGAAAATCGTCACATGCATGTCATGAACGGCATGATTTACATGCCAGGCGTTTCGTTAATGGGATGTATGCCAAAATTGCTATGGCACAACACGACTGCATGACGAACGTAAAGACAGCTCATAACGTTACAATCATGATATGCGTGTCATGAGCGGCATGGTTTACATTCCACAGTCTTCGTGCTCTTGCGGCCGTTTCGTTAACTTCATATGCACCAAAATCGTTGCAGCGAGACAACAATACAGATCCATTTTACATTCCTGATGCATGCTTCGCATTTCCTTGATTCACACTGCACGTGGGATCTGCCATTTTTTTTTCTCACTATTTTTGAGTGGACTGGGGTTTAATATCGTATTCCCAGCTCTTTGCGTTTTCAGTTAGGTATCTTATACTCCTTGGGTAGCAGGCATAAAATACCAGACGCCTGCTTATCGTACGTATCGATGTACGGCCACAAGACACAAAAGATGCGGATGGCCGCATAGCGCGAGTCCTTCTCGCCCGAGCTTCTATATGCGAATATGTCGTTAATATGTTGTTATGAAACAATCTGCCACAACTCTTCACGAATGCTGAACGAAGTGCCAAGTTCAGACACAGCGTGGTAACAATGCTCCACACACTTCCTTGGCTTCGCTTTATCCTCCAAACCTTTAACACTCTTGAGACTTCGTATAGCCGCATTAATGGGTAGCCACCTAGCTAGCCATTCCATGCTGAGATTCCTCATGTTTCCGAAGCCGTATCATTTATCATCACCCTCTGACCCGAAGGTCGCGGGACCGAATCCCGGCCGCGGCGGCAGTGTTCCGATGGAAGCGAAATGCTAGAGGGCCGTGTATTGTGCGATGTCAATGCACGGTAAAACAAACACCAGATGGTCGGCATTTACGAAGCACTCCACTACGGCGTCCTTCATAACAACGTCGTGGTTTCGGGAAAACCCCCGTAAATAATAATATCACCCTGTTTAAAATACTACTTCGAGGGCTAAATGCACGGCAGTGCATTGTAGGCCACAGTTAAAACAACGCACGCGTTAATTGAAACCACCCACTAACTGGAAGGTTCTTATATCGCTTGACCGACCAAGCCACATTTCCTTCACGCTGCGCGAACATCTCCGCATGGTATAGCCCGAAATCACTTTCGCTGTCGAGCGCACGATAATTGAGAGCATCAGCTTCGGGTGGCAATTCTACGATATCCCGGAACTTGCGACCTCGTCGAGTTCTCGCGGCCTGGTCGCAAATAGGACATCTTGGCGCCGATGTCAACACTTTCCTTCCCGATTATAGTCCTCGTCTGCATTCGACTGATATCTGGCCGCCCGAGCCATGCCGGGCTATCTTATCGGCGACCAAGGCTGCGACGCTATAGTGTTGCTGCGGGGTGAAATAATGCCCTCAGTCTGTCTGATATCAAAGGACAACGGGCGGCTGTTTGTTTGGCGATGCCGGCCTTTTTTATTTTCCGCTTTAGGGCCGTCGGCCTGTAGCAGCACTACACATGTCACTGAGTCTCCCAGCACAACAGCGAATGACCGCCGCTTTACGGAGAGATCTAAGGCCAGTTATGAGCAATAAACGCTATCAAACGGGAAATGCAGACCTTGTTTACGGTTCGACTGGTAAAGAGCGTCACCCAAGGGCGATGACGACTGCCAGTCAGGCGGCCGACGTACGACGGCCACACACACACATCGCGACTTCGAGTTTTGCATCTCCGCCTAGTTTCATTTTCTTTTTTCGCAACGTGAAGCGTATGTTGAACTGTGGCTTACGGCATTATTCCGGCTCACTCGATTTCATTTCATTCAATTTCATTTATTTTCCCTAAGGGCCCGAGATCGGGCATTACATAGGGGGAGGGGATGAAACAGTGCATTCGATCAGTCAACCAACAAAAAGGTTCAATGAAGGGAGTAACAAGTATCACAAAGCAAACACAAGAAAAACAAGAAAAGTAAAGAAAACGAACTAGAATATTTCGAAATATAAGTAGTAGAATAACACAACGCAATATAATGCAACTGTAGATTACTCGATAAGGGTAAAACCTCAACTTCGGTTCTTTCAGTTTCGGTTTCAGGCAGCCTTCTCGGCAAACGCTGGTCACGAGTCTCGAGCGCCAGGCATTCCTCTTCACTACACATTCAATTAACCAGCTAACTTTAACTATTGAGTTAATTTACCCTTATTTGCACTAAACGTATGTTCTAATATCATGATATGGATCCTACATAAAACTGTTAACCTTAACAATTGCCTCACTTTTATGCGAGCTTCTTTCCTTTCCTATTTTTTTTTTCGATCAGAATTAGCAACATCTTAATGGACAACGTCAGCTTCCGACTTGCTGGATGCACACGGAGTGTGGTCCGCACGAAACAATGTTTCTAGATGCTAGCGCCACAGAAACCAGGTTTTCGCCCGAAGACCAAGCAATATCCGCAGACGAGAGAGAGAGGCATACGCGAGCGGCACGCCCGCCCCTGCATCATCGGTGGGCGCTACGAACTCGTCGTCGACAGAGAGGACCCGACTCGAAGGTAGACATGTCGGCGCGGGCGACAAAGTGGGTCATCCGTACACACACGAAGTGAGTAACGCAACGGTCAAGACCTTATCTGCACGGGGAGTTCATCCGCGCCACTCTCCTCTACGTGCACTTTCTGTCTCGTTCAGAGGAGTAGAGCGAAGGGCGCAGCCGGAATTTAACCCATCCTCCGCCGACTTCATTTCCGCCCCCGACTTCTATAAAACGCGGCAGTGCGTTGACGAAACCTGGGCAATACGATAAATAATCTGCGCTGAACAAATAACAGTAAACCGATCGTCTGGTTCACGTAAATGATCGCGTAAAACACCTCTTTCGGTACCACTCCGTCCGAAAGAGCATGTTATGAAACGTAATGTCGTGACCAAGAACGTCAGATCGCAACAACACTGCGACGTAATGCCGCTGACTCGTGTCTTCGTACGACCACAATACTGGCTACACAAGAAGCACGTTAGATGAACATGTCGAGAATAACAAAAAGATTTAATTTCGGTTATCTTCAGGCTGCACCAGTGGTCTCAGGCCCGAGTACGTCATTGGTGTAACACGTCGCTCCGAATTTTTAAATTTCAATATGCGCCTATACAAACCTAAGTATACGAGTAACATGAATGCGGGTGGAAGGCCAACCCCAGGCCAAGTAAATCTTGGCTGCGCCCCTTCCCGACTTGGATAGTGCGCCTACCGAATCGCATCATGTAGCATAATATGGCTGTGGGAAAAATAACTGTTGCATGCGGTAGTTTGCAGAAAGGCGCCCTGCGACGGCAAGCAAGGAGAATGCAATAAAATGTGAAAAAAAAAAAGGAAAGAAGAATGAACGGCGCGAGAAAAAGAGAAATCAACTATTGTGTGCGCATTTCATTCGCTATAGAGCACTGACCGTGAGCACACGACTGCAGTTAGCGGACAGGATATGCCATTGTGGATGAAACTGACTCTGGAACATCGCAGGTTCCACACTTCTGTTCCCCGGTTACTGCGGAGGTGTTATCGAAGCACAGACGCACAACCCCCCAGCCCCCGCCTCGATCCCCCACCTCTCAGGCTCGCGTTCGCTGATACCACACTATGGATTTTTCCGCATACGCTATCACCAGGGTCGGCCGGTTGTGGGCGACGACAAATGATCAAAAACAATTGCAAAATGCTTTATTATTCCAGCCGCGAACGCATTCCGAGCGTGGTCGGGAGCGCGAAGAGATGAAAATCGCTACGCGTACTTCCGAAACTATGGCAGCCATTGTTTTAACTGCACGTAATCTCGTGCATCACGGGTGGGCCGTCATAGCTACTTCAGAAGTATCGTTCACCGTGAGTACAGTTCAGACAAGCGATGGACGTGCAGTAAGCCGAATGCTCCTGTGTGCGAAGACAGTTTTCATTCGGGTTGGGAACCATCCCTCTCTCTTTCCTTTTTTTTTTTTATATGTTCCGACACTGCAGGGAAGTGAAGCATGGAAGCTATAAATGCAAAGCAGATAACCGCCTATGCGTTCTACCCACACTATAGCATCCGAGTGCCACCCCCAACAAACGTGGCACGCCGCCGTCGAGATCTGCGGCTTCGAGCAAAGCGGACATCGAAATTTGAACGGCATGCTATAGCCTAGTTTCCTCTCCCTCTATCTCTCTCTCTCGTTCACTCTCTTGGCTGGCATAGACCATGGATCCCACTGCATGGAGTACACCATATTTAAGAACATGCACGGCACGTGCTCTCTCCTAAAGTACCCGCAGTCTTATACAGCGCATCAGATAACCGCATACAAGATAATTTTCACCAAACGTGTTTTGCATCTGCTACCGTATTGAATTATTCCAAGTTGCCACCAGTAACGAAAATGTATATGTCCTGCAGGGAGCCTATGTAAGAACCACGGTACGAAGACGTGGACTGTGCAGAAGCATAAGCAAGCAAATACATGCATAAATATTGACAAAATCTCAGCTGATAAGGAATGCTAGCAGGGCTAGTAGTTACGGCTCTTGTTGGTTACGAAAAGCAAATAAAGCAGTGAAAAAAAAAAAAAAGAGGAACAAGAACGTCGGGCTCGGGACTGCCCATCTTGCCACACTTGATGCGTCTGTGCGCAGTTGTGCACACTGCCGACAACCACGTCAACCACTATCTCGTCCTTGATTGGTCCACACCTTTCTTGAAGTATACGAAAATAAACAAGTGTCATCTACATCGGCGCCCGATGAGACTTTGAGGTTAAATGTCTACAGCTGGCAGAGACGTTACGAAGAACAGTGATCAGCTCAGCCTATTCCTTGCGTGACGATGCCGATACGCAACGGCAGCGCAGTAGCCGGCTCACGTAATAAGCTTGTCCTTACTCAATTTCCGCACGGATTGAAAGTGGACACAAAGAATCGCCGCAACCACGCCAGCTCCAGGCCGCCGTGGCCCGGCTGGGAACTGGCTTTTGGATCAGCCGGCTTCACAGACTTCCGACCCCCCCTCTTCTCCCTCGCCGAACGATCTTGAAATCGATCAAAAGCGCCGCCGTCGACGGTTATGCGGGCGCGGCCCTGAAATCGAACAAGGTCATGAGCCGAACATAGCGTCGAGAGAGAGAGAGAGAGATCAAAGGAAAATACGTGATAAACAAAACGGGACAAACGTCCACGCGAAAGGTACGAACGGATCCGGGCGGTTATAGTCTTTCCGTTTCAGCTGGAAGTTCGACAGCGTGAAGGAGACAAGAGCAAGCGTAGACTCCCGTTCTAAGCGTAGATTTATCCAACATATGTGATTGCGGACGATACCGCGTGCGTTACAAGCACCGAACATATTACAACGGTCCAACAGCACCCAATACGCCACGACCAGAAGACTCTGTGGGCGCTACGTATAAGAGAGACGAAGAAGAAAAAAAAATTAGCTTACAAATGGCGGCAAAATGAATTATGGATGATAGCGATATGCAAAGTGATCGCTAGAATAGATTAACGCGCGCGATCAGAGAAGTGAATTCGTATTCCGCGCAAGCCGCAGCATGCACGAACATTTTAATACGTACGAATAAAAAGTGAAGAGGTAAAAGATAAATAAATGCGGCAAGAAATATAGTCTCTCTGCGTGGCAAGGAATGCAGTATCATTAGTTGTCTCGTAGAATATGATTTAAAAAGAAAAGGAAAGAAAGAAAGAAACGTGGCGCTGTTCGATCAGACTGGAGAAATAAAAACGGCGTATGCGAAATCGGGCGCGCGAGAGGCACACACACGGGCCGTCGCCAAACGGACTCCGTACATTGTCCGTCGGGCCATTATAAATATACGCGAGGGCGAACGGGGCTTGACGGCGATCTCTCGGCGCCGCGGCGAGAAAGACCTTGATAACGGCCCCGACCGGACCTGCCACAAGAATGAATCACCTTCCTCCTCCCGCATTATATGTTTGAGCTCGGCTCGCTACTATTATTGCCGCCACAGCGGAGGTGCCCCCCGTGCAAAATGTGCGCGGACATGGGGGGCAAGGCAAGGCGAGCCCTTTCTCGGTGGTGCGCGCACGCCGAGCCTGGCTACGCGGGCCGCCGGAATACTCGAGAAAAGAAAGAGCTCGTAGCGATGGAAATCGAAAGAAGCGCCCTTCCGCGAAATGCGCGCAGTTCCCGAGCCTCAATGGCGCAGCGGGACCGGTCGCGTCGGAGATTCCTCGCGCGGTCTCCCACTGTTCGCGTGATCTCGCCGTGCAGTGCAGGGCGTGTGTGCACTTTTCTGCGAAATGTCTTGCACCATAGAAATTAAACGACTAAACGGGGGAAACAAAGCGAGACGGCGCAACGCGGGCGATTGAGACGATGAGTTGGGAGCTAAATGCGGAATAACGTATACCGCTGGTCCAGTACGTTCGTGATTTATGGCGAAATGCGCAACCTGTGTATGGGACGCTCCACACAGAGGAGCAAACGCCCGGACGGTCACTGGTTCCGAAGTCGTGAAAAAGAAAGGAAGAAAGAAAAAAGAAAAGTGCGATTTCATTGCTGCGACCGTTCTCCAAAGGCCGGCTAGGCCTGTACGACTGATTTCGGTTGTCCGCAGCTTTCCCGCTAAAAGTAAATGGCTGCATGGTCCTTCTCGCCGCAGTGACCACGAGAAGCATACTAAGTTTCCCTCCAAGTTGCGCGCAGTGGAACGAAGTACTTCCGAAACTAAAGAGATGACCACACGGGAACACGTCATTGCTCCACTTGCTCTTGAGTACATTTTTCCTTATTACGGACAAGACCTCCAAAGCCATAGATCTCAAGCCCCTCTAGCCGCGAGGACAGAAAAGCGGTCGCCGTGGCTCTCTCTCTCTCCCTTCCTATAGAGCACACGTCGCTCTTGCGCGCTAGCTCTGCGCACGCCGTCCTGTACGGAACTTGCGGGGCGCGCCCAGGGAAGCCCCGGACAGCCTGCAGACAGCCGGCCATTGTGGCCCCGTGGAAGCAGCCGTATCACTCCGCACAAATACACACACTGCAGCCCGGTCACAGGGCACCACCGTGTTCCCGAGATGCTGACCACGCAGAGATTAGCAAGGATATCCTCCATGTGGACTACGGGGGCGCGGAACCTGCGCTGGTCGACCATCGAAATGCTCGATGTGCATGGGCAAGCACAATCGGAAACGCCGTCCGATGGCCGGCCTCCCGATGTCTGCAACACGAATGGCGGATATAGATAGACACGGCTTGTTTGTGAAGGCTCCGTAGAAAACAAATGCGGATGCCAGTACTTACGGCAAATCCACCAAATAAGCATTGCAAGCACGGTGCTGTTGTGCACTCTCTTTACGTTACGGTGCTTACTGAGCAACTAGTGCAGGTGTTTCCGACTAAAATAGCCTCGCTCCGACCTCGACGGAACGGAATTACCGTACGGTATAATACCTGTGTCACACGGGCACATCGGAAGACCTTCGAGTCGATGACCTTCGAAAAGCTCACAACTCGATCGACTCAAAATAAGTTCTGGTGCTGCTACACGGCAGCATTGAACGGCCACTGAGTCGCCGAGTGATTTCGCAACAACATGGCGGCAACCAAAGCACCCGCTTCAGTTCTAATTCGCACTAGTTGCTAGCTATTCGCACCGACGGGAAGAAACAAACTTTAAATTGGGCCTTCTCATAATTTCATATACCAAAAGGGACAAAGTATATACGACGTTTCGCAGTCGTTATTCAGAAAACATGCTGATTTTTACACTGCTAAGCCTAAGTACCTAGCGTGAGCCTCAAAAATTGGTTTGGTTCGTAGGCACCAGGTGGCGCGACACGCGGTGTCTCCCGCGGTGTGCGACGGGCTTAGGACCTAGGCTGATCTGTGCGCGTCTCCTGCCTTTGTCGTGTGTTTTTAATTCCGCTTTCTTTTTATTTTTATTTTTATTCTTTTATTTTTACTTTTTTAATTTTATATTGTTTTTTTTTCTTGAGGCCAGGACACTGAGGGTGTTCCCCCGTTGCAAAGGGGCAGGCCGCCACCACATCATCATCATCATCATCCCACCAGCTGCACGGCATTTGTTTTTTATGGCAGTGATGGCGTATTCTTTTTAGAACTAATGCAATAAAGTGAGAACGTTGGCCTCTCTGCACGTTTCCAATACTTTTCACCGGTGTATGATTCTACTTATTGATATAACGACATTAATGTGGCCGTGGCCTCCGAAACTAACGCGCGCGGGAGCTGTCGGTGCGCGAAGTCTCGGAGTTCGCACCGTTTCCGGTTCCGCCGCTCAATGGCCTTCGAAGTCTCGAAGGAGTTGTAGGGTGCTCCGTTGACTCGATAGACTATCGACTCGACGGCCATCGAAACCGCCCGTGTAGCAGCTCAAACTTGACCTTTGAGTCGATGGACTATCGGTTCGAAGGCCTTCGAAACGCCCGTGTGACACCAGTATAAGCCACCGCTGCTAAAGCTCTCTAACATTTGACACGACGCTATAAGGCAGGGGTGTGCTCTCGTTCGTTCAACGTTCTCAGTGACCCGGCCCTCGCGCGGGACTAAATAGCGACTGCGGCCCGCAGGTTGAGGCGAGTTTGCGACCTCTGCTATACGGCTTCGGCCCTTAGTGGGAGACGGTGTCACTGGTATTTAAAGAGGAAGGGGGTGTAGATGACCCATCCGCGCCATACCCTGACGATGCTTTGGCATATACACAAGGGACCGAGAAATGGGTGCAAGCTGTGATGTGCGTCAAAGGATTTCACGGTTCACCTGTTTGTGCAACGTGCTTTCAAACACAGCACTTTCTTTTTTCCAATACGTCGTTATATTCTGGCATTGTTTTAACCGTGACCATAACGCAGGTGGTGTATATCATCCACATGAGTTCGCAGGAGTTGATTAGTAAACAATCAACAGATTTCACATACTTCATTATTGCACACTCGCACTCGGGGTATATCGATTAAAATGAACGAGGTGGCGTTCATCAAAAGAAAAGCTGTATTGTAAGACATTCCTCGCTTCAAGATATTGACAACGCTATTATAAGAAATGTCCCGCCACTGCTTCCTAGAAGAACGATACTCATAATCCAACGATGGCGTAGCAGGCAAGCCTATTTACGGTGTGTTAGGCAAGCCTTCTTCGGTGTATCTCACTGTGAAAGAGACATCCTTTCGCTGGCAATGCGGTTTGTGCACGAAGACACACAGCAACGGTATCGCTTGTGATGTGGTACGGCGTCCTCCTCAAATGCGAATGGTTACTCACGAGTCCGATTCCCAGGGCTGACGGGCACCCATTGTTTTTCTGACAGGAAGAGAGGTACCTGTCTACGAGTTGTTTTAGATTACAGCAAAAGACGATGTGAGAGGCACCTTAACCAGGCGCCAGGGGTTGTATGGCCGTTAATCTCGAGAAAGCGCCCTCTCCTTTAGGAAAAAAAGGCTGAGCACATGCTTCTATACTCGTACATTCAGATCGTGTTTATCGTTAAAAGTCCTTACCCAAAGGGCTTATCCACAATGTCAATTATAGTTGTTTAATTTTTAGGGGGGGGGGGGTGTTAATTGTGGTCATGAAGTTATTGGTTTGGGTTGGTCTACCTCGAATAAATTTTGGGGATGTAAGGGTCCTCCTATGGAGGGGGGGGCGACACCTTTCTTGCCCAACGCCGCCGAGTTTCCCTCCATCCCGGCGCCGCACAACACTTACGTTTCCTGACTTCGAAGCACTATCACCATGCAGCGCAAGTACTGTAGCCACCGACCATCGTGAGAGCGAAAAAGGCAAAGAATGATCAGTACTCGCACGCACAAAAGGCGTTGCGACAGCACGAACTATAGTGTGGTCAGCGCCTTCTATTATAGTGATAAGTGCAGGCCTGGTAATCTGCTGTCAGATGACCACAAAACGTGCAAGACTCGATTTCTGTGTGCGCGGCAAGGCAACAGCAACCATGGACAGCCGCGTCTGGTACGGTTCGAAAATAAAGCTCAGCTTTGCGACTGTCACCCCAGATCCCTCTCTACACGTGCCTACACTGCAGTTCCCTTTCAGCATTCTTAGTGAGGTCCCGAATGAAATGATAGCTACCGCCAGCGAAGTAGACGAGAAAAGTAATTTACTGGCCATGTCTAGCTCTGTACATTACGCAGGGCATGTTTCTGTGTGCACACAGGCCTCTCACGTGGTGCAAATGGCAACCTCTGTTCCTTTCTTATATCAGAGTCGTGGTGTTCGTTCTCTTGTGAGACTAGATGTATCGCAAAGGACACAAAACGCAGTTATTTGAGGTAAGGACAGTTCTGCGAACACGTGCGTATACTTTACATTGCAGAATCGAGGAGGTTACGAGCGGTGTCAATGGCGGCTGCGAGCTGCTTACGGCCGCTAGTATCATAGCGGTAGCACCGGCAGCGGAAGGACGATTTCGCCAACCTACAACCTCCTCTTCTGTTGCAGGCGCGGCAGAAAAACACTTTGTCAACTCTTTCGCCCTCCGAGACGTGTCTTCGCAGATAGCGCGTGCAGGGAGCACAAAACGAATAAAACGAGGAAAAAAGAGGGATAACTGCAAAGAGCAAATAAGCCGATGTCAAATGCCCTCGTCCGATATCAACAGCTTGGTCGACGCAAACAACGCGGCCTCGTCTGCGAAAGGCCGCAAAACTGCGCGAACCACCATCGTCTGCTTAACTCGAACACAGAGTCGTGATGATGACGTACAGGCAGATGCGTCAGGCTTGCGCAAACATACGGTCACGTGACCACTTCGGGGAACTTCGGATGCCCGCAAGGATTCCATGCGAGAGACACTCAAAACATGGTGCACGTATCGGAAAGCTTGATTCTACTATACTCTGGGTGGTGTTTCTTCGACCACCAATGTCGCCGGGCACCGTTTCTTTCTTCTTTTGCCTCTTTTTTTTTTTTTTTTTTGGTGGGGGATAGAGGTACCCAGACCAGTAGCGCATCCAGTATACCTCAAGTGGGGAGGAGGGTAGCAGGCACTTTACACAATTTGCAATTTCCTCGCTTCAGCTGGAGGAATCCAACAAAAAATAAGTAGCCAAACGATAACAGCGATACGATTATGTGTATTTCTTCAGCTTTTTACCCAAAACTTCTTCCAGGGAGCTCGACAGGGCCAAAAAGCCGCTGTGCAAAGCAATGTAAGCAGAAAATAAATGGCAAATTCCATACACCAACGCGCAATACAATTCTCAACGAAGCTGTTCGGCGCTCTCTCAGTTTAGCCAGTATTGTGTCCCCGTGCAGTGATAACGGTGCTGACATGCTGGCCAGTTTGCGGTCAACGCTGCAAAAGCGGTACAGGTGTACATAAAAGCTGCAGCACAGCAAAGTATGTTATAGAGGCAACTTTCAGCGACTACAGGGGGCGCCACTTACAATCCAACATGGCTGTCGGTCCAGTGATCACGTGTGTGCATGCAGACATCCTCCCGCCTGTGTTGTGGGCACTGGACGTCGCTGCTTGCCGGCTAGGACATTTTTGTCTATGCCATTACAGTTCCTATTCAGGAAGCAGAATATAATACAAAGCATTATATCACACTCCAAGGACGCGACAGGGTCACAGGTGCGCTGCTTCACTAAAGGCGAGGAGGTGCTCAAATCGGAGCACAAAACCTGAAAACTGTCACAGCGACTTCGTGCATCGTTCAGGTGTCATGTCTAGACTCTACAGGCGATGCACGTGCGAAGCGACCTAGCGAAGCATGGATGTGTCGCGCTGCTAAGTTCTAGCACACATGCTCGATTCCCAGCCGCGCCGGTCGCATTTCAATGGTGGCAAATGCATGAACACGCTTGTTACATTTCTTTTAGTGATTCAATTTTACATGTTTGGTAGCACCACACATGAGAAATGGTCCCAAGTCTATGTTATGGCGTTTATTTTCAAAATTTGCAACTTAAGGCACACTAACTTTTTTCTTGTACTGTAGAAAATATGTGCGTCCAAAAAAAAAAGAAGTTGTAGGAAGACCGCTCAACTATTACGAGCGTGTTAGCCATCGGCAATATCGGTAAGCCGCCTCGCCTGCTCACACGGCTCATGAACATGAGAGGCTCTGTGAACGTTTTCGGGTGACATCACTAAACGGAAAACGCAGGGCGCTTGGTCAAGACAAGGTCATACACGTGAACCAGCGCAATGCACGGCGAAAAATCCACGTTTATCATTTTGTGACAGCCTATTACAGGACTCCCAAAGCCATTGGAAAAGAGCGATATCAGAATAGGGAAGAGTTAGGCAGCTGTCAAGGGCAATGACCTGAGGGGGAGGTGGATAATGACCCAGTCTTCATTTCATTCACGAGCCAGCTGTCCAGAAGAACTTGTTGGGCGATTTGGTGCTTCTTAACAAATGGGAAGAAACTATTCCATAAACTAGGCACAAACACCTGTCCATGCCTGCTCTATGTCACCTTTCGGGGTCAATACCCCGCGGGCATTTGGGGAACACAAAAGGAAGGGAGAGCTAAGAAAAAAACGCAAGAACCTGTTGCTCTAGGAATAGAAGAAAAGCGCGCGCGCGCGGGGTGGGGGGTGGAAGGCAGCACTGTACTCAGTTTCATACATCAGGTGCAACGCTGTGAAGGCTGTGCAAGTAATGCGTTAAAAAATATATATAAAAGGAGAGGTGTATCGCTCCAACAAATAAACGACAAGCATAAAACACAAACTCGCGTGTTTCGATTGTTTCCCCCAACATGGGAACGTGTTTTGTGAAACTGATGAGAAATGTATTACGATTTCAGGCTGACAGAGAGGCATTTATTCTTTTTTGCTCACCGCAAGCAACGCGCTACGTTTTGGTCGCGTAAGTACGAGCACCAGCTTTGACAGCGTCGCACCTGAAGCGCTTGCTTGGTGCCCAAGCGGCTTCCTGCAGTAGCTTTCTTTTGACAGATTCTTTGGAAAGAAATTCCGGTACGGAGTGGACGGTAAGTGTCTCCACTGAGGAAACCTCAACCGAAACACTCATTGGGGAAGGGAAGTGAAAGAAGAGTGGAAAGGAGAGGCCACCGTTACCACACTAGAGATTATCCACAGCACTGAGCGCCAGGTAAGGGTTCCTCTCTCCCCATTAGAAGAACCGGTGGGTATCAGGTGGCAGTGGGAATCGAACCAGATACTTCCCGCACTGGAAGCGGACGATCTAAACATTATGCCACAGCACAGATACCGTCGTGTTCTTTTGCACTCTCCTCCGAGAGATGGGGGGGGGGGGGGGAGAGAGGAGGTCATCTGGCAGATAAAGGTAGGGGAACCACAAAAGAATGCAAGTATGCGTCGCCAGTGAGTTCTACCTCCCAACCCCCGCGAGATGGCTTCACGACACCCTCCCCCGCGGTCTGGTAGCACTACGGCCGCTGGATGAAAAGCGCGCACCGTGTGCGCGGCAGCCGCGGTGATAGCACCGTGGATAACATCACCCCCTCCACCCCCCCTCACAGCACCCCCTCCCCAGAAAAAAAAAAAGCCGAAATTCTGGAAAAACCACTGCGGGGGCTCCCCAACAAACATATTAAAGCACTATATTCCCAGCAATTTGTGAGACCATGCGCACATTCAGCACGTCTGCGCGAGAGCGCACAATGGAGCGATTTGTCACAGCTTCGCGGGACCACGTGAACAAGCTTCACAGACATTAGGACCATTCCTTGCACCTGCACTTCGTGAACCAGTTCACGGCGGCGCTGCATTCCAGCATTCGTTTCAAGAGTTCAACATGGCGGCCTCGGCACCGCGGCATTCCGTTTCTGAAAAGCGCAGCCGTCGCGCAGGCCTAGTTCACGTGCACTTTCTAGCGGGGTAGTGCAAAGTTCGTGCAGCGCAAGATGGCTGAAACCGCAAGACGACAAAGGCGGTTATATTCGTGTGTATTTTAACGGCGTCCGACAAGTACGCCAGTGAGCTTTTTCTTGTAATCGGACATGCCAGGCAACGCAAACGGCGCCGATTTTCACGAATTGCAACCGTCACAGTTCGCGAGACAGCCGACCGTATCACAGGCTTGGGCGACGTTTACACACTCGCATTTGTTCCGGCATCGCGCTGCTGCTGCACTTGCTGGAACATGCCCTGCAGGACGGCGGCACCCACACCGCACCACCGTGAACCAGTTCAGGTAAGTGCATGGTGGAACGAATGGCTGGTCGTTCACATAAATAATGAAATATTAAATTGTCCACCGAAAATACACGAATGTTCGAGCGTGTGTCACGCTTCATGTAGAGACGCTTGAAACAAACAACGCACAAGCGACAAATTGCAAAAACATGTCACTGCACATGTACGAACAAGTGCATTTCCAACCAAATAACCTCGACTACAGACTACTAGAGAGGACCATTAATCCCATCTAGCACCCTTGCCCGCATTTCCTTTCTATCGTTCCTTCCGCTCTCTTTGTGCCTCGCAGAAGACACATGAGACGGCACATTTCTCAGAAAACTCTTCAAGATCCTTCGTAGTGATCGTGACCTTCGCTGAAATGTGCAGGCACGCTGACAGCATAGAAGTACCCAGAGAGCACCCGTGGTACCCAGAGAGTACCCATGGTTAGAAAACGTCCTTGTGGCAAAGCCAACTTAGTGTTTTTTTTTTTTTTTTTTTGCAAGATGTCAAATGAATGTCCCATTCATTCACCATTTCCTGGAACAATGTTTTTCCAACTGCAAACTCTAGCTCGCAGAATGCCCTTCTACATCTTAGTGTGTTTAACTATATGCATTGCGGCGTAGGGAACGAGCTCCGAGAAGGCTTTTCAAACATTACTGAGAAATGGTCGCACCTCATTCAAATCACCCCCCTCCTCCAGCCGTGTGAAGAAAGAGAAGCCCGAAAGAAAGGATTGACAGGGACGAGTGTTCAATGAAAGGAAAAGTTCATCGTGCTAAACTGTTGTACGATATATTGTCTGCACGATATATTGGCTCGCGCGTGCGCAGTAACATTTTTGGGAAATGTTCCATTTGTGCTGCGACCAGCCCATTCAGGCAACGGCTGCAATATAAAGGAGAGAGTTCAGCGTAAGTGTGATGACAATAAGGCCTTTCCGCTTACAAGGTGCTACAAGTAGATGCCAGCACACCCCGGCCAGGATGTTGCAATGTTAACACACAAACTCCTTCAATACGTTGATTAGTAGGGACCGACCTCCATATTTGTCCTAAATATCCGTGTGAACCTGGGAATCCGTGGACCTGGGCAGGACATGTCATGAGGAGGAAGGATAATAGGTGGACAGTAAGAGCGACAGAATGGATACCACGAAAGGGAAAACGCAACAGAGGTAGGCAAAAGGTTAGATGGAGCAATGAAATTAAAAAGTTTGCGGGCATAAAGTGGAACCAACTCGCTCAGGATAGGGTGGATTGGAAACCGTTGGGAGAGGCCTTCGTCCTGCAGTGGACCTAAACAGGCTGATGATGATGATGATGATCCGTGTGAAGATTCGCAGTAGCAGTCGTTTTGATATTTATCCTCAGAGCTGTCTTCAATCGAAATGACACACACATATATATATGAAGAGAGCAAGTGAGAGCCGTCTTGTTGACATATGCTCCCTTCCGCTCCTTGCTTTCAATCTCCGTCAATCCGATATTTGAAAGAATAATCCGTTTCGGCGATTTATCTTCTATGATACCTAAGGAGAGTATAATCTGATCAGAGCGCATTTCATTTTGATAAGACACGAATGTATGTGCAGATGCGAGACGTGCCTGTCTCGTCTTCGTGTTGACGTTCGATCGGCCTGTTTTGTGATGCGATATTCCTGTGCAAACTTGAGATTGTGAACCGCTTGTATCAAGTAATAGATACAACTAACTGCGTGTTTCCCAATACGGACATTGCGCGCACATTTCGTTTTAAAACGTAAGTGCAGGTCGCGGGGCCGACTACACCGCATGTAAATCGGGCCGACATACCAAAATTTTCGTGACGTGCACTGTAAATAAACGCAAACCAAATTTTCAAACTTAATCCGGAGCCTAAACCAGTGGCAACGTCTTCTATATAAGCCCAGAATAATGCAGCGTTAAACATCATTAATCGATGCTTAAGTACGACTGAATCAATCCGCCAATCGCGCTCTCTATCTGATCCCCTGGCGAAGCAATAACGCCGTTATTTGTGATAAGTGAGGTATATATGTATATATAGAGAGAGATAAAATAAAACAAAAAGGAAAGCACCATTTACCGAAATAAAAATGTCGCAAGGGAGGCACTTCAGTGTATACATATCGCCTTGACCGATAGCGCCCGTACCGCGAGTTCGCTGGGGTGATCGCATCACGATAGCAACACTTAGCTAACGCGAGGGATTTTTCTATTCTAGACTGTGCTTGTCCGCGATCCATACAAACGTATCAAAATGGCTGAAAGTGTCCATTGAAGCAGGGGCGTACTGTCATCAACTGTACTGTGGTGAAAATGTACGATCCTCCCATAGTATCCTCAAAATTTCAGTGAGGACCGCGTAGGCGGAAAGACTTTGCGAGAACCTGGTGGCACACCTGTGCAACGACTGATAACCGAAAGATGGAAAGGGTACGGAACCTCGATAAATACAAGGCATTAAGCAGGAACATTTAAAACAAAAATTTTTAAAGATTGTGTACTCAGCATTTCGTGACACACTGCAATCGGAGGTGTACCATTTAAATGCAGATATACTCAATTGCATATAACGACTAAATGCAATGATTTGATGAGGCTTCGTCACTAAGCTTCAACAATAATTCATAATTGCTGGCGTATGATGTGCCAAAAGCATGATAGTATCAACAATGTCGTAGTGGAGGGCTTTGGAAAACGACGGCATAAAAACATTCCGAAGAACACCGTGGCTACAAGCGATTATTAATGCCAACACGATTTGTGACCCGATAAAAAAAATACAAGCGTCGAACCCGTTGAACCGCTGCCCAATGTGTCGCTTTCAGCCGCGAAAAAAAAAAAAGCAAAAGAAAAGGAGAGAAAGAACTGCCAAGATATAACATTCGCAAATGTCGATAAAGTAGCAGAACAATCCTTATAAGACGACATATGTGAATTGTTTACCGCCCGATTTGGTTGGACGCGAGACAGCGGATGCACTCTGTGAGGATATGTACTCCCGGTAACAATGCCCAATAAAGGTGCTCCAGGTAATGTTCCAAATTAGAAAGATCAATGGAATGATTTCACGCGAATTTGTTCGCTGGATCACTCGTGCCACAGATGGAAATGATGCGAGCTCATCCGAGAAGGAACGCGCAGGTGAAAAAAAAAAATAATAATGCCTCCTTCACGTATCTGGAATCAAAACAAGCCGTACTCACCATGCTCCCGTCCATGTCGTCCGATTCGTGTTCCATCCGGAAGGCTGGAAGCGGGATGCGGTTTTTGACACGAATTTTGGCTGCTGGTGGGTTGCAGATCGGGAAGAATGACCAGCGACACAAATGAAGCGCTGGTTTGGAGGCGACAATTCACCACGCTCGACGCCGGAAGTGTCGAGATGAATACGCACGCAGCAAACGTATGTGTCACCGCCGCTAAAGCAGCGCGCACTGTCGATATCAAACACGCCGATGCCAACACACCCGAACACACCTGTCGATCAGTCACGTCGACGAGCGGCGCACGTTCATGTAGTACGTTCTCAATCCAGAGTATCACACATCGGGTCGATCCTGCGAGCGCAATAGTACGGACAATCGCCCAACTGCATCGGAGGCAGCGTACTAACTCCGCGGTACCGACACGCGCACGGTCGCCCGGCTTCTGGGAGAGAGATCAAAAGAGGGAGAGAGCGAGAGAAATCTAGACAGAGCTCCGCCCTGCGCGCGCTCCGATTGGCGCGCCGCGGCACCAATCGGGTCTATGAGGTTCTAGGCGATGATAATTAATTGCTCGATCAGTCTAGAGGCCCGGACTGACGCCGGTGGTACACCACGCTTGCTGGGTCGGTTTTACGCTCGGAGACGGCCATATTGCGCGAAAAACTTCGAGCGCGCACCTACGCTCGCGCGGGCTGCCTTCGGAAGCAGGCGCGCGTGGCAGCGGCCGCTTCCATTCGAGATGGCGTGTGTGTGTTCGCCTCTTTCCTCCGCGGCGTTTCTCGTTTCCTGCCGTTTTCGCGAAAGGAAAGCACACTTTGAATGCCTGTGAAACGAAGCGATCCAGCGGGCGTGGTTCATATGCCAAGCGTGTTTTCCTTTTCCTTTTTTTTTTATCCTCATTAGAGAATAACGGCACGGCCGCTTTACACACCGCACAATGTTGTTTCGAGAATGGTAACAATCTCCTGAAGACGGTTTTAAAAACTGCAAGGCAAGAAAAAAAGAATAAAAAAGACGTATAGGTCATCTTATCAAACGTTATTTAACAAGCAGAGTCGTCGCTATGAACAAACGAGCGAAATTTTGCAAAAAAAAAAGAAAGAAAAAAAAAGAAACATGATCACGCCAGATCAAAACCAAACGTACTTTTCTAACTGACAGAAATGTGATGAAAAAAGAAAGAAAAGAGTTAAAAGCCGAATGAAAATAAAACCTGAGGTAGTCGTGTCGGCCATTGCAAAGTAGGGAAACGCGTGATCCTGGTCTGGTCATAGGTTTCGAGAGTGCATGTCGCGCCATCTCGTGGCCGGTGTGAGAACGACATTGAAACTGCAAGGTTACTTCAGCAACTCAGATGGCGTGTTTCTTATGTATCGTCATGTTGCGCATACTACGTGGAAGCTGATGTATCACAGCCGTATGTTTGGCAAGCAGAAGGTGTGTGCCACCTACATTTTATTACAGTTTTTCATGGCCACACCGCATTGGGTCTCGCTGATACCTTTCCTTATTACTTTTCTTTCATTTTTTTCCCCTTGACATTTGCGAGAAAAGTAGCAGCAGAAAAAGATTTGCGTAGTACAAAAGCACAAAGTGATTTTGCCCTGCACGAAATGAAGCTTACATGGTGCGGGCACGCCCCCATAGATCGCTAAAGAGAACTTCGGACAAGCGAAAGTGTACTGTGGCTTGTTTAATATGCAATAAAGTAAAAATCAAGAAAAACGCCGGAGAGTTGCCTTACGCGATACATTATACTGTTAACCTGAAGTACCACAACTATATTTCGTGAGACTACGTCAGTTTCAAAGCGTGAAGTTTCACGAGGTCCTCGCCAAGACATCCGTCATGACGTCACACGTACGCGGTCGTTGCCTACTAGAACGCACGCGTTCAAAACGCAAAAACGCGGACATAGCAAATTTCTTTAAATGTACGCGAAACGAAGCCATTGAGAGATGTGTTTCAAGGTCAACTACAGCGATTTTTTTCAGCATGACAAGGTAATGGTGATCCTATTTTCCTCAGGCGCTCCTGCCACGCCCTTGATAGTAGAAATGGTCGGCAAATGCAAAAATAATTTTCAGTGAGCAAAAAGAACGCGAAACCGAAACTGAAATTCAACCCAGCAGTAACATCAAATCAGCCAGCCCGCCTTTTGCGGGGTGCGACAGCGCATGCACCGTTCCCCTGGCGGTGATGTCGCGAAGGTTGGCCGGCGCACGTAGATCTCGGAGGCCACGGTATGGTACCGGTGCGCTTCTGTCGCCTTGCTGATGATGACGTCAACACACACGAGTGGCCAGTAACTGTAGGAAGCCAGGTGGGCGGTTAGAGGTAATCAGTATAAAAATTGATTTCTAAGCAATCTGCGCGTCTCTCGAGCCTGTAATCTTGCACAAATGACGAAAGTGTGCGAAGGAACGCACCCAGCGAATTTTATTGAGATGCGCTGACCTAGAAAAATCACCGAGAGTTGGCCTTTAAGACGAAAACCTTGTGCCATTTTGATGTGACCTTGGAAAAGAGAGCATGGCAGTGCCCAAGAGATTGCTGAAAGATAAACGTACGTACAGAAAATTAATAGCTCAAGAAGACCACAACAAATAACATTATATTCAATCGATAGGTAATTACACGATGAATACAAATAACAATACATAGCCATCATAATAATTAAATTAAGTATCGTAATGAGCATGACAATGCAAAAAATGGGTCAAGATGACCCAATTGTGTCCTAGATCCGAAAATGAATGACCGCAGTTGGTGCAGATAAAATTATGATTTTAACGGTAATGATAGCAGCATATATTAATGACTCAGTAATGACCATGACTCAGTGAATATGAGAGTGACTCCGTGAAAAAAGATTAGCCCTCGAAAAACGCTGGAATTAGTTCGGATGTGGTTACCAATGAAAGAAACACTAAAGGATGATGGTAGAAGTCAGTCATGAGCATGACACGGCAAAAAGTACAATGATTTAAGGGAAAAAAATATTAACGCTCATAAATGATGCAAGGGCTTCGGAGCTGATGACAAAGTTAAGGAAACACTAAGAGATGGTGGTACATGTCCGCTAGTCATGAGCATGACTCAGCGACAACGGCAACAACACAGCGAAAACAAAACAAAACATTAGCACTCAAATGCCGTTGGAATTGGTTTGGACGTGGTTATTAACCGAAGGAATGGTTCAAAAATTGCATGGAATGTGTTCCGGGTTCCAGCACCCATCCATGCTTCGACTAATATTGGTCGTCGCTTTCGCCTTTACTGCTCTTAAGTGGTAGCTAAGGGCTCCTATAGAATAGATAAAATTAAAAATTGGGTTTGGTGGCTCACAGGTCATTGCCCCCTTATCAGACTTGGCAGTAAGGAATAACAGTAATTACATTATAGTATAGCAATAAACTACTTCTCGCTGTAATGAGTGATGTAATTAATTACATTAGTTGGTGGAATGACACTTCAAATGAGTATTTCAAGAAAATTACTCATTTCGAGAAAATCGCGCATATAGTGTTAAACAGCGTAGAAATATATCTGAAACTTTGAACTGCGGGCCGTGTTACGAACCTAACGCACAAAAAAAAAAACAGCAAAGCATAATTAAACCTCTCCAATGTGCAACAGACGCTTAGCCGTGCTCCCTACATGGGCTGCAGAAATTAGCGTCCTTTCCTATCTGAACCACAATCAGAGTTCGCATTTCTCGCGCTTCGTTTCTCTGCTCGACACGGTTGCCTGTACAAACGTTACAACTGGTTCGAAGTACTTTTCGTCCGCGAAACCGTACATGCCCCAAGCGGTTCTTGTTCTTCGGTAACAAAAAGCACCACAATTTTCGTTTTCTTCTTTTTACTTACCCCGCCGACTGGTTGTAAGTGAGGCGACCGTGCTACGCGGCGGAGTGCAGTGTGAGACAAACACAATGAGATGCATTTCCAAGAAGTTCTTATTTTACTAAGCGACACCGCTTGGTATAAATTACTGCTTTGTGACAAGGTCCCACAGCAACACTGTGTGCGAGCAACACTACAGGCACTGCACCTGCATGATAAGCGCTGTTGTATAGTGTAAACAGGCGACAGGCGTGTTTACCTTATGATTCTGTGAATTCCTGTTCCAAAATTGGTTGCATTCACGTACTCGACAGCATTCCACAATAAAAGAAGCGTGCAAACGCGGACACAAGAGGAAAGAAGCATGACGACAGAGGTTGTGTCGGTGTTTGCATTCCTCAATATTAATTCCCACCCACTAGCTCGGCTTTCTGAGTTTTCATCATTTCTGACAAACTCTTATCGCATCCCTGCATTCACTTTAACAATAGTTCGACGATATCTGAAGCGCTAACAACTGTAATTTCTCCGATCGTGTACGTTCCTGTATGCCGTGGAATACATGCGATCATCTCAATGACAGCCATGTTGGATGTACAGTGGCGCCACCTATAGGCCGTGCAAGTTGCGAAACCACTGTGCGCACTCTGGAAGATGCAGATTTGACATAAGAAAGAAAAGAGAGAAAGAGAAATAAAGGAAAAAATGAAAGAAAGATGTCGTTGAGGTCTAGATTTCGCATTGCTTTTTCGTCTGTCTCGGAAGGGAGAAACCACCAGACACACGGCAGCCCGGTACCCTTGAAGGAACTCGCGTCACCTGGTAGGAATCCAGAGACCACCGGCTGCTCCGACGTTCCAGTAACGCACTCGCCAATGGCTACGGTGATAGTTAAGAGTAGACTGTTGGGCGAGTTAGTGAACCATTATTTAGTGAACCAGTTAGCGAGTTAGTAAACTGCGCGAAAAACGTGGCCAGGGAAGGTGAGCCGCACGTACAAGGAACGGTCGGGCACGAGGCATTGCATTGCTGAGTTCTCGTGGGACCTCATTCGACCATTTTTGCAGAAGGTGAAGAAAGAAGAGCCCCCTCCTGGAAAGGTAGTGACATTGCGAGAATGAGTGCTGGATGAGCGGCACGGAGAGAGAGAGAGATATGAAGAGGAATGGCACAAACGTGTGTTGGGCCTAGGCCCTAATTCCGCTTTGAACCACGTCTTCGAGCCGCGACGCGTTTGATCATGGTGCATTCTATCTCTGCTAAAGTGCCTGAAAATGAGCGCACACGCTACATCGGTGAAGGGCTAACCAGACGTACGCGTTGGAAAACACCAGCACGCGACGCGTACAGACTCCGAATTGCGTCGGTTTGCATCGGAGAAAAATGGCGCGCGACCACACGTTTCGCGAGTTCTGCGTATCGCCGCGCCTCATCTCGCAACAACACGGCGGCTATAGCAAAGCGCCCGCCTTTTGCAAAAATCTGTAAGTTGACTTTCCCGCAAGGATGCTTCCCAGCCAAAAACTCTCGTCTATAGATTTCTTTCCTGCTTTAAGCGCATTCACGTCTGCACACTCCATCCGACGTGCACAAGCAACAGCTTCTCAGGAATTTTGCGGGGAGTGAGCCGACTCAAAGAGAGTTCGACGATTCGCAGAGATAGGGGCAGAAGCGAAAGAATAGATTGATTTGTGCGGTTTAACGTCCCAAAACCAGCTCTGATTATGAGAGACGCCGTAGTGGAGGCCTCCCGAAATTTCGACCACCTGACATCGCACAGCACACGGACCTCAACATTTCGCCTCCATCGAAATGCAGCCGCCGCGGCCGGGATTCGATCCCGCGACCTTCGGATCAGCAGCCGAGTGCCATAACCACAGAAAGGAAGCGGGAACGGGCGCTGAACGGGATGAATGGCGTGACGAATGTGCAGGTGTGCACGCGCTTAGAGCAGGAAAGCAATCTGTGCACGAGAGTTTTTGGCTGGGAGGCATCCTTGCGGGAAAGCCAACTTACAGATTTTTGCAAAATGCCAATTCGCACCAGTTAGTTGCCCTTCACATCGATTGGTAACGAACAAACTTTAGATTGGGTCTTCGCTTAATCTCATCTACTAAACGAGACAAAGTATTTGACAATGTTTCGCGGTCATTATTTAGAAAACGTGCTCATTTTGACACTGCTAGGCCAATGTCGCTACCGTGAGTCTCAAGAGTGGCTTGATTCTTACGCAATAGCTGGCGCTACATGCAGCATCATATTTTGATTGAATGTACAGATGTCCACCCAGTTGTAGCTGGGGGCACTACCCTGCAGGAGGCCATCGGTTTCAGGGATAGCACGGGAAAGCTGAACATGTCGGCGATAGAGAAGTAAAATGGCGCATAGAGTATTGGTGGCGCAAAGGTATGGAGCAAACAGAAACGCAAGGTAGTTCGGGTAGGATTGTTACTTCCCAGCGGAACGATAATAGATAAAATAGGTAGGGGAGGAGAAAAATTAGTTGTGAAAATATGTATGATCCGGGAAAAGAAACGTTTGTAGACGAAAAAATAAAGGTATAGTCTGTTGCAGAAGTTCCGTGCAGCACTGTGGAAGCTACAGCCCTCTTCGGCCAATCCGGAGGGCGAACACATGTTAAACGTGTCCTTCTGCGGCTTGACATCGGCCAATGACGGGCGCTGCAGTGGCAGCTGCAGCCCTGCAAGGAGGAAGATGAAGCCACGTGGCGATCATGCGGGGCAGGAGGCGACCATTGTTGGAATTCGTTGTACAGCTGGGAACAGGCTAGCTGGTAACTGGGAACCGGTTTGGCAGCCCCAGGGAAACGTGTAGTTCAGACAGCCTGTCGAGGAATGTGTAGTCACCAGCTGGTTAGGCTGGGGTTTGGCACCATCGCACCCCACTGAGCGTCTTTGTTAAAAGCACACGTGAGCAAGGGGCAGAGTGGAAGCCAAGTTTATTGTTCACGGGTTGTCCTGTTGTTGTCAGTGTGGATGGTTGCGCCTGTGTGTTTTCATGTTCCTTTAGGTGTGCAAGTTGCTATGCGGTGTCTGTTTGTTTGATGCCCGTATGTTACTAGGGGTTTGCACCATCTTATACATGCGGGGTTCTGTTTGTGTGAAAGATTGTGATTGACTGTCAGGGATTCAGGGGCGGAGCAACCAGTGTTCATAAGGTGGCCCCTCATCCCTGTCAGGGGTGGTTGGAAGCAAGGTTGGAAGGCTGAAGGTTGGGGAGGACGGAGCGGATAGTGCTACAGAGGACATCTAGTACGAGTCCGGGTGGTGGTTCTGGTCGCAGGAGCAGTGCTATGCACTAGTCGGCTCCGCCGAATGGAAGCGATGGTTCCACCTAAGTACTGCCAACCGAGGCTACTGTCAATGTGTGTGTACCGTCTTGTATATAAAGTAAAGTTGTGTTTGTGCGAGAAAAAGGCTGGTCTCCATCCTTCAAGTAGAGACAACACAACCAACTTCGGACAGGCAGTAGGGGAAGACTTCCACCCATCTTTCTTCACAGCAGCAACGTCAGCTGGGGGAGCTCGGCTCCACGAGAAAGTGGAAGGAAGGAGAAGGTGTGAACTGAGTACAAGTTCACCACATCGGATCACCTTTTACCTCTTTTCTGGAAATTTACTGCGTACGAACAATGGCATTTAGTCTCTCTTCGGAAGAATTCTGCGTCTATGGCCTCATAGCCTTGGCTCTGCTGCACGGAACTCCTGAAACAGACTATATATATAGAGCTTGGGTGGCCCGCGGGCTACCGCCCCGTGCTGCGCTCCTAACATCCATCCGCTAGTGACACTAGAGTTATTTTGGTGGAAATGACAGCGTATTTGTTCTAGGTCTAATAAGGTGAAAACGCTGGCTTCGCGGCATGTTTCCAATATTCCTCACGGGTGTACAATTCTGCCTATTCATCATCATCATAAGCCTGTCTACGCCCACTGCAGGGCAAAGGCCTCTCTCATGGATCTCCAGTTATCTCTGTCCTGCGCTAACTGGGCCCAAGTTATTCTCGCTAACTTCCTGATCTCCTCCGGTAGAACCTCTCGCTCGTCCAAGAGCCCGGGACTGCCTGCGCCTGGCCAGAATGATGATGATGAGCCTCTTTTATGGCGCTCACCTACTGAGGGGGATAGGCCAAGAATCGGGCGGCAGTAGTCAGTAAATCTAGGGTTGTGTGAAGAGAGACTGTGCCAATAAGAATAAGAACAAGCAAATGCCCCCATTCTGCGAGCACACCTCGTGCCACCGCGCTCTTCTTTCTCGTTTCCCGTGCTGGGTGGTTTGCGCCGACGTTTCCGTGGTATTTACACATGACACAGGCATTTAGTAGCGGATGAGGAAGGATCCTTTGTTATGATGACAGAAGGAACTTTTTTGGAAAAAGCGAAGCAGGCAGTGGACAAGAATCTGAAAAGGGTGATAGAGAACCAGCGGATGTAAAGGAGAAAGCTGTGAGCATATTGAACGAGTTAAATCTGCACAAACTTTCTGCTGCTGTGACGAACGAAAAGTGTTCTCTGCTTCACGTGTTTTTCACTCCAAATACACACAAGGTTGACATTCCGTTCCGCTTAATCATTAGTGAACGTGGCAACGTCATATGTCGGGGTTTCTGCACAGACACCAGTCGTCCTTGCGGACTGTGGACCAGTTTTGCGTGAAGAATTCATCTCAAGTGATCCACACGGTTCCTTGAGAGTGAGGCTGCCGGCCCTATTTCTGGTTTCAGCGTCGATGTCGAGGACTTATTTTATAAACGACCGCACGATAAACTGCTTTCCTATGTGCCTTGTGAATGATAATGACGAGCAAGTGTTCCACGGCGGCAGTGGTACTTCTGCATGGGGCTTTTCTGCTGTTGTTGGGCCTGTATTTATGGTCCACTGTCATTGGCTGGCGTGATGAGGTCTACACGAGGAAGTCTGGTGAATATATTGGTTCTAGTGTTGCCCCTGTCTTAAGGAAAATCTACTTAAGCAGAGTTGACAGAGAAATTCAACCAGACCTAAAGGACATTGCAGTAAGAACTTTCAGGCAGTGTTCATAATTACCTTGTTTTTGTGGACTCACGTGGTTGTATTGGGGCTAGAGTGGATGTTCAGTGGATGGTGTTCACGGGGTGTTTTCTGCGAGGAATAAGTTAAGCAGAATTTGCGGGGCTGTTGAAAGAAATGTTGATGGTACTGGAAAGAAGTGGTGTAAGTGGGAGGTCAAATACAGAGATGGCCTATAAGCTTGTGGAAAGGGAGCGGTATACTGTGTCCCTGTCTGCTGTGGTCAGGACTATGTTGGACAAACTGGCCTATGTCTCAGTGATATAGGTTGGATGACCACCGTTCTTCTGTGAAGCACAGCCTTCAACGAACCTGTCATTGCATTCCCATAATTGTAATTGCACCCTGCACTTCTGTGGAACCAAGGTTCTTGCACGGTATATAGAACGTACACAACGCGCAAGCGTGTTCAAGCCTATTTTATTTCTAAAGCAGGAGATAGTTGCGTCTCCAAGCCTTCTGTATCATTACACGAAGCAGAGATTGGGTATCTTGATGAGCAATGTAGCTTTTTTTTTTCTAGTGTTTAATCGTGCACACGTGTTTCTCTTGCCCTATATATTTAGCGTTTTTTTTTTAAATAAATATTTCAGTTGTTAGTATGCGCTTGTGCGGTTCTCTCCTCTCTCTGTCCACATTTCTCGAGTAGTTTCCCAGATAATGGTGGGAGCCCTGTGTGCGTTCCCGGTAGCATCATCGGGCAGGCGCTTAGCCGTGTCCATATTATTGCAGACCGAACAACCTCAATGGGAAGAGACTAGAGAGGTACCCTGACCTGGCGCTTGGTGCTGTGGGTAATCTTTAATCTCGTGAAGGTGGCCTCTCCTTTCCTCTGTCCACTTTTTTTTCCCCACTTCCCTTCTCCAGACACTGAGCCGTGCTCCCATAAGGGCTGCAGAAAAAAGCGTCTTTCCCCAACTCCAGGATCAGTACTGCTATTACCCACAGCACTGAGAGCCAGGTCAGGGTACCTCTCTCCCCATTATAAAAACCGGTGCGTGCCCGGCGACTATGGGAATCGAACCCACTACCTCCCGCACCGGAGGCGGACGCTCTAACCACTTGGTCGCACAATGGCACTACATCTCACTTCGCGAGAATCCTGCACTCGATTTCCTCGTATATGCTTGTCTATGCTGCAGGGAACTCTCGAAACAGTGCATAGTTGGCTCTTGGGAATGCCTGTAGCTTTGCTGTCCGACGGGTGTCCTTGTAAGGAAAAGGCGTTGCCCTTTATTAATATACCTGCGAACTGCGCATACACGGAAAAATGAATCGCTAGCCAGATCACGACTTGTTGCTTTGTACATCTTACCGTGGACATGGGAACGCACTGCTGAAGATCGTGCGCACTGCGCATGCAAAGAGAACTGATTTTTGCTTTTGGAGGTTTTCATCCCAAAACTAGCTTAGAGTTAACAGCTGTGATATGAGAGATGTCTAGTGGAGGGCTCCGGAATTTTTGACCGTCTGGGTTTCGAAAACAACCAGACAAGGCAGAATTGAACGAGTGGATGCACGGCTGCGTAACCCCTTTCATCAAATAAACTAATAAGCATTAGACCTACTGCTATAATACCATGACATAAAACTAATGATTACATGCGCATGTGGTCGCTATCGTTGCAAAAGATGTGGAAACTGTGTCGGCATTTGTGACAATTGGATTCAATTTATACGATTCGCGCATCCTAAGTGGAAAGAACGATTTCCCAAGCAAGATTGGCGATGACGCGGGCACCTCTGGCGGAATCCTTTCTCGATATCTATGTTGACGTGTATCCCTTCCTGCTATGTAAGCTGAATTATTTTGGTATTGCTCTGTATTTTTTCCCGAGATACGACCACGCTGCCTATAGCGACAGCTGGGGGCACATGTTGCCAAATAAAAGGTCTGGTGGGCGCCAAACGACACTGCGAACCGAATCTATGTGCAATGCTTCAGGTACTGGAAGCGCGCGCTCTATGTAACTGCTTCACTATACCGTCCACAGTTGAGACGAAGAGGCGTTATACATCGTAAACATCTCTCACTTTCACTGCAGTAGTGGTAAAGTGGTATCAGCAGTAGTAAAGTATATAGCTTCTTGCCTCCTTTTAGTCCCCCCTTAGTGCTTCGGAACGAATGAAAAGAAGGCTCACGGACAGGGAAACTCCGCTCACACTTCACGAATTGGAAAATAAAAAAAAAATGCGTCAGGCAATTCGTAAGGCAATGAGCACCTTTGGAGAGGTCATTTGAGGATTACTTAATGAAGTATCGCAGTAAAACTTTAGGTCATACCTTTACCAATTACAACCGTGTACCAATTTGGCGGCGCCGTCGGAAATAGCGTCTTCCACGGACCTATATTTCACGTGAGCTATGCAGTATGCAATGGCATTACAAAAGCCGTCGCTATTCCCACTGAATAAAGCTACCAGCAAATTAGATTAAGAATGTGGTGTTATCCTTAGCTGCAATCTATTTTCTACGCGTCGCATGCCCGGTTGTGCAGTGTTCCAGAACTGCTCCCGTGGCAAGCTGGGATCAAAAATCCCATGGAGGGCACTCTGCAAAGGCCCCCTTAGGGAGGCGCATGCGGCTGACCCCGGAGAAGCGCGAGCGTAGCCAATCGAAATCCCGGATGGGGTCGAGATTGATAGCCTCTCTTTGAACAGGAGTTCGGTCCGCGAGAAAGGAGGCAGTCCACTTCGTCTTTTGCTGAATTAACTGACCGTGTACACGCCACCGGAAAGTGCATGGTTCGTACCACCGGTAGCCTCCTCTCTCTCCTCACTTCCAGTCAACAAACGCGCATGCACTGGATATGCATATCGTATGATTGTTAGGCTCGAGGACACGAGTTTGATTACCGGCTACGGTGTCACCGTGCGATGATGGCTAAATGAAAAAAAGGAAAGAACAAACACAGAAACAAAAATAAAACGGACTCATGCGCTTAGGTTTAGGTGCACGTCGAAGAACCGCAGATGGCTAAGATTATTCCGAAGCTCCCCGCCCCCCTGCTACAGGGTACAGACAATATAGAACTAGCAGTGATGGCTACCCGTCTTAAGACATATGGCTTACATTGATTGCCGGACTTTGATAGCGACATTAAGAGGCTGGATCGCAAGTGTGTGACGTCAGGTCACGTGATCCCCTTCGGAGAGGAGTCGCGGCTGTGCTCGCTTGGTGCCTAATATGGTCTTCCTTCGACCATTCAGGCACCCTACGCTCCTCTCGGAGTGTCGCCGCTATGATACCACGTTACCCTAGACAAAAGGCACTGGCCTAGAAGACATACCGCGGCGCCACCTGCCGGAAGCTTTCGGTGACGCAGAAAACGACATCAAGTGATACTGGCTGCGACGTTTACGACGTCTACAGCGTTTCAGCCCATTCATACGCGGTTTGTTTCGAGTTGCAAGCATCGCGTGTGTGCGTCTAAGCTGCAAAACAACCTGGTGCGCAGGCCAGTAAAGGTATTTTGCGAGCGAACATGCTGCATCACGGCATCATCCACTTTTGTCCGAGGGTATGCACGCGGCACGGCGAAAGTGACGAAGCCGCTTGCGTAAAAAGATGATCAGGAAATGTAGTTAGCTATCACAGAAAGTACCCACATATCCCGCCTTTACTTATGCAAGCGCGAATACACGCTCCTTTCTTGTGCTCTTGAACGGACGGTGCACGGGCGATAGGTGCCATTTTCGTTTCGCGTTGACAGCGGTGCATGGTTCACGGCATACCTTCCCATTCCTTCGCCTTAAACGGGCGAAATACATTTAAACAGGCGAAATACATGTCTTGCCATTGCTAATTAAATCTACATAACCATTCTTAAAGGTATCCACGTGTGCGTCGTTTCTTCTTCTATCAGTCTGCTTGTTTTATTGTGCGCTGTTACATTGAAATATGAACCGATACCAACTCGCCCAAGTTGCCGTCTTACTATCGATACAACAATTGCCGCAACAAAAGTACTGTTCTCCGCATTCATCGCGGCGCGCGCGGTTTGGCACTTTTGCCAGTATTATCGCGGGACGATGATTTATGACCAGTCTATGTATCACCGGTGAATAGTACATTAAATTGCTGTATTCGGTACATGTATCCCTGCGAAGAGCATCTTGACTGATGACAAGGCATCCTGTTATGTATTGCGATTCACTGCTCCGGGAACAAGACGCGGTTCCTCTCACAGGCGCAAATATGCGCCGTGAGTTCGAACGCCTGCATTCTAAGAAAATTAATTAATGCCGTACTCACTAAACATTTTAGCTCCAACGCCGTATACAAAATCTACTTCGCTGCAATGCTTGTCACACAACCTAAAATGAGCGCTTGGCTGTTTCCCCATTCTCAGCATTTTCAGCCAAGACATTTCGTTTGGAAGTGCACACGCGCGAAAATTACGCCAAGCTCGGTCGAACACATCAAGCATCGCGGTTCCAAAACGAGAAGAAAGGTAACCGGCTTGGTGAAGTTGATGGAGCCAGACGGCAGGCTGCGAACCCTCAAGCAAAGGCAAAAGCTGCAGACTGAAACACCTGAGCGAAGGGAGGCCAGACCAGCGCGTTGTTGAGAAGCCAAACATGCCTTTCGCTCGTGATAAATAGGTTTGGAAGAGTTCAGTCAAACGCAGCTATGACGATTCTGCCCTTTCTAAGGCTTCAATCAACCTTGTCCTATTTTTGGTTTATTGAGTTTTGCTGGTGTATAGGCATGCTCAGACTGACAGGTTCTGGAACATCCCTTGATTTTGAATTTGAACGTCAATTTCTCGTGAGATAAACCAATGGTCAAAAAGGCTTTTTCAAACATATACGCAGAACTTGGAGTGACGTTGTTAGAAAGACAGTATAGAGCGCTTGATAACGGCAAAACAAAAATTGATTGATTTGTGGTGCTTTACGTCCCAAAACCAGCTTCGATTATGAGAGAGGCCGTAGTGCAGTGCTCCGGAATATTTGACCACCTGGGGTTCTTTAACGTGCGCTGACATCGCACAGTACATCGCCTCAACATTTCGCCTCCATCGAAATGCAGCCGCTGCGACCGGGACTCGATCCCGCGGCCCTAGGATCAGCAGCCGAGGACGGTAAAGAAAAGAACATTTAGTTTTAAAAAGGGTATGACACAAGTAAACCGAAACGGAAACTCATGTAAGACGATAGCAGTACAGCGCGAACGTTGTATACTGGTCTTCAGTGCACACGCTGGAGCCGAATGCGGTGACATATGTTAACATTACTTATTTTGTATAATTTAGAATATACTAAAGCTGTACGAAGTACTGCTGGTTATATCAGGAGGAAGTCGTTTGACACAAAATTGAGAAAAGAAATCCCCACGGCTTCCACTCCGTGAAGATTGCGGAACAGCGAAGATATATGTTTATCGAGGCGCTCGTCCCAAACTTCTTTCGTTATTCAATTTCTTTGCGTCTGTCGTCCTTTCTTCTTTCCTTGTCTTCGTATACTTGTACTACTGCCCTAATGAAGCGTCATCGTCGTCGTCATCATCATCATCGTCACAATCTTTGAAGTCCAGTGCATGTCGAAGGCTTCCCCTACGATTTCCAATTTGCCCTGTTTTGAGCGAGTTGGTTCCACTTTATGCCCGCAAACTTCTTAATTTCATCGCTCCGTCTAACCTTTTGCCTGCCTCTGTTGAGTTTTTCTTTTCTTAGCATCCATTCCGTCGCTCTTACTGTCCATCTGTTATCTGTCCTCCCCATGATATGCCTTGCCCACGTCAACTTCTTTCTTTTAATTGATATAAGAATGTCAGCTGTATACTCCTGTCTGGTCACTGATTCACTCGGCCTGTTTTATTTTTATGTCTTAGAGTTATACTACATCGTTTTTTTTTCTTATTTTCACGCTGTGCGCTGCTTAATTTCATCTATATGTTTTTAGTTAACCTCCATGTTTCTGCACCGTACGTTAGTACTGGCAGAATGCAGTGATTAAATATTTTCGCTTTAGTGACAGGGGCAAGTTTCCAGTCATGACTTGGGAATGTCTCGCTAATGCGCTTTATCCCATTCTTATTGTACGAAGGATTTCCTTTTCATGGGTAGGCGTCCCTGTTAATAACTGCCCCCAGATATATGTTCTCGTTCACAGGCTTAGTGTCAATTTTAAATTCCTGTCCCTAAGCTAGACTGCTGAGCATAATTTTTGTCTTTTGCCTATTCATATTTAGTCCTACTTTATGACTTGGCCGGTTATTTTAAGACTTTCCCTCCTACACGATGTCTGCAAATGAACCCTAATGAAGCACTTCGAATTAATGCTGAGTTGTGGTTTGTTAACGTCGACCTGAGTCCCACCACCCTTAGACTTTCTTTCTTTCTTTCTTTCTTTCTTTCTTTCTTTCTTTCGTTCGTTCTTTCTTTCTTTCTTTCTTTATCTCTCTCTCTCTCTCTCTCTCTTCATTTAGCGCTATAGAAATGCGGCTACGGAGATCGAATCCGCAACAACGAGCCACACACGCACACACACACACACACACACACACACACACACACACACACACACACACACACACACACACACACACACACACACACACACACACACACACACACACACACACACACACATTCCACAGTGCCTGAAGTTTCTCGCAGCTCGCACGGTTTAACATTGCCTTCGGTATCGGCCCGAGCTTGACCAGCGTCACACAAAGCAGCACGCACAACGCCGGCAAAGGGTCGACAAATAACATCTTCACTGTTAAAGCATGCGCCAGCGTTACACATGGCTGCAGCGATGCAGTCCCAAGCGCAAAAGCTAAGAACGTTTCGCACAACTGATCTTGCGGACCGCATCGCACAGCGCGTGGAGTCAGTGAGCATCAATCGTGCACAAGTTCACACGACTGAAAAAAAAACAACAAAAGAATCTAGGCAGGGAGCAACGCGCTCTTCCATATACCTGAAGCGGAACATTCGTTACTCCTTTGCTGCTAATGAGAACCGTTAATCAGCGACTCGTTAGATGTGCCCGGTCCATCCCGGTTAATTGAACCATTTGTCTGGTCTCGACTGAGCCAATGCCTCGCTTGTACACCCGTACCACACGAACGCGCTTCGCGGCGTTCATTCGGCCTCTTCGCTGACGTAGGGCCAGCACTAAAGTTCCTATCGGAGAGACAAAAAAAGGAAGATAGGCGGAAAAGTTTAAAGCTGCATAATTAGAAGCGCGTGTACCGTCTCCTCCGTGCTCGGGGAGATAGGGACGGTCTCGGTGGCGGCAGCGGTGGCGGGAGAGGTGCTCCTCTTTCGCGATGCCCGCTTCTTTTGTGTTTATCGAAGAGGGGGGGGGGGGGGGGGGGTCATGTTTGCAAGCCGTTTGTTATCGACAGCAATCCTCGGGCAGGAAACTAATGATCTAATTTCTGGCAATGCATTGCTTCTCACACGGTAAGCTTGTCAGTGCAGTATATTTTTTCGAAGGGCGCTGCTTCTTGTTGTACAATGTTGTTGTTTAATAAACATATGATACATTGTGATGGTGGGCTAACGAAGAGCCTGCATTCATAAAGCCGTGCCCCGGAAGAAAGAAATGAAACTCTACAAACAAGAAGAAATCAACAAAAAACCTTCACCATGTTGCTGTTGGTATAGCAGCAGCTTTGTGCTGCGAACGATACATAAAGTTGGAGCGTGCATACAGGTAAGTCGCTGTGATTGCAGCACCGTGTATACAGTGTTGCGCTGCTAAGCTGGAGGGCACTGGTTCGATTCCGCGCACGGCCAAGACTGCGTTTCGACGGGAAGTTAAATACAACGAACACCCGTGCACATTGATTTAGGTGCATGTATGTTTCTGATGTGGTAAACATGAGTCTGAAGTGTACCCTATACGGTGTGCCTCAAAATCGCATTGTGGTTTTGGAACGCGAAACCAGGTATTTAATTGAAGTTTCATGTACAAGAGTCGTGGTATTGGGACGTAAAAAATCAATCAGTACTTGTGGTAACGCTAGCGATATTAATAAATTGAGCGCGTGAAGTGTCAGTGACGCGAGAAAGACATCGCGGGTGTGTAATGCGTATAGAATAAAAAATAACGATGCATCAAAATTTCATTACGCCACATGCAAGCACTGCTCACAGCTTGCGCGCCAACAGCAGCGCCGTAACGTTCAAACCAGCTATATCATCATCATCACCATCATCATCAAAGCAACACAACATCCTTTCATAGATGTCCACTGCAGAACAGTAATGATCTGCGATTAGACCTGCCTTGAGCGAGTTTATCCTATTTCGCGCCTACATCACGAGGGCGAACCTGTTCATTTCATCATCCCGCCTAATGCCCGTAGCCCGCCTTGCACATTGTGAAAAAACCGTCCGTCGTTCGTCCTTCACAGGATTTATTGCAGATCTGATTAACCTCCCATATCTTCAAATTTTCAACTACCTTTCGAAGTGAAAGTCTGGTGCAATCCGTTTCCCTTGTCGTTCATAACCCTCTTTTATTTCTACTAATTCGCATCTCCCTTCCCCCGTAGTACGTGCTTACGTCATTAATGTCTGCCCGTAGCGCCCTTTTTCTGCCGATAGCCGAGCCAACCCAAGTCAGTCAAATCCGAAACCGCGTTTTTGCACGAGATTGCGGGTGCCTGGGATGTCTATCTACACATTGTAAGTCAGACAAGACTTATAATATCAAAAAGTGTACTGGATTTCAACAGTAATAAAGAGACCAGGAGCCGTGCGCACTTGTGAAAAGTCACGTGATTTCATGAGTCCAACGCATGGGTTACTAATTAGGTCAGTTTTCGCGTGTTTGCGTAAGGAAATAAAAGCACAAACTCACGCTTTCCAGGGCTCGTTTGAGCCAGTACAGCAGACAATATTTGCATCAGCCAGGTCATTTCAAAAGAAGTTCTCCTAAGCATGTTGCGAACAACATTTGAGATATTGTACCTCGTTTCTTGACCAATTTATTAATTGACTTCACATTGCTCCTCATGTGGAGAAGTATAGGGTAGGGTACACAGTTGTGGACTTCTTGTATATATTGGATGTGGCTTCCGCATGCATGCGTCATTTACACCTTGTTGAATCAAAGCCTTTAAAACTGCTGGTATTTCTAAGGAGTCAAATTCATTTTTGTAGTCTATGAAATCAATGTAAAGGTTCTTTTTTTTTTCAATTATTATGTTTACGGTGCGGGCGCGATCCGCCATGGAAAATTCTTTCCTGAAGCCACCTTTCTCTCCGGGTTGGTTAAAGTGGAGTTTTTCTTTTATCATATTCGAAGTTACTTCCGTGAATATTGCTGATTGGGTCAAATGAACGAAGGCTGACTGGGCTAAAACTCTAATCTCTTTCTTTGCCTCCTTTCTTGCACATAAAAATTATATCGGTATTTTTTCCTGCTTATCGGTATATGAACTTGAGTTCCTGAGACGATTTGTGTAGAGTGACGCATGTTTCATGCCCCGAGGAAAAGCAGCCGTTTTACCCGGCCGTTTCCCTTCGGGGGATGCACCGTATGGCATTCCCGATTTCTTCAACAGTTCAGTGCCCCTTTTGGCTTCGATTTCGTTTATAATTAGGTGATTTAATTGTGTGCTGCACAGTTTAGGATGGAAAGATTCTGTCAACTTCGTTCTTTTATTGAAGTTGCTGATAACGTCGGCCTGCTAATATCTGAATGCAATAGGCGATTTTATTTTTGCTTCATAGGTGCCGAAGATTTAAGACGACGACTAACTCGAATGACGCTTCAGTTCCGGATGACGTGACGTGAACTTAACATGGCCATGAATCAGAATGCATCCGTACAAAGTGGCTTTCATTTTTTATAAGCCTGCACTACAGTTTCTTTCATTTAATTGCTGCATATGCAAAGCTGCAGCGTTCACCACCTTAAGATGGCGCCACTTAAACACATCCGAAAGATAGACGAGACAGAAAAAAAAAAAATGGCGTCGAGCTAGATACACTGCAAGTTTTTGTAAGAGTGTTACAGCTCTTTAAAAAAGTTGCGCTGAGCAAAACGCACGGAAGGCTAACGAAAGAGACAATATAAGATTCCGAGCAAACTTTCAATTGTTTATTTTCAAGTTAAAGATATATACACAGCACATTAATGATAGCGAAAAACTTTATCACGAAGTTAAATACATAAAGCAAGTCATCTAAAAGCCCTCGGACACCGCATGTGTAGCGCTAAATAATCTAGAGTCTGTCAATAATAGCAAACGCCAACTCAGTCAGTGCGATATCAAGTAAGTACACGTGATTAAATTTTATCGACTAGCATTCGATTAGTCATAATGCCGTACATGAGGAATCCGAGAGCTTTTAGATTGCTCGCTTCATGTATTTCAATTTGTGATAAAGTGCATCGCTATCGTTACAGTGATGTGCATATATCTTTGACGCACATTTGCGAAAATAAGCAGTTCAAAGTTCGCCCACATACTCGGTTTGTACACTGTGTTAGACTTACATGCCCTTTTCTCTGCGCAACTATATTGGAATGTCGAGCAAACTAGCCTAATTTGACGCTTTACTAGCCTATAGCTACCGACCAGCACCACATGCAGCGATGTGACGTCAGCAAATTCATTCCTTCAACTTGAGGTACACGTGAAAGCAGCGTGCTGCGGAAAATGGCAACGCATTGGCTCTACGTAATAAGCATCGTAATGGTCGCCCATAGAAACAGCTTGGCTATATCCATAAGATCACAGACAAAGTATGTCGCCCGCCATTAAAAATGCTCGTGCCGTTCCCACCTATGTTGGCCTTCCGAATTGCGTCAACACATTTCATTCCCACTTTGGAACTGTTGTAGCACTTCCTGGCCAGCTCTTGTAATGTACACTACAGTTCACCGCAACCTTAACTGCCATGCAGTTCTTATTTTCTATGAATTGCTGATCACCAATACGTTCTAAGAATAAGTGCATGCAAATCGTTCGTATTTTCATTCGACGAACAACTACAGTTGAACGTGATTTCCGCCAATCATTTTTGACATTTTTTATTGTCATTTGACACACATATATGAATAAATATAGAAAGGACAAAGACGGAAACCGGGACTCGGTATCAGGCTGACTATACAGTCACAAAAAGGGATATACAGCGTCTCTTCTAGAAGGAGGGAATAAATATAAGAGGCGAAGGCAAGAAAAACAAGAAGGGGAAAATGAATAAACGATTTGACAGGAAACAGCGAAAAAGTAGAGTAAGAACATAAAAAGGAATGCGTTCTGCAAACAGAAGGCCAAGTCGATTTCCTGAAAGGCCCCGCCACGGTGGTCTAGTGGCTATGGTACTCGGCTGCTGATCCGAAGGTCGCGGGATCGAATTCCGGCTGTGGCGGCTGCACTTCGATGGAGCCGAAATGTTGAGGCCTGTGTGCTATGCGATGTCAGTGCACGTTAAAAAACCCCAGGTGGTCGAAATTTCCGGAGACCTCCACTACGGCGTCTCTCATAATCAGAGCTGGTTTTCGGACGTTAAACCCCAAAAATCAATCAATCAATCATTCCCTGAAAGAAAGTTAACCATTGTTCCGACGATCCGCCGCGGTGGTCTATAGTGGCCATGTGCACTTGACTGCTGAACCGAAGGTTGCGGAATCGAATACCAGCCGCAGCGGCCGCACTTCGATGCAGGCTAGATGCTATACAGGCCCGCGTACTGTGTGATGTCAGTTCTCGTTAAAGAACCCCGGATGGTCAAAATTTCTGGAGCCCTCCATTGCGGCATCTCTAATAATCATATCGTGTATTTTTTCTGGGACGTAAAGACAAAGCAATTATTATAAACAACTGCTACAACAGGCACCGTCTCGTCAGGAAGCACGCCCACCAGCAAATATAGGTAGCTGATCGTCAACTTATATCGGTGTCACGGTGCACTGCTGATGGCAGCTTAAGGGCGACTATACGGCGGTTTTTTTCACCATGCCTTCTGATATAAATGTTTTACAATGGTACTGATAGTCCTGTAACAGCCAGGGTGGTTCGGTTTGATCAAAAATGCACCAATAATTTTAAGTAACCAACTAAGTGAAAGTGGTGTTAAAACGGTTAGATGCTTTGTGGAGCGTGTGCGGTGACGTCACAACCTTCCCGTCACCAGAAACATGGAACTGGCGCCAAAAAAAAAAAAAAAAAAAGAAATGCCAGTGGCGAGGTCATCCGATGATATATTGAGTTATGTTACCTTTTCTGGTCTTGACAGCGACAATTCGCTGAAGTATCACCGTTTCGCTCTTGAAGGCCCTCTGGCCTCGGTAGGCAGCGTTGAAGGTGATGACGTCAAAAACGCAGGGTGGCCCGCGTGAGAATCCGCTAAAACTTTTTAAAATTCATTTACAGGAAAACCAAATGACTTACAACCGCCTGACTTAGCATGTATTATTACAGTACCGAGGAGAATATATACTGAAAAATTTACTGAGATCAGTGGACAGTAAAAAATCGGCCCTTGAAAATTTCTGAACAGTGACTGGCTCCACTCGACAGCCTGCGTAAGGAGCCAATCATGACCAAGAAGTTATAGTGGGTCAGGCCCTATGACGATCCAATGTGACCGTGCGACGCCGGTATTTGTCCAAGCATAGCATATGTTCCTTAAACAGTAATGTACGCGGCACGAGGAGCCCCTCCACGGTGGTCCATATAGTGGCTATATATAGTACTCCGCTGCAGATCCGAAGTTCGCGGGATCGAATCCCGGCAACGGCGGTTGCATTTAGATGGAGGCGAAATGTTGAAGCCCATGTACAGTGCGATGTCTGTGCACGTTAAAGAAGCCCAGGTGGTCAGAATTTGCGGAGTCCTCCGCTACGGCGTCTCTCATAATCATATCGTGGTTTTGGGATGTAAAACCCCAGAAATCAAGCTGCACGAGGAATGTGGGTATATCTCTAATATGAGGCGCACGTTAAGGTGTTTCACAGGAGCCCAAGGACGAGGTGTCCATACATCATTGTAGGACAGCGGCGCACCGACGTGGGAAGGGGCGTGAGAGAGAGAGAGAGAGAGGGTGAGGGAGTTATAACTGCCCTTAACGAGGCCTGGGTTTCGCGCTCCCTCATAACGGTCCGCCGCGGTGGTGTAGTGGTTACGAACTTACGGTACTCGGTTGCCACCCAAAAAACGCGGGTTCGATTCCGACCGCGACGGTCGCATTTTCAATGGAGGCGAAAATGCCAGAGGCCCGTGTACTGTGCGTTGCCAGTGCACGTTAAAGAACACCAGGTGGTCTAAATTTCCGGAGCCCTCCACTGCGGCCTTTCTCTCCTCTCTATCTCTTTCACTCCCTTTCCCCTACCCCCACGGACGCTTAGCCGTGCTCCCTACATGGGCTGCAGAAATTAGCCTCCTTTCCATAACCGAATCACAATCATCAGAGCGCGCGAACCTCTTTTCCTTCCCGCTCCATTCGCGCGTCAAGAACGGTGGCTTTGTTGACGCTTACACAGTGCAAGCTTCGCCTGAAATTTCTCTTTCCTTCTTGTCAATCCCGGCGCTGTTTCCTCGTTGTTCTTCGGAAGTCCTAAGCCCGATGGTATAAATCCAAAGCATTCATATAGTTCATGTTCACCCCTTGCAAACGCGGCTGAGTATAGCAATTAAGACGCTTGCGCTCGGAAGGTTGGTTCGCGATTTCGAATTCCACAACTGGAGACAAATCTTTCCTTTTTTTTTTTCATACCAGTGCGCCCTCTGCGACATGAGGTAAGGAAATAATGCATTATTTTTCCCCCCCATTCCATGGAAGGCGCCTGGGCTCCCATTTTACTGAAAGTTTTGGCCTGGTGACCACAGCGCCGACTACGCCGACACAGGATAGACTATACGAGCTTCGCTTGAAATCTTACAGACATGCGCAGAGGTACAGAGGATGCAGCACACCCGTCGTGTAAACTATAGACTTTGATGCCTGCTGTCTCATTCTCTTTCGTATTTCTTCCATTCCTTCTCGCCCCCTCTTCTTCTTCTATACTTCTTCTTTTCCTTCATCGATTTCTCTCTCTCCCTTTCAATTTTCGTCGTCACGCACTTCGTCTTCTTCATCTTATTATTCATCACCTGTTTCTGCGTTGTCGTCACCTTCTTGTCTCCGCTGTCTTCCTCTTTTTCTTCATTGTCGCCATCTTCCTATCCTCGCCACTGTCGTTGTTCTTGTTCTTCTTCTCCTTCTTATTCTTCTTCGCCATCGTTTTTATCCTCTGCTCTTCCACCATAGTCTTCTTTTTTTCTTCTTCGTCAGCGTCTTTCTTTCTCTTCTCCTTATTTTTCCTCGTCTTCGTCGATGAAAGCACAGCCGATGGCGGCGATTTCATCGGTCAAAGAGAGGAAGGAAGAAGACCAATAAGACAACGACGATGATGAAGAAGAGGAAAAACACGCCAAGGAATTAGAAGAGGAAGAAGAACAGAGGACGAATAAGAATGGAGAGACAGCGAAAAAGAAATACGATCGAAAAGGGTAAAGAGTGGAGGGAGCAGCAGAAGCGGAAGATTGCCGCAACACATTTTCGATGGAGGCGAAAATGCCAGAGGCTCGTGTGCTGTATGCGTTGTCAGCGCACGTTAAAGAACCCCAGGTGGTCAAAATTTCCGGAGCCCTCCACTACGGCTTTTCTTTCCTTTCTAACTCTTTCATTCCCTTTCTTATTCCAACACGGACGCTTAGCCGTACTCGCGACAAGGGCTGCAGAAATTAGCGTGTTTTCCTTAAGCGAACCGCAATCATCATCGTCATCATCATTACCATGAATGAGAAAGCATGCAGCAAAATTCGACTTACGATGTCACCTGCGTCCTCCGCGCACGTCATGGAACTATTTTCTTCCCTCTCTCTCTCGTTGTCCAACAACACTAGACAAGAACAAGAGCATCGCTTTTTAGCATAATGATCGCCTATAGCGTACCGTACAGGTGACATTACCTCATAGGACGCCCCGCCATGCTGGTCTGGTGACTACGGCGCTCGGCTGCTGATCCGGATGCCGCAGGTCGAATCGCAGCAGTGGCGGCTGCACGTCGATGGGGGCAGAATGTTGAGGCCCGTGTAATGTGCGATGTCAGTGCACGTTAATGAAACCCAGGTGGTCGAAATCTCCGAAGCCGTCCCCTACGGCGTCTCTCATGATCAAACCGTGGTTTCGGGATTCAAAACCCCAGAAATCAATCAAGATCTCATAGGACCAGGCACCAGACATAGCCTGCAGCACAGGACGGAGCGTTTCTTCATCGACCGCTCGCTCCCTCTGTCCGGGAGACGATAGGGCGTTGTACTTTAGTTATATGGGGCGCCCGGCAACCAATCTGTTTTTCATTATACGAGTGGCGCATATGCTTCGGCACGAAGCCCGTGTGGCATAAGAGAGGTCAAAGTACCCAGAAAAATATATCAAAAAAAGATAAGTGACGTCGCTTATCTATGCATGCATACAGGATGGTCTAAACAGAGGCTGCGGAAAAATAAACCGCAAAGTAAAATAAATGTGTAGAGGCGCTTGGCGACGTTCATTGCGAAAAGGAGTGAAAGAGTGGACGTGGGAGAATGTCGCCGGTGGAGGGCTGCTCACGCGGCGACCGACGACAGCTGGTCGAGCGAACGGGTGATGGCCGTAAAATAATCTCCCTTTCGGCTTCCTCTTGCTCCTGCTTTCGACTCATCTTGTTTATGTGTCCTGATGGTGGAGCCCTCCCTCGCGTTCGGAAATCATAGACGAGGTCAGCTGAGGGCAAGCGGGTGCTTGCCCTCAGCCGACCTTACATTCTGCATCGCGGTGGCTCGGATGAATTGTCCGCCTCGGTGGTCTATAGTGGTTATGGTGCTTGACTGCGGGCCCAAAATACGCGGGTTCGAACCCGTCCTCGGCGGTCGCATTTTCGATGGAGGCGAAAATTCTAGAGCCCCGTGTGTATACTGCGCGTTGTCAGGGCAGGTTAAGGAACCCCAGGTAGTGTAAATTTTGGGCGCGTTGTTCTCCTTTCCACTATTTCATTCCCTTTCCCCTACTGTCATGGACGCTGAGCCATGCTCCCGACAAGAGCTGCAGATTATAGCTTTTCTTTTTTTTACCGAACCGCAATTGTTATTATTCTCGGACGAATGGAACTCGGCAACGTGTTACTGAGACAAGAAGATTGTGCATAAGAGAAGCTCAGAAAAACAGCAATGTCAACTTCCACGGTAACCTCACGAACGCGCCTGATCATCCGAGCTCCTGCGTGCTTCATGGCGGAGAGCTTAGAACTACAACAGTAACTGCAGCAGTTACGATGAGTCAACAAACACATCTATGTGCGCTCTTAGCATATATTCGACTAACGATCGCATTTCTTGTCCTCTGACGTATGAATACGAACCGTGCTTCGTAGATGTGCACATATGCGAACTCATAAAAGAACTCGGCATGGACGAAAGAAGTAAGGCAGTGAGCAAGCGGCGCATAAACGTAAACTCGAATGCAATATGTATATTCCTAAATGCAAATGAGCGGTACAACTCCTTTAACAACAACATGCTCAGTCTTAGAGACAAAATGCGTCGCCCCGCAGAACTGCAGCCCAATATTTCTTCCGAGTTCGAATTCATTACGTCCTTGTTTGCAAGCGACCGCCGACTGCAAGCGAGTCACGAGGCCATCGTATAGATACATCGTTTTACTATTACCATGCCGCTATCGCCAGCGCCAAGGCATTCCACACCGCACACCTAGGTGCGGCTGCGCCGTTCGGCAGGTGTATATATATATATATATATATATATATATATATATATATATATATATATATATATATATATATATATATATATATATATATATATATATATATATATCACCCAAATGCTCTAACTCCCTATTTTGCCCGAACTAACCTTTTCAAATATTCTTTTTTTCCGCGCACCATTAATGACTGGAACAACTTACGTATGTAAACACTGTGCACAATTGCATTGTTTAGGGTGTTCACTTAAAAGTGTGTTTCCTGGTTTTTTTTTTTTTTCAGTTGTATGCTCTTTCAGTTGTATGCTTTTTCAGTTGTATGCTCAAGACTGTATAGTTCAACTTATAAGATTGTATTGCTATTGTTAACCCATTGTGTTCTGCCTACCCTGCATGGACTACATGTCCGCAGTATGCAATAAATAAATAAATAAATAATAAATAATAATAATAATAAATATATATATATATATATATATATATATATATATATATATATATATATATATATATATATATATATATATATATATATTCTTTATCCCAGTTCTCGGCGAAGATCTATTGACGTCAAGGTAAACAGCTGATCTGGTACAGTGAAAATATAGCCAATACTTTGCTCTGAGAGTAAGTGAAATTCAGCAAAGGCTGATCCGACCGAGGGGAGGGGGGGGGGGGGGGGAGTTGTTAGGGGGCGGGGGGGTATGAACCCATGGGCAACGTATATGGAGAGCTCACGTTGCTTTTAGCGGCAGTGACACGCATAGAGGCATATTCTCTGTTACATGCGTCTAGCCTGTACATTGCTGTCTAGAAAGGTCGAAGATGGATGTCGTGGCGGAAATAAAGGCACGTGACGAACTGAATAAGTTATTCGGTGCCCCAAGAGTCCCGCACGTATGAGGGAAGTATGTAGCAACGACGACATGAGGAAACAAAAGCAAGCTTTTGAGCATACCATGCCGCGGCTTATATAGAAGAAATGCCGGGACATCGAGGCATACCATTTCGCGAATGCTCGTGCGCCTGGAGTCGCAGTGCCTTCGTGGGGGGCACCAGGCCCGAGTGTTTGCATTAACCGATCGTGGTTACTCTACTGAGTGCGAGGTCGTGCGTTCGAAACCCCCCTCCCTCCTCCCCCATGTTGGTCACATTCCGATGAAGAAGAATGCAACCTCACGCTCGAATTCTGTCTGCCTTCGTCTCAAGCTCGCGCACGCGACTAGATGGACGGGGAGGAGCGCGAGGGTAGCGAGAGGTCGCAATAACGCGGGGAACTTGTGAGTGCGAAAATGAACGTGCGCGCGAAATATCAACGTTTTACGACCAGTGTAAATTAATGAAATAAACCGGAGAACTATCGTCGACGTATGAGCTGCTCCATGTAGTCCTTGACGTTAAGCAGATAACTAACTGAATTACCCAAATTCATTTTATTAATTAACTTTGGGCTCAGATCCGCGTAATTTCAAAATATAAGCCATCGATGGATATGTACGCGACTCCGCGCTTAGCACCGGCGAAACAATGCGCTACTTCGGCCGCACTATAAGTCCCCCCCATCTGCGATGCCCCCCACCCCCGGTTCTAACGAACACCTTCTTCCGTTTAGCGGCCGGCTCGGATCAAAGTGAGCGCCGCCGGTGGAGATGCGCGGCCATTGAGGTGGGCTCTTCCACTGAGCCGCCACAAGAACGCGCAACGGGAGCCCAAATTAAAAGGCGCGGTCATCACCGAGAAAGGGGGAAGGCTAATGGAATCAAAACGCGGCGCGGGTGCCCCCGCTGCACTTCTCTTTTGAAAGCGCGGTGCCCCCGGCTCCTTCCGTTATGTGTGCGCCACGTGGAAACAACAGCACTCGAACAGAAAAGAAAAATCTAGAACAACGATGCGCACGGCTTGAGCGATATGCAAAACGACCCTGACGCTACAAATATGCCCTCATTAGCGACTGCACACGTCATCGCCTTTACAGAATGCCGTGAGAGAGGGCTTTCACTATTTTTCTTTATTCGTTCGATTCGTACCTTTAGGTCGGCGTGGGTGAAGATTCGTCGGACGTTCATTCTTCACACGAACGTGCTCTTCTGTGGGTACACGAGAATAATACAGCTTCGGTGCTGTGACAGTGAACGAGCGCGAAGAGTGAGATAACGTGTTGAATATTGAAAGGAGTGTGATCCCGGCCGGATCAAGTTCTTGCAAAAACTGTTTGTGTGCAGGAAAGGTCGTTGTGTCGGGCACGACGTTTCCGATAATTCCAGCCACTTTGGTGGCTGACAGCGGTCGGTTGGCCCATTGAACAAAAAAAAAACTTAAATGAAGAAATACTTCACTGTATGTGTGTCCGCGCACACTGCCACTACAGTTTGCTCCTTTCTCTAGTAAAGACAGGCCGACTGGGATCAGCCTGGTCAACTTCCTTTGTCACTTGTCCACCTCAATGTCATTTACTTTACATCTAAAGAAAGAAAGAAAGAAAGAAAGAAAGAAAGAAAGAAAGAAAGAAAGAAAGAAAGAAAGGTTCTATTTCTTCTGTATATTTACGAAAACGATGGCAAGAGCAGCCTTGGTGCCTTTACTAATTAATAATAATTTATGTCGGCTTTGGAAATAAGCTCTTCTTGACTTTCTGCGGTGTCAGTTTTGCTGTTGTTCCTTCTTAAGAGATCACGCCGGTGTTCACCACGCAGTTTGATCTTCGAGAGAGAGAGAGAGGGAGAGAGATTATTCAAGAACACTGATACACCTTGAGCGCTGGTGGAGAGGCGCTCTTCGAGAAAATATCAAAATGCAAACTGTATTGCTAGTGTGTGTGTGTGTGTGTGTGTGTGTGTGTGTGTGTGTGTGTGTGTGTGTGTGTGTGCGCGCGTGTGTGCGCGCGTGTGTGTGTGTGTGTGTGTGTGTGTGTGTGTGTGTGTGTGTGTGTGTGTGTGTGTGTGTGTGTGTGTGTGTGTGTGTGTGTGTGTGTGTGTGTGTGTGTGTGTGCTTGTCGGGATTCAGGATTACCAAGATTTTTGGAAGGAAAATCAAGGTGGGGCCGAAGCACAGTTGTGCTGCCACCGCAGGGGACGTTAATTTTACTTACCTTGTACTTTACATCCTCGTCAGGTCTACGTGGCTTTCTTTCTTTCTTTGCGTCCGGGCCAGTGCCCATTTGATACTGAAATAATGGTTTATTTATTTATTTATTTATTTATTTATTTATTTATTTATTTATTTATTTATTTATTTATTTATTTATTGAAGTGCCTGTCACACAAGGCTATCAGCCACTTTAATTCAAAACAAAAGAAATACCCTTGCAATAACACTGAGGTTACATCACACTTCCCTTCAGTATTCTATGAAAAAATTCCCATTAAAATCCTCCTTGGCATTTCCTGTGTGCTGTTCTTTTCTGTATTTGTTACATTAAATTGCTATCGACCTGTATTGTGTTTCAACCGGCACTTTTTTCTTAACTATATACGGTTTTTATATTTCGTATAAACGGTAGGAGGCGACACTGTTGCGTAATATGCACATCAATCTCCACGAACAAGCAGCCACGACCACGGCTTACATTTTCAACAGGTTCCTTGTTTGAAATGTATACGTGAACCTTCAGGACGCGAACGCGCCACGACGTATTTAAAATTTAGCCGTAACATTAAAAGCACTTGAATTTGACCTTGTTAGTAAGGCTCCTTATAAAGAAACAGCGACATGACAAAAGAAAAACAGACTGGATATTTGCGCTCTCCAGTCTGTCTTTCTTGCGTCGTGTCTTATTGCTGTCTCATGAAATAAATTTCGCCGTCATACTGTCGACGCCATCGATGCCCCTCGTTTTATCTCTCTCTGTTCCTTCACACCAAGACACTCACGCGGCTGCAAATTAAAAAGAAAAAGCGTCAATAGCTACAAAACTTTTTCTTTCTGCTACGTTATTGCATGTCAGTATGCGATATCTGATAATTTGTAAACAACCTCTTTTGAGGAGCGTTCATATTTTTCTTCTCTTCAGACGCTTACGATGTATACAGTCGAAACTCGATGCATCCAACGCGGATATAACAAATTATCTGTTATAACAAAATAAACGAAAAACTGCCGCTACGACAGTGTTAAGACAACGCACTTATAACGAGTTTTCGTATATAACGAAGCTCCTTTTGTGTCAGATGAGTCTTTTTATCACGATGTTTTACTGCCAAAACTTGTTATATCGTATAGGTACGTATCTACTCGAACACATATCAAGCTGAAACATAAACTGCAGACTATTGCTGTTATTAAGTTATTCCATACGCAACAAATGCACTTGTAGTGGGCATGATGATGATGATGATGATGATGATGATGATGATTGTGGTTTGGTTTAAGAAAGGACGCTAATTTCTTCAGTCCATGTCGGGAGCACGGCTAAGCGTGCCTTGGGGGAGGGGAAAGGGACTGAAAGGGATAGGAAGGAGAGAAATGCCGTAGTGGAGGGCTCCGGAAATTTAGACCACCTGGGGTTCTTTAACGTGCACTGACAACGCACACAGCACACGGGCCTCTGGCATTTTCGCCTCCACCGAAAATGCGACCGCCGCGGCCGGGATCGAACCCGCGTAGTTTGGGTGGCAGCCGAGTACCTTAACCACTACACCACCGCGGCGGACTATGTATAGTGGGCAGGAGACGAACTGTATAGTATACCGACAGGTGCACCAGTTGTTGCGACGCCTCGCAGGGCAGCTGTCCTCGATGCCGCTGCCGAACGCCATCCACAGGTGTTTCGAACACCTTGGTGGGGTATACAGCGCAAAGGGGAGACGCCGAAAGACGAGACAGAAACACAGGACTTTTTGCTATAGTTTTCGTTCCGAGGCGGGACACATGCTGCTGCTGCTGTCCTGCGAAGCGGCCGTTTTTTTTTCCTCGTCGCTTTAATAAACCAACGGTATATTACCAGTCCGTTTTTCTTCGGCATAACCCATTGCGGTCCACGTTCCCGAACGATTTTCCTTCTTTTTTAACCGAGCATGCATCCTCTGTTTCAGTAAATAAATTGCTTCCTGCTGAGCATTGAGTTCTCTTTTCCGCGCCTTCGGGGCCCAACCGAGCGAGTGTATATTTTAAGAGCTCAACACAAACAGGCAAATAAACCGTCGCTATAGTATTTCTGCCCACGCTACCGTTCCTTTTGAAACTTTCGCGGCGCCGGGCACAGACGGACAAAAGGGCATCGAGGCGCGTACGGAGTTTACGCTGCAGGGGGAATCGTAAAAGCCAGGCACGCGCGTTCAGAAATAAAGTTTACGTAATGAGATTGCTCGGGGAGAACTCTGATGGCCCCTTTCAGGGCGCAGCCATAACGGCCTTCTCCTTTCACCTGTTCCTGTTCAGAAGGCATTTGCAGAAAAAAAAAAAAGTTAATTAATAGCACTGCTCCGCAGCCAAGGAATGAACGAGATGCTATTGCTGAAACGTATATAACCCTTCCATATATATACATCGGTTCCTGTCCCTTAGCGCATGCTTCTCCGTCTATAGTGACGGCAAAGGAGAGTAATCGAAATTTGTTGAAGCGACAGGAACAACGACGCGCGCCCATGTTTTACTTTCGCCGCTATATCGCGTTTCTTTCAGATAGTGACTTTGCTGTTTCTTCGCCGAGGAGTCTTAAGAAAGGCAGGTGCATGCGCCGTGCCGCGGCCGCACGGTTGCTTCCGTATCACGCACGCTTCGTTTATGTGGATTTGGCTGCTTGACCGCGCAAACGTCAGAGGCGCTGCTCGGCTTCTGTATTTGCGCGCGATTATTTCATCATACTGCGAGCGAGCCAGACTTCGCTTTCAGTCGAAAAGTAAGTTTTCACTGACCGAACAAAGATACAGTCTCAGAGCGCACGCGATCGTTTGCACAAGCGAGAGCGGAACCAGACAGGAACTAAAAAAATATTAAAAATAATAATAATAATAAAAAGATTGGACTGCTCGCTTTGAAGAGAGAGGGCATACACGAGGAAGGAAAGCGCTGAACCGTTTGCGTCAGCACCGCGCTGTCCGTGTTTCTATTCGCATCATTACGTTGGAGCGGCTCGCTGAGCTCTCGAAAGGGTTCATCGGCGATGATGTTATAAAGCAGCCGCAGTGCACCGTCTTGGCTTGCATCAAAGGGCTTCGAAAGAGCCTCGCGCTGACGCGGTAATTACGACGAACTCGGCGCTCCTGCTTCATGTATTCAAATCTAAATGCAGCGCCAATAAATTAATTACTTATAACACGACCTCTGATCTCGAGATGTCTGTATTAGATTCTTTATAAGGCTATAAAGAAGTATAGTAGTACGTAGTACTATATAGCTGTATATAAACTACTACTACTTCCTATACTTCTTTCTTTTTTTATTCTTGTTATCTTCCATTTTATTTTTTCTTATTCAAGACCTGTAGCACACACACTATAATGTCTAAAAATTTTGTCGCCAGTCTGTTCTCGGTGTGACAGAAATGCCAGAAATAATTAATGGCAGAAATAATTAAGACGAGTGGCATTAACGCTCATTCCAATCTAACTCAAGCGACAATCATTGTTGGCGCCGAGCAGTAATATGAGTGGCTACAGGAGACGTCTCGTTATTTCTTCTTTCGCACACGTCACTTATCACATCATGTAACCGCGGGTGTAGCCGCGTTAAGTGTCCGTTGCTTACACGCGCTCGGAGAATGACATCGCGGAGACGCAGCGGGCCTCAACACACTCAAATGATCCTCCCTAGAATGAGCTGCCGATTTGCACAAAGGCATGGCCTTGGTCATTTCAAACCCGTCGAAATTGATAATGCGACGGAAGCCCACTTATCACGCCCCATCAGTATATATGTTCGTTTTGAGACCGCTTCTGAGTTCAATGCGGATTGATTGATTTGATTGATTTGTGGGGTTTAACGTCCCAAAACCAACCCTGATTATGATGGACGCCGCAGTGGAGGTCTCCGGAAATTTCGACCACCTCGGGTTCTCTAACGTGCACTGACATCGCACAGCACACGGGCCTCAACATTTCGCCTCCATCGAAATGCAGCCGCCGCGGCCGGGATTCGATCCCGCGACCCTCGGATCAGTAGCCGAGTGCCATAGCCACTAGACCACCGTGGCGAGTCAAGTTCAATGCGGAAGGCATACCTGAAACAAGCGAATCGCGAGTTTTCAATAACAAATTACGCGCCAGATATATATCAAGTAAAATGTGTGGAACATTGTTTAGTGAATGTCCATTAGAAGTCCAATCAAGCAAAAAAAAAAAAACATTACTTAAACGGGCCGCGCAATGTTTCTTGAACAAAGTCAGAAAACGGTGTCGATATAGATGCTCCTACAAACATGCGAGCTACATATAGCATTGCACTGCACGCACCATGAAATTCGCAATTCGGTTTCAAAGCTGTAAAGCACCCCTTGTTCTTTCACCAAGTGACGTCACTGGGGGCAGCGACTAGTCGCTTGAGGTAGAAATAGCATACTCGTAGGCTGATTTCGTTATCGCGGAAAAATCATCCGCTAGGCTTTATTCGTTTGTTTCGAATTCAAAAAATGGAGAAAATGCGCGCATCTCCTTTAAAAGAGCAACAAAAAAGCCAAGCGACTTAGCCGACGCCACATGTGACGTCATACGTTGGAAGAAGAGCCGGCGCTTTTCAGCTGCGTCCTATCTTCCCCATTCCATCAGTACAGCGAATTCGAAAAGCTTGACCGGCGTTTAGCTCGAACATATCATATGACTGGTATAGAACTGTATAAATAACGTAAAAAAGAATGTAATACATTCAATTCAAGCCTGGACAGTTGAGGTGTGTAACATTCTTGCGTGCGCCCCCGCATTTAGCGCTGCGAGAATGAGCAGCTAAAGCCATACGCTTTTCATAACAGTTAGATAGGCTCTCCAGTTTGAAATCGATGCACATTGGAGCACACTTTTATACGAGCCAAGTTTATTTTCTTCCTGTCGTCTTCTATTTTGTAGCATACATGATTGTTATGTCAGCATTGTTACAATAAGGCTTGTCACAATTTTCCCTCCCAGAAATTTCGGCCGCATGAAAGGGCGACTCGAAGCGCTCCTGCGACACGTACATGTCATCATCTATTTTGTGTTTCTGCCCCGGTCAGCAAGGGCCTTCATTCGGTAAAGGTAACCGGGATGCCACACATGTGTCTCTGCCGTACTGTATCTGTTAGCTAATACCCACTGTTTCTAGGATGAAGAGCTCTATTATACATTAACAGGGCAAGCATAGAAAGAGAAGGCAAGCGAGCGGCAGATGGAGGATTTCGGAACGAGCGGCCGACGAACTGACCGGACCGGAAAAAAAAAAAAAAGAAGAAATAGCGGGGCCATAGGAAAGCGCGGAGAAATGTGATCGTCCAATCGGGACGTGCAGTGCGCAGTAGCATCCTCGAGGGCGACCAATGGAAGGCTCGATCAATCGGAGGTTAATAGCTCCTTCATCGATCGAAGGAGGAGCCTCCTTTGGGCCACCAGTTGGTCGCGGCCGACGTAAGTATTGCCCCCGCCTGGAAACGGTCTCATCGTAATATCGGCTTCGACCCTCTGCGCCCGACCGTCAGGCAGGTGAGGGGAACGATTTCACGAGTTCAATTGGTCACCGCGACCGATGGTGGCAGTAACAGCCGGTTAGACGTCGACTGACCGGCTATGGTGTTGTATACGATCGCCTCGTATACCTTTTGCACCTTTCAATGTTATAGTGCCCCCTCCTCCTTGGTCGGCCATTTCCCTCGTATATGGGGGCGGGGGGGGGTTGATTAAATTAGCCCTCAATTTATTTGAATGGCTTCGGTGGTGAAAGCGTAGTGTTGTGGAAACGCTCCTGAATCCATCGACAGTGTACGATGCGCGTTTTATTTCGACGGCATTGACATGCTCGTCGACGACGTAAATTGTTTGCGCCGTCGCGGAAAGTGCACGCTCTCGTGCGCTTTTGATGGTTTAAGAACAGCCTCCTGTGAACATAGGCGTGCGCGCGGTTCTCCATTAAGCCTAGGGCGGGGGGGGGGGGCTGAAGGTCCACTTTAACGCCTCCCTCCTCCTCCGAAACCCCTACGACTGAGGCCATTTCGATCAAAATGCAGTGCTATATATAAATGTATGGGGCAGAACAGACCTAGTACTGCAGGTTCAGGCGATTACGGGCGCTGCCTCCCACCCACAGTGCGCACCCCGTATGCCTGTGAACGAGAAGTGCGATACACAAAGAACCCCCAGATCCAGTAAAGCTTTTTTCGTTCACTGAGCCCCCCCCCCCCCCCTCCCTTCCAATTTCAGATTGCACCGCATACGAATACAGAAGCTCAAGTTGCGTTATGCAGTGTGCCTCTTATTTTCCGAAGAGCTTCGTAAATGTTGCAGCCTTGCGGTACAAACGTTTTTGGCAGCGCATGCGTACCGGCAGCTGTGAAGCGTCTACAGTGCTGCATGAACTATAGAGAAGCTTTCTATAAATGTACAGCTTTCTACTCTATAAGCGCTCTCACAGAAATTCCAAAGACATTGCTTCGACACTAATACATCCGTTATTGTCTTGTTTTCTGGGACCTTTTAGTAACGTATGGATGTTCACCCCAACGAGGTGGAGGCTTCGGCTGGCTGGTGATACATTCTTGAGCTGAGCCAAGTGATCGCTTTATTACTTCTGCTCCTTTCAGTTTTTGAGCACTGAACGTGTTCTCCCTATATAAAAGATGATCACGCTCAAAATCATTTGATAGGCTGTTCATTTATCTAGCTCTCCAATTCTGCATGTGTGTATGGGAACATAACTGCATCATACGCTCAGGCACTCACAAGTCGTGCTTCAAAAAGAGTCGTGCTTCAAAAAAAATAATAAAGCTTGTGCAGACAAATAATGTTTCCTCTGACGACTGGTAGTGTAGCGGTTCTGCGCAGATCAAACGCGCAAAGCTCAAACGATTCCACGACGAGGCTGCTTCTTCCGGAAGATACCCGGAAGGCAACAAGTTTCAAAGGAAGCTGAGTCATCAGCAAGCGCTACTTTCGAGAAGGAAAGAAAAGAAAGCAGACACGATTCTCCCCTCCTGTACATTGAGCGACCGAACGTTCCTCTTTAATTTGCTTTATTCGTTCCCTAACTCAACGTTATGTAACGCGCACCTTTGAAGTCAACAGAAAAAAAAAAAAAAGGCAGAGGCCCTCCGCCGCAAGTGGGCGGCGCGAGAGCGCAGCTGGAGACCATGGTAAGCCGTCAGAGACGAAGGCGCCTCCAGGAAGCCTGCAGGGGCAGCTTGAGCCTAACATGTCCCGACTACAAGTCGGTGAGTTACAGACTCGTACGCCCACTCTGTGGACTCGGGCCCCGCTAAAGCAACCTGCACTTCCCATGCTGTTATTCCGAGGACAGTTCAATACGCCGCTGCGGCCCGTGCCCTCCGGCCGCCTCGGATTTTCGGAATCTCCCGCGAAAGAAAATTAAAGACAGAGCGGGAAGAAAATGGTGTAGGCACGAGATGGGAAGAAGCAGAGCTACGCTACGCTACTTAACACGTAACTGGCTTTGAGCCCGACCACTGCCCTCTTAAACTTGTGGTGCCTGGGAACCTTCGCGAAGAATCCGATCATTCGTGTGCTCCTGGAATCCACTAACTGCCCTTATACTTCCCTCCAGTTCAACTTCGGCATGTTATGGCTTCTTCCCGTCTCGGGGACAAGACGCCACAGCGAAGTACTCAGATGGTTGCCCTTTAGAAGGATGCATGAAACGGTTTTGACGATATTCTATAATCTGGTATAGGTGAAGCAAAACAATTTTGTGGTTATCTCTGTCGCTTCAAGCCTGACAGCTTCAACATACACGAACAGTTGATCTCAACAACAACGCCAAAGCCTCGCCAGTGCCTTTTTGCGTGCCTTGATCGTGTGATGAGATGAAGCGAAGGGTGGCTTTATAATTTGTTGTCAGGGCGAAGCAAATGCCGAAGCGGACCAACTAGCACATATATGGTTGCTGCCAGGGAGGTCTCAAAGCATTTTTTTTTTTAAACTCCTTGGTTGCTGTCATGTTACGCAAAGACGTAATTATAACCGGCGGAAGCCGTCGAGCGGATTTCAGAAGGGGGACAAGTGAAATTTCCTTGCTGACCAAAAAAATGCCGTCGATGGTGACAAGCGACGTACGCGACTGATTGCCCCTCTAGCGCCGGCAAAACCTGCTGCTCGTCACTGTCGCTCAAAAATCGTGCGTATGTATAATCGAGCCTTCAGGCCACATGTCCGCGCCACCGGCAGGAACACCTACAACCAACTACAGCGTAGCTCTTCGTGTTGCTTCACAATTCGATTACGGTTTCGACCAGAGGTGCGGCGAAAGGAGGCCAGCACTATCTGTGCTTACGCAGTTAGTCCCGCCTTCTACTGGCTAGCAGTCTCCTGAAGCGTCCACACGCGCGCAGTGGCCCCAGCGCGGGTTCGCGCGTCAAGCAAAGGACAAAGGTCTGTCAGAAAACAAGAGGCCGCGCGTACGCTATAGATACACACGTGCACGTACTCGCGCGGTTAAAACGCGCACGTCCTCACTCCTGGCCGCGAAGGGGGCCGAGCGGAGTGCGACCGCCACTCGCTTGGAGTCGTTCCAATCGAACCCGGGTCGGCGCCTGACAAGCCCCGAGGCGTCGCAATGAATTTCGTCGTCGGCGCACGCTCTCACCGGCACCGCAAATGCAGTGGCACTCCGAAACGGTCGTCTCTCTTGCCCGAGCGCAGAGGAATGCCATTTATCTGTCCCAAAACGAGCGTATCGTCTTAGATGTCGCCAGCGACGCGCCTGCCACACCGACGCTGGAACCTGGGTCCTCCTCCCTCTTCGTGGGGCTCGGCGCGACTCTATTTCGGGACCGCGGCTCTTAAGGCCCACCACAGTTTCCCGCCGAAGCTCCCGCGTCGCCTGCACGCGGGACTTTTGATGAGGTTAGACTAGCTCGCTAACCGCGGTGACACGCTCCCTTCGTCTCTTTGTTCATCGACCGATATAAAGACACTTGCAGGCATTACAGAAAAGGACAGTGGCAAAAAAAAAAAAGAAGAAGAAGAAGGAGGAGGAGGAGGAGGAGGAGGAGGAGGAGAAACATCAAGTTAGCCTGTAACCCAGGTCGAACTGAACAAAAAATCTAAGCCAGTAGTTCCACTGCAGTGAGAGCTGCGCTTTCGAAAGTATGCGGAGCAGTGGTTCGCCTGTGGTTCCCTTGTGTTTGTCGTCGGCGTTTACGACTTATTTTTGCTTAATTCAATTTCATTATACGATTAATTACCCAAAATGTGCGCCTTTAGTTTTATTATATTAATCTTGTTTATTTTAACCACTCTTAACCTGGATCCATTTTAAATGGGTTTTGTCAGTTATTGGCATGTTTTGGTCCTGTTTTCAAGCGATGTTTTCTAGAAAGGGCAAAAGCTTGGACGCGTTGGTATTCCATGCTGACTGTTGTAGTTAGCGCACACACAAACGACGGACAGAAATGACTGGCGTTGTGTCCGCGTCTATCCTTTCTATCCCTTGTTTGCGTGTGCGCTACAACAGTCAAGGTAGAGGCTCTATCTTGTCTTCTTCATTTTCCTGTGTGCGTCATTTTTGGCTGTTTTTTTTTTTCCAAATTGCAATCAACCAACTAGCCTAACAGCGTGTATTACAACAGTCAGCTGACATCTGCGCATGTCTCGGCATGTGATGTCAAAGGCATTACACGCCGACAACCCGGGTCCATAAAGTGCCCCACACTTAGAAACAGCTCGCATAGCAGATGCAGACACACAACTTCGCGCACGTAAACAAAAGAAAAAAAGTTTTATCAGCCTTTCGTGAAAATCGGTCACAACAAGAAAGTTTAACCGTGTTAAACGAAGTTAAACGAAAGTGCAGCCCTAATAGATGTATAGTTGCAGCGTAATTGCACGTCGATACAAGAGTGTCAATTATCGGTGGGAAAATGACTACTTTATTTATTTATTTATTTATTTATTTATTTATTTATTTATAATGCCTCACGGAATCGCTGCACTTCCTTGCACTAAACAGTTCTTAATCGCTCAGGTCCCTTACACGTTGAAGCCGTCTCAGCACGGAGATTGTATCAGCCAATGATAGAGTTATTTCCCTTCCGGCCGACACATTACGAGGTCCCAGATGAAGAATGGACGGAGTGGATAAAACACTCTTCTATCGCATTTCTGATGGGCCTGTAAATTGACATCTGGAAAAGGTGCTTATTGAAGCGAAGAGGATTACCGAAGCAGGTGTCAAGTGTGTTAGTGTCACCTCCATTTCATTGTCATCAAAGGGGTTGTGTTTGAATGCGAGTGTGCGTTGATGACCATGACAGTTGCCCGTGTGTGTGAGTGTGTGTGTGTGTGCGTGTTTATGATTGTGGTTCGGTTAAGGAAAGGACGCTAATTTCTGCAGCCCATGTCGGGAGAACGGCTAAGCGTCCGTAGGGGAAGGGAAAGGGACTGAAGGAGATAGAAGAGGAACGCCGTAGGGGAGGGCTACGGAAATTTCGACCACCTGGGGTTCTTTAACGTGCACTGACAACGCACAGTACACGGGCCTCTGATATTTTCGCCTCCATCGAAAATGCGACAGCCGCGATCGGGATCGAACTCGCGTTTTTTGGGTGGCAGCCGAGTACCGTAACCACTACACCACCGCGGCGGAAAATGTTTGTCCGTCGTCGTTTTAGCGCCTTCCACATTCTCTCTTTCTCTCTCACACACACACGCACACACAATATGTATGATACGAGGGTATCTGCGTATTCCTCCTTTATTCCGGTCGTCCGCCGCGGTGGTGTAGTGGTTACGGTACTCGGCTGCCACCCAAAATACGCGGGTTCGATCCCGGCCGCGGCGGTCGCATTTTCGATGGAGGCGAAAATGCCAGAGGCCCGTGTGCTGTGCGTTGTCAGTGCACGTTAAAGAACCCCAGGTGGTCTAAATTTCCGGAGCCCTCCACTACGGCCTTTCTCTCTATCTCTTTCACTCCCTTTCCCCCACCCCTACGGACGCTTAGCCGTGCTCCCTACATGGGCTGCAGAAATTAGCGTCCTTTCCTAACCGAACCACAACCACAACCAACCATTCCGGTCCACCAGGCGCTATAGGAGGCCGCCGGAAGTGAAGGGTTTGTGCATGCGCTCTCTTTTCAAGCGTCCGCTGGACGCGGACCGCGCATGGCCAGCTTGCCGATGCGCGTTCCTGGCAGCGCACTTCCGGCGACGCATGGCTTCGGCTTCTCGTTCGTGGGTCGACTTTTCCCTCTTGCGTGACAAGCAATCAACAACGGATATTGCGAGCACCAAAACAGCTTCGCTGTTAAATATGCGCTTGGGTCGGAATACACAAACCAACCGAGAGTGCAATAAGCATACTTTCAACAGGAGAAACAAACAGCGCTCACAACTATACACAGTTCACCGTCAGAACGATAATCTTAAGGAGGAGGAGGGAGGTGCGAGAGAGAGAGAGAGAGGTTGTCGTGTTCAAGAATTAAGCATCAGAATCATGCGCGGTCAAATGATAGGAGTCTGTGTTGTGCGAAAAGCGCGAGCGCAGTTTGTCGAATAGTCTGCAGCAGTGTAGAGTAAGGCAAAGTTGAACGCGGAAAACGGAGTTTACTTGAACCGCGGCCGCGCTAGGAAAAGGTGTACGCAGCCCCGCCACGGTAGTCTAGTGGAAGATTGCCGGATGGAATCCCGGCGGCGGCGGCGGCGGCGGCTGCATTTGCGGTGGAGGCGACATGTCGAGGCCCGTCAGTGCACGTTAAAGAGCCCCAGGTGGTCTAAATTTCCGGAGACCTCCACTACGGCGTCTCTCATAATCAGAACTGGTTTTGGGACGTTAAACCCCACAAATCAATCAATCACTACGGCCTCCCTCGTAATCATATCGTAGTTTTAGGAAGTAAAGTAAATCAATCGAAACGGTGCGCGGGCGCAAATATTCTTGCGCGTGCAGCCTCTCCCTCTAACCCGGCCGTGCTTGAACGCCCAGGTCACCTTGAAACAAAGTGAGCAATCTACACCAGCCACAGTTTCCGCACGACATCATCATGACGTCATGCAGTTTGTTTATGACAGCGAAGCTGTTTATGCGCGAGCCTGTGCCGTCGTCAACGAAGGGGGTCAAGTGACCTATAGCAGGGAGGAAGGCAAGAAGACCAAACCAGGGGGAAGAGGGTTAAATCGACGTAAGGGGGCAAGCAAAAGACATTCCGACCATCTGGAATCCGAACCAGCTGGGACCCCACGCTCCAAAGGCAAGTGTTTAACCACTACACTGCACACCACACATCCGAGATGCGAATATATATGAACCATATGAATGGCTTGGATCTTCCAACAGAAAAAGAACTCTCGCAAACTAAAAATTACAGCATATCCACGGAGTGAATGATGGTGCGTGGGCGAAGCTCGGGAGGTTCATCGTAGATCGTGCCGAGTTCTGGATTAATTTAGTTAACGCGCACGCTACGAATCCTCATGGTTCAACTATGCACAAGTGAAATCTCCCACCGGCATTTAATTGCAAGTCAAGATCCAGTGCCTATATATATATACATATATATGGGTTGCCGGTGAACGCTTCTCCAACGCGAGCAGTCGGTATTTCTCAATCAAGAAACTCGCTAGGAGACGCTGCCAGCGCCAACGTTGTCTCTCGCGGGTGAAGGCGCGTTCTCCTTCTTTGCGAGCTGGTGCAGCGTTCCTCTAAGAAAGAGCTTTTCCATAGCCAACGCGCGCCTTTCGCTCTCTCTCTGTCTCTCTCTCACACAAGACAGCAGAGGCACGCGCCGGGAGGCAGCGCGGGGAGAGAGAGAGAGAGAGAGAGAGAGGCACGCGCCGGGAGGCACGCGGGTTACGCCTGACGACTGACGCGTGACGCGTGACAAGGTTAGACTAAGAGGAGCTTCGCCCCTAAAAAAGAAAAAAGAAAGACGGGAAAGACCGCGCCAGTGCTGGAGTACGAATTAGGACCCCCAGGCTCCGAAGGCAAGTTTATTAGAAGTGCACTCGCATATGTCGAGTGCAATCGCAGTGCACTCGCATCAGAAGTGCACTCACATATTTCAAACACCCATAATTTCAAACAAAGATCTTCAAAAGTCACGTAGACATACACGTACAAGCGCCCAAAAGCGGAAGCCCCTCCGGAACAGGGTCAAATGACTCCACGCTTGCGAGATGCGAATATATGTGAACCATTTGAATGACTTGGATTTTGTTTGTCTCGGGCACTGACTTCTGGGCGCCGTACGTGTCCCTAGGGACACGTACGGCGTCCTGCAGGCCATAGCAATGGCCTGCAGGTTCGCTATGCGACCATGTTCACGGAGTGGTAGAGCTTATTTGTTTGTTTGTTTGTTTGTTTGTTTGTTTGTTTGTTTGTTTGTTTGTTTGATGGCGTTGAGGGCCTCGTCTCGCTGATAATACGGCGCCGGCGACGGCGTCTTTGGCAGAAAAATTAGTCCCAGAGCAACCAGACCACGCAGGTCATGCGCCATGGAACAAGTTCATTAGTGAACAAAAATGAATTTCTCAAAGTAAAATCAGTCAGAGAATGCGAGACAAAACATAATTCTGTTACGAGGAAACTCAAGTACAAACTCCTTTCTTAGCATTCTGTACAGAAGGCGGTAATTGTAACGAATGTTTTACGGGAAGGCGATGCGAACAAGGCCCGATAAGTTTAAGCGTTCCCCAACTTATTTATTTATTTATTTATTTATTTATTTATTTATTTATTTATTTATTTATCCAGTGTGTGCTAACCCCCCTCACACCACCCCCCTCTCTCTTACCAGAGAAGGCAAAATATTAATGTTATTACTATAGGCAGCACTGTTACAGCTGCCGAAGCACACGGCACGGCGTGCGTTGCAGTGTATCGTGTCTCGCAGTCTCACATTCTGTACTCTCCTACAACTACTTCGTGCTCTGCAGCTGTACGATCACTATCACTCGTGATACCACTATCATGATATCGTGCTGTGTCAATAATGTAGCACCATCGTTATCACTATCATTTTCACGTGGCAGTGGACTGGGGGCAATGATGCGGGCAGTGGATCGAGGTCAAACGGGTGTTCGCTTTTCTCTCCTACCCACGACGGAATGATCATCTGAGCGAGGTTCTAACAGCTTCGCTGTAAAGCACCCATGTACCTAGATGCAAGCGCACCTTAGAGAACCCCAAGTGGTTAACATTACTCTGGAGCCCTCCGCTTCAGGGCACACGTATATATATATATATATCGAGGTTTTATATATATCGTGGCTTTGGCCTGCGTAAACACCATCAATTATTTTCCTGTCCGTATATAGCGCATTCTCCACATCCAAGCTGCAATATGTCACAGCAATCAAGACAAGGACGGCGCACTGCCGAAATTAGTAACAGAGACCAAAATTTACCTCAAATCGCACAGACAGGCCGACAACATGACGACGGTTGGGTAGAAAGCAGACAGCCTGACCGCTTGGACGAAGCTCTTGGCTAAGAGTAACGTGACAGCCATCACGGGGAAAATTCCACGCAATCCGTCGAAATTTATTCACGCGTACATGGGTTGTTTGAGAATAGATTAGTGGAAAACTAGCTTAGGGGCACTATAGTGCAGTAGCGTGGCGCTGCCTCGCTAGAACAGCTAGAGTTACTGTATACGGGAGCATGTACAGTAACTCTGCAAGAACGGCGTTCCTTCAAGACGCGCCGAGGCGTACGTCTTCATCTCGCGGCCGGGATAAGGATAGCAGCAGCCGCGCAGCACGCGCGGGTTCCGCTCCAAGACGCGCGATCACGCCGCCACCTTTGAGCCAGAGTGGCGTCGCGCTCGGTCATTAATTTTATTTCGGGCCGCGCGGTTGGCAACACCGCGTGCCACCGAGAGCGCGAGGATGATCAAGGGACGAAAATAAAGGGAGGAGGCGGAACGCGACAGGCGAGCCACGCGGGAGGCACGAAATGAAGGAGAGAAGAAACTTAGCGAGGCACGCAATGCCGCGGCAGTCATCGCGTCGGAGCACCGGGTAACAAGACATTGAGGAAGAGTGATACCGCGCTGGCCGCGTATCCAGGCGGCTGCGCACACCAGCCGAGCGGACGCCGAGCGCGAGAGGATGTACGCGACTTCGCGGCGTGCGGAGCAGACGGCGTGCGATTGTTACATCGGAGTCTCCTCCGACCTGAATAAGTGGCTCCCTGAGATGGCTTCATTTGCGCGTTTACGCTACATTAATTAGTCGATTTCGTTGCTGAGCTGGTCGCTTCATACTGTTCAGTACAGGTCGTTTAGCGCTTAAAGAGGGCGGTCGCTGCAAGATGTAATTCTACTTGCTGGGTCTATCTATTACCTACACTTATTCTTCGTCTCCTAGCTGCCAAACGTACCACTACCTATGCGAGCTAGATCGCTCCTTCAAGATACACCGTAGGTGTCTTTTGACCGTGTAGCAATGCATTACGTGCATGATCGGATGCATGACATATATGCTCGTATGCGCATTATATCGCCAAGAAGCGATGCCGCAAGTTGGCCGTTACCTACAATTTCTGATCATCGTTTGTCATTCTTGCAATGGATACTGTACATACACATCTGTTCTTTATCATTCTGTCGCGAACACCATTAGGGCACGCCGTCAGCAGTTGGCCAGCACGTAAGCCCATCACGGACAAGCAGTGGAGCTTCAAGTTCAACTGACGGGCCCAGTCAAAAAAAAGAAAAAAGAAAAAAAAGACAGCAATAGTGGAACACAGTCTGCGAGAAGTTGGTCGGCGAACGAGAGCAGTGGGAGAGCCTATTGACCAGGTCAAGCCCTGAGGACCAGCTTCGTGTAGTGGACAGAGCGCTATACGGGCAGCGATGGACCACAGCGTCCTGGACCGAGAGCGGAAGCCACCCACCCTGGGGCGAGCATCTTAAATAAAGTTCATTTCTGAAGGAAAAATTAACTTCCACTAGTTCGTAGCACAAAGCCCAGGAAATCCACACGGACTTCTTAAAAATGGAAACTTCTTAGCTGACGAAAAATTCGTCCTGGTGCGCGGTTCGGAAACGGGACCCACGCGCGTCAGGAGAGCGCGCTCTGCCAACTGAGTTAACCAGGAAGCTAGGAATATTATCAATTAAGAAACTTTCATTTTTGAGAAAACCGTATGAATTTCCTTGCATACAAAACGGGCACGTGCCAACATTTCCTTTCATAATCAGTACTCATTTGCCAAAGTTTATGTATTTTTCTCTCTCTGTCTCTCTCTCTCTCTCTGTGTGTGTGTGTGTGTTTGTGTGTGTGTGTTAAATTTGCCCCCCTGCGATCGAAAACAAAATTAAAATAATGTGGGGGTAGCCCGCACCACCCGAAGGTATATCGGGCTTATAGCCAATTGTAAAATAAAAAAAGAAGGGAAATATTCCCGAAGGTGAATTTCTAGGGAGAGCCAATTATCTAACATAAAGGGTGGGGGAGGGTGTAGGAGGCCAAGGCAGTGAGGGGTCAATCTGCGCATAATGAGGCGTGAAAGTTTAAGATCATGCCAATTACGATAATGCCGATTTGAATTTCCAGCAGAGAAGGCTCCCGGGTATAGTTTAGTGCAGATGTGCCAATGTAGATGTTTTAAATCCGTGAAATACTACAAACATAATGCCCTATCGCGAAAATTGAGCAACTACCGATTGTATAAACTATGGGTTGGTTAGTCCAGGTGTTTTTGTTGTGTGGTGCGTGTTGTGTGTGTGTGTGTGTGTGTGTGTGTGTGTGTGTGTGTGTGTGTGTGTGTGTGTGTGTGTGTGTGTGTGTGTGTAATAATAACCTCATGCATTAGAATTCTTCTTGATCAATTTCTTACGTGTATTTTGCACTGGTCTATACTGAATGTACCCTTTATTCCTGTCCATTTGCGAATTCAGGATGTGTTTAAGTGCTTCCACTCTTCTGTGTGCCTATCACGCCAAGATTGTTTCCTCGCCACCTTTTCGTCACGTACGCCGTAATGGGGTTCTTCAAGACGCGGCATGCGTCTGTTCTCGTCTGCATTATTTTTTTTTTTGTATTTATGAACAGAGGAATAAGCTCTCACGTCAGTTCATAACTCAACCGACACAATAGGCTGAGAGTTGCCGATCTCCACTGAAATTTATCTCTTTTCGCTCCTACGGTAACCTGTAGATGACCTTTACAAGCACTACTTTGCAGTGACGACAAACATACCGAGCACCGCATCTAGTGATTGAGCGCCGCATTTAATGCTCTCATAAAAATACAGACAACGCGAGAAAATAACTGAAGCGATTTATTGGTAAATGCAACTAAAATGTTCAGAATTATGCACGTCATGCAGTATTACACATTGTGCTTGGTGGAAAAAGAGATGCTCGTTTCAGGTGCAAAAAGTTACGAAGGTACTTCAGTTTCCTAATGTACACTGAAAGCGACAGCGCTATGCTATGTGTGACGACAATATGGGCGTCCATGCCACGTGAACTTATCACGCGACGTCTCTCTGACGTCATCCCATGACGTTATCACTTGGTTAGGAAAGTATCGCTACAATCGGCCGCAACGCGCCGGCTGCACGGTTTCTGTTCCCGCTTGGATTGGATAGTAAGAGAAGGCATTCGTGACAAGGGGCGACAGAAATGCGGTTGGAAGTTGTGGTTAAGAAGTTTGTGGGGATCACAGGGACCGGATCAGTTGGACACGTGTGGGAGAGGTCCGGTGCCTTGCAGTTCCCTCGATTCGGCTGTTTTAAGTCGAAGCCTCCGCAGTTTCCGAGTTTAAAGAAGCAGAAAATGCGCGAGCGCGCGCGGGAGAGAGAGAGGGAAGGAGGATCAGTGAAAGGGACGGGGGTTCGAAATAAATTTGAGCGCTAAAACGACGAGACACAAGAAGACACGACGAAAGAACGAACGCCGTCTGGTAGGGGTTATCCAGAGAGAGAGATAGGTCCTAGTTAAGGAAGAGTGCACTGTAAGTGTCTCTCAGTGAGGACACCTCAACCGACACACTCAGGGGGTGGGGGAATTAAAGGGACAGAGAGAAGAAAGAAGGGAGGTTATGCAGCTCCGAGACCGGCTGTGTATACCCTCGACTGGCGGAGGGTAAGGAAGTGCCGCCCAATAACTTTAAGGGAAATTTGCAGAGCATTAAGAGAACGATTTCCGTGTGTAAAGGAGAATGATTTTCGTGTATAAAGTCAGTGCAGTAAGAGCTGTCACCCCAGCAGCCTGTCCTGGTCCCGCGCTGCGAAATAACGCTAACCACGTTAAGTCAGTCCATTCTACCATGTTCTTATAAACATAGGGAAACCGTTTACACTCGCGAGCGAGCGCTCACTTCAGTTCTTGAGGACGCAGAGCATGCGATTCATCCTGCGTGGAAAAAAATAAAAGAGAACACACGAACGTACACACAGAGCGAACAACGCTGCCGCTCCCTGCGATTCCTTCGGGTGCGTGTGAAAGGCGGAGAGACAGAGCGGATGGCAGCGACCCAAGTGCGAGGCGGCAGCACGGCCATTTCGTCCGGGAACCGTTTTTCCGGGTTTATACACCCGAATTACCCGCGCTTTGACACGCGTGTCCCCCATCCCGGCTAATATATGATCCCAGCCAGAGAGGAGCGACGGTGCCCCCTCGAAGGCAGCGAGCGCCGGTATTTATACGACCACGCGCTCTCCGTGGGTTTTAAACTCGCCTCGCGGAGGGTGTTCGTGGCATCCTCCCTACGACCGCTGCGCTGTACCTCGCACCCCAGGTAATTCAGTGGTGAGAGTATACCGACGTGTAACTCGCATTGCTGCGAGCCCTCAGTGGGGTTTTGAGTATCGTTCAACATGAAAATAGTGGAAATCAACATTATCTTTCTTGCGCGACACAAAGCCGCACTGAGAGAAAATACATGGGACGAGACTGACATCGTATTTTGCGATGCACCCAGCAGCCTAGATCAAAATGTCCATCATAGTCCTATCCGACGGGGTTGTTAAGCAGGACGTAATTCTAATGAGACATAAGAAATCGTACGCATACTATGCAAATGGATGAGCTCAATCCTGGAGGCGCCGGACGCCATTCCGTTAGCATCACTGGGCACCGGCCTATATGGCGTGAAAGATGTCAAAATGCTCGGAAAGACGGAAGGTTGAGCTCACTCATGGAGATTCATCGTAGAAGAAAGTATGGCCAGTGTAGACGCGGACACGCAAGAGAAACACACGAGCTGAGAAACAGTCGTATATCAATAATCAGTTTACAAGCGCAGAGAGTTCAGTCCATATAGATCTTCACTTGATATATGTATATGAGTGCAGTTTGTACCTTATCGCGCCGACTATGTGATGTATTTTCTTTTTGCGCCAGCTGTATAGAAGAAATCGCAGTAAAGTTAGCGGAGAATATCTCAACAACGTGTACGGTTCGCATACGGTGTCGCGCTCTTCAGCAATGACAGCGACGCACTGTGAAAGAACGTTTGAAGACGAAAACCAAGGAAGTGTTGAAGTACGGCTAATGATCATTATGCAGAAGACAAAGGTAGTGCTCAATGGTATGGGGACAAAATAAGAACTCAAAGTTGGCAGCCAGCGGGGTGCAAGAGTCATCCAGGTCAACAGAAGAGCCCGTACTCTCGAAACAAAGATTGTGACGCCACCGTTCCTTTTTCTCCACCCCCTGCTTCCTTCTTTTGTCTCCGCTCTCCTATCCAGTTCCTTTTTCTCATAACCCAACGCTGGATAGCAAACCGGAAGCTTATTTCTGGTTAATCTCCCCGCCGTTCCTTCGTCTCTCTCTTTCTTCTCTCCGCTCATGAAAGGGAACTTCATCGACGAATAAAGCTGGAGTCCTGTGGCCTCTAAGATAACCAACACAAGTGCGAGTGCTCGGCAGGCACTTCCAAATAATCATTGAGAGGCGATCTACCGCTGTCCCTAAAGTGAAACGTGTACAACCATCGTATATTGACAGTACTAACATGCGGGGGTGATACATGGAGGATAACTAGAAATCCCAATAAAAAATTAAGAATCATGTAGTGCGCCATGGAACGGAAAATGATAGGCGTAACATTGATAGACAGGACGATGGCAGAATGTATCAGTGAACAAAAAGCATAGCTGGCATTCTAAGGAGACATTTAGATTCACGAACAAAAATAAAGAGAAGAAAACAAAACCTTGACCTAGGCCGGCCACTTATTGCGCGGGACCAGAGTTCTCACCATGTGGGGCAGCGGTTAAAACGCCACCAACCTCTCCGGTTCGCAGCCCATGCACTGCTGGCACTGCTTTTGATATGTCCCGCCTGCGGCTCCGACTGACCCCTTTTGAATGAAGTGAATGAAGAACTGAAAATGGCAACTGTCGGCGCACAAAGCTAGCAGGCCTTGCGTCCGGCTATGTGGTTACGTATAAAAAGGAATCTTTACAAGCAGCCCTGTGACCTCTAAGATCACCAACACAAGTGCGAGTGCTCGAAGACAGGTGTGCTTGCCTCCGTTTTCTATGTATAAATCCCGGAACCCACGCTTACGGTGCACACGACCAGAAACGCTCGCCAATTCTTGCCTTCCACCACTTTTCACCATGTCGCCTCTGCACCCCCCCTCCCCCCTTTCCATCCACTCTTCCTCACTCACTATTGCTACAAGGCCGCCCCTCAAAAATTTTATGGGGAGGACCCTGGGTAGTACATACGAACGGTGGTCACTTACAGCGAGAAATTTCGCAGGCACAAAATGGAATCAGCTCGCGGAGGACAGGGTGAAATTGGAGAGTATCAGGAGAGGCCTTATCGTCGTGCGGCTTGTGATTTCGACGACACTTATGAAACGATGAATGCGGAGCTATTGTGTTGCAATTGCTTCTAGCAACCAGTAGTCGAACGAATCTTGCTTGAAAAGCTCCCTTTGCACGGCAATCATTTTTGCAAATCGTTGAATGCCCTCTGCAACCTTGAACCCGTCGCGAGATCAGCATTTTGCACTCGGAGTGCCACGACTGTATTCCTCAGGGCGTGCTGATATACGTTCGAGCATGTCCCATATCCGTATGTATATATCTTTACCATCATCTTGGAAGGAGTGGCCTGCAGCTTCCTTCACGAAGTGTGCTTATCTAGCGCGGAACACCCGTCGAGATCGTGCTCGAGCACGTCTGGCAAACAAACCGGCCTTTCTTCGGTCCACATGACGCCGCCTTTCTGCATTGCAGTTCTCCCTACTTTCCCTCCCTTTTCCGGGGAGCCGCCTTTTCTCCGCGAGGCGGCATCACAGGACATTTCTTGGAATGGTGAGGAAGCGCCCTTCGGCTCGCGTCTATGTGTAGTCGAAAGAGAGGTTTGGTACCCAGGAAGTACGCAAGGAATTGTGAGCACTGGCCATGACAGTTACGTACAGCGTTGCCGAATGCGCTGAAAGCAGAAAGTCCGATTTACTCATCATGGTGAAACAGCGCGCACAAACAAGGACCGAAGACAAGGAATAGACGACACGAGCGCTGACTTGCAACTGAAATTTTATTGAAAAAGATAGCACATATATGACAGTATGAAAGTCACCATGACAGTCACCATGACAGTATACCAACTCGCCCAACTTGCTGGTTTGCTCCGATTTACTCGCATTACGGCAGATATGCGATACCATTCGAATCACAGTTGCACTGACGTTCAATCTGCAGGTGGTCCTGTAATATGCTAATGTGTGCGCTAGCCACTTAAGTATTGTGCAAGGTATGATACTGCTACTAAATTTGTCACATGACCATAACGCGGAATGACATTGCAAGTTCGGTTTTATTACGCGAGGAAGCGCGAGTTCAACAGCTTTCACAATGGTCATTGTGGAAGTTTGGGCTTGTTGTCGTGTCTGTCGTAAATGCAGGAACAACAGGTTCTGAATAGAGCAGGTAACCGAGAAGAAAATGATAAAGAATACTGGGAGCTGTACAGGTGAGGTTGCTGGTCGAGCAATAATGTTCACCGCGTAGCACTTCGAGCTTGTTGGCATACGCCGTTAAGAGTGTTCCGTCTTCATTATTGATTTCTCCTCATTAAATTGCTATTGAAAACATTTACCTACATTATTCACAATCAAATTGTGAAAAATTGCGAGTGACACTGTGACATTGTGGTCGACGAAGCTATAGCGCTGCATAGTTTAATGCCACTCAGAAACCATCGCGAACAGGCCACGAGTCCTATTGCTCGAGGGTGCCCGTGCCGCCACCGCCCTTCTTCGAGTGGTGCCGGGGTCCAGCCTCGGTCCGCTCAGCTCGTACGACGACAGGCAAACACTGTTTGACCCGACGTCGCAAACCGTTCCTTCCTAATCAGTGGCCGCGCCGCTGCTGCGTGTATGAAGGAGAAACACCAGGGCCCAATCTCTGGCGCTAGTATGAAGGGCGTCAACCTTTTCGAAAGTGACCCCTTTAGCTGACCTTTGCCAAAATGGCTGGGCGACGACGTTTTTGTTTACCTCCGGATTTTGCGAAGTTCGTCGACCTCGCCGGCCAGCTAAGCGGCGCACACCTCCTTGTGACCCCGGTGGGTGGCACGACGTAGGCTGAAAACGAGGCGAGGAAACCGTTAGTTATACGCTGACGGCGGTTAAAGTTCGCCCGAAGATAGGGGTGCGCATTGCTGCGTTCAGGCGACTATCTTGCGCACCCTCTCCCAGCCCCGAGACTCCTTTACTGCTCACGTGGCTTCGGCATGACCGCTCGAAGGGCATATCGAGCACGCTTCCGTCACCTTCATATATGACATCAGACGCGGTTGCCGAGTGGCAAGACCAGAACATTGTATCATAGGCATAGTCTTAATTAATACCTTTGCTCTCTCTCTCTATTTCTCTTTCAGATTATAAGGGACGATAGGCCATCCCTACGGAAATTCGTAAGACTGAAGATTATTATGAAACGGAAAATTGTCGCCCACGCTGTGGCTAACCGTCCGGTATAATAGCCGGGATCAAATAATATAGCTTTCTAGTTTAATAAAGGTCACTTACTGTCCTCGAGGCGAACTCTTGTAGAACCCTTGCATGTCGCGTTTTTGGTTGCCGTTTCTGCGGATAAAATTGATCGCGTTGTGCACTAAGGCACAGAGTACGTATGACGAAACCACTGCGGCGCAGTCAACGAATACATTAGGCGCTACGAGAGCCCTTCAATACTCTGGATTTATGTAGACTCTGTAGGGGATTAGTCGCGACTACGTTTTACCCTTTTATATAGGGTATACGTAATAATGACATTTGACTGACAGTAAACGGTGGGTGATCGTATATGTGTGATTAAGGAACACATTTCATATGTGCGATAATATTCTAGTAAGATTCGTTGTTGGGCTAGTTTGTGCATTGTATTGACTAATGCAATCAGCCAAGGAGACAGACGAGTACAGGAAAACAGTAAGGAAGGCAAGAAAGCAGTTTATTTCTTTTTTCGTCAATGCGATAATATGTCACACATTAGATGCGTGTCAGGCTATAATGGACAGATTGCGGGTTTGTATAATAAATAAATAAATAAATAAATAAATAAATAAATAAATAAATAAATAAATGCCCCGCATACGTTGCCCCTTCCGAGTTTTGGTATGCTCACCTGCGTAGCTTTTTTGCATTACGGTGAAATTGACTCTTGCGAAGCGGTACGGTTGTGAACGTATCGGCCAACGAAAGCGCTGGCTCTAGGCTGAACGATAATTAACACGGCAGCGGTTGCGGCGTTAAATATTGCCCTTGCTGACCGATAATCAGAGCAGCAAGCCTGAAAAATCGGGTGCCGAAGAGTGGACGCGTTCGAAATTTAGGACGCCCTTTTACGCCTCTATGGCGGCGTATATGGCGAAATGATTCCTTTCACAGGTAAGAAAAACAGACTGGCTGATAAGTGAAGACGTGATGATGAGGTATCAGCAAGCTTTCTTCACAAAAAGCTCTTCATTTTGACAATCAGCCTAAATTAAGATGATATATTTAAAACGCCGATCAGAACGCCCTCTACGCCGCGTTACGCCTGGCTTCATATATATACGAGTGCAACGAGCAATCGCTATAAGTAGCCATCTTTAAAGCAATGTGCAGTCCCAAATGTCCATTCACTTTCGAGCTTGAATCAAGCAGTAGCACGCATGCACCTGAAAACTTTAGGCAGCATACCGTAGTCGTTTACGACTTCTTCGCATTTTAAAGCACTGCGATAGCAGCTATCTTTGGACGTATAAGTGAGTGGGCAACAATATTTCCCGCACGTGAGATTTCTGAAGCCCTGTCTATGTTTTGCAAAAGGTCATCATGTGTCAACACTTCACCGATCGCCTTGACTGGCAAAAAGGCTAGACCTTTCCACGACTAATCTAAGGTTGCTTATGCGCTTCGCATAACTTGAAACTGCCTCCGAGCCCCAAACCACCGACGCCAGAGCAGTGGGGGTGCCTACTGACCAGCTCAAGTTCACTTCTTCTTCTTCCTCTTCCTCTTCTTCTTCTTCTTCTTCTACCATCCAAGGATATGCATGCTAGCCTTCTTGTCCTATTTTATGTTCTTAATTAATTACGTGCGGACACAACACGTGCCATGGAAGCACGAGGTCTCGACATTTGACCGGCTGCTGCCCAAGACAAGGTGAGCGCCTTGCGACGAGACAGCGACACTCGAGCGAAATAAACTTGATCCGCGCCAGTGGCCGTGGACGCTGAGCAATGAAATTCCTGGTTTTCTAATCGCCCATAAAGGGGAGATGAAGAAACGCAGACATGGCGACGACGTGATAGGAACCGGACACCGCACCGAGTGTGTTATCATATAGGGCCAGACTCGTATATGCGTATATATATGCGTCGTTTCGTTTCCCTCCGCTCACTTGCATACGAAACGAGCGACGCCGTATCTAACGTTGACACTTCGGCATTTCTTCTCGCGTCTTCTTGGGTGTCCACATCCGGGCACCCTTCCCACCCGGCGCCATCATGTCTTCCTCATGTGGCGTAATTTAACGCGCCCTCGACGTAGGCAGATTTCAATCTGATTCGACCGTCACGGCGACGCCATCCTCGGCTTCGCTTGGGATGCCACTTATCACCGAGCGCCGCCAAGCATTGCAACTTTCGCTCATTTTATTCAAGGCAGCTTCGTAGCAAATGTCTTGGAACCGTTTTCATTGTAGTGAAATAACTCCAGTGATTATTGCAGACTAACGAAATCAAGCCTTTATCACCGAGAACCGTACAAACGACGTTGTGATTCGCAGAGTGCAGCCAGCATTAGGACTCCAAATATTTTTCTCTTCAATTTGACTAATTAACAAATATAACTAGCTTAAAATACTCATTCAAACTCATTTTAAAAGGAGCCCACTAACAAGAATTACCACGAATGCAACTCCTTTGACGAAGAGAGCTACGTAGCCCCGCCACGGTGGTCTAGTGGTTGTGGCACTCGGCTGCATTTCGATGGAGGCGGAATGTCGAGGCCCGTTTGCTGTGCGACGTCAGTGCACGAACTCCAGGTGGTCAAAATTTCCGGAGCGCTCCACTATGGCGTCTCTCATAATCAGAGCTTGTTTTGGGACGTTAAACCCCACAAATCAAGATAGCTACGTATATGTTGATTTTATTTATTTATTCACTATTCTAAAGAGGGAGCATGAGATTTCAAGTATACTGTCACCGTATCACGCGACTACAGGCTTGTGTCCGGGGATGTGTGTTCAAGCAAGCATCAAAAAGAGCTATGCTGCTTTGTTTGAAGTTTTATTAAACCGCAAGTGGTTAGTTTTAACGACGACGACATCGTGTATGCGGAGGCGATCGAGTAAATGTAGCCACGGAGCGATGGATAATAATGCTTCCTCATTTCTCTAGCTCCCCCTTGTTATGCTATATACTACACAAGGCTATGTCATGCTTCACTCTTTCCGCTCCACCTCACCCTCACTTCCCTTTCCCACCTCGTTGCTTTACTATACAAGTCTATGCTATAGTGTTGCATCAGATCTTGTTAGATTTCCTCATTGCCAATCACTAAATCTCATCGCTTGTTTTCCTGTTATTTTAATCACGTGATTGGGTATATATGCGTGTATGTTCGTCAATAAATTTGAGCAGATAGTTCGTGCTGTGTACGTATGTTCCTCTTCTGTGTCCTTGTTGTTTGTGGTACCAACTCGCTCACAAAGACACCCTTCTGAAGGCTCTTATGCTATGAAACGCCTCCGCCTTTTATGTAGTATAGTGTACTAAGGGCACAAGCGCAAGAGAAGGAACAACCGCGTGCAAATGCCGCGCATTTCAAGGTGCAAAGTGCACGCGCACTTATTTCCCGATGATAATAGCTTTCTGTTCGCATTGAACGGCGCAACGAGAAGCTTAAACAACTATACGTTGTTTAAATTCTGGATTATTATGTGCAATTCTTTAATGTGCACATAAACCTACGTGTACTCGTGTTTTTATCTTTGGGACCCACCGAAATGCGCGATACCACGGCGGGTTTTTAACGTGGTTAATGTGTCTAATGTCAGAATCCTGAAGAAAATATATCTAGACGGATTGGAAAGGCAGTGCAATGGCGCAGTCGCTTTAATTCGCTGCGACTACCGCAGCTGCCCGCATACTATCCTAATTCCTGGGCTGACGATGCATGGCTAGTTAAAGGGTAAATTAGCATGCACCCAGCTGCAGCACAGATCTACAAGGAAATCCACAGATTTATCAGAAGCGAAAGCCTCAAACACCACGAAAAATTCGACTCGACCCCGGGTTCGATGCCTGGACCAGAACGGACACACACACACACACACACACACACACACACACACACACACACACACACACACACACACACACACACACACACACACACACACACACACACAACAACAGTGCTCTCTGCAGTGTCCGGAATTACATTGCAGCCCAGCCAACTCATTCCAGCCCAAGTCAGCGCAACCTCGCTTTGACCTATCTTTCATAGAGTCGCGGTCCTTGTCACTTTCCTGCACTTGTTGCCAAAGAGACGTGCAGTACTCCCGCCTTACGAGTCCCCATCCTCGCAGAACGACGAAGCTTCCTTCAGGACTGCGAGGGAAAGAAAGTGACGTTTCCGCATGCGTGGCGTACGTGGTTGCCAACGCACGCTGCGCGCACTTGTAAATACGTCCGTGGTTCGGAATTCATAAGCGTCGCGGCGACATCCGCCAAAGCATGGCCGGTAATCGCAGCCCAGCGAGAATCAGCACGGTCGCCGTACATCCATCTCTGCCGTGGCACCGCCGTCTGTACCGCATAAACAGCGCGGTGTCGAGACTGCGGTGAAGCAGAGGTTATTTTCCTTAGTGGTAACGAGTCATGAACGTGTAAATATAGTGAGAGACTGATGGAGTCGACATGAATGCTTGAGAATGACACAACGGGAGTATTGTTTTTGGTATCACGTAACGCGCAGTCAACGTTTATCGGAACGCTTCATTCTGTATAATCACTAACAACCTGTTTCGTGTGTGTGTGTGTGTGTGTGTGTGTGTGTGTGTGTGTGTGTGTGTGTGTGTGTGTGTGTGTGTGTGTGTGTGTGTGTGTGTGTGTGTGAAGCAGAGAGATGTTGACGTTTTACAAGTCAAGACGTGACGATATGATTATGAGCCACGCCATAGAGGCGGGTTGCGGCAAATCTGACTACCGAAGGTCAAGCTCCCACAGGAGCAAACTCAAACGAGAGCCGACCGTGCATGAACACTGTTCGTACGAGATAACCAGATACGGAAAACTTATTCTCTAGCCTAGCTGCACTGAAACATTATAAGAACTTCCTGCCACGACAGGCAAATGTCAAAACATTTCAAAGGGGACATTACCTCCTCTGCTGATTACGTCACTGACGTCACACCGTGAGCGCGCGTAGCGTCTTTGTTGCCTCGCTGTTTGCAGGGATTCTGCTTGTCCCCCCGCGCCTGTAGCATAGGTACCGCAGGACTTCCATCAGTCGTACGAATTTCCGGTAGGCATTCGGGTCGGCGTACGCTCTCCGATCGCCTCCACTACGCACGAGCCATTATAGAGAAAAAAGGCAACAGCAAGAACGACTTCGGAGGCGCATTCATGGATTCCGAAACCATTTCTTTTCGAAGAGCTCTTAAGTATCCGCGAGTTGTACTACGTACGCTATTGACCGAGCGTACGCGATCCGAAGAAGAAAGAAGAGGCAAAAAAAAAGGACGAGTGATACAGGAAGTTTGAGCGATCGAGCGTGCCGCCGGTGCCGTACGCGTAGCTCGTCGCAGGGGCTGCAGCTCTACGGTCGTAAAGAATCCGTAATCTCTTTTTGACTGTAATTTCGGGTGCGATCTTTGTCTGCGCTCTCCATCGGCGAGCCAAACATCGCGAACACACTGCGGCGACGGAAAGGGGGACAGCGAGAATGCGCAATGACACGGAGATGGGGGAGGGAGAGGGACGCACAGGCGCTCTGGCGTTCAGGAACGCCAATCAATGAATCGCAGAATCTCTAAAGAAGACGGAGAAGGCAGGAGAATGGGAAGCAGGCGTGCGTTGCCTCGAGCGTGCGTGGGAGTTGCTCGGTTGTTGTTGCGAGTAATATTGCTTTAGTTTTCGTGTCTGCCCGGTCATTCGCTGTCGGCCGATACGCGCGACGGGGACCATTGTTGTTTCGCGAAGAGCTCAAAAAAAAAAAAAAAAGAGGAACCTGCCAGAACATGGCGCAGAGGCAACGAAAGAAAAGAAAAGGAGTGACGGGACCCAGACAGGAAACATTGACAAGGTTTCGTTCATCCTTATGAGCGCAACACGTGTTTTCCAACCGGAGCGAGCGCGCTGACAACGTGTAGAGAAATACTCCCTCCCTCATTTTATTCCCATTTTTGTTCTTTTTTTCATGGGAAGCTCGCTAAGAATCTGAAAAAAGTTCGGACGACGACCCTTCTTCTTTTTTTTTTTTTCCAGATGGAGGAACCGCGAAAGAAAATCTGTGGCGCAATGCCTTGGGGATGTATAGAAGATGCTTCAGGCTGCCTATTTGTTTTTGCTGCAATGTTATAGCGTGCATTTCCTTTTTTTCTCTCTCTCTCTCTCATACGCTTTATACGAGCTCGTTACAACAAACGTTGAAACCCAGTTCCTCGCGACTTGAAGGGATTTATTCTAAATTCATATGGCGCTCAATTCAGCCTCACTGTACGACACCGCTCGTAGGCACAGATCCCTGGGTCATTCGCCATACAGCACGAAATAAAACTGGCGGTAAATACTGGGTTGACAACAAAAACTAAGCGATGGTCGCTGAAATGAATTTTTGAGCTTCGTTTTTTACGAGACAAAACAATCAGTCGTGGTAGCTTTGCAGGTAAGCTTTGCATCGCGCTGCTAAGCTGAGGTTGCGGGTTCGGTTCCTCACCACAGAGCCGCGTTTCGATGGAGGATAAACGTCGGGACACCCGTGTATTTACGTTAAAGAACCACAGGTAGTCAATAACGATCCGGAGTCCACCACTGCGGCTTGCCCCGCAATCATGTCGTGGTTTTGGCACGTATAGAACACTAGAAATTATTGTTGTTACATGCCAAAACTGTTGTATGATTATCTGGCACAGCGTAATCACGTGCCTCAAAGTTCATATAAACGCCGTTTTTTTTCTCTCGTCCTGTTTTCGCAGTGACGATGTACTGTATTATCTACAGCGAAAATAAAAATTGACTGGCTGATTGATTGATTGATTGATTGATTGATTGATTGATTGATTGATTGATTGGTTGATTGATTGATATCGCTGTTTTAGTCGCGTAAACCCACAGAATTTCTTTTCCCCGGATTTCATCCTGCACACCTGCCGACATATTGGAAAACCGTGTTGCATGTGCTCCCACCGCGAGGACCCCCAGCGATGGCTTAGCGGAGCCCCGGCCAAAGGCGAGGCGTCCGCTCGCGTTCTGCGCATCGGCGACAAATCATTTCCGGTGCACCACCACGCGTGCCCGAAATGCATGTATGCCCACGTGACGCGGACGTGATCGCGGGAGGAGCGGAGCGATTCGCTGCGCCGACGCCGTTCCTTCACCGCTACGCGCTGGCCGCACTCGCGGTCACGGAAAAACACGTCGGGACGCAATGATTCGGGTCTTCTGCGTGTCGCCCCTAGACGTCAGCTCCTGTGGACACGACCTCCTTTACGTCGAGTGTCTCACTTTTCTTTCGTTGAGGCTATTTTAGGGCACAGAATACAATACATATTAATGAATGAATGAATAAACTTGATTTCCTTTTTTTGAGAAAGATAATGGGCAGCAGGTGGAGAGAGGGATGTCTACATGCTCCAGCCCCAGCAGGCACTCCGTCACCATCTTTATGCGGCTAGACATCCGTTTACCAGCCGTTCTACGCGTCCCCTATCTTCTCTGTTCACTTAATTATATTGTCCAGCACTCGGTCCTGTTAGGGGGTCGGACAACAAGATCGGAGCTGCGCAGCCTGTCCCACACCTCTTCGTCCGCCGCGGTGGTGTAGTGGTTAAAGTACTCGGCTGCCACCCAAAATACGCGGGTTCGATCCCGGCCGCGGCGGTCGCATTTTCGATGGAGGCGAAAATGCCAGAGGCCCGTGTACTGTGCGTTGTCGGTGCACGTTAAAGAACCCCAGGTGGTCAAAATTGCCGGAACCCCCCCCCACTACGGCCTTTCTCTCCTCTCTATCTCTTTCGCTCCCTTTCCCCTACTCCCACGGACGCTTAGCCGTGCTCCCTACGTGGGTTGCAGAAATTATCGTCCTTTCCTAACCGAACCACAATCATCATCATTACACCTCTTCGTTGCCCTTTAATGGTGTGAAGGCACGTGCGGGAGGGGGGAGGAGGCTGCACAGCAAAATGATATGGGAGAGATATGCTGTCTGGGGAAAGCAGAAGAGATACAAAACTGCAGATTTCTCGGGGTATTTACGAAATTCCGTATAAAACACGGACATCTCAGACATTATGCTTATAGTTTACTAAATGATTGTGTCTCAGCACGCTATTACTACTATTTATAGAGCCCACATTTATAGAGCGCGGGTGTATAGAACACAGCCCTACATTCGTAACATTCGGACTTTGCTAAGTGCTTATGTAATAAATATGGCTCTAGTGCATTTAGCTATGAGTAAGCACGTCAAGATGAGAAAAAAGTAGTATTTGTACCTGTAAAAAGTTACGAATGTGTTCTTGCGAGATACAAAAATCTAAGGCCTTCTTTCATGTTTGCTAAAAACGCGTAGAAGCTGCCCCAAAGTGCCAACCTTTATGCCCACTTTCGGACTCTGTCTTTTTTCTTTGTCTCTCTTCAGTGCGTTAAGTACTTAGAGTGTTTCTGAGGTGTTGGATAGTCTATATCAGAGAAATAGCACTCTACAAACCACACTTTTCTATTCAAACAATCTGTTCGTGCTGCGAGGTGTCTTCTTGGCTCACGCTTGGCGATTTCGGTTGTTCTTGCGCTCAGATGCCAGCGTGCCGTATATGCTTAGGACGGACTCGTGCTGCTCGCGTCGGTTAGTGCGCCCGAACAAAGCAGTTTTGCTCGTGGCAGAATACAGCGTCCCCAGGAGTGCCACTGGTATCCATATGAGTGACTTGTGCGTTTTGTGATGTCGAGCGCGAAGATCTCGGAACATATGATGGGTAATTTACAAAAGTACCCCGAGAAACGCCGGCTTGCGTGCGAGCAACGCGTTCACACCAGGAAGCAGCACTGGCGCGGGAACTCAAGCTCCAAGATCACATGTCCCAGCCCTCTACTGCACAAGAGTACATTAAGTATAAGTACTACAAAGAGAATGACAGGCGTAAGTCGGAGACAATGCCGGCAAAATGCACACAAGGCAATGTGTATATAAGGCGCATTACAGTGACATGCGAACACGCGCCGGGTGGAGCGTCATTGTCTTCTTTCAGCCTTCCACGGCGATAATACGAGCGCAAACAGGCGAGAGAAAGGCGAGCGATGAAACACAACAAAAGAAGGGAGGGTAATCCGGAATACCTCCGCTGATACATCCGGCGAGGACGCGTGCGATAGATAGCCACAAGGGGTATGTAGCGGAGTGGAGAGGCGCTTTCGTTCGCACGCGGCGCACAATGATACGTCGGCTGTTTCATTGTTTCCAATTATGGGCCCGCGTCAGAGCGCAACCTGTTCCGGACGACAGACTCCGGTCTTCACCGGGTCAGCCAACGCGATCGCTCAAGCAGGGATTCTCAGGGAACGGACGCGCCCGCTGCATCGTCGATGCGGGGCTGCCGCTGCGCCGTGCCCTGTACGTCATATTCCGTCTCACCTGTTGCAAACTTTGCTTCGAATATACTTGAGCTTGCTTCTACGCCTGCTCTGATCGAGGTCAACTACACCGTCAATGCAGCGTGACGGCAAAAGCGCAGGCTGTGTTTCGAACGCTGCTCCGATTCTTGAACAAACCGACGTGGGATGGCGAGAAAGAATAATGTTCCAACAGGCAAAGGAGCTTTGTGGACACCCCAGTAATACGACGAAAGTGACTGTCTCATCGTATGCTAGTTTTTGAACTTTTGCGTCCCTGAATCCGGTTGTACGAACACTTATTGAGCAACGTTCAGGCGATGTCAAATTGAACGAGAGCATCAATGTGCGTCCGTTGGTCACTCACCAAGTACAGCTCGGCTGCAAGGCGAACATGATGATAAGAAAATGGAGTGCATCATACGAATCCACTAACCTCCTTACTCTTCATCATCATTATTCTCTGCGGTATACTGCCAGTCTTCATTTCTACCTCTATATATTTTGCCTACTGTCACCCTATCTATATCGCGCGGCATCTCAGGCCAAGACTAGTATGTGACTTTCGCGTGAATAAAACGTACTATACACGTATCTGCATAAATGCCACTGCAAGGATTTGGTGTACCGTGTATTGGCCGAGCGTACACTACCCCATAGCCTCGGCTAGAGGACGAGATATAGTGCGCATTCAAAGCAACACGATTGCTAAATAGCCCGCTGCAGTGAAGCGATCGTGCAGTTATGCGAGCTTCCAACACTGGCCCTGTATTATTACGGCCGCGCAGCCGACATCAATGCGTGCAACAACCGCGGCAAACCATACGCTAACACGGCGTGCAGTGAATAAAGAAACAGTCTGTACCTAGAAACTTAATCAAAATTGCACGTAAGAAGAAAGCGTGCACAAAGCCGTCGATCGAACCTGTCCTGCTTTTATTTTCTTCTTTTCCAACACACGTGCTCAGTGACGCGGAAAATGCACCGCGTTGCACTCCTAGGCCGTCATTCGCCAATTAGCGGCCCCGCGCTCGGTAGCAGCGAAGGCCAGAAACGAACACGGCAGGAGGGATGACTATAGAATAATGGATCATCGCTTCCCTCCTCAGCCAAGGATGAGCTCATCTATATTTAATTTTTACGTCTTTTCCTCCTCTCCGAAGTAGCCTTTTCAATGTACATGCCGTATTGTCTTTTATCCATTGTACTCAAGACGGTCGCTGCCCCGTTAAACATAATAAATATAAACCTAGCGCTTCTAAATAAATAAAAAAGAACTAGCACCATTATTCTGTATTGTTTGACATCAACAGAATTCGCCCTTTCAGTCTTTCAAGCACGCGATAACGACGCAAGGCTAAAGGAACGGTGAAAAAGAAAAATTGCACACAACTCACTTTTCGAATCGAGAATAAATGAATGCAGTGTTGCTGTTCCAACAGCAGCTAGACAGCTGTCACTGAGCCAACAATCAGCTAATTGTGCTAGCAGTGCGCGATTAATTGCAGGTTAAATTCAATCAGAAATTATCGTCATTCTACCCCATTGCAGAGAGTGAGTGCGTGAGATGATGAATGTTTCAAAACATGCACCCTACGTATATACACACGTTTAAAATCGTGCGAAAGCGGGCAGCACTTAAGAACTCTAAAGAGGTGTATCACAGTGAGACGTTGACGTGCCTATAGAAACTGCAGTCTGGTCGCTTTTCTTTTAGGGTGTATTGCTGGTGATGAGGAGAAACAGAAAGGATAGCGAACCCATTAGTAATAGTGTGGAAGCGTTATAATGCCAACAACTAAATAAACGAAATGTTTGGTCAAAAAGAACAAACTACGCAAGGCTATCGAATCACCGGCAGTGGGTCTAGGGAATATATAAGACGCAAAAAATGTAAACCCATATGGGCGCGAACACTCGAAGATAAAAGCTTATGGAGCAAATACTAGCCGTTTTCAGGAATAAGAAATATACTGAATTGAGTTGAAAGAAAAAAATATTGTCATAAATAATGTGGTTGGGGAATCAGGTGGGTGAAGCCCCAAGTCCATGTCCATTGGCCTCAGCAGACCGCTATGCTTTGTTTTGTTTTAACGTGGAAGTCTGGCGCAACTTACAACGTGAGAGTGGCCATCATCGCGCAACAAGAGAAAGTGATGAGGAAACTAAAAAAAGAAGGAAAATAAAAGGAGGAAGAAATGAACAGCCTGGCCTGGGATCGAGCGCCCCTTGGGCCTCCTCTTCCTCGTTATTCCCAGATGTCGATTCAAAAATGGCTCAAGAGACGTAAAGTCGAAAGCCAGGACCTTTGGCAGTCGAACCCGGAACCTTTGGCACTCGCACATCACGTCAATGGAATTCGACGTAGACTATGAAAGTTAGCAGTCAATCACGCGTGGCTTCTGTACGGGTATCCCTTGCTCGTAACAGCGCATACATGTAAAATGCGGGTAATGGTCACACGTGATCTTATTATCGTCACTCGTGACGTAACGGACCAGCGTGTCGTGTTATTGTTATCGATGTCATCACCCGTCAGTCTTGTTAGTCACGCAGTTGTTTACCTCCACGCCAACTTTGTGCCACCGTTTCTTCAAGGTCACTTTTGCATGGACACACAAGGCCTCAATAATTTGCAGTGTCACGGTCGCCCTCATATGAAAGCAATTTCGATTGCAATAGCAATGGAACTTTTAAAGCTGCACAGTGACGGCCCTCCTCTGCAAACATCATAGCACCTGAAAAGCGAACAAACGCTGAAAAAATAGCTGACCAGAGTTGCACTATAGGCAAGTAAATACACCGAAATGAGTGATAAGTCGGCGAACAATTATAGCGCTTATCTCTCTTGCAATGTGTAAGTTACATTTACCTCTTGGTGCCCAGGCAAGGCAGGACGCTCAGGGGAAAAAAGAATGGAGCCTAGTACATGATAAGTACGGTTTTTCCTCTCCGGGTTTCATATTTTCTCAAATTCGAGGATTACAAATCTGGTGCTACTTCCCGAGGACACAGACAGACAGACAGACAGACAGACAGACAGACAGACAGACAGACAGACAGACAAAACTTTATTGCGTATCCGGCGTGTTTGTGGACTGGGCTTCCGCCTAGGTATCGGCCAGGAGGTCTTGCCTCCTAGCGGCTTCCTCGGCCCGCTGGATTGCCCAGAGTGGTTCAGTGAGGTCTGAGCTGAGTAGCGCGGCCTTCCAACGCGCGCGGAGGCTGTCAATTGGAGGCAGCATTCTCATTTGTGTGTATTAATCTTTCCCTGGCATTCCCGTAGCATATGTTTTAAAGTAGCGCTTGCATCACAGTCTTTGCATTTATTGGTCATATATTTATATCTGGGTACATAACATGTAGTAGTGCCGACGAAGAAATCGATTCTCTCCTTTTTTTTTATTTTTAGGGAACTATTCCGAAATAAGGGTCTTCCGGGGTCAAACCTTCACATTTAAATTTACAAATGACAACCGTGTAGCGTCCATAGTGCTTGCACGCGTCTTGTAAAATGAACTGTAGATCAGTGGCGTTCACTTAAACCAACAGAACCTAATTTTGTTGTCCCGTGGAGGGGTAGCTCGCGCGTGTGCACAGCAAGCTCCATGTAGCATAAAAAATTCGGTTGGCACGTTGTACTGTAATTGTGGGGAAAGCCGGGTTTAAGATCTCCCCCTAACGCGTTTGGGGCATAAGAATCGCGTAAAATCGAGTTTTTACCCGAAAACGAAGAACCCTATAATGATAAGTTGTCGAACAGGGAATGTCGTACTCCTGTCTATAGTTCGATGAACAGACCGCAAAATACGATTTAGAACAGGGAATGTCGCAGGAGCCAATGTTTCGACAAGTTGACCTGTCTTCGTCAGGGCGGCGAGTACCTTCTCCAGGTCATCAAGTTGAGGTCATCATCCGGAAAGTCATGAAGAGGGCCCTTGACCTACCTGTCACAACTTCTAACGGGAGACTTCTCGCTTTAGGAGTGGTGAAAACCTTTCAGAAGCTGAAGGAGGCACACCTCACCAGCCAATACACGCGCCTCACTCAAACAAAGTCGGGACGGCACTTGCTAGACCGGCTTCACTTGAAACACGATATGCACATTCAAGAGCGGGAGCGAGTGCCCGAACTCTGGAGACGAGCCATCAGAGTTCGACCCCTCCCCACAAAGATGGATAAAGACCATAGTGGTCGTCGCCAGGCGAGGGCAGATGCCTTACAACGCCACTATAGCAACAAACATGGAGTCTTCTACGTAGATGTGGCAGGTCCATGCCGTGGAGGATGGTATACGGCAGCGGTCATCCACGAGGAAAAGCAAGTAGATGGGCTCAATTTCAAAGCTCCGGGTTCAACACAAGCAGAAGTAGCTATTGCCCTAGCTGCCTCTGATCCCCGATCTCAACGTATATAACGGACTCGCGTGGGGCTTGCCGTAATTATGAAGCTGGTTGGGTCACCCCGCTAGCGGAACGAATATTGTGCTCCTATAGCAACCGGGGTAGAGATCCTACCCCCGTTGTCTAGTCTGGACTCCGGGCCACCAGGGCCTAATAGGGAATGAAGCCGCGAACACGGCGGCCCGAGCACTCATCCACCGGGAGTCCCACTTAGATCCTGAGTACCGTGAAACTCGAAGGCGGCTACCTTCTCACATTCAAAGATATTACGACCTACTACAAGGATAGGCACAACCAATACCCAACTCCTGCAAAGGGGCTGGGCAGAGCTAATGAACGCATCTTGTTCCGTCTTTTCACGAACACTTTATTGTGCCCGGCAATCTTGCAACATTTCGATCCTTCCTTCACTGGCAAGTGCAAATTCTGTGGGGAGGTGGCCTACACCTACCACATGGTTTGGGCTTGCCAGCTCAGCCCAGCTCTTGCCCCCAACACTAACCCTACACGAGAGGAGTGGGAGGCGACCCTACTTAGTTGCTCGGACCTTCAGGCCCAAAAGTCCTTGGTCCGGAGGGCTAAGCTGGCGGCTCGTACCAATGGGGTCTCGGACTAGGGACACCACCCACTGCGCTGCCCTTTGAAGGCTACACCTCTCTGTTTAAATAAATGTTTTCTTCTCTCTCTCTCTCTCTTCTCCAGCGTTCGTTTATGTACGCTATTTCACACTCTCCCCCGTCCTCAGAAAAAGAGGAGAAGAAGAGCAGCACGTGCGAACAATAAAAGAAAAAAAAAAGGGGGGGGGGGTAGGGTGTAGGGAAGTTGGGTGACAGGTGTTAGCGTGACTAATATAAATGGCAAGAACGAAACCTTCCATAGAATCCGCTCGTTGTACAAAACTTGGAAATACATTGTGTGCGCAGCGCTAGAAATCAGGATGAAAAAAGGAACACACGCTTGGAACAGGAGTTGCTCCTATGGCATGTGTCCCTCTCTCCACCCCGCACCACCTGCGCCGCACCCGCAGTCCATTTCACCGAAAGCTTGTTGCTAAAAATGTAAATACACGGCTTAACGCCGTTGTTCTCATCGAACTGGATGGGGATCCACACCTGAAAGGTAACAATGTCTCTTCCAGGAAGTCTACTTTCAGGTGAGGATCCCCCGTCCAGTTCGACGAGAACAACGGCGTTAAGCAGTGCAGCGCATTTTTCTTGGGAGGGGGGGACGGTGGTAAAAAGTCAGTCAGTTGTCTACGAGACTGCGAGCAAGTCCCTCTCTCTCTGGGCGAGAAATAATTCCACAAATTTACAGGGATGGGGTGGGGGGAAGGTGCCCTAAGTTGCTCGGGCGCGCCGCCAAAATTCTAGATGGTGGCGGAACCGCCGGAAAGGAAAAATAATGCAGAAAGGTTCTTTTCATTAATGCATGTGGAATAAGTGCAATTACTGCTTTTATTCGAGGTCATATTGCTCTCGGGGTCGGACGCACAAGTTGCGGGCCCGAGAGCCCGAGAAGCAGCGAACATTAAATTCACGCTATCATGCGGCTCACGCCTGTCCGTTCGGTTAGAGCAGAAAACGCGGCCCGCAGACATTTAGCTAGCGGTTCGGCACACACCGTTTCAGGACAAATAACTCTTCAATTGAAGTTTAGCGCTAGGTGCTCTGTGTCTCTTGTCTTTGTCCGTAGCGTTGCTGCGCTAATTAGTTATGTCCCATATCAATACGCACCAACCTGCCTAACCCGCCACCTTAAGCGTGGACAGCTGGGCTTGTTGGTGCATACTGAATGGCACTTTCTTTTTTTTTAGATGCGAAGCAGCTCTTTGACTAGCCTGTGTAACGCCCTTTGTGCGTCCGTACGGCGAGCGCAACGCGCTGCCCTCGCCGCAGCTGTTGGAGCGGTGCCAAGTAGGTCACGCCGCAGCTGCACGTTGACGTCACGCTCCCCTCGCAGTGCGCGCTGACGTCACTCTCTCCCTCGCCTTCCGCGCGCTCGCCGCAGCTGCCGCTACCGCCGCTCGCTCCGCTACCGCGACCGACAAAAAATTAACACCATCTTCCGAAAGGGAACCCTGATGGGATGCGAAGCACCCGCGTTAGCGCCGTTCAACCCGTGACGCCACCCGTGCGCAACGCTGCTGCTTCGCATCCCATCAGGGTTCCCTTTGGGAAGATGGTGTTAATTTTTTTTACTTCAATGAAGAGCAATAAAGCTTTTCTGTCTGTCTGTCAATGAAGACAAGGACAAAGACTCACTGAACACACGGGCGCTGTTCACAACAATGAAGTGTTTCTTTCCTCGACCGACTACGAACAAAAGTACCTGTGGGCACGCGTCAGAGGTCACATGACCCACGTAGCATCCTGGAGCTGGATTACGTTACAACACTGAAACAAGATTAAGGGATGACATCATTGTGTGCGCAAGAAGCTAAGTTCCTTGTCGGATAACGTTAGGGAAGTTTTGTTGATGCAGGAACTACTGGAACACAACCAACGACGCCGACACCAAAATTTCTGTGAAACGTGTTCTTTAACGCAATCGCATTAAAAAATCGTATCAAGAAATCCTGCTTCAATATTCTCCGGAATGCTCATGGCTGACGCATACTTATGAGTCATACTCGCAGATGGTCGCGACTTGAAGGCTTTTCTCGTTGTTGTTTTGTGGGGTTTAACATCCCAAAACCAGCTTTTCTCATCTCATTGAACAATAATACAACAAGTGCAAAACCTGTTGTTGGCGATGTGCATTCCTCACCTCATTCTACGACCTCGCGAAGGCCAGCGACACTGCATTCATGCAAAACCACAGATATGCTCGCTGGACAGGTAGTGAATTCGCAGAAGATATCATGCACAATTATCATCACGTGTCAGTGCAGCTCACACGCAGGATGACTTTCTCGGCAGTAATTTCTCGACTGAACCAGTCCTATGAAACCTTCAACACAGCACAGTCGCCCTTCTGACTCGGCGCAGGATGCACCTGTCTAATCGTTTAAGACAGCTACAATGCATTCGACACGCATTCGTCACACATTCTGCCCTCTCCCAGGTCACTCCTGCCAGCTGTCTCGTAACAGACGTGGGAACAGCTGCCCAGAGCGCCTGGTCATCCATTACAGTGTACTCTCGTCAAGTGGGCCGCATGGGGCCATTCTGATGCTGGGGCTAGCTGTACCTAAGCAGTTTTGAATCAACTTGCCACCTCAAGGGTAGCAAACGCGCGCTTCGAGAGAGTTCTTTTGATGTTCTTTGCCGCGTCCCTGTACCTGCAACGCTTCGTTCTCGTCGCACGTTTCGCCTATTTCGAGCCTTCCGACATTTTGTAAAAAATTTGTAAGTTGACTTGCTTGTACAGGTGTTTTCTGACAAAAGCTCTTGTTCACAGGATATACGTTTCTACTCAGTGTGCTTTCACTCCTGGTTCACCTTTCCACATTCCAGTGAAGGTGCACGAGTGATACGAAAGGTTCCTGAGCAGTGGACCCTCGCAGAGTAGGTTCTGGAATGTACAAAGGCAAAGGCAGAAGCGAAAGAAAGGAACGGTAGGGATGATTGTTGAATGGATCCTACTTTTGAAAAACGTCCTGTCTAAGGACTTTCCTGACCTTGAACTTGTGTTCTTGCAAAATAAGTATTGCCTTGGACATCGTAGGCATGATACATCGTCGCGACACATTAACTTGATACCTTCGTGCTTATTTAGCGCAAAAAAACAATACACAGGAAGGAAGGACAGGACAAAGCGCTACTCTCAACTGATATCGTTTATTGCTTCACCCCACTCTTTATACCACCCAGATACTGGAAGGACATGCGTAGTAACACCAAGCGCGGCAACTACCACAAATTCATCATCCGAGCACACTCATGATAGCGCTTCCAAAAAAGAAAATTCATTGCCAAACAAGGTCAAGGAAGGCACGCTAATACACTGGGAACCCAAGGACTTTATGTAAAACGCTTCTGATAATTCTCGGGCGGTGGTGTCACCGCTCTTCTTTAAAATACCGGTCTGTCTAAACAAGGCTTGACACTTACACTTTTTGCAATGTTGAGCTAAATGGGAGCCTGTACCGGTTGGCAGGCGAAAGCCGCGCTTGGTGTTACTACGCATGTCCTTCCAGTATCTGGGTGGTATAAAGAGTGGGGTGAAGCAATAAACGATATCAGTTGAGAGTAGCGCTTTGTCCTGTCCTTCCTTCCTGTGTATTGTTTTTTTGCGCTAAATAAGCACGATGGATTCACACCAACTAGCCCGACAACGCATTGTGTTGAACTTGATACCTGTTCCAAATCGTCCGCAACATGCCCAATAAATAATTTCTACATATGTCCGACCACCCTGTTCTATACTCACTTAATGGTTGCGCCTCCTGCCCACGCTCTTCCTAACCATCTTTTTCCTTCATTTCCTGTTCCTGTCAAATTAGAATTAAATCTCACAACTATTCAACGTGTTGCACGAGCGCATGTGTTGCACGTGCAAGAAGAAGACAAAGACAGCGTGTGTCGATTTGTCCTCCAAGTTCTTATTCGTTCGTCCAAATATTTTACCTTCCTTTGTATACCTCTACCATGACCTCTACATCTATACATCGATTTGTCCGGTGCCCAGCGTCTCGCAAAGCTATTAGGGAGCCTACATGAAAGCAGTCATGTAGGCTTCCTAAAAGCTTGCGAGCTTCGCGCCACAAGAGCATGCGTCCTCTCGTGGCGTCCAAGCAGCTCCTATGGCATGCACAGTGTAGCATAGCAAAGGGGTGGGACGGCGTCAAGCCGAGGCCACGCATGTCGCGTCTTCGACTGTGTCTGCTTCGACGCGAACGTCTTTACGCTGAGCGCGGTGCGAAACGGTGAGAAGCGTTCGCTGGCCCTCGCAGTGCTTCGCGAGGCGTCTCCGGAAGTCCCGGACCACGACGAAGTGCGGGGTGTGTCGGAGACAAACCTGGACCAGTCAAGTGCCCATCAGCTTCGCTAGCCTTACGCTACTAGTGCAAGCTTCTTGTCAATTTTCGAGGTTTGGTATCATCAGCGACGCATCCGTGCCGGTGCACATTTCGCATCCGCATGCAGACGCGTACAAGAATCGTTCTGCAGGCATCGTCCTTTTGCTAGTTCTTGCTTGTTCGGAGCCAACAACACTGCCGTCTCTCGCAAAAGATAACCGAAACGTTAATATGCACGGTGTGTCCCGGGTGCATGTGCAAAATTTACGCTAAATTAATCCCACTGCTGCCGATAAAAGGGCCGCTCACGGGGCACTTAGACACGCTACCACCAGACTGTGAGATGAAGACAAGTTCAGCGACCATACAAGTGTACATACTGCGATAATTAACGACTCCAGAACATGCCACCGCGCCTCACGTCTTTCTCACGTCTTAGAACGAGTCTTGCTAGGCCGTAATCGAGGACCGTTTCGCAGCTGATACTGTGCATCGGCGTTCTTCCGTATTACGTAAATTTCCTGCTCTCGGCCACGGCCAATTAATGAAGCCGGGCCGGACGTGCAGCGACGCGGTGCAGGCCGGTTCCGTGCCCCGTGCGGCCGAGCGCGAGCGGTCCATTATACGTATAGCAACCCTTCTGCGTGCACCATTTTTTTCTCTTCCTTCGAAACAAAATAAAAGATCGTTTCCGTCACTCGCGCTCAATGGCAGAGACATTCCAACAATTACGCGAATGCTAATGCTGCTCGGTTCTGCCCCGGAACATGAACCGTGCGCGTTTTCCTTTTCATTTCTTCGTCCGAGGGCCCCACTTCACGAATGAGCGCGCGTGGCTCGCAAGGGACTGCGTTTGTTAAGCTATCTGTCCGCAGTCTTTCTTCACGTTTGCCACGACCGTATAGGGGTCGGACCTGCGCTAGCCCCGACGGTGCGATCGCAAGACCGACCGCAGCGGGGCCTTTTCTATGTATATGCATGGTCGGCGAACCATCGCGGTCATTTTGTCAGCGGAAAACAACGCGCGCGCCGCTCGTCTGCGGCGTCTTGCTTGTCATTCGGAAGAGACGAGTCGGCGTGCGGTATCTTCGGCCCAGAGCGCTACGTGGATACCTGCCTGCAGACAGCAGTGACGCGGCATTGTATTATCTACGGCAAAGCAGGGATCAGCGGTAACATTGAGGACTGCACCACCGTGAACCGCTGAATTCTTTAATTTAAAGATGACCTCCTCTGAATGCACTTCGAATGGCTGATTTGTGCGCGCTCGCTTCACCTCATATCATTTTCTTCCTGCTTCGACCAGCGTAGAGTTGTCGTTGTCGTCGTCGTTGTTGTTGTATTTCTGATACATTAATTATTGCACAGAATCCAACGCCATTTAAGCTGACAATTATTGATCAAGCATAACAAATTATTAATAACCCGTGCCCTTGTATGCTCTGTATATGCTACAGTGAAGGAGCGATGGTGGTTGACTCTCAACTTGCTTTCTCGTTCGCTCAGGGCTAGGATAATAAACTAAGTCGATAAATAACGACATTACAATACAATCCAGAGGCACAGCAAGTAGAATGACACGAACTACGTGTGCGACTTTGTCGTCACGGGCAACGCGGCTTCTATTTATTTATTTATTTATTTATTTATTTATTTATTTATTTATTTAATCGCCTTGATAGAAGAACGAAGACGCGGCGGCTCAACAGGCAGCATGCGAAATGAGTTTAGGACACGCTCTAATTGATTTCTTCCTGTCCTTGTTTCAATTTATGACGTCACCTCCACACATACTAACCTCAAGGCCCTTGCACACCGTCCGTCCCACTTCTTTCCCGCGCACACGCCCTTTGTGCATGCACGTATATATCATCGCCTTTTTACGGGCGCATGTTTCCTGTTTCAGACTACACGCCAAAGGCAGCACGGAATGATACACTTCGACGTCCATTAGACACTACAGCGCTGTTTCTTGCGAGTTGAACATAATGAGCAACTGAACGCCGCCAAGAGTATAGTGATTTTCACCGAAAAGCAAAAACAAAGGAAGTAATGCTGTAGCTCTCGATGGGTGCGATTCTGATCCGCCAGAATCAAGAAAACTCAAGTGTCGATTGAAGAGGTCGAGCCTATGGCGTGCGTCGTACGATAACGTCGTGGTTGTCACGCAGGAAGGAAACGTGGACCCGTTCTTGCAGCGCTCTACCCGCTCTTGCCCTCAGCCCGCTGCTAGGAAACAGTGATTATGCGAAGACCAACGTGCGATAAAGCGGAGAAAAGGTTTAACTCAATGTTCCGGGTTCGATCCCCGGAGCCGCGGAGACAACGGCCTTGCCAGTACACACCCTCGGCACTTACGTCGCGATTAACGATAGAAGAACAGCCTCACTGTTCCGAGAGTTTCCACAGTGTGGGAATATGGCTTTCTTTCTTTCTTTCTGTTGTTGTTTTTTCTGATGGAAACGTAAAGATAAACAGACACATTTATAAGGCACCAACTTTAAAACGATACTTGCGTACGCGTCACGTTCTTTCACTTTTACTTTTTTTTTCACACACTATAAACTTGTGGAACAGTTTAACGGATTCCTTGTTAACAATAATTCCCAATCAAAATTTGTCACTTCGAAACTGCTCCCACTGCAGTACCAACATGCCCAAGCATACGTTCTTTCATGCTCCCACTAGTTGATTGAATTCCAAATTATTTTATTATATAGTCGACTTGTATTGTTATAAAAAAACTAGTCATTCTTCAATATTTGTTTATTCCTTACGCCACCGATTTCTTTCTCACTCTCTGTTTTACATCAAATACCTTTCTCCCTCATAATAACCGTGAAGTGCCAAACAAAAAGGAACAAACATTCATTTGAATAAGCCACAAAGGAAACCTCCTATAGGGTTGCATCAACGTTGTTAACGTACCAACGAGCCCAGCTTTCCATCCCATTGCAACTTATTCAAAAATTCCCTAACCCCACAGCGCGAGCGGCACGTGGACGATATTATGTTCCATTATTCTATAGCCTTACTATGGATTTAAGTATTCAGAGTGGTCATATGTCTGGCCAGTGTTGCAGTTAACGGGCGAGTACCATGAATGATTCTCCACGGTAGCTGTTGATGAGCTACGCTTTACGGCACTTATAAAAAATAAACCTAATTGCTCCCCGACGAATAATTTCTTGTGCATTAATATATTTTGTTTATATTGGGTATCCGATCCCAGACGCTCGTGTATTCCATTCTAAGCCTAATAAGTGGTCTGTATGAATGACGTTTGGTTTCCGGGGCCGTTAGCTTTAGAACAGTCCACTGATAGGAAATATGGTTTTAGTTTATGTTACAACCAAATATTCATATTCATTTACTTCAAAGAAAGCACGACTATTTGGAAACAACCACTTATGTCTTTTCTTCGTTATCTGCATGCATACCGTTTATTCTTCATTTAGCCTCTTGTCCTGTTGTTTACATCATGAATACGCGTTACAAAAGTTAGTATTATAAAAGGTTAGTATTCTAAAGTCCCTATTCCCTCGGCAAGCAATCGCATGAAATAAAATACAGTCGTCCGTACAAAAAAGAACTTGTTCTGGTTCAATGTTAACAAAAATTAAAAAAAAGAGAGAAAGAAACGTCAGTGGTCTTTGTACGCTAGCTTGCGGTACCCCGTAAGTAAATGGCAAACGACGCGAGTTAATAGATACCGACTGTGCGCGTCTTTTTTTTTCCTTCTTTCTTTATTTTTTAATTAGGCGGAGATCTGGTTATCTGTTATGGAAGAGGAGAGGTCATTGCATGCATTTGAGCTTGGAAGTCAACGTTTGACTTAAGGAGAAGATTGCCATAACGGATGAACTTAATTTTTTTTTTTTTTTCTATTGCTGGAACTTGTAAGTAAAAGGAACAAGTTCTTTTTTCGATGGAGATACAAAGCTGACTTTTACTCAGTGCAAGACATATGGAGAATATTTCGTATTGGTGTGTACCAAATTGCAGAGTTCTTCAAATTTGTGATTCCTTTCGTAAAATTGATAAATATCAGTGGTCGAGAAACATTCTTAACAAAAGCATATTTTCCGCAAAGTATAACTTTCGGGGGAAAGGACTGCGGAAAAAAAGATGTAAACAGCGCGTTTTCGCAAAATTTGTCGAGATATGTGTGGCAGAAAAATTGCTGTAATCTTACTCAACCTCAGTTTTTCCACCACCTCTGCCACCAAACATGCAAACAAAAAATTCACATTGGAACATTTTCATCCTCATAATCCATCTTTATTTCTACACCTATCCCTCCCCCCACGGGTTTATCCAGAACTTCGATTTTAAGGAACTGTTTTCCATGGTGCAAGCAGTACGCAAGGGGGGGAGGTATGCACAAATTTCTGCCTTCCCCCAGTGCCGGTTGTCATAATAAATTTCTCTCTCTCACACACACATTGGAACAATAAAACATGCTCTGTAAGTTTCTTACGGTATTCGCTAAATGCTGCAAAATTCTGAAGACTTCCATGAGGCCAGAACCTTCTTCAGTCCGAAATACTGTGGAAACTCGCTGTTTTCGACGCAGTAAACAAGCGCACCATGCAGAAAAGGCAACACCTCCTTGGAAAAGGCCCCTTTTAAAAAACGCCGCGAAGCCGTGCTATGTAATAGTGCTGCCACCTGTTAGTAATGCATTGAGGTTCAAAAATTTTCTCAAAGAGTGCGCGTTTGGTTCGCGTAGAACGGTGCTGCCATCTCTTCGTGAAAACTGAAAGCTATAAAATTAGTCAATAGCTTAGAAGGATTGAACGCTGGGCGAGTTGGTATCTTCAGTTGCTAGTCTGCGCTTGTGCGTGTGTCTTCCTTGTCCGTGTTTATTTCGCGCAGTTCGTTTCTGTCATAGTCAATAGCCTTAGAGATTATGCGCACCAACAACGTACCGACTCTCAGAGGCCACAAACCGAAAACATGGCGGTTATGACGTAGTTTGTATTTCTTTTTTTTGTTTAAAATAGATTACGGGATTTCGTTGCTGTTATTCCGAAAAAACTTTCATCTTGACACTTCTATGCATAATCCGCAATTATAAATTAGATATGACAATTATTATCACTGTACATTTTTGAAAGTGATTTTGACGAAAGTATATAAAGGACAGTGAGCAACGTTGTGCGAAATCATGGCAGCGCCCACGTCTGTTTTCTTGTTCCACACCGTTCCCACGTGCGACAACTTTTGAGCTGCCGAAAGAGCGCAGTAATTATGTATACAATCGGCGCGATCGCCGATCTTGTCAGCGGTAAGGATGCTTCAAGTTCCGGTGCTGCGAACACCAAGAAAAAGCCTAAGGCAGCGCGTCCTGTGCCTCGCTATGTGGAGTTCAAGAGCCAGTCTGCTGCTTCACCGCCAGCGAAGGCGTCACGACGCGAGCGTAGGCTTGGAAAACGACTTCATGGTGAGCTTTTACCTCGTACTCAAGTGAAATCGCCTGAACAGGCTGAAAGTGAACTCGGATGCAGTGAAGACAGCACTGACGATTCAGACCAAGATGAACGTGCACCTTCCGAAAAGCCCGTTGCGAACGGCAGTAAGGATGACAACCAGAATCTTTCGAGACCGTCGCAAAACAAGAAAAAAGAAAACGATTTCAAAAGGAAGGTCTCAGTCGATAATATTGCCGACGAAGCCGATGGTGGAAAACGAGCGCGACCATTGAAACGCCGCAAGCAAAACGAAGAAGCCCATTCTGATGTGGACCGCAGCACGGAGAAAGAAACTTCCTCCCTCAAGCCCGACAGTAGACGGAAAGAGCAGAAAAAAATTAATCGACAAGAGGGGAAACTACGGCACCCAGACACGCCGGACAAGGACGAAAGGACCGTTTTCGTGGGTAATCTGCCAGGGACTGCCACGCCGAAAGCTCTGCGCCATGTGTTCTCCAAGTACGGGGCTATTGAAAGTATTCGATTCCGTTCAATAGTCCCTGCCAAAGAGAGCCTCAGCAAAAAGGTTGCCTTCATCAGCAAAGCGTTGCATTCGAACAAACAGACTGTCAATGCTTACGTCGTATTCAGGGCAAAGGAAACAGTTCAACAAGCGCTTACCTTGAATGGTAGTGTGCTGTTCGGAAACCACGTCAGAGTGGACAGTGTTGGTGCGCCCAAGTCGCAAGTGAGTGACAGGCAAACCGTCTTTGTTGGAAACCTGGCTCACGAAGTTCAAGATGAAGAACTTTGGAAGTTATTTGCCGAGTGTGGTGATGTAGCTTCTGTGCGTCTTGTAAGAGACAAGGTGACCGGCATGGGGAAAGGGTTCGGTTTTGTAACTTTCAAGCAACCGGACGGAGCTGCACTCGCCTTGGAAATGACTGGTCGAGAGGTGTCTGGAAGGCCCATCAGAGTATCGCCCTTTTCGAAACAGTCCGTTTCGAAAAAAGCAGTTCAGCAGAAAGCACCTTTCCAGCGTAAATCAAAGAAGTCTCTTGAGTCATTGGAGGGTGTAAGCTTTAAAGGCTCTCAGGCTGAACACCTCACAAAAAAGAAGCGAAAGTTGAAGAAACAGATACGTGAGAAGGCGCAGCAAAAGCTCCAGAAAAAAATATTCCAGCTTGGAGGTGGCTCACCAAAGAAAGCAAAGAAAAGGAAAGATACCATGAAGCCAAATAAACTTGGGGAGTAATGAAATAGCACTCGTTTGCATTTGTGACAGGACTACGCTGTGCTACATGCGTCATCTTGTGGCGCAGAATATGTAAAAACTTGAGAGAAAAAGTTACATGAGCGAATACATTTATTACATTTGCCTTCTGTTGTGTTACATAAAGAAACTTGAAATGCACAGGTGTGCAGAACATTATGCTGTATACTGACAGTCATGCCTTGCCACGGTGGTCTTAGTGGCTATGGTACTCGGCTTCTGGTCTGAGGGTTGCGGAATCGAGTCCCAGCCATGGTGGCGGCAAAATGTTGAAGCCCATGTACTGTGCGATGCAAGTGTTTGTGCAAGAACCCCAGATGGTCAACATTTCCGGAGCTTTCCACTACGGTCTTTCTCACAATCATTGCTGGTAAAACCCCACAAATCAATCAATACTAAGAGTCATGTGCAGCTATTGATAGGCTATGATTAAACAGTTTGCTTAAAGCAGCACCAACACATATTTTCAATAAGAAGTCTTAAGTATGGCACAACAGCTGCATGGGAGCTTGCATGGTGTAGAAAAATTCATGAAAGGGAATAATTATCATCCATGCATCTTTAGCACACAGCAACAAAGCAAATCTGCATGGGTTTCTCAGAAAGCTCCATCAATAATTAAAAAATAGTGGCAAGATTTGCAACCAAGATATCTCTACCATGCAGAAAATAATACGCTTAACATTTGTAGAAGTTGAAAACACTTGTTGAAACTAAATGCTGGTGTTCAAACACTGAGCACAGATTAGTATAGTAAACCTTTAACAGCACCAGCATGCTTGAGCAAAGCTTGCAGCATTTCTTAGCCATTCTCATTATTCTCTGAAGGTCTCTATTTATGCCAGTAAGTGACTTCTGAAGAGAACAATAGAAAGGCTACTGTAACAGTCTCCCTTGTGGCCGACATCGCAGCACTGTACAAGGTATAGGACTGAAAAATCAAGAGACAAAAAGGAGAATTCATAGTGACGGCTGACAGCGCACAATCAGTTGGTTGACGAATCTGTAAAGGTGGCACAATGTTAAAAGTGCCATCTGCCTTGGCACTAGAGAATGTACTGTGGCCAGTGTGTTTCAATAACAGACACCGAAGGAACTGAATTGACTTAATCTAATTTCTGGTCACGGTGCTTGCTTGAGGAAGCTGTCATTGCATCCCACAGAGTGCACATACTGCTAAGACAATTCTTTGTTGATGTTGGCCCTGCTGGCAATCTGGCGAAAATTTATAAATTGTTGATTTATATGTGTGATATTTGCCTTAATACTATGGGACATTTCCTGTCACTTCATTAATACCTTAATGATCAGAACATCACATAATGAAGTCATTCTGTCACCCGTACTATGACTCTAAATGACCTATTACATCATATTTCTTGAAGCCGTGGTAACTCCACTACCCTTTCACAGGCAATGGAAATTCACGGCTTAGTAGACCGACCGTAAATTTTACAGACTTGAATATTTTGCACGAATCTTCACTTTACTGCAGCACAATCACTTGTCACCACAATTTTGCAGGCGATGTACACTCTGAGTACGATGGAGAACACAGAGATGCTGAGTGTTCGCAGGGCCTGGAAATATTAGCATATGCGTTTATAAAGGGCTCAGTTGGAGATGTGCTTCATATCAGTTTCGAGACTAATGTTCCTTTTTCCAATTAACGTCAATATTTATTTTTCTCATAAATCATTACAGAGCATAGAATCACTGTTCTCTTACAGTTAAAAAGTAGAAAAAGAAATTGAAGTGCCCCTCTCAAATTCAATTGCTGCAGGACATATGGTTCCTGTGATTATATTCTTCAAAACATTGTCCGTAATCTTTTTTATTTGTGTTATTTTTTGCACTAATGGTTGATAATCTGAACCCAAAGTTCGAAGTTCAACGCTAAAATTGTACCAATGTGTCGCACCTGTTACGTTAGCATGACCACACATTTCTCTGCGTATTCTGACAGTCCTTATGATAATTCCAAAATGTTTCCATGTTAAATCTTTGATTATGTGAACATGCAATCAGATGAACCTGAACCAGTAGATACGCTGTTCCAGGACAGGTCAGGCCCACTGTGCAAACAGTGGACCTCTCCAATCTGGCATTCTAGAAAGCATAATAATCACTCGGGGGTTCCTATTTGTCTGTGGTGCCCCTTGAATTGGAGCAGTGCACTAATACGATAAAAAAAAAAAAAAAGACAGACGGTGTTTGCTAATGAACGGTCTGTGTCAATAATCATCTGGGGCCTTTTGCCTTGTTATTATTTTTTTTTTCCCATTGGTCGAAGGGCTTACAATGACAGCGTCCAGCGTTGGCATTGGAAAGGTATCCTCTTACGAACATTTTTGGTGCAAGAAGCTTTTGTGAATACGGACCTTGTTTGATGTTTCAGCTAAGGAGCAAGATCAAGTGGCCAAGACCTTCGCACAACACAGTGTATGCTCGCATTCTTCTTTCCTTTTGCTGATTGTCTTAATGTATTGCCTCCTATGCTCTAAATTCACGTACAGTAAACAAATATGACCAACTGCATATGCAGGGACCCACCGAATTTTGTCATGTTTGGTTAACAGAAACTACTGGGGAAAGGAAACTGGTCTTCAATGTCTGCGCCGAAGACGCATGGCTGCAGTGACCGCACTGCGCCGCCGGAGCATCGCTCATGCCCGTGTCATCATTCGAGGGATGCGGAGCGCGTCTCCGGTTCGTTAGGTCGGGCTCGTCGTCTCACGTGTGAGGGAGAGAGCGTTACCGCGACGCTTCCTGAAGCGGCTCAAGCGGCAGCCGAGACGCTCGTGCAGCTCGGACAGGTAAACAGTGCCGAAAAAGAGGTGGGCGAGAAGGGGGTGGGGGGATGGACGTGGAATGGCACGTCCGCCGTCGTCGGGGAAGCAGCGGCCTCGCGTCGTGGGGGCGGTTCGTGACCCTGGTCACGTGACATAAGCCTCCTCGCCTTCCGTTTAGTGCGGTAACGCTGTCCCCGCGGGCGAGAATCACCAGCGGGCCTTGTCCTCGAGGATCCACTGTCACGCGGCGGCTGCTGCCGTAGTGTGTGACACACGCCACTGCGTCGTCATATCCCGGTCCATCGGTCGTGCGCAGCATGGCTCCCTTGGGTACTACGTGCTTCTTATCTCTGCCCTGTACCCTCCGCTGTGAATTGACACTGGTGCGATTCCCTGCTGAGCTAAATTTTAATAAGATTTACTCTGCTCACAGGGCCATATTATACAGTTCCTTCTCCATGTTTCGTATTAGAAGGGCATTCATGCAAAAAATAAATAATAAATAAAGGATTTTTTTCGCATTGGTGGAATGCATTCGACAATAACAAACACACCATTCACGCGAGAAGAGCCTTGGCAGACTAGAAAACGCAGAAAAAGAGAAAACAAAGAAATATACAAGTAGCGACGTCGCTCTGAGATTGCTTGGCGTATACGTCATAGAGCTTGACAGCGTATGTCCTACGTGATTACTCATCGGTAAAAATGGTGTGCATTGAGCTCCAAGGAGGCCAGGGAGTTAACATAGGGTGTTTCATAAGATTTTATTGAGCATATGGGGCCAGAATAGCGTGAAAAACATGCAGTTTGTGTCGCGAAAATGCACGCGACAGCGACGGGCGACGCGAAGCAGGCTACCGTCGCTCGAGCTGTCGTTTGCATAACCAAACCTCATTCACGCGAAAACTTCGGCGAGCGATATCCAGTGTTGCTGGCCTGAAGACGTCGATTTTGTAGCGAAACTGGTGCGTTGCCCGCGGTTTGCATTTGCAATGTAGAGTAATATGTTTTGTTACAAAAAGGCGTACAGATTGCTTTTTTACTGCCTTGTAGCAGTTTTTTCACGAGTACGTGCATGCACATGGCAGCAACCGGCAGTGCGTCATTGATGTCCATCCTGTTCCGGCTTTCTACTATTGGCTATCAGGGCATGGCACTTCCGGGCGACGGGCGACCGATTCTAGATTTCCAACACTGAAGGCCAAACCACATATGCGCGAAAATGCACGCGACAGCGACGGGCGACGCGAAGCAGGCTACCGTCGCGCGAGCTGTAGTTTGCATAACCAAACTTCATTCACGCGAAAACTTCGGCGAGCGATATCCAGTGTTGCTGGCATGAAGGCGTCGATTTTGCAGCGAAACTGGTGCGTTGACCACGGCTTGAAAAGTAGAGCAGCATGTTTTACTACGCAAAGTACACAAAATGTTTTTTATAGCCTTGTAATAATGTTTTTCCTTCGTAAGTGCATGAATATCAAGCACATGGCGGCAACCGGCAGTGCGTCATTGATATACATTCTGTCCCGGGTTTCTCCTATTGGCTAGATCAGCATGGCACTTCCGGGCGACGGGCGACCGATTCTAGATTTCCAAAACCGAGTGTTCGCGCGATTTTTACTACGCGACTCGTCGCGCGAACGGCCCGTTTCGTCGCTCATCGCGTCGCCCGTCGCTTTCGCGTGCATTTTTGCGCGTATGAGGTTTGGCCTTAAGCCTCAGCGCGAAATTCAAGAATGAAACTGTTACCTTCCTTCCGTTCTTGTATTGAATGCAAAAAGCTAACTAACGACATCTGAGTTCCTAAAGGATAACGTATCAGTCTAAACCACTTCTGTCTTTCACTTCAAAATTTCTGGAGCCCTCCAATATGGCGTCTCATAATAACAGCTGGTTTTGGGACGTAAAACCCCAGAAACCAGTCAATCAATCGTGTTTAAATCATCCCCTGTGCTGAATGGTCACTCCCAGCAACCGCGCTGGCGCTTGCTCGGAGCTCGAGCAAGTCACGGAGAGCGAAAAAGAATAGAAAATGAAATTGATCTTTACAAAAGAAAGAACGAAAAAGAAGCCGCCAAATTTAGTGCGGGGCCATCCACTGCGACGACTTTCACAGTTGCCCTCTTACGAAAGCGGCATTGAAACCGCTAAAATCATATATGGTCAGAAAAAAAAAAATTAAATACACTGGTAACTCATTCGACATCTGAAGCCATTTTCATCTATAATCACTGGTCTGCGCGTGGCCGTCTTACGCATGAAGATCACGCGGCCAGAATATAAATCTAGCAGGAACGTTGAGAGTTGGCGCAAACTTGAGACGAACGGATGAGATACACGAGGACACCGCTGGCCTCGTCTCTCCGTGACTAGCAGGAACCTTTATTAGTGCGGACAGGAGCATACGTATTCAGTGCGCCGGACAGGGATTAACATTGGCATTCATGGTGGCTTGCGAAGCACTGAACTGCTGATATAGAGAGGTGGGGTGGACGGTGGGGAGCGGAGCGACAGTTATCACAAACCGGTATTTCAATGCCAGGCGTAATACAGTACGCTGTGGGGATAACGAAATGATGGTGTGCTACGCTTTTGTTTAACCAGAACACATCCCCGACGTGCTAAGCGTCATTCGGTCGGTGCATCTACACCTAACCTGCGAATATTCGCCAGAGTTTAGGTGATCGACTGCTTGGATAATTAGCCTGATTTGTGGCGCTAACGCTTTATAAGACATCCTAGTAAGGAAAGAGTACAGATAAAGATAAATAAATTAGCCGTGCGTCCCTTTAAAGTCTCAATTAAATTTGCAGCGTGGCTGTTTTTTTGCGAGCGCTTTCACTACGAACTCCAATTCCCAGACTTTCAAAAGGACACTGCCGAGCGTCATTTTATTCTCTTCAACTTAACTTCAAAAAATTCTCTACAGCGCCATCGTCTAAGCAGAATTTGATTTCGAGTAGCCATATAGTTCTCCAAGGACGACATCATGCACCAATTTGCCATAACTTCCACGCTTTCTCGCTTAATTGAGATCGGTGACATTTAATTGTGGCCATAAGATAGGCTGAACTCGTAACGCCCCGATATGCTTCAATGCGGAAACTGTATTAAACCACAATAAAAAAAATCTAATGCATGCGCCATCGGGCGCCATTACGGGGATTCAAAAATAACATCAGTCGACAGCCATGACACGCACAGCAATCGGCGTGCCTGCATACGCCAGTCCGACGCCTCTACAAACAGTTCATCTGTGTATATCGCCCACGTTCCCAGCTGTATACGGGGCACAACATTTACAACGAAGAGGTCACTATAACGAAATATTTAGACGCCCCTCCACCCAAGTATACCTACTTCGATATAAGGTCGTTTTACTGTATACAGCGAACCGAAGACTTCGCATATTGCATTACAACCGAAGTTGGGGAAAAAGAGACCAAATTTTCAATATTTGTGAAAGTTCATTACTCACTTTCATGCACGCATGCTCACGGTAGCTTTCCTTCCTCATTATTACGTCCGCGCGGTGCCATATTATTGTACCACATTCCAAAATCAGTCATCATCATCATCATCACTATCAGCCTGTCTACGTCCACTGCAGCACAAAGGCCTCTCCCATAGATCTCCAATTATCCCTGTTCTATGCTGTGTCCAATTTATCCCCGAAAACTCATCTGCCCACCTAACTTTCTGCCGCCCAGTGGCGCACCGACGGGGGGGGTTTCGGGTGTTGTAACCCCCCCCCCCCCTGAGGCCGACCTAACCCCCATCCCACTCCGTAACTGCTCCTATGTACTAGAAGAATGTGGAGCTAATGTCTCTGCAAAACGCCGAAAAAATAATAAAAATAATCATCATTATTGACGTTACTATTATTTGGCATTTTATTTACTTTTTTTTTTACACGCAACAACTGTGTAATCGCAATCCCGGCCCTTCGTGAAAAATTGACCCCCCCCCCCCCCCCCTGGCAGAGATCCTGGGTGCGCTACTGCTGCCGCCCCCTGCGTGTCAATCAGTAAGTAAGGGCTAATCGTGAAGCTAACAGTACCGAAAAATGCGGCCTCCAGCGGTCGCCAGAGTGCATTAGAGAGATACATTATCATTAAGTAAGAGCTTCTCAGGGGCCCGAAAGAAAGCGCAAGAGGCTCGCAGTTCCCGTTTTCTCGAGTAGCCAGCGTAGACAGCCCGTGAGCAGCGCCGCTCTGAAGAGTCGTTTCCCCGGGAGGGTGGTATCATCGCCCCCGGTCGATCGTAAGGTGAAGACGGAAGACACACCGCTGCAATCTGTATTTGTGCGTCTTCGATACTACTCCCGCCTGTTCACGGGACCGGTTCGAGCGGCGATGTGGCTGCTCGCGCAGTACGCGCACGTTCTGCAAACACTCGCTCACACAGCGTCTGTGACGCTGGGCACGGGCGGGCCAACCGAGCAACGGGTGTGAGGCGACCCCGCGGGAATCTTTGTTCTCTTGACCGCGCTGCGCTATAAAAGGAAACGTCGCTGCTACTTTTCCGGGGTTGTTTGCTTGTCGTGCTTTCCTTTATCGCACGTATACATCTTTGCTTTCTTTCTCGAACGGCTCCACTGACGGATTATAGCCGTGTGAATGGAAACCGCATTTTATTATTATTTTTCTTTATTGCCTCAGGTAGACAAGCTCTTCAGCGTGCGGTAGTAGTACGCCTACGCCCACGAATGAAGTACTGCCGATAAAAGTACTCGGTAATTGCACCTCCGAGCGCTGCCATTCAGCCGCGAACAGTTTTCCAACGTCGCCAGTGCAGCGGCCAGTTTTTTTTTCTCCCGTTTTAGGTTGCGACCAATGCACTTTTCTTTCCTGCTCAGCGCTTTTCGGCTATCTAACTCTAGCACTAAAATATTTTCTTGACAAATTAACTCCATCAACAAATCATAGCGGACCCCTTATAATAATAAAAAAAGATATTTAGACACTTCTCGCCAACTTTCATACTAGATGCACATTATGATAATATTTATTCAATGTACCGCTCGGTACGTCAGTGGCGCACCTAGGATTTGCGCACTTAGGATGTGCTGAACCTAGCTGAAGCGGATACAGAATACACATTTTATTTTATATTTCACTTTCACACAGAACACTACCTGCCGTGGTAACTTATAGGTGTTGGCTTGTGAAGCTCAAAGTCGCGGAATCGGATGCCGGCCAAGGCGGCGGCATTCCGATGGAGGCGAAATGCAAAGAGACAGAGAAATGGTGTGCTCAGATCTATAGGTGCACTGTGGTGAAAATTACTCCGAAGCCCTCCGCTGCGGGGCACGCCTCATTATCACAACTTGTTCTGGCACGAAAAGCTCCATCAGTTATTATTTTCGCGATAACAATTTATACGGGACAGTCTCGACGGGTTTTTGTCGTCGCCGTCATGTCCCGTATAAATTATTACTATCATTGTTGTTTTGTTGCTGTTGCACACGTTACTGAGAAAGTAAACTTCACTTTAAAAAGTAACCGATTACAATTACAGCCCCAAGCAGTGTAATCGGAAAATTGCTCTAATAGAGTAATCGCGCGGTTACTTCCCTATACGTTACTTGTCATACAACTTTTATTACGGTAGCACATATATACATATCATGCATAATTAAACAGCGAGGCCGCCAGTAAACCAGTGGGAAAAATGGGAACAGCACGTACACGTACCACAAATTTTCGTCAGAGGTTATTACTGACACACGAGTGCACCGAGTGACAATCTTGTTTCTTGCGCAGCAGTTCGGTCCACCTCCGGCGTCGGTTTTCAACAGTCGTAATATAATGCAACACGGGAAAAGAATTACCAAAACGGACGGTTACACATAAGTTCCATGAACAGAGAAAATAGGTAGAAGCATTTAACCACAGGGATAATTAATGAAAATTAAGATCACGTCCGGCTCACTTCCGCGTACTGATATGCTGATAGCTAGACGATATAAATAAATAAATAAATAAATAAATAAATAAATAAATAAATAAATAAATCACGTGTAGCTCATACACGCACACCATATATATACAGTGTGCACAAAGTGACACAAAGTTCACATCACCACCGAGGTGCGAGTGCATGTAAATAACTGACAATTGCCTGCGTTGTTCTGGCGGTGCGCGTTACCGCTTGGAATTCAAAGGGCAGCTTTGAAATCTGAGCGCCTATACCGACTTTGCCGACTCGGTTTCACCGGCGGCCTCGCTATTTATGCCTCGCTATATTTAAATACGAAATTACCGCATTTAACATTTCATTTTATTTATTTATTTTTTGTCCACTATATACCGCTCCAGCAGCAGTTGTCTCTCAAAGCTTGCGTCAGTCGTTCTCCCGCATTTTCTCGTGAAGGCGATGGCTTCAACGCTGAAAACTCTCTTTACGGACGCGCTATATTAAGTATTTTACCGTACGAAAATTTGGCGAAGCAATTCGTGATTTCGCAGCCCTTCAATGCACTCCTCCGAGTCGACTGCAATTTGTAATTTAATAATCGATTACAGGGGACAATGGATTCAGGGATCGTTACTCTTTAAATGGAGTATAACTGAAGCGTTACAAAGATTAGAGTAAAATGTAATCAATAACAAGTGATCGATTACTTGTAATGCATTACGTACAAGTACAACATTCGCATATATATTAATTGCGCATTTGACATGCGCGTCCTGCATGAAATACATGTGTGATATGTGTGGTGAAATGGTGCGCTACATGTGCCCCCGTAAGGTGCTGTGCGCAAACTTAGATTTTGTGCCTCTCCTGAAAGGTACACTAAAGCGAAAAGCAATTGTTCTCGTATCAGTAGTTTAGCTTTTCATAATACCAAAAAACACCAATCTTGCCGGGAGAAGACCCTCGGTAAGCTAGGAAATGCGCAAAAAGGAAACACGGGTGGCGACGCCGCTTTGAAGTTCCAGCACTAATGCGCGTGACGTCACAGATCTTGATCTTTGACGGCGTCTACTAAGGGGCTACATAATTATTTATCGTTAAGAAAGACATACATAGCGTTCCAAGAAAGTCGGAGACTTAACACAGGGAGTTTCAGAACATTTGATGGAGCGAATTTGGCGAGAATGCGAACAACAAAAAAAAAAAAAAAGTGGACCGTTCTGACGTTCCGAGGCCGAAGTTCCGGCGCGAACTTCAAGAAAACATTGACGTTCATTTTCTTCTTTAATATTCAATATAAAATGGAGAAATTAAAGGCAATTGAGTTCTCGAAATATGTTATCATTCTAAAACACCTTTCCTGTTCCAATTGAAGTGCACGTTTAAAAACTCGATGAATGATGGAGGTGCGCCAATATTCGAAAATGTTGAATATTGGATAAAATATTCGATTCAATCTTCATAATAGGATACCCGTTATTCGTAAACGCGACTATTTTTCGTGTACTTTACGAATTTCGATTGATTCATTTGTGGGGTTTTGCGTCCCAAAACCACGATTTGATTGTTAGAGACGCCGTATACTGGAGGCCTCCAGAAATTTCGACCACCTGGCGTACGAATTTCTAAACGTTAGAGGTACACATCATGTCATGATATCTTCCACGTTACTTAGATCGGGGAGCGTGACATATATCGGCTATGCAAAGACCGCTCGCGCTTTCCGAACAGTTTTGGTGACACCTGTTAATACTTCCTCCAATGCTGCATTCTTGCTTTTATTGATAAAGGCTGTGAATACGAGGAAGTGAGCATCCACTTACGCGAAATGAAAGGACGTCTGTTCAATATTCGAGAATTATGCATACGAAAAAGTATTCGATTCGGTCTCGGAAAGCACTGTTCGCACGCACCCCAATAATTAATATCGTGAAACATGGCTACCACCTCTTTCTCTCTGCATGCATGCGCGCCAGCGACTTCTGACCGATTCAATCGTCCATCTCTCTCCCTCTCTCTTTTATCTGGCAGGTGATCGGTGCGCACGCTTGTGTCTTTCGCAGAGGAGAACACAAACATCGAATGTCGTAGTATATGACAACGTGTCCTCACGGCCAGTTCGCTCCTTGGCGGAGCGCTCGTCGGGACCTCCTTGGCTGGCCAGGCGCTGGAAGGCGAACACAAGCGCCACCTCAAGCTGCAGTTCTCCGACGTGACAGAAACGGGACAGGCGTGCCTTCGAGGTGTCACTGCAACTGAGAGCCGCTCGTATCGCTCAGGGTGCTCCTAAGCTTCACGGGGGCGCGTTGGCCGCCATAACAGCCGTTCGGAGGTCGCGGCCGGTTGTTGTGCCAAGGCACCACCAGCGATCCCCTCAAGAAAAAAAAAAAAAAAATCGAAAGTCTGGATAAACCCCTGGGCGCCACGAGGTTCGTCGACCGTCACAGTTCTATGTTCAAAACCCCAGCAACAATTGATATGCACATAAATGAACCACGAGGGGATCAACCCGAGACTTGAACCGCGATGTGTACGGAAACAGACCCTGTTCATTATCATCATCACCGCTGAAAACACAGATGGACACCTACCAAGGAAGATAAGATTTACTGACGTTTCGGCTCGCGTGTGGCAGCCGAAACGTCAGTAAATTTTATTTTCCTTAGTCGGCGTCCATCTATGTTTTCAGCAGTGTTTCATCCCGACCGGACGAGATTTCGTCAGACACTCGACTTTATACCATCACCACCACCACCGGCGCCGTGATCATCGCTTTTGTTGTGCGCGCTTGCACCGTACTTGCACTGTTACAGAGATCTTAAGCTTCACGAAGACGCGTTGTTTCGCTACTTTCTCGCAGCTTATTGAGGGAGACTTCGGAGCCTGCGGGAGACTTCGGAGCGAAAGAGCACTTTCGTTTTTCGCATACACGTTTTGAAACTGCGTCCAGTTTCCACGGTACTACGAGCTCTCTGCATTTCGTAATTATCCTGGCCGCAATTTCGATTACGGCAATGAGGAAGTCAGTCGCGGTACACGGAGCTTGTTTGCTCCCAATCACGGACCCGCCACGGGGGATCGACCAAGGAGCGCGCGGTAAAATTTAAAAGATAAGAATAATACAGATGAACGTAAAGCAAAAGTGGAAGTAATGGAAATAATAGTGAAAACGTGCCAACGAAAAGGAAGCCGGTAGCATTAAATCATAAAGTCCGGCTTCCACAAGCAAAGGTGAATTGCGGGCACTGAGCCCCTCAGTTGTTGTTGCTGTTCTTATTATATACGTATGGCATCAAGCAGCATGGCTCATACCCCACGAAGCGGGTCGGCCGTATCAGACATCATGCAAACTGTTTGCAACAAATGTCAACAAAATCACGTAATTAAAAAATAAACATCATGGAAACATTGGTATGTCTAAAAAAAGGATGCATATTAAGCTATAGAGAGCCCACTCCACACGAACGTTTTTTTTTTTTGTTTTTTTTTTCCCAAAGCCAAAGCGTCAAGATTAAGAGCGTTTTGTCATTTTACGCCTGTATTGTCTCAAATTCAGAGTTCGGGGCACATTTATTACGAGATATAGCGTACGTCCAGCATAAAATTCCGCAGCTCATGGTATGAAGGTATCCATTACGCCATTCTCGTAACTCCATGAATTCACGAAGTTGTAGGCGGCACGTTGAATCTGCAGTGTTCGAATGTAGACTGAATTTTGAGCGCGTGTGCAAGAAAGATACATCTTAATTTCTACAAGAGAATACGACGTATCTGAATAAGTTTTGTTTTTCTTTTTTCATGATGTTTTATTTCACTTATTTCCTTACCGAGCAAGCGCAACTGTTCAAGGCGGTTTCAACTGGGCTCGACGCAGACATCGGGAAACGCGCGCAATCCAGTGGCCGCTGCAAGCGGAGAAGCTTCTGCGAGCAACACATGTGGGGCTCACGTTTTCTGTTAGTTTTTATCCGCTTTACGTGCACCAACTAGCCTAGTTAACCACTTGTTACTGTAGACAATATCCTGCTATTTCTCTCCTTTCCTTGAGCTGCGTCTGTGGCGTTTATAAGCTCTCCGTGAGAACTCGCCGAAACCACGAACGGTCCGCGGAAGTTATCCGCATCGATCCCCATTCGAGCGAAGTACGTGATGCAGCGGAGATAGGCCGAGTTCGAAGTCGAGGCACAGAGAAAGGAGCAGCGTATTACGCACTGATCCCTCAGGCAGATTATGCTGCTCACGAAATGCCGACTTTCGCTGCTTCCGACTATTTGCGCATTTTCTTTAGACACGCCTCGCCAGAGAAGGCAGATCGCTACACAAAGCGAAAGTCGTATGTGTATGGCGCGGGGTTCGAATATACAAACAAAAGGAACAAGTAGGAGGAAAGAAAAAATAGTGTTCAACGCAGACAGAGGAGTCACGGAAGCCGAGGCGCGGCTGGGCAAACGTTTGCTTCACCAGGAAAGCAGGCCCGGCAGACGGGACGAGAGTCGAGACGAGAAAGAAAGAAGAGAAAAAAATAAAACAAAGAAAAGGACGGCGGACTGACACGTTAGCAGAACTCCAGTATAGTAGACATACGCGCTCACGTCGTACGTCCCCTCTCCTTGAGGTGGGTCTTTCTTTGGCGACCTGCTTAGCTCTGCAATTACGTGGCCCGTCGCAGTCCACCGTAGTACCGACGCGTCATCTGTCCTCTTTAAGTAGAACAGAAGACAAAATATGATTCCCGCGGCATTGCTTCGAGCAATAAGAAATTGGGGCGGGAGACTTGCACGTATAATCTGGTTGCACGTTTAGGCGAGCCTAATTGTGGACGTGCCATAATATGTAGTATGCATCACTGAGACCATTGTGAAAGCTCGCTTATCGAGCAACGCACATGCGTCACGTCGCGCATTACGCTAAAAGCTGTCTAGAGTGTGTTCTGAGTGGGTATTCACAGACTCTCTCCTTTACTGTCCCAAAGAAAGCTGTTGTTTCGCAATAACTGTGCAACTACGCAACATCAGAAATCGGATACACAGGCGACGTAGCCACATAGCTACGAACATGGTCACAAACGTGGCAATTTCATCACAAAACTGTGCGGCGCCCTTCGGCTTTTTATGCGACCGTCACCACGGGTTGCTAAAATACGTCCTGCGACCGATCATCCTCTGTCCAGTGACCTCAACTACAGTCCAACTAAAGTGCGCTAGCACCACGACCTCGTTCTCCGATTAAAATGCCATTCGCCTACCGGCTTTGTTCCTCTGAGCCATTGTCGGATGAACCACTCGAAAGAAAGGAAGCAAAGATAACGTAAAGGGGACGCTAAGCGTGTGCAACGCGCCGGGCGACCAGCGTTACGCAGTTCAGTCAAAGCGAAACCAAGCGCACGTGCCGCCAGTTTCGAATGTTTTGCACGTGAAAGAGAACGAAGTTTTGACCATATGAAAACCGAACACACTTCAGGAGGAGATGAGCGAGAATAGAGTGGGTGGCTTATGATTGCTCTTGTGCCCTGGAATTAGGGTGAGAAGCGCATTGTGTGCGCTGACGGGCCGGGCCGGCGTCGGGAAGGGGAAAGAACGCGCCACACAAAAGCAGAAACGCCGTCGCGCGCACAACAGGTTTCTGTTTCGAGACGGCGGAGGAACACACGTACTTCTTTCTTTTCGCTAGTAAAGTGGCGAGATGAAAGCCGTGGAGAACAGAAAACACGCAGCCTAACACTTTACCAGCCGTTAATACCCGCTTTAGCTCAACTGACAGGTTGAATACGGTCCGTGACGGGTGCTATTTGAGAGCGTTGGCAGCGCACTACTTTCTGTCAGGGAGTCTCTTCGAACGGTGGACGTACTGCGGCGAAATGGAAACCAGCGGCTAGGTGTGATACGGCCGCGTTCGTTGTTTCTGCAGAGACTTTTGCTTTTCGTCTGTTTATCGGGAGTTAATCTTCGTAAGCAGCACCATAAAAGGTAAGCAATTTTTCTACCTAGCCTCTAATAGGTCGCAAGCATCGCGACATATCAGGGATTTCGAGATGTGCACAGTATTCGTGGTCGCGCATTGGAACGGCACCTCGCCTCTCAGGCCTAGCGGCAGCCGTGCGCCCGCTCTTCTGTCGTCTGCTGCAGAAAGTGCGGCAGGTGTTGCCGGCTTGGGCTGCGCTGTTTTTGTATGTTTCTGTCGCGCCCATCTCTTGAGCGTCCCGTGAAGAGGTAGTACGCCGATGGCATAGCACCTGTGTAGTCTCTACTAGCTGGTGATTGTTCGCGTAGCGTTCGAAGATCTTTTTATTTGACTGTCTCTCGCACTTGCTGCGCGATGAGGAGGGAATGAACGGGAGGGAGGTCGAAGTTTCGCCGCCGCATCTCAGTGGGTTTCGGTTCTGAAAGGTGCGCGGAGTCAACGTCCTGCAACTTCTCCCTGCAACTTCTGCGTTTTTGTTTCTTATGGGCTATACCTCATGTTCATTTTATTGCGGAGCCAGGATTCACGGCGGAACACAGACCCGTTGAGAGGCGTGACTGAAATCGATTATTGTTTAACGCCTTCGGCGCTATGCCACAAACGTCGGGTCGCGCGCGATGGAACGACCGCATGCGCATGTGGATGAGATGGCGCGCGCCGACACAGGATAGAAATCGGATGAAAGCTCTCGTTTGCGGACCCCTCAGCGTGCTCTTGAACAACTGTTCCCGCGGCGCCAGTCAGCCATGCGTGTCATCGCTGCCTGTGGCATCGTGCGGCTCTTCGCATCCGGTTTTCGCCCATTCTTCTTTCCCGGCCAGCTCGTCCTCGTGTTCTCTCTTGTTGTTCTTTGTTTTCCAAACACAACCTTTCGCTTGGATGGTTGGCCTCGGACGGGGCAGTCAGCTGCGCCCATGCCTGTATTGAGCGCATCTGTGCGAGGCGCCGGCACGTAATTCGTGCACGCAAATACGAGGCCCCCTTCCAGAACGTGGTGAGAGCTTTTCTACCGCGCGCGCGGTCTCAGCGAAGTCACAGGCCCGGATTGAGTGACCGCTAATCTAATTACACGTACTGCCCTAGTGCGTGTGCCGATAACTTTGGTGGAACCACGGTAAAAAAAACTAAAGTGAAAGCAAATTGACATTTCTATAAACGATCTGACACAGTTGTCATCGCGACTTATTTACGCATTGATTGCACTAGCAAAACGTAGTGCACGTCTCGAATGCCCAACGCGAAAATCTGCGTGATGTGACCGAGCGCCGTTTACTAAAATAAAAACAATACGGGCAAGGGAAGGAGATTCAGACGTGGTTCCGGGAGGGAAGTACGCGTCTCGAAGCCAGACTAGCCTGGCCATCGCTTGCCAACTAGGCGCAGGCTTTTACAATTGTTCTCGTCATTGATAGCACATATTGTAAACAATGTAACTAAACAAAAAAGACTCGTATTTCCTGCGCGTGTGCCCTGCTTTGTGTGGTCCCCCTGCGAGACATTGTATCCGGCTGAAATCCGCGACGCGAAGTGGGAAATGCGATGCAGGAGATTATCGCCAAGACGATCAGACGCGTGCGTTTTCTCTGCTTGCGTGAGCGCCCGCTTTCCCCGCGGGAAAAGCGTACGCGTCGACGGTTCGCCAAATGGCGCATTTAAATTGGAACTGCGCACGTGCGCTCCTCAAGCCGGACTTGATTTCTTTCCGATCGATTAATCGCGCACGTTATTTCCTCACCCCAAGAATACGCACAACGGACCGAAAAAGAAAAGAATGAGCATGGCTCTTTTCGCTTTTCTGGGTTTATTTGCACGTATGCTACCCTAGGAAATCACTGTTTTATTTGCCCTCAAGTCAGCTTCGCCCCATTTGTAATAAACGGCATTATCAAGCTAAAAGAAATTCATGACAGGTTAAATGCAAGAGTGGTACAGTATGTGCATGTTTATCAAAGGAACAATATAACATGAGTCTATCATTTGAAACTGGGAAATGTTGCACTCTCTGTGAACTCGATTCGTTGTTAGTATCACCATCATAGGTACATTATTAAAATATGTAGGTCCACATTTCATTTTCAAATATGTGCCAAGAGTTTAGCCGGATGTTGATGTGGTGTCATGGATTGGTCTTTTTTTTTTTTTTTTTACACCATGGCCAATATGGCTCAGTAAAATTTTCTGAAACTTGCTACGGTAAGTCTCTGGCACCCTGCAAATGCAATGCAATTCATTCTCACAGAGAATTATGTAAGCCATAGCAGATTTCATCAAAATCTCTGACGTCACAGCAAGACTGAAACCTCGAAAGTGGCGCCCCATCAGTGTTCCTCTTATGCGTTCTTACATACGAAATGTCATATCACTGCAAGAGTTTATTTTGAAATGGTAACTTACTAATACGAGAAAAATCTTTTTTCCTCCTTAAATGTAAGACTTAGTGGTGTAGTATAAGAAGTACAGTGTAAATGTTAGTTTCATCTGTGTATGCCTTTACTTGTCTTTTCACAGCATCATGTCGTCTGTAGATCCAATGTTCAAGTCGCTCCCCAAAAACAGCACATTCTTTAATATATGGAGAATTGAGGCAAGTTTCGTTTCAATTACCTTTTATTTTCTACTCTGCTAGTGCTGCTGCCCGATACCAGCATGGTCCAAATTTATCTTGTGACTTTCAGAAAATGCAACTTGTGCTGCTTCCCAAGGACAGTTATGGTTATTTCTTCAATGGAGATTCATACATTGTGGCAGTGGTAAGATAATCAAGGTTTATTTGCAAAGCTGCGAAATCTTTCCAACATTTTACGGTCTTAGACTCTGGCTAAAGCAGTAATGTAAACACAATGATGAATGTATGCTAGTGTTATAAAAATGTACAAAAGGATTTCTTACTGCTCCTATATCTTAAATACAGTGACAGAATTTATGCAATAAAGTTACATGCATGTGCAGTCACATTTCCTGCAGTAGATAGAGAAATCCATTTTTCTTTTCAAGCATTTGAAAGTAGCAGCAAAATATGTGCAGCCTATCAGAGAAACCAGATAATTTTTAGAAAACTTGGAGCATGCATTAAGCGCAGAAGTTTTCCAATATGCAGTATAAACTAGCTCACCTATCAACCATAAGATAATTTTATGAATGTAGTGCAACGTGTTCTACATTGTCCAATGAACCTGACAACAAATAATTGTAATAACTTTGATTGTATTTAGTAACAACCTTCTGCGCTCTCTTTAAGGCGTCAGACAGCACTGAGAAACCGAACTGCTACATGAAAGTAAGTGAAAGCTTATTTTATGCTCTGCGCACAGAGCTCTATAAATGTAAGGTTAGCTCGAAATACGCAGAACAAGCAGTGATGCATTTCTGCACTTTATTATGTAGAGCAAGAAAGCAGTTGGAAATCTTGAGATCCACATTCACTTTTGGCTTGGAGCACAAACATCTCAGGTGAGCCTCTTTATTGAATCTTTACATAATGAGAAGCGTGGAACAAATAACAGACGTGATTTTTGTTTCGTTGTCCTTCATTAGAAAATCTAGAAGGCAGTAATACTCTGCATGTACATCAGCACTAAAATTTTTTAAATTCATGTTCAGTCTCAAAGGAAAATTAGTAAAGGTCAGAAGGGCATTTAAAGCCATAAGGACTATATTTAAACAAATTCATGTAATTCCCATGCTGGCTGAACCTGCCTGCTTGCACATCTCATCCTAGGGAATTTAAACAAATTTCTGGATGTAGTTGTTCATTAGTGAACTTGAAGCTAAGTATGCCACTGTTAAATTGCACAGATTGTAGGCATGCAGCAGTGTAAACAAATAGAAAAAAATATCGTAAAGTGCACTTGCTAGTGCTGCTCACCTAAGAACCCCTGAACTCCAAAACAACCTGCATGAGAGTGTGCAGGCTGTTTGATGTGTGGTAATGAACACTGGATGAGCAACAGCACTGAGAAATTCAACATTGTATTTAATCAAATAACCATGATAAACCAAGTGGTTGGCAGTTGTGAAACAAATAGAAATATGTGGTGAAGGCATGTATGTAAAGAGGCACACCCTTTTCTCCTACTTTCCATTCCTTCCAAAAAAGAATAAAAATGTTCATTCATGCGAAAGCCCAGGCACTGGTTGTTTGTGTGCACAAGACAACTCTAGACTGATAAAAGTGTAGTGCTTGCCTGGTTCATATGTGTATAAAGTAAGTAATGTAGAATGTATTAGTAAAGTAAAAAATAATGAAAGAACAGTATGAAGAGAGGACATACAGATCCCAGGCAAAGTTCTCTGCCACTGTGTCATGCTGGAACATGCCACGCTTCACATAATCTGACAGGTCAATGCATGAGCACATACTTTGGCTTGTTCTTTGCATGTTTTGCAAAACAAACCAGATGTACTTTTTCTCTGCAGCTGAAACTCGTTAGAAACAGAAAAAATGTTGGCCACAAATGACATGCCTATAGGGCAAAAGCAGTCTTTTAAGGTTTATACGTTAATAAAAATATCTAATGAAACGAGGACCACTATACTTTCAAACAGTACTGCAGAGTCAACAACAGTGCTAAAATATCATTACCCATTTCAGCATAAAAATGAGAAGAAATTGGTTCACAGACCACACTGTGTTGAGAAATGAAGGTGGTAGCCTTTGCATATATTGTGGCTCCCGATAAATGTGCACCTTGATGTATATAACATTGTGGATCATATGCAGTAAAATGTGATGTTTATGTCGTCTTAAATAATAATTTGATTGTTATGACTGTTGGACATGAAGTGCAAGCACCTGCCCTAGAGAGGAGGAGGGTTATCCAAGTTCTACCAAAGATGATGCACTCATTCACTTTGCAATGTGGCCAGTATTCTTTTGACATTTGTCTTTTTTTCGTCTTTCCATTTATGAATTGCAATTACGTGCAATGCATTCAAGAGGCAAAGCATAGAGGCACCTATGGAACAAAAGTGGTTTCATTATGCTTGGAATGTAGTAAACTGAATTGTGGGTGTGGTCTTTGCCTTTAAGTTCATCGTATTGCACGGTATTCTGCGTGTGATTCAAATGTGTACCCTTCTGCTAATCTGAGTCTTCTTTTGCCAGTCTCTCCTGGTTGACGTCCTTGAAATATATTGGTATTTTCTCTCTTGCAACTAAAATTTTCAGGATGAAGCTGGCGTGGCAGCATACAAGACTGTGGAGTTGGATGATTTCCTTGGTGGCTCCCCTGTGCAGCATCGGGAAGTGCAAGGCTTTGAGTCACAGAGATTTTTATCCTACTTCCCCCGGGGAATGAGGTGATAGCATTTTCCAAAACCCTACTTGGCATTACTTCTTGTACCCAAGAGGAGGGCTGATATTCTCATGTTGGAATGGTTGGGCACCTGGTTGGCAAGGGTGTATAACTAGTGAAATTAGTTGAGTAGGAGTAAAACTAAAAAGAAAGCTGGTCTCTATTGTTAAATACCATATGCCATGGCAGCTCAATCACCATGAGGTACTTCCATAAAGCACAAGCAGTGGGTTCAATGCTGGGCTGTGAACGCCATATATCAATGAGCGGGGTATCTAAGGGACTATTGGTCATTTAAGAATGTTGATCTTTGGGACCACATTAAAGAGGTTGCCAAAATTTGTCTTCAGGCAGTCATTATGGCATTTCTGATAGCCCCTGTGTTACGTTGTCATATTAAAACTGCTTTTAAAAAACTTCCAAAGAACTGTGTGTTTGGCCAAAGAACTTCCAATGATTTCCAAAGATTGGTTAGCACCGGAGCACTGGAAGCTGTGTAAATGTCTAAAGCTAATCATCAGAACAACCTGAGCTACTGTGGTGAATTTGTATAGAATCACCAAAAACCATTTCTGGGTCCCTTTGATGAATGTGTGGTAATGATTAAAATGTATGTGATAACACTTGGTGCTTATGTTCACTGGTGGTTTTAAAAATTTTAACCTGCATCACAAATATTCCAGATAGAAGCCATGCATTAAGGGGGGAGCTGTTTTTAGGCATAAAGCATTTTTTATTTTATTATTTTAGCAAGAACAATAAAAACAAACTTCTGTATATATTTTCATGTACTGATACCAAATATAAACTCAGTTTTTATTTGATAGGCCACGAATATTAAAGTTAATTATTAGTGATAATATCATTCGAGCACATTTTTATGAAACTAGCTGTATGGATCTTGTGGATTAAATGTTGTTGGTTTCTATACATGCCAAGGAGTGCAAGAAAGTTTGTTTTATAGTTCTAGCTTTCCCAGAACAAAAGTTACTTCTCATTTGAATGGCTGAGTAATGATGTTTATTATTTTGTCCTTTCCTAATATTTATAGCTTCCCAAAGGAACATCTCATACTTCATTGCACTCTCTAAGCATTCAGCTTTTCAGCACAAGAAAAATAGTTAAAATTTAACCTGCCGAACTTAATAAAGGCTTTTCGGAGGATTGTAAGACAATAGCAAAAAACAAAAGATCATAGATTGCTGATGGAATGCAAAAGGCTGTTATGGCTAAAATAATGATCTAAAATGCAAGAAAACAGGTTAGGTGGCAGACTCTGAAAATAACACTTTTAAACAAAAATTTATTTTGAGGTTTTGGACTCCAAAGAGCAGCTTCTCCCTTGAAGGTAATCCTCAGTGAAAGGTGGCAACGAAAAAGGAATGAGAAGAGACATAGGCAGTTTTCTTTTTCAAAAATACATTTCAGTTTGTTAAATGAAATGCAATGAGTTAAAATTTAGCAATGAGGTTTATGGGACATAAAGTTACAGGCTTTAGACAAACAAGCTAGTGTTATACGAAAATTCATGAGGGAGTGCCAAAAGTCTTCCCCCCAAATACTGCGAGATGCTTTGTTTCAGATGAGTGTGCTATTTTACATAAGAAATACATTTATGGGAAATATGCGTAAAGCTTCATTGTATCCTTTTTTACATACATTTCGGAGAAATCCCTCCAAACTGGTATCACGAGTTCATCTTGGCAAATGAACATGCCTTATGTGTTGGCTAGTTTCAATCCTTAACATTAAACATGGCCGTCCTGACAAGGACGTAGTAACCTACTGCAGGGAAAGACCTCAAGATGAAAATATCCATAAAATAATGAGAGCAGGACAAACATTTTATTAAGACATTGCTGAGTGGATTCCAGTTAATGAGTTTATTTCTTCTTATTGCATAACTGATGCTTTGTGCCATGAGTAATGAGTTCAGGAAATGTACAACTGTTTCTACTGTGCTTTCTCCGGAACTTTCCCTTTCAGCCTTTTCTGAAGTGCCTAGTATGATAAGTATATAACCTAGCTCACGCTCTTAATTTATTGTTTTCCAAAATACCCCAGAATCCAAAATGGAGGGGTTGCAAGTGGTCTTGCACACATTGAAGATCAGACTGTCGCACGTATGTACCACGTGAAGGGGAAGCGCCGGCCCATTGTGAAAGAGGTAAGCAACTGTAACTGGTTTAGGGAACAGTGCACACATGCACAGTTGAACCTCAATGCAACGAGCACATATATAACAAATAAAAAAAATTGTATTGTCCGAACTTGGCAGTATTGAGATTACTGTAATACATTTCCCAATTACTTTCGGTTATGCTATATAACATGTCCCCTTTGCTTATGGCATAAAAATTCAAGAAATGAAAGAAAAATATGAGAAGTCAATTTGAGTGCCAGCCCTCATGGGTGAAAACAAAGCAGGTCCACAGAAAAGCTGCATGTGCGCACTGTAAATAGAGTGTATATGAGTTAGCTCATAAATAAAATGTTTATTAAAAAGTAATATCAAAATAATTTTATTTTATTTCCAAACTAATAGTAATGTAACATTACTTAGGGCCGACTGATAACTTCAGAACTGTAATTAGCAAAGTAATTTAATTAATTTTTAAAAGTAATTTTGATGAGATCTCTGGTATTGCCATTAGTGTTATAAATATACATTCATAACAAATAATCGGCTATAATGAAGCTATTTCCATGTGACATCGAATTTGACTAATGTGGCTAGTTGGGTGTGTTGGTACATAGTAACGACAAACAACATCGAAAAAAAGACAAGGACGACACAAACAATGACCAGGACAAGCGCTGAACTTCCAACAAATTTTTATTAGCTTGAGTTTCACATATATATAGGCACAATTCAGTCCAGACGTCATTGGCTGCACATGCGTAAAAACGCCATCTCTTTATCTCCAAGAGCAATCAACAGCGTGCTGACACAGCTTTCCCTTAACCTGCCTATACGTTCCGTCTCGACAATCTGGTGAGGCATGAATTGCTCTGCAGGACCACAGAAGTATTGTGTAGGTCAGGTAAACAATCCCGGCAAGTTGCGCAATGGCTAGCTAAAAAACCTTGCGAATCGTACCCTTCACGTGCGTTCTTTATATTGTTAGCATGCTCTCTTAGACGTTGACGCATCTTCCAGTTTGGCCAACATAAACTTTCTCGCATCGTAAAGGTATTTCGTAAACCACACCTTCTGCGCAGTCAACAAAGTGAAGAGGACGCCTATGCATAGTGCCACAGGCTTGCTGCTTTCTTGCTTCAGGGTCAGTCATTGTGTAGAGTTTAGACAGCCTGTTTGGAGCGGAGAAAATGACTTGTACGTCGTACTGCTGGGCCACCTTATTGAGGTTGTGTGAAAGCTTGTGAATGTAAGGTATCATAGCTACCTTTTTCCTGCACGGGGCGCTGGCTTCACGCATGTGCGGGTGACGGCACATTTTATTAAGCAGGCTCTCTGCCACCAAAATGAGGAGGAGGTGAAGGGGGTAACCAGCGCTCAGCAGACGCTTCGTCTGAAGCTCGACCGTCGCTGAAATACAATGTGGGCAAGAGCTTTCAAGAGCATTCTTGAAGCACAACGTGGCAATAGCTCGTTTAACAAGCTTAGAATGGGCCGACTTGAAGGGCAGAAGGGGTTTGTTGGCACACGTTTCATAGCCCCAGCAGATGCCAGCGCCGTTGAAGCCAATCCTGATGTCTAGATATCTAATCTGGCCATTTAATGGGAGTTCGTAAATTGGACATTTATTGGGAGTTCCCACAGTGTTTTGGAAGGCGACAGTTCCGTCACTTTCCAAAATACTGTGGGGATTTCTGTTAGTTGCTTTTTAGAACTTTTATCTGCGCTTCACCTATGCTGAGTTCGAGGGGAACCCACACTTGCAAAAGCAGGGTGTTTTCATCGGCTCTTGCATTGCACCTGTGCTTAGCGACCTGGTTCTTGCTCATTACAATCTTCTTATCAACACCTCACTCTCTGACCAAGGTGTTATTGAAGTGTTTCATTACACCGATTATTTTTTGGTGGTTGTTAATTATGGCCCACTTCCTACTGAACACGTGAGTAAAGTGCTGGCATTGTTCTCAGAGGTAAATGGCCATCCAGATTGGCTTCAAAGGTGTTGGTGTCTGCTGGTGCTATGAACCGCACGCCAACAAACCCCTTCTGCCCACTTAAGCCTGCTTAAGAAAATGCACCGTCACCCGCAAGTGTGTGAAGCCAGCGCCCCGCGCAGGCAGAAGGTAAAGAGATGGCATTTTTATGCATGTGCGGCCAATGACGTCTAGACCGAATTGTGTCCATATACACGTGAAACTCGTGCTAATAAAAATTTGTTGGAAGTTCAGCGCTTGTCCTGGTCATTCCTTGTGTCGTCCTTGTCTTTTTTGCACTGTCATTTGTCGTTAATATTGAATTTGTCATATCGAAGTTTGAGTGCAGTTATAACAGGGCAAATGCTTGTACAATGAAAGAAAATGTTGATGAAAGGGTGGTTTTTTGTACTGTAGTGCGCATAGACACAGTAACATAAGTGCATTAGTAATTTTCAATAATTTCATAATGGATGCTGTCTGTCCACACTTACATTATATTCTTAATGCTGTTCTCCTTAAGGTAGCCTTTCATGAAAGTTTGATCGCATAAAATTATGCACTGTCATCACCATGACTGACATGCTTACCGAGTCCAAAGGCCTTTCCTTTCCTTTCTGCACATCAATGACAGACCACAAATGGCATGTGCTTTATCTGCGTGACATTGCATTCCTAAGTAAAGCAGCAAGCACCTAGTTTTTAAGAAAGAGGATGAAAGACTGATGTGATTAGTGTTTGGGATGAGATGTTTGTGTGTCATAATGCCATATGGCATTGCCCTCGGAACATTCTTAGTTCATCTTAAATGGTATGCCCAGAGCGGGCATTGTATGCATAGCCTGGGACGAAGACTTCAAAAACTTCTATAGCAACTGCCTCATGTTTCTTGCTCCCACCATCCCCAGTAAAAGTTGAACAACTTAATCTTTGGTAATTTTTTAAATTTCATTTCAGTTGCCAGGTGTCAGCTGGAGTCATATGAATGACGGGGATGTATTTATAATTGACGCCCGGACTATCATCTTTGTGTGGACTGGTCGGTACGCAAATCATGTTGAGAAAATTCAGGTACGTCAGCTCACTGACTAATTTATGAATTAGGTGCTTCAAGTTAAAAATTATACATGCAATGGTGAATTTCATATTTAGCTGCATTGAATTAGTTCGTTCAGTTATAATGCGGCAAAAAATGAAAGACCTTGAACATTAGTATTACAGTGCCTAGGAAAACATGCATGTAAATTGTTTATCCGTCATTTTATTTATGGAGGAATCACTACTGCATGTTTTATGACAGTATAATAAAGTGACTACTTTGCAGGCAAATAGGCTGGCAAGTTAATGTACCAGCAGGTATTGCTTTACCAAATTTGTTTTGTGCTGTGCGTGACTAACACATATAATGTTCCACTAGGGTGCAGTCACAGCACAGCAACTCAAAGCTGAGCACGGTGAGGGCACAATTGTCATTGTTGAAGATGCACAGGAGAAGCTTCTCGGCTCACCTGAGAAAGAGGCAAGTCATCTCAACATCTGTTAACAGTTTTCAAGTCTTATGCTAGGCCCTGTAAACTACTACCGGCCATGTGTGATTTTGCACAAAAAGGCGCAGATCTGTCTGCTCATTCTTCGGTGGTTCAACTTTCTCAATATATGTTACCTTGCCATTTTGTTTCAATTCCCCAATAGTGTTCCGTGGTATTATTAGAACATGTTTTCATTCCATTAAAACTGAAGAGATGTTGCTCGTTTTAATGCCTATCTTGTGCAAGCCTGTCAAGAATTTATGGTGCGGGTGGTACACACTTTGCAACCTCCCCTCATACTGATAGTCTTGTGCTGTGACCTTGACTAGTCTGAAGGTAGAAAGTGCATTTGCAACTTTTCTGCACGTTCAGACACTTGGTTCATTTTCACAATGCCAAAGAAGTGTAATCAGGTTGCCACTGTGCTCTATGTATTGGCAGTCATAACTGACACCAGTCAGTTCCTGCTGTAACATTTTTGCTTGCCTTGTCTTGTGCGTGCAGTACTTCAACCACCTCCTGCCACTAGAGGACAAGTTGGTAAGGAGCCACCGAGAGGTGCTCAAGGATGAAGTTGCTGAGAGCCAGCACCGTGGAGATGTCAAGCTGTACAGGTAAGTTATTCACATCACCTCTATAGGGTACGCATTAGTTACCCCCTCCCCCACAAACCAGTAAACCACCAGTGTTCGTTTTTCTTTGACGGGGGGGGGGGGGGGGGGGAGTATAAATCCCTGCACACACGCACGCACTCGAGCCCTTCCACTACAGGAAAGATGGTGGCAAGCGAAGTTTGGCATGTGTTTGCCATTTCCTTTTTCTTTCCTTCTTCCTCTCTATCTCATCTTCTCTCTCTGTCTCCTTTTTTCCTTTTTCTGCCTGTCTCTCTTCTTTCGTCTTTCTTTTGTTCTTTCTTCCTTTGCCATATGCATCATAATCTGACGCTGGTGTGAGCACGAAACAAGAAGTGCATGCTCTGTTTTCACGGTGATGATTGTTTTCTTGCCCACCAACTTCAGCACTCACGGCAACATGAGTCGGGCGATACAAGAGTTGCTTGAAAAAGGGACAACCTCATGTCACTTTTGACATAGGCCAATGCATAAAATGCTGCCAAGTTTCAACCGCTTCTGCTCAGCTGTTCTTGTGTAATGCAGAGAAAAAAAAGCCTTTTAGGAATTTTTCTTAAATCTTATATTTTCTTAAATTATTTCAGATACGGTTTAAGATTGTGTTGTCTATAAATAAAACAAAGCAAAACATTATGACATTACCCATCATCTTGTGTTTTTGTTTGCCTATGCTTGTACTAGTCAATAATTTGCTCAGTGCAATATCCTTGCATACGTAATGCTCTCTCTTGATAGCCTTTAGGAATATGCAGGACAAATCAATAAAAACAAACTGATAAATGTAATTATGTTGCTCCCTCATTATGAATGTTGTTGTACTCCGATCGAAATTAAGTGTGGACTTCACTCTACTACTATTTCCATCCTTGTTCCAAACGTCTAGGTGCTCAGATGAAGGTGGCACACTGAGGGTTACAGAGGTGAAAGCAGGGCCACTTGACCAGAATGATCTTAATACTCAGGTAAGTTACAGCAACAAAGATTACGTGAAATAGAGCAACATTTCTTGCTATGTCAGCAACCATTGCTTCATGCGACATTGCCCCATGATTGTAAGGTTAACCAGTGCTAAATGTTTAATGAAAACTGCACACCTTTGCAGTTAATGCCAATGCCAAGTATTTAATGCAAAGCACACTTATATGTGTAAGAAAACAAGAAGATTCTATTATTTACAGCTGCAAGAATCTTAAAATCATTGCTTTGCAAGTGCCACTTAGGTGCAATGATATCTCTTAACGAACATTTCACCTTCAGACAATGGCACAGAGTTAGCAGAAATGAGAGAGGAAGCAGTGATTTCCAAGTGCGCTTTGTGGCATGCAATGATGGCACCTTGATAAGCCATTTCTTTTTCTCCTGCAGGACTCTTACATTGTTGACAACGCAGAGGCTGGAATTTGGGTTTGGGTAGGCAGGAAAGCCAGCCACAAGGAACGCACAGAAGCCATGCGAAATGCCCAGGTACAGTTTCTGTTTTCAAAACTCTCTCCTTTACTGGTAAACTGTGGTTCATGCACATCAATTAAGTCTGGGTAAACTATGCTTATGGTTT